>CM062295.1:229268278-229868278 GCA_031216915.1 Pictodentalium vernedei
GTGACCCAACGTTTCAAACTGATAAAACGTTACTCATTTTATCACTGTAGCGATTCATTTTCGCACAAAACCTTGTTCGTGAAGCTGTATCAGATGTCTGGGTGATAGCATCATTATATTAAATAAATATATCCAGCAAAACGCAAAGAAATAAGCAAGGCTTATCACCAAACAATGGCTTAGGTTGTATTTACATTTGGGAAAAGCCACGTGCTTTGAGTAGTCTCCCTTGATGTGCTGCCTTGTTTCTGTTTCAACGCGATTAAACAGCTGATTTCTCCTTGTTTTTCACTCCCATTCCTGGAAACGTTTTGTTTTCAAAATGACAACATATCAAAATATTTCTTAATTCTCCCAGTATACTTTCCAGTATGTATTATTCTTTGGGGTTTTTTTAAAACAAATTTCTTACCACTACCGGGTAAACTGTTTGGCATTTGAGGACATCCGATGTCATCGCCGTGTATGTATAGCTTGCCTAACTTAGTGTCAACTAAAGTTTGCGCTGAATTCTGTGGCTGGGGGCAGGTTCAAAGTCTCGAAAATATCAAACCAACCCATGTACCTTTCCCACTCTTTTATATTACACACCCCTGGGCTTATTCACTGGCCAGAAACCCTCATATCCGTTCATTTTCGGACTTTGAAACAATATGTTTATTTTTTAGTCCTCCATTTTTGTGCTACGTACAACGTTCATAGCAATAAGAAGCCCCAACGCGGGCCATTTTCGCCAATGCGGCGGTGCCTGAGAATTAACTGACTTTTTTTTGGCCTAACGGCTTTATTGATTAACCTTATCAGTCCATGCAAATCAATTCAAGATGGGTATGCGAATCCACTTGGATTCACATAGGACTGACTTGCGAGAATCTTTACGCGAATGGATTCGCAGATTCGCGTCGGATTTTCACCCCTGAGCTTATACCAAATATCCAAAGATTCTGACCAGTGGATCTTAAAAAAAAAAAGGATTTTTAAAGAATATTCCTCATATTCAACTAAGTTATCAATTGGGCTCCCACAGTGAGTCCAAATATGGACCTAGGGACATGGCTTGAACAAACTTGAATCTCACCCCCAAAGGATGCTGCATACCAAATATCAAAACATTCCGACTGCTGGATCTGAAGAAGATTTTTAAAGAAAATTCCTCATTTTGAACTAAGTTATAATTCGGGCTACCACAGTGAGTTCAAATATGAACCCAGGGACTTGGCTTGAACAAACTTGAATATCACCCCACTGAGCATGGTGCATACCCAATATCAAAAGATTCTGCCTGCTGGATCTTGAGAAGAGGATTTTCAAAGAAATTTGCACTAAGTTCAAATTTGGGCTCCTATACTGAGCCCAAATATAAACCCAGGGGGGCCGATTTGAACAAACTTGAATCAGATCCACCCCCACAATGTTGCATGCCAAATATCAAAAGATTCTGCCTGCTGGATCTGGAGAAGAAGATTTTTGAAGAAATTTGCCTGAAATGCACTAAGTTCGAATTCGAGCTTCTTTTCTGAGCCCAAATATGAATCTAGGGAGCCGATTTGAACAAATGTGAATCAGATCCATCCCACAATGTTGCATACAAAATATCAAAAGACTCTGCCTGCTGGATCTGGAGAAGATTTTTTAAGAAATTTGCCTGAAATGCACTAAGTTAGAAATCGGGCTGCTATACTGAGCCTAAATATGAACCCAGGGGGCCGATTTGAACAAACTTGAATCAGATCCACCCTACAATGTTGCATACCAAATATCAAAAGATTCTGCCTGCTGGATCTGGAGAAGAAGATTTTTTAATCTTTTACCCATTGCCTACTACAGTGTTAAAAAGTGCTGACTCAGCACTTTTTCAAAAGACCTGAAAAAAGTACCTTGTAATCAAACCGATACAGATTTTTTTTAACCATTCTATTCTACTGGATAAAAGTAAACTTTATACAAAGAATTCTCAGTGCCGTGTAGTTTTGGAGATATGGCAGTTTTAAGGTTTTTCCTATTTTTAGCTCCCGAGGTTCCCACAGGGCAATGAGAAATTTTTTTTTGCATCAATCAACTACTTATGACCCATTATCATCTCATATCAAATTTGGTTCAAATCGACCTCACGGTTCTGAAAATAGAAATTTTAGGCGTGGCCAAAATTTTTGCCCATCCCATAACGAAGGCAAATAATGCCCGACAAACTTCTCTTGAACAAACTTGATTCTAAACCTCAACAGGACTTTGTATACCAAATATCAAGTCTTTGCTACTGGTGGTTCATTAGAAGATTTTCAAAAAATGTGGCCATTTTTTCCCCACCCCTCTGCTCAATATGAGCCGAAACCTAATTTGCAGAAAAATCAAAATGCCTCTATATAACCACTACTCACATGAAATTTCATTAATATGGGAGAAAAAGGCCCAAACACCACCTTCACGATGGACGACAGGCGACGGACGCAAAGTGATCAGAAAAGCTCACCCTGACTTTCAGTCAAGTGAGCTAAAAACGCGAGTTGCACCAAAATTGCAGTCATACAACCGATGTTATGGTTTTTTTAATTAATCATTAATACAACGCATAATCTATGTATCCTTGAACAATGGTCGAGCTAATCTGAAAACTTTATTTCTTAGAACTAACCCATATCATCCACGATCGGGTGTGTGTGTGTGTGGGGGGGGGGGGGGGGGGGGGAGGGGTGGTGGTGAAGGCACCAAGCGCCACGAACAGATATCTACTGATTACAGTAATGAAAGTAGAACTTGGTAACCAACCGTGTGCACCACGTGAGAGTTACAAGTTTTCTTGAGTTAAAATGGCGACTCAAGATCAGAGTCTCGTGTAAGATAATCGAAATGACCCGAAATCAAAATTTTGTCCCTGCAGTATTTGCAAAAGAGAAATAGCTTCCGAACATGCAGGGGGTTAAATGTAATAAGGCTACGACAGAAATCACACATATTCGGATGGATAAGAATGGCAGGCCTTACAGCACCAAGCGCACATGTCAATGTAAGATGGTTGGCAGAAATTGTCATTTTTCTGAACAGAGTATTATCACCCAGCGCAGCAGGTAAGGGAGACAATGTGAAATATTTTTTGTCATTTACCTTAGAAATAAATTAACTAAAATTGTTAATGGCGCTTAATTTATGAAGGATGTCAAAATTTTTTTTAACTACGCTTTTCAATTCAATTTTGACATTTTGAAACCATGAATGACCCAGCTTCTTATGTGAACATGAAATTTATTTTAAATACTTCAAATATTTTTTTTTAAAAGAATATACCTTCTATTACAGAGAGGAACACTCACACCATGGGTAATGCAAAATTTCAAATCCACTGCATTGAGGCAAATACAAAATCAACTGCCTGGTAACCCCAGTCATCACTGTTAGGGAAAGAGTTAGGGTATTCAGAAACCATGAACGACACAATTTTTTGTAGGGGAGGGGGGAGGATTTTAACCTACATGACTTAGTTTTGTGTGTGTATGTATGTTTGTATAACTTTTATTTTTTTCTCCACAATTGTGTCCTCTATGTACATTTATTTTGTCACAATGTCATATACATTTTAGGTTTTTTTCTGTCTTCTCCCTCATGTCCACTGACTTCTCCCTCCTGGCCCCTGACTTTTCTCCCTTCTGGCCCGTGACTTCTCCTTAAAGTCTCTGGAGGGAGAAGTCACTTCTCCCTAAAATCAGCTGCCAGGCTGACCCCTGATAGACACCTATGAAGTAATGGTTACAATACTGTCAATGATTTGCATTGGTGACAGTGTTAAAATTTTCCTGTCTCCGAATCTCATCAAGCTTATAACAGTCCTTGAAAATCATGATCAGAGGCCTAAAAGTGCTTAAATTTGATTTTCTGATACCATGCAATAAAAATTTTGGATTTTGAACAACCTGAATGAATTCAAGTTCACCTGGAAAAAAACTTTCTTAGACTATCACTTCATACTTGAACATGAGTTCACTGGTTCTTCACTTCCAAATTCCCAAAATTAGTTGAGAATGCATAAAGCAGAAAAAAAAAAAACGAAACCGAAACCCAGGTCTTCACCCCCCCAAAAAACCAAAGCCGAAACCGAAGTGAAAAAATCACAACCGCCAGTCTCTAGTGCATGCATCACAATGCAATAAAAAATTAAAATGGGAGAAAAAACTAAATGAAAGTGTCAATGACACTGTAGCTCAACTTGACAAACTTGAACTTGGTAAGTTATAAGTGAAATGGCAAAATTGAAGATCATTGGTACCAGTGTTATTTGGTGAAATTTCAACATAACAGCATTGTGTGTGCACAACGTCTGAGTAATCCATGCATTTTTAAATGTAAACTGTAAGACTGGCTAAAGGAAGAATGTTGATACACAAATGCAGAAAGTTCAGCGGTTATTGTAAATGGAAACTTTTCTTCACAGAGATGAATGCTAATCAATAGCTCTTGTCTGAAGGTCTTGCCTAATGAGCACACCAAGTTAAAAAAAATCCCGCTCAGGATCACAGATCCAATGTCGAGTTGTGACCTTGACCTTTGACCTGGCGAGTCCAAGGTCAATAGGGTTCTTCCTCGCACCAAGGCCAACACACCTATGAAGTTTCATGACTCTAGGTTGAACCACTATCAAGTTCTCATCCGGAAACCAATTGTTGCGATATACTATGTTCAAGGTCACTGTGACCTTGACCTTTGACCTGGTGAGTCCAACATCAATAGGGTTCTTCCTCGCACCAAGGCCAACACGCCTGTAAAGTTTCATGGCTCTAGGTTGAACCACTATCAAGTTATCATCCGGAAACCAATTGTTGCGATATACTATGTTCAAGGTCACTGTGACCTTGACCTTTGACCTGGTGAGTCCAAGATCAATAGGGTTCTTCCTCGCACCAAGGCCAACATACCTATGAAGTTTCATGACTCTAGGTTGAACCACTATCAAGTTATCATCCGGAAACCAATTGTTGCGATATACTATGTTCAAGGTCACTGTGACCTTGACCTTTGACCTGGTAAGTCCAAGATCAATAGGGTTCTTCCTCGCACCAAGGCCAACACACCTATAAAGTTTCATGACTCTAGGTTGAACCACTATCAAGTTATCATCCGGAAACCAATTGTTGCGATATACTATGTTCAAGGTCACTGTGACCTTGACCTTTGACCTGGTGAGTCCAAAATCAATAGGGTTCTTCCCCTCACCAAGGCCAATCTACCTATGAAGTTTCATGAATGTGAGTTGAACCATTATCAAGTTATCATCCGGAAACCAATTGTTTAAGATTTACTATGTTCAAGGTCACTGTGACCTTGACCTTCGACGTAGCATGTCCAAAATCAATAGGGTTCTTCCTCCCACCAAGACCAACCTACGTATGAAGTTTAATGAATGTGAGTTGAACCACTATCAAGTTATCATCCGGAAACCAATTGTTTACGCCCGCCCACCCGCCCGCCATTCACCAAACTATAAGTCGAGTTTGACTTCGTCACAACTCGACTAAAAACACTCCTATGATAAGTGTGGCTTGTAGGCCATGTCAAAGAAGAATGCATACAAAGTTTCAAAACAACCTGATAATGAATGTGCCCTCTGAGGCATTCCCAAGGAAGATGTTAATGCACAAAAGCGATCCAATCATAAATGTGCCCTGCAGGGTGTGTCAAAGGTAAATATTGATGCTTAACTGCACTAAGTTTTTACTAAGTTCATCAGAGGTTGTTGCCAATGGCAACTATTTTCGATGGAAATGGAAGAAAATCCTGATAGGATCACCGATCCAATGTCGAGTTGTGAAAGCACAAAAGTGGGTTTAATCACTAGAGAAACAGAATTTACTGCACCCAGTAAATTCATGTCTTTGTGAAAAGGCTTTAAGTATCAGGAATGAACTATAGAGAAAGAGAATTTATGGAGGCTTATTTTCAGGAGTAAAATATTTTTAAACAAATCAGAAATGGATTTTCTTTAATAGTATTTACAGATATTCATACTGGAATCAGAACAATTTTTATAAGAAACCAGAAAAGGCATATATGTGAGCAGCATTCAAAGGGTTCGATACATGAATCAGAAATGGACATTTTTGGCTCTGCCCACTAATTTGGGTAATAAAATACGTTCATAAACGTTAGAAATGGATTAAGGTGTAATAAAATGCATTTCCCAGTCTTTCTGAATAATATGCACTTGATGACTTTGGTGACCTCTTTCAGGTGGACCCCTAGGTGACCTCCATGACCTTGACCCATATTTTGAATCTCCATCAAGTGTCGACTCATTTGGTGTTAGTCCCAGGTCCACTGATCATACCACGATTCAGATATGAGCATGACCCGCTTTCAAAATTTTTGGCCACGCCCACTTTTTTAACGTAATGAAAGTGTCAATGACACTGTAGCTTAACTTGTGTGTTGTGTTTGATGAAAAGGATAATGTTCAATGTTTATGAAAGGATTATGAAATAAGACAAGAATTGTGATAATTGGGAATATGTTCATTTCTGTTCCCTGTGTGCTACGTTTATGATAAAATAATATGAGGTGTACACTGTTCTAAAGATCTGAGGGGTGGGTTAATATGACCTCACAGTTAATGTATTTGGCCCTCACAGTTAACGTATATCAACAAAAGTTACCAAGTTACAGTGAAATTATTCCAAAACGAGTCATTCTATCAAGTTACTTTAAAATCCCCTCATAACTATGGCCTGTAGACTGTGCTAAAGGTTTTCGGGCTTCGGGCCCCTGTAGGCGTCAGTTTCCCAATTGCGTCCAAAGGGGACGTTCTCATCTAGACATTATATGAAGTCAATCTACCAAGTTACAATGAAATCCCTTAATAAATATGACCTGTAGACTGTGCTAAAGGTTTTTGGGCTTTGGGCTCTGGCAGCCATCATGGTTGAATGATCACAACCAAAAGGGGACATTCTCATCTGCACACTGTTTGGAGTCATCCTACCAAGCTACAATGAAATCCCTTCATAATTATGACCTGTAGACTGTTCTAAAGGTTTTCGGGCTTTGGACCCCTGAAGCTGTCACAGTTGCCCAATCGTGTCCAAAAGGGGATGTTCTCATCTAGACATTATATGACATCAACCTACCCAGTTACATTGAAATCCCTTCATAAATATGACCTGTAGACTGTGCTAAAGGTTTTCAGGCTTCGGGCTCAGGCAGCCATCATGGTTGAATGATCGCAACCAAAGGGGACAATCTCATCTGTGCATCATCTGGAGTGATTCTACGAAGTTACAATGAAATCCCTTCATAAATATGACCTGTAGACAGTGCAAAAGGTTTTCGGGCTTCGGGCACCTTTAGCCGTCAAAGTTGCCCAAACATGTCCAAAAGGGGACGTTCTCATCTAGACATTATATGAAGTCAACCTACCAAGTTACAATGAAATCCCTTCATAAATATGACCTGTAGACTGTGCTAAAGGTTTTCAGGCTTCGAGCTCGGGCAGCCATCATGGCTGAATGATCGCAACCATAGGGGACAATCACATCTGGGCATCATCTGGAGTGATCCTAAGAAGTTACAATGAAATCCCTTCATAAATATGACCTGTAGACTGTGCTCAAGGTTTTCAGGCTTCGGGCACCAGTAGCCATCACAACTGACCAATCACGACCAAAAGGGGATGTCATCATCTAGGCATTACATGGAGTCAACCTAACAGGTTACAATGAAATCCTTCCATAAATATGACCTTTTGCCTATGCTAAAGGTTTTTGGGCTCGGGCACCCATCAAGGCTCCATGATCGTGATCAAAATGGGACGTTCTCATCTAGACATTATTTGGAGTCATCCTACCAAGCTACAATGAAATCCCTTGATAAATATGACCTCTAGACTGTGCTAAAGGTTTTCGGGCTTTGGGTCCCTGTAGCTGTCACAGTTGCCCAATCACGCCCAAAAGGTGACTTTCTCATTAGACATTGTATGAAGTCAACCCACCAAGTTACATTGAAATTCCTCAATAAATATGACCTGTAGACTGTGGTAAAGGTTTTCGGGTTTTGGGCTCGGGCAGTCACGGTTGGCAGATCATGCCCAAATGGGGAAATTCTCATCTAGACATCATAAGGAGTCATCCTACCAAGTTACAATGAAATCCCTCCACATTAAACATGACCTGCAGACTGAGCTAAAAGTTTTTGGGTTTAGGGCTTGGGCAGCCAACACGGTTGATAGATCATGCCCAAAAGGGGACGTTCTCATCTAGGCATTATACAGAGGCATCCTACCAAGTTACAATGAAATCCCTTCATAAATACGACCTGTAGACTGTGCTAATGGTTTTCAGGTTTTGGGCTCGGGCAGCCATACCGGTTGCCCGATCGTGACCAAAAGGGGACGTTCTCATCTAGACATGACCCCAAACCTGCATATGAAATTGCGTGACGATCAGACAAGAACTGCGGGGTGTAGCCCGTGCTGAAGGAAAATGTGAACAGACGTCACAGTCACAGACTAACAGACTCACTGACTAACAGACTTCCACACGCGTGATGGCAATAGCTTATCTTGACTATGTCAAGTTAAGCTAAAAATGCAACTATGGATCTCAGGAATGCTTTGGGGGCTCAAAAAATGTGATTTCCAGCAATTATGAAAAATGCTCTCAATGACCCTTAGGTAACCTCTGTGACCTTGACCCATATTTTGAATCTCCATCAAGTGTCAACTCATTTGGTGTTGGTTCCAGGTTCATACATCATACCATGCCTGAGATACGGGCGTGACCCACTTTCAAAAATTTTGGCCACGCCCACCTTTTTTACGTCAAAATGCATGTGTGTACGTCAGGAATACTTTAGGGGTTAAATGAAAGTGTCAATGACATTGTAGCTCAACTTGTCAAGACATGTACATGTATAGTATGTGACACAGCAATGACAAACATCTAGGTAATGACCTGATAACAAAGGTACATATAAAGTATTGTAACGGCCTGTACATAAATACTGACCGTAGCCTTAACAAATGTATAGGTAAAGTATTGTAAAGGTGGGTGACAGTCAGATGCTAAACTAGAAAAGAAATCTTTGTCCCAGAGTGGGTCTGACTGAACCCCAAAATATTTGTTCTCATAGCACAGTGATAACAAAGGCACCCCAAAACACACTCATTCCCAGGGCTCGATTTAACTGGATTAGCATAGAACTTTGCTCTCCAATTTCTGAATTTTGCTATTCAAGATTTATTAGTTTCAAGTGCTTTTGGATCAACTGCTAATCAATTTTCCAGGGTGAATAGTAAATTGCTATTCAAAATTTTCAGATTAAATCAAGCCCTGCTCATTCCTGTCCCAAGGTGAAAACAAAGGTACCCAAGAAGTTTTGTGAAGATCAGTTCATAAATACGAGCTGTATTCATACAAAAATTTATTCAAATCAGATCTTTCATTTGGAAGTTGTGCGCAAACATCTCATTGCACCTAATTTTGAACAAAATGGCTGCTAGTGGCCATCTTGAATTTCAGACTGGACCCCAAAACACTCCTTCTGATCCCACAGTGATAACAAAGGTACCCAAGCAGTTTCATGAAGATCAATTCATAAATACGGCCTCTAGCCCGAGCCGTATTGGGATTTGCACTCACAGTGCTGAAAGTAACACTAAATAAATCAAAGTTAGCCTAATTTGCATAATTTGCATAATTTACGCACAAGAAAAAAACCAATATTATATGTAATGTATCCCATGGTACTAAACATTCATACAAAGAATTATTCAAATCAGAGCTTTCATATGGAAGTTCTGTGCAAAAATCTGATTGCCCCTAATTTTGTACATAATGGCTGCCAGCGGCCATCTTGAATTTCCGACCAGACCCCAAAACAATCGTTCTCGTCTCACAGTGATAACAAAGGTACCCATGATGTTTCGTAAAGATCGGTTCATAAATACGGCCTCTAGCCCGAGCCGTATAGGGATTTGCACTTACAGTGCTGAAAGTAACACTAAATAAATCAAAGTTAGTCTAATTTGCATAATATAAGCACGAGAAAAAAACCCATATGATATGTAATGTATCTCATGGTACTAAACATTCATACGAAAAATTATTCAAATCAGAGCTTTCATATGGAAGTTCTGTACAAAAAAAAAATTTCTGCATCGTCGGTACAAAATTTACGCACGAGAAAAAAACCCGTATTATATGTGATGTAACCCATGGTACTAAACATTTATACAAAACTTTATTCAAATCAGAACTTTCATACAGAAGTTCTGTACAAAAAACTGATTTTTGCATCATCGGTACAAAATGGCCGCTGGCAGCCATCTTGAATTTCAGACCACACCTAAAAACACTCGTTCCCATCCCAGGGTCATAACAAAGGTACACAAGAAGTTTCGTAAAGATCGGTTCATAAATACGACCTCTAGCCCGAGCCATAGCCAAATGTTGACGTACGGACAGACGGACGACGGGCCATGACAATAGCTCAAATTTGACTTCGTCAAAGTTGAGCTAAAAATGTGATTCCCAGCAATTATGAAAATGACCCCTAGGTGACCTCCGTGACCTTGACCCATATTTTGAATCTCCATCGACTGTCGACTCATTTGGGGTTGGTCCCAGGTCCATTCATCATACCACGTTTTAGATATGAGCGTGACCCACCAGCTAACGCCCGCCCAACCACACGCCCGCCATTCATCAAACTATAAGTCGAGTTTGACTTCGTCACAACTCAACTAAAAATCGATAGCTCCCATCTAGAGGTCACCCCAAACAAGCCCACCAAGTTTCAAAGAAAACGGTCAAAAATGTGCACTGAAGACTGCACCAAAGGGAAATATTGATGCATACAGTTAAAACTGGAAGTTCTGTTACAAACTGTGAGCTTATCTAGGCTTAATTGCGTGAAGGAATTGCGCGCAATTGCCATATCGAATCGCATCCAAAGCACGGCAGGTTCTCCTGGTTACTCACTGCAAACACAGGCACGGGTTACCCAGAGGTACATTGGCTGAAACATTGCTTGTGCACCGGCCATATGCACAGAATTTGAGAGCCTTACTATGGTCATAACGCGTGGTTTAACGTGCAGATCGACGTGCTATTTGTGCGCATTTCATGACAGGACTTCTAGTTTTAACTGTAACTGCATGAAGTTCATCGAAGGTTGTTGCCAGCGGCAACACTTTTTGACGAAAATCGATAGCTCCCATCTAGGGGTAACCCCAAACATAACAAGTTTCAAACCATTCTGATCATGTGCCCTGTAGGGCGTGCCAAAGGAATATATTGATGCCTGACTAAAGTAAGTTCAAAGGTCATTGCCAGCGGCAACATTTTTTTACGGAAATGAAAGAAAATCGATAGCTTCCTTCTAGAGGTCACCCCAAATAAGCATGCCAGGTTTCAAAACAATTCGATCATAAATGTGCCCTGTGGGGTGTGCCAAAGGGAAATATTGAAGTCTGACTTAACTTAGTTCTAAGAACGTTGCCAGCAGCAACATTTTTTTACGGAAACGGAAGAAAATTGATAGCTCCCATCTAGAGCTCAACCCAAACAAGCATACCAAGTTTCAAAGTGATCTGGTCAAAAATGTGCACTGCAGGGTGTGCCAAAGGGAAATATTGATGCATAATTGCATCAAGTTCGTTGAAGGTCATTGCCAACGGCAACATTTTTTTAAAGAAATCGAAGAAAATCAATAGCTCCTATCTAGAGGAAATTGAAGAAAATCGATAGCTCCCATCTAGAGGTCACCCCAAACAAGCATACCAAGTTTCAAAGCGATCTGATCATAAATGTGACCTGTGAGGTGTGCCAAAGGAAATTGTGGACGTTTGTACATACGCAGACGGACGAGAAGTGATGGCAATAGCTCAGCTTGACTTTGTCACTGACTTTCGGTACACATTTTCGGTACAAAATTTCCCACATTCGAACTTGACCTAGGTATTGATAAAAGTAATCCATATATGAAATTTCATTGAAATCAGTTGATGTTAAGGAAAGTTAGAGTCTGGAAACAGTCAGCCAATCAAATTTCAGCAACCTAATTAAATATGCACGGAAAATGCCCGTATTCGATCTTGGACCCACAATTGAGGAAAGTGACCTACTACCCAAATTTCATCGAAATCTGGTCACTAAGGAAAGTTAGAGTCTGGAAACGTAAAACACGGAAGGACACCCCGAATTTAATATCTCCCGTTTTTTTTTTTAAAAGCGGGAGACAATGAATAGGACAGGAATCAGTATTTGTTGTGACCAAGTCAACAATAATGAATAAGAGAAAAAGGAGTTTTGTTGTGACCACATCAACCAATCAATTACAAGATGACTGCAATGGTCTAAGGAATAGGACATAAGTATTATATATGATGCATGCCATGTTAGTAAACATTCACACAAAAATTAATTCAAATCAGAGCTTTCATATAGAAGTTCTGAGCAAAAAATTGATTGCACAAAATTTTGTACAAAATGATCTTCAATTTCGGACCAGAAACCAGAAAACTTGTTCTCGTCCCACGTTGATAAAGATATCCAAGAAGTTTCGTAAAGATCAGTTCATAAATACGGCCTCTAGCCCAAGCCGTATTGGCATTTTCTGAAAGTAACACTTAATAGATCCAAGTTAGTCTAATTGGCATTATTTATGCACACGAAAAAAACCTGTATTATATGTGATGTATCCCATGTTAGTAAACATTCACACAAAAATTAATTCAAATCAGAGCTTTCATATAGAAGTGCTGCGCAAAAATCTGATTGCACCTAATTTTGTCTTGAATTTCGGACCGGACCCCAAAACACTCGTTCTCGCCCCACAGTGATAACAAAGGTACCCAAGAAGTTTCGTAAAGATCAATTCATAAATACGGCCTCTAGCCCGAGCGGTATTGACGCGCGACGGACGATGGGCCATGACAATACCTCAAATTTGGCTTTGCCAAAATTGAGCTCAATATCAATAATTTGACCTTGAAGTCAAAGGTCAAGGTCATATGTGGGTCATGATAGTACGCGACACATTGTCTCATGGTGATACACCCACATGCCTAATATAATAAGCCAAGGTGAAAAGGTAAATAAGTTCTTGCCTGGACAAGCTTACTTGCCAAAAAATCAGTAATTTGACCTGGGATGTCAAAGGTCAAGGTCATATGTGGGTCTTGATGGTACGCGACACATCGTCTCATGGTGATACACTCACATGCTAAATATCATAAGCTTTGGTCAAAAGATAAAGTTCTGGCCTGGACACGGTTGTATGAGAACGAGAAGAATTCAGGGTAAAACAATATGTGTCCCTTCGGTGAAATTTATTTATTTATTTATTGGTGTTTAAGGTCACATACTTTTGCACAATGGCTAATCATGATCACAACATGGAGATAAAGTCAAGGTCAGTCAATCGTTTATATCCCATGTTGCCTATTTCAGAGGACTAGCACCCCAAGCATTAGTGACTGGGTCCTATTTTACCAGTGAAAAAGAGCTTGTTTACCACAGTAAACAAGCTGTGTTTCACTTCCAGGGGTTACCACGGGGGCTTCGGTGAAAGGGGTAGACAAAATTAGTATGAGAAAGATGATGACTCACTAGTTTCCCATTGCGAACAATGTTAAAATGGGCATCCCCATACGACACATGACAAAATCGATAATTTTTTTTGATCAATCTGACTCCACTGGACCTTAGGAAGCTGCATACCAAACAAGAGGCCCCAGGGAGGCCTTAGGCGCTCACCGAATGTTCCATACTGTTAAGACACAAATTTTATCAGAAGCTATTCTTAAGGTTCTACAGAGTAAATCTATACTCTCTGTGGAGCTAAAACATCAACAGGACTGAATGGAACAATGCTGCTGATCAAATATCAAAAGATTCTACATGATGGTTCTGAAGAAGATTTTTAAGGAATTTTCCTTGAATTGCACAAAGTAAACATTCACGCTCCCATAGTGAGCCCCAATATTGATCAAAACACTCAATTTGAACAAACATGAATTCAACCCATACCAAGATGCAGCATACCAAATATCTAAAGATTCTGCCCACTGGTTCTGGTGAAGAAGATTGTTAAAGATTTTTTCTTAAATTGCACTAAGTAAAAATTCACACCTCCATATTGATCCCCAATATTGAACGGGGGATTCAATTTGAACAAACCTGAATCAGACCCATACCAAGATGCTGTATACCAAATATCAAAAGATTCCGCCCATCGGTTCCGGAAAAAATGATTTTTAAAGAAATTTTCTTAAATTGCACCAAGTAAAAATTCACATCCCTTTAGTGAGCCCCAATATTGATCTAGGGTCTCAATTTGAACAAACCTGAATCAGACCCATACCAAGATGCTGCATACCAAGTATCAAAAGATTCTGCCCACTGGTTCTGGAGAAGAAGATTTTTTAATAATTTTTCTATAATTCATATGGTGCTATCAGAGTTATGCCCCATACATAGCACCCAAGGGATGTGGACATTTCATTTGAACAAACATGAATTGCCATATAGTAATGAACATCCACATGAAGTTTCGTGAAAATCGGACCAGTTGGTTTCAGAGAAGTCGTTTTGAAAAATGTTCACGACAACGGATGATGGATGGCACGTGATAAGTTGAGCTCCCTTCAGTGAGCTAAAAATTCCTCATATTGACTAAGTTATAATTCGGGCTCCTACAGGGAGCCCAAATATGGACCCAGGGACTTGGCTTTAAACTTGAATCTCCCCCCCCCCCCCTCCCCCCAAGAATGCTACACACCACATATCAAAACATTCTGACTCCTGGATCTGAAGAAGATGATTTTTTAAGAAAATTCCTCATTTCAAACTAAGTTACAATTCAAGCTCCCACAGTGAGCCCAAATATGGGCCTACGGACATGGCTTGAACAAACTTGAATCTCACCACCCTAAGGATGCTGCATACCTCTTATACTGAGCCCAAATATGAACCCAGGGGGGCCAATTCAAAGAAACTTGAATCAGATCCACCCCAAAATGTTGCATACCAAATATCAAAAGATTCTGCCTGCTGGATCTTAAGAAGATTTTTAAAGAAATTTGCCTGAAATGCACTAAGTTCGGGCTTCTATACTGAGCCCAAATGTGAATCCAGGGGGCTGATTTGAACAAAATTGAATCAGATCCACCCCACAATGTTGCATACCAAATATCAAAAGATTCTGTCTGCTGGATCTGGAGAAGACGATTTTTTAAGAATAATCCTCATATTGCACTAAGTTAAAATTCGGGCTCCCTATCAAATATGAACCCAGGAACTCGATTTGAACAGACTTGACTCTGACCCCCTAGAGATGTTGTATACCAAATATGAAAGAATTCTGCCTGGTGGATCTGAAGATTTTTTTTTATTTTGGAAAGAAGTTCATGGGTGCTATCAGAGTTATGCCTCCTGTGGTGCCCCCTGTGGGCGTGACAACTTTATTTGAACAAACTTGAATTAACATATGATAGGGAATATGCACAGCAAATTTTGTTGAATTTGGTCCAGTAGTTTGTGAGGAGAAGTTGATAATGTAAAGTTTACGATGGGCGGACGGACGACGGCCAAAAGTGATTAGTAAAGCTCCCCTTGAGCTTCGCTCAGGTGAGCTAAAAACAATATTCTCATCCGTGCAGTTTTTGTAATAATAATGCACCAAGTTAAACTTTAGGCCCCCATTTATGTATTCATTAGCTCACCTGACTGAAAGTCAGTGTGAGCTTTTGCCATCACTTGGCATCCGTCGTCCGGAAACTTTCGCGACTCTGTCTTCTCCTTCAAAACCACAAGCCCAAACCCAAACAAATTTGACATACAATATTTAGGGGGTATCCTCTTTCCAGTTTGTTAAAATGAACTCGGTGCCCCCACTGGGGTGGGGGTGATGCCCCAAAAGCATCAATTTCTCCTGAAATCTTCTTATGAATCACCAGTCAGAATGCTGTGATATTTGGTAGGCAAGCTCCTTTGGTACTCAAGATTCAAGTTTGTTCAAAGAAATTTTCTGGGTCAATATTTGGGCTCGCTACGGGAGTATCACCATTTTGTGCCCGGCCCAAAATTTCTATTTTCCTAACCGAGAGGCCGATTTGAACCAAATTTGCTATGAGGTATTATTGGGTCCTAAGTACTTGATTCATGCCAGAAAAAAAATTTCTGCTGCCCCATATGAACCTCAGGAGCTAAAAATAGGCCGATGAAATAGTCAGATGTGTACCCATACGCGCAACTAGTAGAAAGCTGTCTGACGGAGGGCCACAGATGCCGACATTATGTACACCATACAAGGTATGGGTACATATAGAAACGGATTGGAGGAGTGTCTAATTTGATGCATAAAGGGTTAATATCTCCGGATCAAATTATCAGATTTACATAAAAAACTACACAGCACAGCACATCAGTAACCTGAATAAATATATAAAGTAACATGACAATCGGATTGATATTTTTTGAGTTATCTCATGCCAAAGGGATTGGAGGAATTTTCAATTCGAAGGATAAAGGGGGTTAATATCTCCGGATCAAATTACCAGATTTACACCAAAAACTATACAGCTCAGCACATCAGCAACCTGAACACAAATATAAAGTAACTTGACAATCCAAGCAATATTTTTCAAGTTATCGAATGCCAAAGGGATTGGAGAAATTTTCAATTTGAAGGATAAAGGGTTAATATCTCAAGATCAAAATAACAGATTTACACCAAAAACTATACAGCTCGGCACATCAGTAACCTGAACACAAATATAAAGTAACTTGACAATCCAAGCAATATTTTTCAAGTTATCGAATGCCAAAGGGATTGGAGGAATTTTCAATTTGAAGGATAAAGGGTTAATATCTCGGGATCAAACCATCAGATTTACACCAAAAACTATACAGCTCGGCAAATCAGTAACCTGAACACAAATATAAAGTAACTAGACAATCCAAGCAATATTTTTCAAGTTATCGAATGCCAAAGGGATTGGAGGAATTTTCAATTTGAAGGATAAAGGGTTAATATCTCAGGATCAAATTATCCGATTTACACCAAAAACTATACAGCTCGGCACATCAGTAACCTGAACACACATATAAAGTAACTTGACAATCCAAGCAATATTTTTCAAGTTATCGAGTGCCAAAGAAATGGATATGGACGACAGATGGACAGACGGATGGACGGACGGACGGACAGACAAAGGATGAACGAAAGACGGATGGTCACCCCGGATGCCGGCATTATGTGTACCATACATAGTATGGGTACACATAAAAACAGACAAAAATTCAAACGCTCATATCTCCAAAACTGCATGGCACTGAAACTTTTTATTTGGTGTGAAGCTTCCTTAGGACCAATAGAAAGGAATGGTGAAAAAAAATCGCTATCGTTTTGTCCTAAGGTACAGTTTCGGGACTCTGAAAAAATGCTGAGTCAGCATTATTTAACACTGAAGGTAATGGGATAAATATAAAATAATCCTTTTCTCCCCAACCACTGCTCCAAAAGCTTTCATATTTCACAGATAACATCTATGGAAGATTGATTCACATGGTTGTTGAAATTTAACCCCTGGGTCCATTTGGGCACTCTACAGGAGCCCAAATGTTCAAATTAGTGCAATATGTGGGATATTCTTTAAATATCTTCTTCTCCAGATCCAACAGTCAGAATCTTTTGATATTTGGTATGCAGCATCCTTAGGGAAGAGATTCGGGTTTGTTCAAGCCAAATCCCTGGGTTCATATTTGGGCTCCCTATGGGAGCCCAAATTGTAACTTTGTTCAATATGAGGAATATTCTTTAAAAATCTCTTTCTTCAGATCCAGCAGTCAGAATCTTTTGATATTTGGAGTAGATCATCCTCAGGGAGGTGTGAAAGTTTCTAGGTCAATATTTGAACTCACTACGGGAAGATCCAAATTTTGTGTCACACACAAAATTTTTATTTCCCGAATTGAGAGGCCAATGTGAAAAACAATCTTCTCCTCACAAACCAATGGCCCAAATTGAAACATATATGGGCCACATCATCTTGGGGGTATTCTGTTTTAGTTTTGTTCAAATGGGGTCTCCGGCCTTTTTGGATGTGGTCTTATACCCAAATATGATGAAATTCTTTAAAAATCTTCTTCTCATGAACCACAAGTGGGAATGCTTTGATATTTGGTATGAAACTTCCTCTGGTGTTCAAGATTAAAAGTTGTTCGAAGAAAGTTGATAGGTCCATATTTGGGCTCTCCAGGGAATGGGCTCACTTTTGAGCTCCCCTGAAAATTTCTATTTCAAGAATCAAGAACCAGTGGAGCGTTTGAACCAAAATTTTATATGTGGCATTAGTTGACCCTAAGTACTTCATTCATGCCCTCAAAATTTTTCGCGTGGGAACATCTGGCGCTAAAAATAGAAAAAAAATGAAATGTCCAATTTTTCCCAAACTGCACAGACTAGAGATTATGTATTTGGTATGAAGCTTTCTTCTGAGCAGTTGAAACAATTGGACAAAAAAATTGCTAGCGAATCTGTCATATGGTTCATTCCGATTACATTTTCTCCATACCCATAACCCTCACAGTTTAGGACAACTTGGTCCAGGTGAGTGTTTTTAGGCTCTCTAGAGCCTCCAGTTGGTGTTTAAGGTCACATATTTCTGCACAATGGCTAATAATGACCACAACAATTTTAAAGGTGGAGGAAGCTGGAGTACCTGGAGAGAACCACCAAGCAATGGCAAACAACTGTCAGCTACCCAACATACTAACTACACACAAGCAGGGTTAGCATTGGTTGAAAACAGGTGCACCATCGACATGCGGTACACCATAGTACACAACTTCACCGTGCCCCCACGTAGGCAATGAGGGTGAAGTGTCTTGCCCAAGGAACTGAGGACCTCTTGGGTTGCAGTCTGCACCTCTACCAACTGAGCCCCCTTGGGCTCCCACAGAGAGACCACATATTAAGTCAGGGACTTGATTTGAACAAACTTGAATCTGACACCCCAAGAGATGTCACATACCAAATATGAAAGGACTCGTTTGTTTGTTTGTTGGTGGTTAACGTCACATATTTATGCACTATGGCTAATCATGACACAACATGGAGATGAAGTCAAGTTTAGTCAATCGTTGATCAACATGTTGCCCATTTTAGAGGACTTTCACCCCAAGCATTGGTGACTGGGTCCTATTTTACTAGTAAAGCGGAACTGGTTTACCACAGTAAACAAGTGCTGCTTACTTCCCGGGGTTCCCACAGGGAATATGAAAGGACTCTGACTTGTGGATCCAACAAACGTTTTTTTTAAGAAATTTTCTCATATTGCACTAAATTAAATTTTGGGCTACAATAAAGAGCCCAAATATTAATCCAGGGACCTGAGTTGAACAAACTTGAATCTGACCCCTCCAAATATGAAAAGATTCTTACTGATGGATCTGAAGAAGATTTTTAAAGAAATGTCCTCATATTGCACTAGGTTAACATTTTGGGTCTGATAGGGAGCTCAAATATTAACCCAGGGACTTGATTTGAACAAACTTGAATCTGATCCCCCAAGAGATGTTGTATACCAAATATCAAAAGAATCTGACTAGTGGATCTGAAGAGAAGGGTTTTTAAAGATTATTCCCCAAATTGCACTAGGTTAACATTTGGGGTACAATAAGGAGCCGAAATATTAACCCAGGGACCCGATTTGAACAAACAGCTTTTTTCGATGCCTCCCCCCCTCCCCCAAAAAAAAAATAAAAAAGAAAGAACACCCTAACACAACTGAAGGCAATTTTTTTTTACTATTCCATTCTACTGGTGGTCCTAAGAATGCTTCATACCAAATAACAGTTCTCTGGTCTGTGTGGTTTGAGAAATATGGGCGTTTGCATGAATGTTTTTCTATTTTTATCCCCTGGGGTTCCCACAGGGCTGTGAAAAATTATTTTTTGGTATCAATCAAGTACATAGGACCAACTTATACTACATGCAAAATTTGATTCAAATCGACCCATCGGTCTTGAAATACAAATTTTGGATGGAGCCCGAAATGGGTATGCTCCAACAGAGCCCAAATATTGATCTACAAACTACCCTTGAACAAACTTTAATTTTCAAATCAAAGGATCTTCCATATCAAATATGAAGGCATTCGCTTGGGTGGTGAATGAGAAGATTTTTTAAAGATTTTTAGGCTTTTGGGACATTAACCACAGCTCGAAAATGGCAGCTGCTTCATTTGAACAAAATAGAAAGTATATACTCCAAAGATGGTCTGTACAATATGTTTGAATTTGGCCCAGTGGTTTTGAAGAAAAGTTTGAAAAGTTAGCAGGCACCGTACTCCAAGTGATGGCAATAGATCCCACTGACTTGTAGTCAGGTGAGTTAAAAATAATAAGACCGCCTTCATACTAAAATTATATATGGAGACTGCACAGTTGCCATATTACTTAGAAGGTATCATAATACCAGTTTGAATTAAATTAGAATTACGCTATTGTTTTTCAATGAAAATTTGTGGTATCAAGTGATATGCGAATGTCCGTCGGTTATGGAACCCATCTTCAATAACAAAATGCAGACAGTGTTGCCCTCTCCCCAAATGCAGTCCCGTCGCTGTATTGTAAAGTGTTTTGAATGCCTTGCTTTGTTCTTGGATATCTGAAGCACATTTGGCCAAGAGTTGTTCTCCGGAAATATTTTATTATCAGTTCTGGTACGAGGCAGCAGACTTCCAGGAACCATTGGTGCCCGCTCTCAACTCTATGAGTTGATTTCATATATTGTTTATGTTCTATACATCAAAAAGTTCATTTTTACATATAATTTGTGTATATTTAATTTGAATTAGAGGTGGGAATTTCTTGGCAAACAAATTTTCCTTACTTATATAGCACTTTAAGGTCCTATATAAGTAAGAGAAATTTGTTTACTTTAAAGTTTAAACTTTGCATATGTGATATTCCTCAAATTCGAATTAAATATAGTTATACACAAATTATATATCAAAATGAAGATTGAGATGTGTAGACACAAAAAATATATGCATTCAACTCACCATGTTGGCAGCAGGCACCAGTGGTTCCTGGAAGTCTGCTGCTGTAAATTTTTTCATCAAAAGAGTTGACAGCGGGCACCAATGGTTCCTGAAAGTCTACTATCGTATTCGTAACAGAACTGATAAAATACTATTTCACGAGAACAACTTGTGGCCAAATGTGCTTGACATATCCCAAAACAATGCTAGGGCAGCAAAATACTTCAAAACCCAGCGACAGAGCTGCATGGGGGTAAATTCCAAAACTGTTCGCTTTGTTTACATTGTAATTACTTTCAATTTCTGGTCAACGGCATCAGACAGAAAAAGCATAGAAAAACGTCGTCTAAAATGAAATAATGAGAAAGATTGCCTTAACACAGCATACTATTATTGTATAGAGACAGCACGGTTGCCATATTCTATGCAAGGTATAATCGAATACAGTGGAGCCCACTTAATTGGATATCTCTTAAGGTGCTATATAAGTACAGGGATGTGAGCAGTCCCATGCAAAAAAAGGGGAAATTGGCATTTTTTTAAAGGTATCCACAGGGTTAATGTACATTATGTAGCAAAGACTCTTAGGGGATAAATTTTATATGAATGTACAAGTCTAGTATGTGTATGGTACCACCAAAAATATGCCTTCATAATGGCCAGACTCTCAGAACTGAATAAATTTAAGAAATTTCCCAACAGAAAATTTAATTGTAAATTATTCTGAGATCACACAAAATCATTCATTCATTTAATTCTAGTACTTTAAGGTTATTCTCCTCTTATAGCTTTATTCAAGGCACAGATTAAAAATTTAGCTAATTGCATCTTGTTCAACAGAGCTCAATGAGCTCTGTTGAACAAGATGTAGTTAGCAAAATTCTCAACTTTAATGTGGAAAGCTGTATGCCAATCATTCAAAAAAAAAATGCTTTCAAGCCACATAAAAAAGAGGAAATCCTCTGAAAAGAGGAAAACTCACAGGCCTGTACAACAAGTAATAGAAATTTGTTTTTGAAATTTCCACTTCTCATATTCCTTAAATTCAAATTAAATATACACAAATTATACATCAAAATGAAGATTGAGATGCAAGGAACACAAAACACATATGTAATCAAATCGAGTTGACAACACGCACCACTGGTTCCTGGAAGTCTGCGACCATATTTGTAACAGAACTGATAATAAAATGATATTTCACGAGAACTTGTGGCCAAATGTGCTTCAGATATCCAGTAACAAAGCTAGGCATTCAAAACACTTTCCAATGCAGCGATAGATCTACATTATGATTTGGGACAAGGACAACACTGCCTGCAAGGTTTTTGGAATTTACCCCCATGCAACTCTGCCACTGTGTTATGAAGAATGTTGATGCCCTAGCTTTGTTCTTGGATATGTGAAGCACATTTGGCCACAAGTTGTTCTTGTGAAATATTAAATTATCAGTTCTGGTACGAATACGGCTGCAGACTTCCAGGAACCAGTGGTGTCTACGGTAGACTCTGAGTTGACTACACATGTGTTTCGTGTTCTATACATCTCAATCAGGGGGGGGTTCTGGAAAAAAGTCCCATACACGAGGCTGAAAAAAATTTTTTCCGCCCCAACACCACCCACCACCCCATTTTGAGGAGGAAAAAATTTTTTTTTCCTTTTCTGAGAGGGGACCCACCCCCTAGTATCACCAAAAACACGCGTTTTACACAACTTTTTCCTAGGTTTCACATGTAATTATACTTCCATTTAATTAACCTGATACATTCCCTGTAGCTGCTTGTTTAAATCAGCTTTAACCCTTTAACCAAGACAGGAATAAAATGATACTTTCAAATACCAAGGATTTTTTTCATTTTTTGTCTTAAAAAGATAGCTTATGATCCCTCATTGTAACAAGCTTCACAAGCTAGTTTCAATAGGACTGATAAGCTATGTTTTTGAGACACAGAACTGCACATAAAAGGAAATGTAAAAAAAATCTGGATTTTCTTTGTATATAGCTTTGGCCGCTTATGATTGATAGTTTGAGTAAAAGCTGGTAAAGGGTTAAACTTTAATACTCTGAGATGTTTGTCTTTGTATGAAATGTCATTCTGTCTTGAGTTTCTAATAGATTTTTCTTATTTTCTAAGGAGTAACTATAATCAATAATGTCTCACCAAACTGATGTGCCGAAGAAAAACTACTATGTCTATTGTGACTCTTGTGTCGCTACACTGGCAGTCAGGCTGTTTAAGCACATACATGATAGTCCAGATGTTCACATAACCATCTCAATGTTTGGATGGAGCAAATTTGTTGAAATTTGTTTCTTCAAAATATTGATATGTCAATGTGGGTGAGCTGATTATTTCATTGACAGTTGTTGCTGTGTTCAATGTAGCAATCCAGTATGTATGCTAGGGTGAGCTTCTTGTTGTCTAACTTATCATTATGATAAAACATTTAGTTGAAACTGACAAAAATCCTGGTCAAGCCGACTCGTGTTCTTATTCATGAAAATTGCCATTATTGAACAATATTTGTGTTTCAACACATATAGGGTAGTTATTAGGCCACCCCACCCTCCCCTTGATTTCCATTTATGAGGTTATTGCTCTGGCTACCCCTCTGCATATAGTATAAGTGTCAAATATTGTTTTATATCAGATTTAAAATACAAAATAAGCATTATTTCATTTAGGGCTCTCGCGACTATCACTTTTTGTAATCGACTAATCGTGACCAGTAATCGACGGTTAGTCGATTAATAGTCACTTCCCATGATTTTTTAGCAAATCATTCTTCTGTTCGTAAAACTCTGAAAATGACAATGGCACCAGTGTGTTCAGACGAAGTGGGGTTGTGGGAACAACAAATCGGTCCTGACTGAAGCTACATGTAGTCCAATCTTGGACCCACAGTCCGTAATATAATTTTTGGGGTTGGTACGTCCTGTAGGACGTACCAACCCCAAAAATAATATTACTGACTGCGGGTCCAAGTTTGAACTAGATTGAAGCCGATGAATTAAAATGAATTTACCAAAGAACGTTCCTGCATATGTTTCCTTTCTGCAATAAGTTTCTCGAAATTTTGAACATTGAGATCTATGCATTCCCTCGTCAGTTGTTAAAATTGGATCTTAGTCTGAAGTTCCGAACTTTGAGAAGTGATCTGACGTTCTGACTTTCGTCATAATTTTGTCACTTCCGCGCTTTGGGTTTTCCAATGGGTGCATTCGTGTGTACAAGACTGGAGAAATTCAGAAGAATCTATTCTTCTCGAGTAACTGTGAGTGTTCTTTCTTACACAGTCAGTGACAGTCGTACAGTCTTCCGGATATGAATGTTAACTATGGTTAGATATTTAAAGTTATTCACCTTCATTGATCATTCACCTCACAAAACAATGCAATTTAGCCCCGTCGTGTAGTAGACGTGTACCACCTTGAAAATGAACGACGATCGACTAAAAATAAAAAACGTCGACTACTTCAATAGTCGACGGTTAGTCGACTAATCGAATAATCGCAACAGCCCTAATTTCATTGCAAGGAAAAAAGTCACTTTTTTCTCAGGCAGACCACCCACCCACCCCGGCCTCGTGTATAGGAAATTTTTCAAGACCCCCCCTGTCTCAATCTTCATTTTGATGTACATTTTGTGTACAGTATGGGGAGAGTGGATTGTAACTAAATCACCCATAGAGTGGAGTAATCACCCAAAGTGTCTTATTTATTTATATTTATTATTGGTGTTTAAGGTCACATACTTATGCACAATGGCTAATCATGACCGTGGCAGTTTTACGGGTGGAGGAAGCCGGACTACCCGGAGAGAACCACCGTGCAACGACATGCAGCTGCCAGCTCCCCAACAGCGTAACTCCACACTGTAGCACAGGCAGGGTTAGATTGGTTGAAGACGTGCACTATTGATGTGCAGTACGCCTTAGTACACGGTGTCATCGTGCCCCCATGTGGACAATCCGGGTTAAGTGCCTTACCCAAGGACACAACACAGGAGTCCGAATCGATCGCTCAGACGGTCACCCATCCGAGGACTCACCGGGCTCGACGTTGCTTAATCTGAAGTGAACCGGTTACCGAAACGCCACCGCAACCCCACCCAAAGTGTCACTTTCAAATTCTGTACATATGGACAAAAAACGCAAGCAATGTTTCAGCCAATGGACCTCCGGGTTTAACCCAGAGGTCCATTGACTCGAACTTTGCTTTTGATTGTTATGATTTGCAACAAATTTGCAATTATTGATTGGGTGGAATCTCCACTCTGCGGGTGATTTAGTGATAATACACTCTCCACGTACTGTATATTTAATTTGAATTGAAGGAATATCAGAGGTGAGAATTTTCAAAATAAACAAAATTCCATTACTTATATAGCCTCTTAAGGAATAGCAGAGGTGGGAATTTCAAAATAAACAACATTCTATTACTTGTATAGCACCTTAAGGGCAGGGTTTCCGCTATACCGGTACAGCGGCCGCATTCCCCTGCCAGGTCACCTTCCCGACATAACAGAATTTTTTAAATTCGCATTGATCTGTCCGTTCCCTGAGAATACATTTAGTTCCTTGCTTGTAGAATTGCCATTTCTAAACTTCTTTTGTCGATTTCCGTACACATATTTCATTGAAAACAAAAAAATGTCCGTTTCACCGTTCTGTCGCAGCACCTGTCCAGAGAGTAATTGATTTCAAAGCAGTTTTTCAACAACAAAGACATCAAACAATAGTAATATCGAGCATTGTTGTAGAATTGCTATATAATCCCACTCTCGTGACATGATCAGAAACAATCTGTGAAGCAGGAAAAACTTCCAGAACTCCCTGGAACCTGTTTGTTATATAGCCCCCATATTATATTGAGATGGATATATACTTAGTGGATAATTATATTAAGATTGATATATTTTTTTCTGCATTTTCTGACTGGTCCGACTCATTTGCACTGAGTGACCTTTGTTTACATCTTTGTTACACTGATATATTGTACATATAGCTGTTGATTGTTTAAGTAGGTCAAGGACATTGTTTACTTGAAAATGACAGAATCACCTAGAAACTGTTAGAACTTTGCAGAATTTTCATCTTCTGGAACAGTCTCTGTTTACTATATAAAGGTTTATCAACAGAATTCAAAAACATTTTTTTAGAAAGCCATTTCAGAAGAACTTATTTTCAGAAAGATTGATTCTATAAAACAACAGTTGTTTCCATTGGAATTTATTATTGTTCTAGGACATTGCATTTATTATAGAAGCAGTGCTTCTTTGAGAACTTGGAAGATTGATTCCAAAAGTGAATTTATATCGAATTTGTTCCGTCTTGGAAAAGAGAATTTATATTTTCTGCGAAGCAGAATATTATTTTGTGAAAAGCCAAGATTCTACTGGATTATTTGGAAATTACATGTGGTGCCAATACAGTTTGGATTTTTACTCCATTTGAATTTTGCGGAACATTTTATTATATTTTATTGGAGACTGCCGACATTTCTTAGTGAAAATTTTATTACAAATCTACGGGATACTGTTTCTGAAGAGACATTCTTGGATTTACTACTACCAGCTGGTAACTTTCTTCACAAGATTCCTCACCACTGGATTACTGGATTCTGTCAGACTGTACTTTGGACTAATTCAATAATTGATAAGTACCACTGTTTTTATTTTCTGTAAACCAATTAGTGTAAAAGATCTTTGTATCGTTTATTTTACATTCATTTTTTTTTCAATTAAATTTCAGAATAGTTAAATTCATAGTTATTGTTGCTGATTCTCCGATTTCTTTCTGCTACCAATATCAATAATATTTCCAGACCGTAACACTGTTCCAGCTTGAAGACGAATTCCACCACTCTGAGGCCTCATGTGATCAGGATTAACCAATTGGAATCAGAGAACACAGAAGACCAACCTCTGTCTTTTTTCGACTTGACGAGAATCAGGAGTTCAGAAATTCTGCAGATTTAAATTCAGTGTGTTTGTCAGGAAAAATTTGTAAGATCCTTGTTATTTTACCCGCAATGTTTTTCTAAAGTAAAGATTTACCAAACCCAAGTCTACTTTAGTATTCGTTTTCACAGTGGGTGCAAACGTCAAAATTTGTACCATGCACATGCAATGAGATTTTTGCGCAGTGCTTGTGTCTGCTAAAATATCTCAAAGTGTCGTTAATTTAAAATTGAATTTTTAAATTATGGGCGAATCTACCCTTCCTACTCACACTTTCTATTCGCCCTGGACGTTTAGTCCCAATGAAAATGCCAAGGCTTGACAGTTTTATTGGGACGAAACGTCCTGGGCGAATAGAAAGTCACGTATACTAAGAAGTATTTTTCGGCTGAGCAACCATTTTCTCTTATTTACGTCTTATTCATCGGAAATTACTGGCTGTCAATGTGTAAAATTGGACAGATATATCTCCGTGAAAAGACGCAAAATATCCTCTCAGATGCAGGGAAATGGGGGTTTGGGATTCCGGATTTCAAAATTTTTCGGCCACGGGCCGAACCATGGTCGGCTCGTGGTACCAACGATCATCGGTCGCCACACAGACAGCCTTTCCCCTAGCGGAAACCCTGTTAAGGGGCTATATAAGTAATGGAATTTTGTTTACTTTGAATTCTCACCTCTGAAATTCTTTAAATTCAGATTAAGTATACACAAAATATACATTAAAATGAAGGTTCGGATGTTACGTATAGAACACAAAACACATATGTAATCAACTCATAGATTTGACAGCAGGCACCACTGGTTCCTGGACGTCTGCAACCGTATTCGTACCAGAACTGATGATAAAATAATATTTTGCAAGAACTTGTGGCCGAATGTGCTTCAGATATTAAATAACAAAGCTAGGCATTCAAAACACTTTCAGGTGCAGCGACAGATTGCATTTTGGAAAAGGACAACACTGTCTGCATTTTTTATTGAAGATGGTTTCCATGCTCGACAGACATGCGCAAATCACTCAATACCACGAATTTCCATTGAAAAACAAAATCGTAATTCTAAGAAATTTCAACAGGTATCAGGGGAGGGGTCAGCCGAGTGGGAGACTTGGGCGAAGAAGTCGCCTTGTCATTCCTCAAGTCGCCTTGGCTTGCATTGGGGGCGAAATTCAAGTCGCCCTCCAAAACTTCCTTGGGAGACATGGCAATTTACTGTATTTTCTTATGTTTTATTTTTTTAAAACACCCGCTTCCGCATTCGCAAAAAAAGTAAACACGACTGCTGTTAAAGTCCGTCACACGGCTATGAAAATAGCCTAAACTAGCCCAATTTTATATTTCTGAAAAGTATTGTAATGGCGTAGTCGTTTGAACAATTCGCCCCAACTGATAACAACCATCACAAAATGGCTATTTAAAAACAAAGTGCCAGCCAAAACAACGAACCACACAAGACACGCATCGAGTTAATTAGAATTTATTAAAGTTAACCACCATTTCAAAACAAACAAAAAATGTATTGGAGACAGTTCGACCATATCGAAATTGCTTGCGGTTATGCTCTGTTCCACTGAAAAATTGGTTGCATTGAAACTCGCCCCGCAATTTGCATTGAATGTTTTTCTTTGAAAACTTGTGAAGTTGTGTTGGAAGGGGGTTAAATGTAATAAGGCTACAATAGAAATCATAGGTATTTGGATGAATGAGAATGGCAGACCTTCAAAGCACCAATCGCACGTGTCAGCGTAAGATGGTTGGCAGAAAATGTCAGTTTTCTGAACAGTGTATTATTACCCAGCGCAGTCGGGAAGGGAGACAACTGAAATATTTTGCCATTTACCTAAGAAATAAATTTACTCAAATTGTTAATAACGCTTAATTTACGAAGGATATCGAACTTTTTTAACTATGCTTTTCAACTCAGTTAGGGCATTCAGAAACCATGAATGACCCAGCTTCTTATATGAATTTGAAATTTATTTTAAACACTTTAAATATTTTTTTAAAAAGAATATACCTTCTGTTACAGAGAAGAACACTCTCATCATGGGTCATACTAAATTTCAAATCCACTGCTTTGAGGCAAATACAAAATCAACTGCATGGTAACCTTAGTCATCACTGTTAGGCAAAGAGTTAGGGGGTATTCAGAAACCATGAACGACAGTTTTTTGTGGGGTGGGGGGGAGGTGGGATTTTAACCTACATTCTATTATATACCATCTGACTTAGTTTTGTGTGTGAATGTATGTTTGTATAACTTTTATTTATTTTGTTCTCCACAATTGTGTCCTCTATGTTCATTTATTTTGTCATGATGTCATATACGTTTTATGTTTTTTTTCTGATTTCTCCTTCATGTCCACTGTCTTCTCCCTCATGGGTCCTGACTTCTCCCTAAAGTTTCTGAAGGGAGAAGTCACTTCTCCCTAAAATCAGCTGCCAGGCTGACCCCTGACAGGTATCATGCTACCTTGCATTGAATTTGGAAACTCTGCAGTCTGTATCTAAAAACAGTATACTGTATTAAGGCGATCTTTCTCATTATTTGATTTTAGACGGTGTTGAATATAAATCCTTTTTCCATCCGATGACGTCGACCAGAAATCGAAAGTAAATTCATATGTAAACACAAAAGCAAAGGTTTTGGAATTTACCCCCATGCAGCTGTCGCTGTGTTTTGAAGAATTTTGATACCTTAGCTTTGTTCTTGGGATACATAAAGCACATTTGGCCACAAGTTGTTCTTGTGAAATATTATTAAATTATCAGTTCTGGTACGAATACGGTAGCCGACTTCCAGGAACCAGTGGTGCCTACAGTCGACTCTATGAGTTGATTACACGTGTTTCGTGTTCTATACATCTCAATCTTCATTTTGATGTACATTTTGTGTATATTTAATTTGAATTGAAGGAATATCAGAGGTGAGAATTTTCAAAATAAACAAAATTCCATTACTTATATAGCCCCTTAAGGTAGCGATGGGCAACGTCACGTCAAAATCGCTTTCCCCATTCTGCACAATGCTAAATTATCGAAATTTGGCTGATGATTATTTTAGGATAAATGCTCTCAATATCTTTATTTTTGGGCTCATTTCATTAATTGATTATGGAATTAACATTTCGCGTTGACAAAATTTCAGTTCAACCCGTTTTGACAAGAAAATATTTCGAAGTGAGTAATGGCTGCGCCCTTTTGTTTATTTTGAATGCTGCCATTTTGAATTTTTAATACACTCGTGACTTCTTGCTTGGACCAATTGGCATGCACCGCTGGCTGACCTATTAACGGAATCACGGGAAAAACCTTTATAATACGTCATCCCAAGTATCTTCCCTTCGTAATAACATTTGAAGAAATTCATTTACTGAAGATTTTTTTGAGATTTTCTATCCGAAAGGCACGGGGAATTCGCCCGTTTTCGTGCAAAAAATGACTTCCGCATTCTATAGAGCATAATTTAACCGCATAATTCACCTAGACTCAGACATTTTTTTAGTTCTACATAATCCTGAGACAGTCGTCTGCTCAGGGAACTTTATATTTAGCTGCCGAACTGATGCGACGAAAGCCTATCACAGCTTGCTTTATCGGTCACGTGTACTCAATTTGTAAACAAAACGCACATGTTGACGGGACGTTCAAAAACTTGCAACGTAATCGGAGTTTTCGGTGCCAGTACATTACTTATCTGTGAATAAACATTTTATTTCGGCATATATAATTTATTTAATACTCATTTGGCTTCAAATAATTATTTGTCTCTATAAATTTTTAACTTTAACGAAATTATTTACTTTATAATTGGTCAAGGAATTTGTTTCTCTTTGCAAATTTTGGACTTGGTAACATTAACAGTCAACATTGAATTTGACATCTGCTTGTTTTGCCAAGGTATACAGTGTTTCTGAATACTAAACACACCGATATTAATTTCAAATCAAATTTTTAAATTAATTTACACTCAACTCAACTGGTAAACAAAAAATGCCTGATCCTACCAATTTAGAAGTTGTTGAATATCATGAAAAGAATGGCACTGGAGATACTGTCAACTGGCTGTTAGGTTTAAAGAGCAATATTGCTAGCATGAATCCATTATCTGTCAAAACATCTGTTAACAGACTACTGAAAACCTACCGAGAAATTAGAAAGAGTAAGAACAAGTATCCAGAGCGATATGAGCAATGGACATCAAGCTCATACAAATATCCAGAGGTTAAATCTGAGGCCCCAGGACCGTGTGGAGATATGGGTACATGTAGCTTGGATATGCCACAGACTATGGACTTCGCAAGATCCCAGGTGCTGACACGGCATGATAATATTATAGCGATTGATGAACTTGAACACACACGGTCGAAATTGGCTCAAACAACTGAAAAACTTAAAGAGCAGATGAAGGAGAATAAATTTGTAAACACCAAACTGGATAGCAAGACCTCAAAGTTGAAGCGAACATCTGCAAGAGAAAGTTATTACAGAGAGAAATCTGCCAGGTTACAAGTCAACTCCACGGATAACTCTGTAGCCCAGCTAAATGACGAGCTTGCATTGGCAGAGGAGAAAATTAAGAAGCTCCAAAATGATAAGCTTGTCTTGGAAGAAAAACTCAAGACAATGCACATAGATTTTGAAAATATGAAATCCCAGAGAGTAGAAACTTTTGATGTTGATACAAACTGCTACACATCCGACTTTCGACGACTGGTTTATAAATTATTGAAACAACACGTCAGTCTTCAGCATATAGGACCTGTCATAAATACTGTTTTAGAATTTGTTGGAAAAAAAGCGTCACGTCTCCCTTCTTCCAAATCAATCAGGAGGATGAACATTGAGAGGTTGGGATTGTCACAAACTCAGATAGGAGAGGTATTCAGTGAAAAAGAGAACACCACACTGTACAGCGACGAAACAAGTAAGTATGGTGAGAAGTATATGGGATTTCATGCCACTGATGATGAACAGAGACACTGGGTACTTGGTATCAGAGACCTCGCAACAAAATCGGCAGGAGATACTCTGAAAACATTTAAGGAAGTATTGCAGGATATAGATGACAGGAAAGAGGAGACCAATTCAGACATAGGTAAAAAAATATTGTGTAATATCCAGAATACAATGTCAGACAGGGCAGCTACAGAGTTAAAATGGCAGGAGATGTTGGAGAATTATAGAAAAAATATCCTTCCAGATGTAAGACCTCACTGGAATGAGATTGATGCGGCAGATCAAAAAGTCATAGAAAATATGAATAACTTCTTCTGTGGGCTACATAGTTTCGTACAAATTGCTGAGGTGTCTCAACAGGCAATGTTGACACTAGAAAGGATGCAGGATAACCAAAACCATCAGGACCGCAGATATTCAAATCAACAGAACCAGGTACTGTGCGACTTGTAAGAACAACTGCAAAGGCTTTTGCAAGAGGGGGGGATGAAAAATCAGGATGTCATGGCGATTTTATATTATATATTGCCGAGGAGCTAAAAAAATAATGATATGCGATCTCTGCCTATTGTACCATTCAGAGGCAATAGATTTAACATTATATTTTTCAATGGAGCATATGTTTACTTTTTCCACAAAAAGATGATATCATATTTGGAAGGCAAAGGATCTTTAAATTTGCTCTTAAAATCTGTACTTGCAGACCTGAAGGAACCAGCCAACATTGCAGGTTGCAAAGCTCTCGGATTAATCAACAAGTTATTAACTGGACCATTATGGAGAATAATTGAAGACAAAAATATTCACTTACTTGATTTATCTATCATAAAATCAGACATTGTTTCCTTTCTTGAAAATGCGATATCAAAGCTGAAGGAGTTTGTGATGGGCGGAGTACCAGCACCACCACATGCTCAATGGATTATTAAGAAAAACAAAGTGTATGACTTCCTTGTGGCACCATCAAAGTATGACAATGAAGTAGAGGCATTGCTAGCTGTTTTATTACCATCAATAACAAAACTGATGAAGAACCACTACAAGGAATTTCTGAAAGATGGAAAGTTCTATGCAAAGGGGGGCAGCAATATTTGGAATGTCACACATAGTGTAGAGAAACATAATAAATTTGCAGAGAGAGTCTTTGCCTATTGTGACCAGCTACTACGCTTCAAACCAAATATCAAACATATCTCCCACTAGGCGTACATCATGTTCTGTCTGAATCAAACAGATGAGTGGTTATCAAGCAAGACAAAAGAGAAGCAGGATGAAATGATAAAAAAGGCAAGATCAGATTCGAAAAAATTATATGAATTGAGTAGGAAGAGAAAACAGGAAATCATCAAAGTAAGGGAGGAAAATCAAAAAGCAAAAAGGAAAGAGGAGGAGGAGAGAGCAGCAAAGAGATTTAGAGAGAAAGAAATGATTATAGCAGATGTTCTGCATTTTGGATTTTATCAGACAGAGGGTCAGGTGGATGATTCCTTGGTGCAGTTAAAAGCCAAAACTAACAGGGAGGATGCACTGAAAGCTCAATTACGGTTCCGAGAACAGATGCTTTGTCAACAAGCAGATCAATCATTATTCAGGTTCTCAGCTAAAGATGGAGAATGCCGCCATAATCTATCAGTGGAAGAACTCGCCAACAATGTCAAACAGCTGATAAGAGTCATACAAGGTCCCTGAGCTAGAACAGGAAGTTCACAAGGCCTCCTATCTCATTGGTAAGAGAATTGAACATCTATGGGAGGAGAAAGGAGAAGATGTCTGGTATATTGGTACAGTCATTTCAACAGTTCCTGGATATCCTGCATGGTTTAACATCAAGTATGACAATGATGATGCCCTGTATGTAGTCAAGTTACACTCAGAGATGGAAGAAGGAAATGCAAAAATAGTTCTCAAATGAGTGACCTGGAAGATAACATTTGTATTTATACATATATACAGTACACGGAGGGTGGATTACTACTAAGACTGGGTGGGTAGTTTTTTCCTTAAAAGTTTTCAGAAAAGAAGAAAAACACAAGTTGCACTAGCAAATTTTCATATGATGGAATACTGGCTTGAAGTCAGTGGTCCATTAGCTGAATGTTTGCTAGTGGTTCTTGTGTTGTTAATTCTTGGCCTGAAAAGTCTGCCCCACTGTGACTGAGTAGTAATCCACTCTTCATGTACTGTAAATGTGTATGCTCAGGTTCTGATTAGGCAAGGGTTGTGTAGTAGAATTCTTTGTATACATTTTGTAAATAAAAAAAAAAATGAAATAAAAAAATAGTGTTCTCTGCATGAAACAAAAACTTAATGTTCTCTGCATGTTTCTGTTCTCAATATTATTTCACTTCTTGATCAGTTTTTGTTTATTCTCTCATCACTATGGGTGACTAGGTAGTGATTCGATTGTTTTTTTTAGTTCAGAGTTATCATCATTTGGACACCGATGAAAAACACTCCATAAATGTGTAAACAAAATTTTTTTAAAATTATATAAATTTTAATACCGGTATTTTTAAAAAGGGTACAGATCTCAATGCATGCAAACTTGCCTCTGTTACCAGTGGGAGTTCATGTATAAACAACTAATAAAGAAACTTAATAAAATGTGAAAGAAGTGAAAACTCGGTACAAACTCACCATCTGTTACCAGTGGGAGTTTTTGGATTGAACAACTAATAAAAAACTTAATAAACTGTGAAATCTCAGTACAAACTCACCATCTGTTACCAGTGGGAGTTTTTGGATTAAACAACTAATGAAGAACTTAATTAGTGTTGAAACGATTAGTGATTTTCAAGAATCGACTAGTCGCCAGCAGTAATCGATTACTAATCGACTAGTCGAAGCCCCCATGTTATTGTTATCAAACACGTGTACCGCCGTTCTTCCCTGGTTAAAACTAACAGTAATACTTGCAATGAAACAATGGCAAGTGAAGCTTTCAAAGTCCTCAAAACCTCTTTCAGTTTCGAGAGAGAATTAATGTTGGTAGCTTCTGTTTAAAATCATTTTTTCTCAATATAGTCTCTGATATTTTAATAAAATAAATCATTATTCAGGTTTTTTTTTATATTATTCGTTCCATCCCATTGAATGTTAACAAAAGGAAGTGCTCTTTACGCATGCGTGATGTACATCCCCTGTCGAAAATTAAGCACAGTTAACGCCCACAGCAGTCATCAGTCTGTCAACAATTGTACACTGAACACTCCCACACAACTACTCGTATTATGACTTAACCTCTTATGTGTCCATAATTATGCATACATCGAACACGCCTACTAATTTCCATATTGTCTGCTTTGAAAATCATCACCTGACCTGATTGGGTTTCCTCTTAACTCAGCTGCAGTTCGAGGAAAAGCTAGTTTCACTTTCAATTTCCCGGAAACTCGCAGATTTCCAGGAATTTGTCTGCATGTATTTACAAAATGAAAATAAAAAGCACATGGATTTTGTAATTGGTTCTTTAGTGATAACAAATTGTTCCAAACTGGTATGTGTTCTTCCATAACTTCTCTTTGATGTTTCTGTAAGACATTTCGAACTTACCAGAACCTGGTGAACAAATTGATGTCCGAAGGTGGCCTAATTTCACGTCAACTTTGGGTCCTAATTTTCCTGCAGGCTGCTCCCTCGAGAATAAGCTCACCCATATATTTTTCCCTGTTTACTTCACGCACCCCTGGTCTTATTCAATCTCTGGTCAGTTGGCCAACTAGGGTTGTTATTCATGCAGTCGGAAACATCAAACGCGTTATTTACGTGGGTTGTTTTTTGATTTCGGGAGTTTACTTGTGACGTTCGCAACAATGTTGGGTGAATTTAAGGGGATGGTGTATGGTTGGGGCAGATGTTCCGACTAATCGACTAGCAGATTTAGGGATCGACTAATTTAATAATCGCGTCGACACCGATTAGTCGGCTAATCGTTTCAACACTAAACTTAATAAACTTTGAAATCTCAGTACAAACTCACCATCTGTTACCAGTGGGAGTTTTTGGATTAAACAACTAATGAAGAACTTAATAAACATTGAAATCTCAGTACAAACTCACCATCTGTTACCAGTGGGAGTTTTTGGATTAATCAACTTATGAAGAACTTAATAAACTGTGAAATCTCAGTACAAACTCACCATCTGTTACCAGTGGGAGTTTTTGGATTAAACAACTAATGAAGAACTTAATAAACTGTGAAATCTCAGTACAAACTCACCATCTGCTACCAGTGGGAGTTTTTGGATTAAACAACTAATGAAGAACTTAATAAACTTTGAAATCTCAGTACAAACTCACCATCTGTTACCAGTGGGAGTTTTTGGATTGAACAACTAACAAAGAACTTAATAAACTGTGAAATCTCAGTACAAACTCACCATCTGTTACCAGTGGGAGTTTGGGATTAAACAACTAATAAAGAACTTAATAAACTTTGAAATCTCAGTACAAACTCACCATCTGTTACCAGTGGGAGTTCTTGGATTAAACAACTAATAAAGAAGTTAATAAAATGTGAAATCTGTTGAATCAAAACATGCGAACTTGCCTCTGTTACGATGTCACATGTGATGTGTTGTGGTGAAACTGCGTCAGTGAACCAAACGTTTTGTTCACAACTAAAATAATTAAATTCCAATGATGATCGCCCTGACGTTTTTAATTTCTCTAGTCACAAGCGGTATTCGTTACACAGTATTGGCATCTGGTAATAATTTTGGTGTGTCACTGTGTGTGTGTGTGTGTGTTGTGTGTGTTTAATAGCTGTCTCGGCTGACTGTATGGAGACTTATGAATTAGTAAACTACCATTTTACTGAAATTTCACTAATGACCCTGGACCCAGGAGAGTTCAATGTTTCACAATATTTGAGGCTATTAATATTGTAATTCCTTGCATTGGCAGGGGTTTATGAATCTAAATTTTGCTGATATTTTACATCTGGCAGGAGGTCAGTGTTCTGTAAATTATTTGATTTTGAAAAATATTTTCAATTACCAGGTGACATTACCACATAATATATGCTGAAATTCTTTTCTCTGTTGAGATTCATACTGTACTTTAATACAAAAGAGGGAAGAAGCCAGGCTTCAAAAGATTTCTTAAATAGTTGATTTAGTAATCAAGAACATTGATCTTTTCACACTGTGTAGCAAGAATACCGCTTATGTTTGGCAAATCATGAGAATGTCGAACGCTAGGGCCCACTTCAACACTATTCATTTAAGGGTTGGGTTGCAGTGCACCCTCCAATAAAAGGGGAGGGCTTGCTACAATTAAATAATCTAGTTTATCAGAATCAGACTATTATTTTCTTTTAACATTCAAACGATACTGGATATTATAACTTTACTGGCATTTCAATTCGGACTGAGTACTTACATAGATTCACGGCAATCATTTTTACAGAAATTGTCAACGTTAACTTAACAAAACTTCAGTAAATGATCGGATATAAATGGTCGTAACTCCTGAACCTGTGGGCCAAATTACAAATACTTTTTAATTTTGTGTTCAGAATGAAGTGCCCTTTACACTGACATATAATCTGATATATATGAGTAACATCAGTAAGCGTGTGTGCACTATACATAAGTATATCGTGTTTTCGGCTTTTTGACATCCGAACCAGCAGAAAATTTTCCAAATTTTGAAAATTGAAATCACCATAACTTTTGAAGTACTAGGTGTATCAACATAATTCTTTCAGATTTGTATTCAGAATGAAATGCCCTAAAAAATGATATATGACATGATGTATATGTACGAATTTGAAATTTTTCATGTCCCATCCACAGGCGCCTGGAAACTCATTATATATAGGCAAATGCTTCAAAATAGCCCTCATATATGCCACCCCCCTAATATATATAATAACAATAGAAAGGCTGGAAACTTCAAACGCTCAAAATTTCATACCACGAAATTAAGTTACTCTCGTATCAAAGTTTTGAATCGAAAGCGGGGACACATACGTGTGTTTTCTGATGCTGAAATGACTATTCCTTCAGAATCCGGTGCCCTTTGTAAAATTAATTTGCATTAATAGCTTTTTCTAAGAAGTTTTATTTGGATTTTCATTAGGGTTGGGTGGTATTTCGGTATACTGATTATATTCGGTAATATTTTCAATACCGTTACCGATACCGGCAAATAATTGTTTAATCGGTATACCGAAAACTCGGTTTTACCGCGATATGCAATTCTCAAATTGCCCATCGCGGTTGGCTGTGAATAGTTTCACGTCAATCAGGCTCGATACACTTGGCTTAAATTTGGGTAATTATTGTATTCTGTGCGAATCATAGTAACGTTCAAGATATGTGTGTGTTTGCAGGTTTCTGCCAAGTCATTTATATTCTGTGGAGGCATTTAATGAATAGCTGACTGCTGGAACTGAAGCAATTCTTAGCATGCGTAGTTAGTCGCGTGGACACTTTCGGCCAATGGCACTGCCGTCTGCTGAAGTTAAATAAAAATAGGACATTTTCTTTGGGGGAAATATCAGGGGATTCCAAACGAAACTCACAGTGATTGGCTGCTAGGACACGCAGTACGTCATTACTGCCTCGTGACTTCAGAAATGTGCTTGCAGGATTATTCAACACAAAAAGGACGAAAGTCTTGTCATTATTTCAAAAAAAATAAAAAAGCCCAACTTACTTACATTTTCTACCAAGCAGCATTCGCCCCATACAACCTTTTTATTTGAATGGTGATGTGTATGTAATACGGTTATTAATTTTAATCAAACATGAAAATTATTGTGATGAACTGTGGCAATCGCATGCCCTTCTGTTGTTACTTTTTGCACACTTCACTTCTCAATCTCATGTCACTGGACGATTCTGATTCGAAGAATTATTATCTCTGGGTTTGATTTTATTTTGAATTTTCTTCGATAAACATCAAATGTGCCTTGTTATATACCCCAAGTTGTCCCAACTGAACTTTGTGCTAAACTAAAATCATTTGTGAGTAAATATTTGAAAAAGTTTTGATTTTTGACGGCCGTCTTGTGCAAAGCTTCAGGCTCAAATTTTACAGTTTCGACACGTTGAAGTTGCGTTTTTTGTTATGGAGAAGACCCCCTTTGATTTAATCGGTACTTCGGTATACCGCGGTATTTATTTTTACCAATACCGCCCAACCCTAATTTTCATGCTAAAATCTGTTTACAGCCACGCCATTGTTGGGAGCTCTCGGCAGTGAAGATCAGTCAGGGATATCGAGTGTTTGACTTGTACTCTTTCTCTGGCGTCAGGTTTTTAGTCTTTGTGAAAAATATAAACGATCGTATATTTTTTCAAAAGATTGTGTTTAATATTAATATATTTTTTTACATTAATGATGCAATTGAGAATTTTAGAGAGACGTTGCTAATATTCGATATCCCTGACTGATATTCACTGCCGAGAACTCCCAACAATGGCGTGGCTGTAAACAGATTTTAGCATGAAAATCCAAATAAAACGTCTTAGAAAAAGCTATTAATGCAAATTAATTTTACAAAGGGCACCGGATTCTCAAAGAATAGTCATTTCAGCATCAGAAGACACACGTATGTGTCCCCACTTTCGATTCAAAACTTTGATACGAGAGTAACATAATTTCGTGGTATGAAATTTTGAGCGTTTGAAGTTTCCAGCCTTTCTATTGTTATTATATATATTAGGGGGATGGCATATATGAGGGCTATTTTGAAGCATTTGGCTATATATATAATGAGTTTCCAGGCGCCTGTGTCCCATCACTACTTAAGGAATATCTTCTTCCGTGTTACTGTACTGTCCACATTCAACATATTAATATATTCCGACAGGTGATATATAAGAGGTGGGACTTCCAAAGAAACAAAATTCTGATACTTATATAGCACCTTCAGATGATTCCTTTTTGTATGTCACTGGGAAAAACAATGTTACCATTTGAAAATGTATACAGTACACGAAGTTAGGGAAAACGCGGAAATATAATTTAGTTCATGACTTAGATTCAATTGAAACAAAAAAAAATAATTGTACTTCAATGATGCGTATTTTATTCCAACTGTCAGTTGAATGCTCAAGCATTTGCCACGGCCGAAGTCCAGTGTTTTGTTATCAACACTGGTTATTTTTATTTACCTTTGGCCAGTGCAACAGTGGATTCATTTGGGTCGATTGTATACAAAATACCCTCATATCTAATTTCAGCTTTGGAAATTAGACTAATTTTACTGCCAAGATATGGTATTCCTCCACTCATGGCTCATTACTGGCCCCAAAGACCAAATGGAAGAAGGATGAAATCAGATTCTTTTCAGGGCTGTAACAGCAAAGTTACTTTCTGTCAACAAGATGGCGATGACTTTGATTGAAGTGCACGAGATGGCGCTAACGTTCTAAATCAATCCCAACAATCTATTCTTTGGACATGCGCTCTTCAGTTTGCAACTGTGCAGTCGAACGAAATGGCGGCTGTGAATCCGTTCGATGCAATTTTCTCTTCTGAAGTGGATGAAAATGCCGTCAAAGATTTAGTTGGGTCACTAGAATATTGTTTGGCTTCTACGACATCTAAGGAATCAATCAATACAATTCAACAAAACGCCGTTAACACAAATCACATAAACAACACGCCAACTAGCAGTGTTGTTACAACTGACAGTACTTTATCCCCTTATAACACAAACGTTCCAAATGCAGGTGGATTAGAAGTGACAAATAATGTGCCCGGTCAAAGAAACTCACCTGTTACACAAGTCAATGACACTGGAGGCAAGGCTATGCTACCTGATAGTCAGATTCTAGGAATTTCCTCAATTCAGAATTTAAGTACCCCTGTGTCAAGTGTTCATTCTCCAAGTGTTTCTGAAGTGAACCCGAATTCCCCTCACATAACCCCAATTATAAGTGATAATACAAAAGTTCCAACTAGTGGTGCTATAAGAATAATAACTCAGCCACATCAGGCAGTGATTACGTTGCCATCAACTAATACCTTTCCAAATAATATTGCTAGTAATGTTCGAACGCTTGCACCCAATACAGTGGTAACAATACCTGTGTGTTGTCATTCTAGGCAAACTGTTATTAATACAGTGACATCAAACAGTATTATATGCAGTGTGGCCCATGTGAAACAAGAATCAAAACCTATCATCATTTCACACACAAGTGATTCCAAGATAATGCAACAAAATCCACTTTTACATGCATCCAATCAAATGGACAAGAAAAATGGTGCTGTATCTCAAATGCAGCCAAACAATGTTAAACAAGAGACAAATGTGCAGTTAAAACAGGAGAGTGTCGGTTCTCCATATAGTGTTAAACTTTTAGGGAATACAACTGTTAAACAAGAGGGCCAGCCACAGAAAGAAATTGTTGCAAGGCAGGTTATTCATTCAGGACAGCAGCATAGACAGGTTATACAGGCAAAAGGACCTCAGCAAATTTCCAACCCCGGTGTTATAACAGTACGGACGTCACAGCCTCAAGTAACTGTAATGAGGCCACAAATTATTAGTTCACAAACTAGTCAGGGAACTAGTGCTGCACAAATGCAGATAGTTAATGTTAGTGCTACAGCATCTGGTGCTTTACGTCCAGGTGTCTCATCTAATGTGACTCATGGAAAAGCACCTGTGAGATTAAATACTCCAATAAGGATCTCTTCACAACCAACACACCAACAAGTCAATATAGCTCCAAGACCTGGAGGAACGGTAATTGCATTTCTTCTTAAGATGTTTGAATTTAAGTATGGACAAAAATGGTAGTATGCATTTGTCAAGACATGTCGTATTGGTATATTTAATACAGTAAAATGAAGTTGCTTCTTGCTGATACAGTACAGATTATAAAATATGCCATTTGGCAAGAATTCCCCTTCCAATAACTCGAGATTATTGCATCATTATTACCAGGTGGCAACAGTGTTATGAAGATAATATCCTTGCACTTATTAACCTGTTGACTCCTCACTAGAAAAAGGCAATTTATCAAAATGTTTCCCCTAAATTACTGTACTGAGGTCTGTCCAAAATAGGGTAGGTAGATGGACAATGTTTTTTTTTTACCATTTGTCCGCATAAATTTGTGATCACGGAAGGCTGCCCCCCATCCACAAAATCTGCTGAATATTTGAATGGGAAGCAAATATGAACAAAATGACATTGTTATGAAAACCTAAAATTATGCTAAAAGCAATACTTGCAAGTTATGAAAATGGTTTCAACTAACATCTCAAGAAAATGTTTAGGCTTGGTGCCTAAAAATGAGTACATGTAGGTACTGAGATGGAAATGCCATTTCTTTTTTTGGGCGGGTGAGGGGGGGGGGGAGGGGGTTAATTATATGCACCATCTTGCTTCAAAGCCTGGTCAGAACTCCTTTACATCCTATTGTACAAGTGTTTAGGCAAGTTTTTGTTCCTTAGTTCTGTTACATTTTGGTTATTACATGAATATGGCAAAAAAATATTGCACCTTTAATTCTCCACCTAACGAATCGGCAGTGTAACTTACAAATTGAGCAGTTTGAATATAAATTATTTTTCTAAAAGTTCAACAGAACCATGTCATTGCTCCTTAATTGGAACAAGTTTGTCAAGCTCATTCCATTGAGGAGTCACATGATATTGGTTTGCCGAATTTTTTTTTAAAACGTGAATTTTTTTTTTTTAATATCGTGTGCATTGGGTAAAGGGCTAAGGATTAGTTGCCCTACTACTTTTCCCCTTTGTATATGCTGCAGTGTAAGCCCCAGATATATTTTTCTCATTTTTTTTATGAATACCATATTAGGACAGTGATCCTCGGAAAGGTTTCCAGAATGAATGTGAGTAACAAGAACTTCTTTAAAAAATGTTTTAACATTTTCAAATGAAAATAAAAATGATTTTCAGATCAAATTGAAAAAATGTCATCAGTGATCACTTCTTGCATGGAAAAAGACATATCATTTGGTATCACAGAACTAAATATTTTCCCATTGGCGACCATTATAACATTCAGGCGGAAAAAAATATGATTGCATCACTTTAATTTTAGCATTCAAATATCTCTGTCAAGTATAGCCCTTCAGACAACTTTTTCTGATCTGAAAACAGGGGGTCATGCAACAAATAAGAGAGAAAAACTGACACAAAGAGAAGTACCGGTCACATGCACATATTTTTCAGGGAATTCCCTACAAAAACACACAAAAAGTAAATTGTATTTTTTAGGTCCAAAAGTCATCAAATCAGCCTCTTTTTTTATCAGGAATATTCAACAATAATGCAAGATGTCAATAGAATGTTTCAAACGTTTATTGAAACAATGGATTTTCCCAAGACTGTTTATTTTTAGAGATTGCTTCATTTCCGAGAGCAACATTTTAAGGCGGTTCACTCTAATTTCAATATTTAGTTCCGCGATACCTATAATCATACCCAACCCCAGCAAAGAGACATTTTACCACTTCCATGAGATAAAAGAGTCATTTCTGCATTAGAATCCAACTTTTGGCTTTGGCTGAGTCCAAAACATGGAAAATTTGCTCTTTTAAGGAAAAGTGTCCAAACTTTGTCGAGTGGGCTTGAAAACTGGTATTGCTTCCAAAAGATTTTTCTATCCTGTTACTTTATAAATTAACTGAGAAGGATGAGAATTTACAGCTTTCTTTAAAAAACTACCCTGATCCCAAAATAAAACTAAAATCTGCATCAGCACAAAATATTTTAAGAAAAAATCTGTCTCATTTAACCATACTGCAAGCAAAACAGTGTCCCAACCCCCATGGAACAATATGGATGTCAATTTTGTTTCCAAAATTGTGGATGCAGCTATATATTTCACCAATATGAAAGGACTCTACCAGTTTGTCCTAACAATTGATGTCAAATTTTATTCTACCATCTGATGTAGTAAAATTTTTCCCTGAATAGGACCCCCGGTGTGCCCCTTTTCATCAAAATCTATGATTTTATTCATAATTTAATTGATATTGACCCAAAACAAACCTACTGTGATATGAACTTTCCCATCTGTAATAGTTTTTAAATCACAGTCTGGCCTCTGAAGACATTTCACATTGTATTTGATGAATATTTTGCAATTTTTGTAAAGGAAAAGCCTCAGTTTTCTCAGTAAAGGCACATAGAGTCATTGGTATGGTACTGACAAAACATGAAACAGTGTTTTTTCCAAAAGAATGACCAGTACCTACTACTGTGATATCTCATAACACTGGTAAGATGCCTAAAACCATCAAATATTGATTCTATAGTGCTATGCTTATGCTGCAAGTTCCCATAAGTGCACTTTCATAACCTTTGTTTTAATCCCCACAGACACCCATTCTGGTAAAAAGATTGAAATTGTTGAAAACATGTTTCCAAAGAGGATGAATCAGACATTTGCTTCAAGAATATAGTGGTATTTGATGTTTAATATACTTGTGTGTGTGTGTGTGGGTGGGGGGGGGGGGGGGGGGGGGAGTTAGTCAGCTGCCAATTATTGAAAATGTAGATCCAGGTAAGTGAAAAGCAAAGAAACACCATGTCTGATGAAGAGACAGACACACAGACAGATAGGCTTGCAGTCACACATGTAGGAGGTCTACATGAGAGTACTGAGTGACAAACAATGAAAAATATAGTGGAAGAGCCAGGGCAAGGTTGTTAAAATGAAAAATAACTCAGTGGACCATGAGTGCTGAAGCCTCAAAGTAAATCATAAGAAACTGAAAGTGTATGATACTAACTTGAGTCTCTAAAAACATGCTGTTCAGTCTTTCCAAATGTTTATCATCGGCAGAAGGGTTAAATATGTGTGGAAGGGAGGACTTGGTTCAGGGAAAGAGCAATATTTCACAACTGTCACTGTAAATTTATGCTGTATCATGGGAACCATGACAGCACTAGTACTAGACAACTATATTGGTAGCTATGCACAAATGCCATTCACTCACATTTGTAATTTTATTATGTTATTTTCCACTGTAGCCCCACCCCCTCCTCAAATTTGTGTTCCAGGATACTCTTTCAATGAAGGAATTGTTTTCCAACATTTTGAAGAGCATAATATAGAAGAGAAAAAATTCTAAATACTAGTGAATAGAAGGGCAGTGTAGGTTTTCTGTCTGTGTTTAAATGGTGATTTGGGAGGGGATTGGAAGATTTGGAATCCTCCCTGCCCCTAGTAATATGAGGGGAAACCATGATTTAAATAAATATGTTCATACGGTAAAATAGGCTGTTAGTTAGCAGCTGCCAGAGGTTATAGAGTGCTCCTGGGGAATACACTTGCTCAAGATGTGAATTTGCTTGCATAAACAGCCTTAGTTTTGGAAATATATAGCTTTTATTGCTGACTGTGACAAAAATGTAACTTTTCAAAACAATAAAATGGTTTGGTAAGGTGTGTGGGCCCCAAATAAATATTTAAATGTGAAATCATCCCCCAAGATAATAATTGAATCTGGTTTGGAAGCCAAAAAACATATTTCCTATAGGTATCACAGAACTAAATATTTTCCCATAGGCAACCATTATAACATTCAGGTGGAAAAAAATATGATCGCATCACTTTAATTTTAGCATTCAAATATCTCTGTCAAGTATAGCCCTTTAGACAACTTTTTCTGATCTGAAAACAGGGGGTCATGCAACAAATAAGAGAGAAAAACTGACACAAAGGGAAGTACCGGTCACATGCACATATTTTTCAGGGAATTCCCTACAAAAACACACAAAAATTAAATTGTATTTTTTAGGTCCAAAAGTCATCAAATCAGCCTCTTTTTTATCAGGAATATTCAACAATAATGCAAGATGTCAGTAGAATGTTTCAAACGTTTATTGAAACAATGGATTTTCCCAAAACTGTTTATTTTTAGAGATTGCTTCATTTCCGAGAGCAACATTTTAAGGCGGTTCACTCTAATTTCAATATTTAGTTCCGCGATACCTATAATCATCCCCAACCCCAGCAAAGAGACATTTTACCACTTCCATGAGATAAAAGAGTCAATTCTGCATTAGAATACAACTTTTGGCTTTGGCTGAGTCAAAAACATGGAAAATTTGCTCTTTTAAGGAAAAGTGTCCAAACTTTGTCGAGTGGGCTTGAAAACTGGTATTGCTTCCAAAAGATTTTTCTATCCTGTTACTTTATAAATTAACTGAGAAGGATGAGAATTTACAGCTTTCTTTAAAAAACTACCCTGATCCCAAAATAAAACTAAAATCTGCATCAGCACAAAATATTTTAAGAAAAAATCTCTCTCATTTAACCATACTGCAAGCAAAACAGTGTCCCAACCCCCATGGAACAATATGGATGTCAATTTGTTTCCAAAATTGTGGATGCAGCTATATATTTCACCAATATGAAAGGACTCTACCAGTTTGTCCTAACAACTGATGTCAAATTTTATCCTACCATCTGATGTAGTAAAATTTTGCCCTGAATAGGACCCCCCGGTGTGCCCCTTTTCATCAAAATCTATGATATAATGCAAGATGTCAATAGAATGTTTCAAACGTTTATTGAAACAATGGATATTTTTATACTGTACCAATGACCCAGACTTAGCTGGTGCTAATCTCCATAATTCAGGGCCAAACACAAATTTTGCCCCCCCAATCCCCAAAATTTGCATCAGAAACCGAAAAATACATGTCCTATATGGCCCTCCATACATCGACTCCTCTGCGCATGCGCAGTGTCGAGGAGGTCCCGAAATTGGCGCCAATTATCATTCTTAGTTTGGCCCTCAAAACAGTCACACTTCTCTGTTATTTGTGCTTTCAAATCTCAGTTTTTATGATGCCAGACACATATTCATGAGTGAAATGGTGGAAATAAAGAGGATACATTAGGAGGAGAGGAAAATATTTAATGCAAGAAAATGTTCAGGGCTGTAACTTAAAATTATTTTATGAAATTATTTCTAGTTGCCTTTTTTCAAGGCATAGCCCTGATGTTGTCATTCTTGCTATGAAGTACCATTGTTTGATCAGTGTTTCCTCTCTACCTTCCTTATTCCCCCCTAGCTATTCTCCCATGTTTTGGCTTAATTTTGTGTAATGCTTATTACTAAAATTTCTTGGGAGTTTTGGCTTCGTAACAGATTTATTTCTGTTTTTTCCCCATGTTTACGTCCTCACCCTAGGGGTGTTTAGGCGTTTTGGTCTGCATCTACCATCTGATGTTCTACAGTTTCTTCTGTGGAAGCCTCTGTTTTACATCAGATAGTGTTTTAATTGGTGACTGATTTCGGGCCATGTTGTTTCAGTGCCTGGAGTCATGTTTCCGGTTTGTTGACACTTTTGCTTAGGTTGACAACAGTTACTGCTGATAGTGATTTTTTGTCTTCTGCATCTCTTATTCATATCAGTCTAAAAGAATGAGATTCACTGGGAGTATAATGGGGAAGTGGGATGGGAGAATGAAGGACATGTGGTTAGGGGGAGACTCAAAGGAGAGGGTTAATGTGCTAATCGGAGAGATTGGGAAGAATGGGGCAAGGGATGTCATCAAGCAGTTCGTCTCCGAATGTTGGGAGGAGAGGAGAAGCGTGGGAACAGGGAGGCAGTTGGGAGTTCAGGGGTAACCAAGGCCTTCTCGTTCGAGAACCGCGACAAATCAGCGGCTGGCCAAAGTGTTATTATATTATTATAGTAAGATACATTATTATTGTCCGTAAGTGTCTCATTAATTTTTTCAAAATGAATTTAAATTTTTGTCCACACTTAGGCTTTTTTGGGATCCATTGGGCTCAGGGTTCCCTTTGGGAACTTGGGCTCTTGTGAAAAAATTTTTTTTTTTTAAATTTTTTCTTTTCAATCATTATTTATTAATGAATATAATGGATTGTTGTATTATGTATCTTTATATTCAAGGATTAGTGCGAGTACTTTGATTGTTTACATTTCAACTATGAATGATTATTGTTCAAATTGTAATAGGAGGAAGTCTTCCTATGATTCTCATGATCTCTGTATTAATTGTTCTCTCTGTACTCGCACTGTTCTTTGTTCTGTGTGTTTCAAATGGGATGAAAAACGTTGGAAACGTGTGTCACGGTATGTTGTTCCTGGAGAAAGATCCATTCCGGTTCTTTCTCCTCAGAGTCACTCTAGTGTTTCACTCTCTTTTTCAGAGGAACAAGAACAGGGTGATGTTTCCGTGATGTCGTCCAGAAGTGTGCCTCCGTCGTCACATACAAGTGAAGAGCTAGCGGCAAAAGTGCTCATGGAGATTCGTCAATTCCCTGAAAGGAACCCGAAGGGGTTGACGTCCGCTAGCTCCACCGGGGTTGCGTCCATTCACCGAATGGGGCAGCACTCTGGTTCATCCGTTGCGGTCCAGCAGAGAGAGTCGGGTGTTGCGAGCACTATAAAACATCCACGTGCACACCCAGTGACGACTGAAAGGAGGATGGATCGGAGGAAGCCTGACAGTCCGGTGTTTAGCTTGTCTAGTTCGACACGGGCTGCAAGCGAGAGAGGTCCCTCTCTCAGACAACAGCATATGGGACCAGATGTTGTAGTCCGTAGTGTTACGCAGTCGGAGCATACGTCCGCTGCTCGGGATGCTCCGGTATATAGGCAGTCCACCGAGGCTACCTATAAGGCTTCCATATCCTCTCAGCAGCACACTCGACCGCACCTTGGCTATGTGACCAGTGAATTACAGTCAGCTTCGCCGACCAGGGATTCCTCGGCGATCAGGTCACGCCATCCGGTAGCCAGGGATTCGAGGCCTTCTTCATCCGGACGTTCGCATAAAAGATGTATGCAGGATGCAACGTCCAGGGAGCTTCCGGCGGCTAAATCCAGTAAGACCGCCGCTCCCCAGGCCTCTGTAACGGATGTGCTATCACAGATAGCAAAGTTAATCGCAGCATCCCAGCAACCGTCAGAACCTCTGTCGGAACATGAAATGTCAGAAGATGCTGGGTCGGTAGGTTCCGCCGCTGGATCCGGTGCGGACGACCGAGATTTACATGATTTACATGAGGTCCGGCAGGATGGCGAAAGGGATTCTGATGAATTAGATATTTCCCTTTCGGTACAACATAAAATAGCCGTAGAATTCATCCGGTATTATCTTCCAGAAGTTGTTCCGCCAGACCAAAATGCTGCGCAGCCGGATAGGAGGGTGATAGCGCCACTGGACACCGAGTTTTTTAATCGGTTTAGGGACATTGTCCCGGAATTTCCGTCACAATCCAAGAATGTCTCTCGGATTTTTGAGTTATTGAATGACGCTATTGATAAACTTGCCAACAAGACGGGCAGGTCAGCCTTCCTACCGGCATCTGCTCTACAGCTGCCGTTTATTAATCAAAGGAACAAGTTTGATACGGCAGGTCAGGGCATCCAGAGAGTTCCTCTGCGTTTAGACGACCAGGCTGAAGACCTTGATATATCCATGCCGTCGTCTATGTCACTTCCGTCGTCTACGATGGAAACGACGATATCGTCTAACAGAGCTAGTTTAGACGCTCTTTCCTACGCAGATCACCTTACTAGAGCGTTGTCATTACGCTTTGAAGGACCTGAATTTCAAGACGTACAAACGTCTTTAAGAGTTCTGTCCAGGGCCATAGCGTTTTCCACTTATAACTCCGCCCTTTCAGTGGCAAATCTGGAGTTAGCTCGACGTGACGCGGCCTTGGCTACTTCCACACGCGTGGACAGTAAGGTGAAAAACTCTCTTAGAGTCGCTCCGGTCTCTGGAGAGTTTCTCTTCAGTGGCAAGCTTTCTGATATATATGATAAATTAACAAAGAAAGCTTCGGACTCTCTGTTGTTTAAGTCTGCTTCCAAGAAATCGGAACCAGCAGACAGGAGTAGGCCAGGCACTTCCGGGACGAGTTCGTCCAGGGGAAGTTCCTATAGAGGTTCCTATGCGTCCTCTAGGTCTTACTCTAGAGACCGGCAGAGTAGCGACTCGACTAGGGGCCGTTATGCTGGCCGAAATAACCGGTCAGACGCCCCATAGGCCGACGGGGCGAGGTGCGGGTCGCGGAGGACGTGGTTTCTCCTACCGCAAGCCTCGCGGATCCAGGAAGTGATGGTCTAGACCTCTGTCGAGTTTCTCAAGCAATTGGGAATCAATTACGGAGGACCCTTGGGTTCTAGGGGTTATTTCAGAAGGACTAAAACTGTCCTTCAAAGGCAAGCCTCCGTTAACTCGAAGTCCAAGATGGACTCAGCTTCCATCAAATTGTCAGAAAAGAATGGCACTTCTATCAGAAGTCCAGTCTCTTTTAACGAAGAACGCGATAGAGGTCGTAGAAAACCAGGAATCTCCAGGTTTCTACAGCCATCTTTTTCTGGTTCCGAAGCCAGACTGCTCGTTCCGTCCAGTGATCGACTTAAGCTGGATAAACAAGCTGATCGTGGCTCCAAAGTTTTATATGGAGACCATTCGATCGGTCAGAGCGAGCAATCGAGTGAACGACTATGCTGCGAGCATAGACCTCAAGGATGCATACTTTCACGTCATGGTACATCCGGCGTTCAGAAAGTATCTTCGCTTCGCTGTCCTAGGTGTTGTTTATCAGTTCCGAGCGATGTGCTTTGGTCTGAATCTAGCGCCCTGGGCATTCACTCGAGTGATGAACTCGGTAATGACTCATTTCCGAGCTCATTCGTCTGCGGTAACGTCGGCTTACCTGGACGATATTCTTCAGAGATACGGCAACGAGTTAACGCTTCAGAACGACATGCACAATCTGCTTCTATTGCTCCGACGTCTCGGTTTCATAGTAAACGAAGAGAAGTCGGATCTGGTGCCGTCCAAGTCATTTACCCACCTGGGAATGAGCTTCGAGACGCACAACAATCTCGTTCGTCTGCCGTTAACCAGAGCGAAATTAGTCAGTTGTTATGCTTGCTATTGTCTTCACTCAGACAAAGTGTCAGCGAGGGAATTCATGAGACTAATAGGTCTGTGCGGAGCTGCCTCGGATCTCATTCCGATGGGGCGGCTACGCACTCGTCCTCTCCAGGTCTATCTGACTCAGAATTGGAGAGTGAAGATTCATTCTCTCGAAACGGACATACTCTTGTCAAGCCAAGTGAAACAAGAGATTCAGACTTGGGCAGACATACAGTGGTTAACTCAGGGAGTTCCACTGCAGTTGCCAGATCCGAGCTTTACGATTATGACGGATGCCAGCCAAACAGGCTGGGGCGCGACACTGAGCCCATCGGATTTGAAGTGCCAGGGTCTTTGGGATCCGCAGTTTCTGAGCAAGCACATCAACATCAAAGAGATGATGTCGATTTGGCTTGCTCTACGTCATTGGATAGAAGTGATTCAGAATGCACATATGCAAATTATGTCCGACAATACGACAGTAGTTGCGTATATTCGGAACCAAGGCGGCACTCATTCCATTCCGTTGCTCAATCTAACGGAAAGAATTCTTCTGTTTGTACTAGAACATCAGATTCTTCTCTCCGTCCGTCATATTCCGGGTCGTCTGAACATCTTGGCAGACTCCCTTTCACGGAGGGGTCGCCTGTTGCCGTCAGAATGGATTCTCAACAAGCAAGTATTCAATCAGATTTGCTACCAATGGGAACGGCCAATGATAGATTTATTTGCGACACATCTCAACAATCAGTTGCAGACGTATGTGTCACCTTGTCCGGATCCTCGAGCGTTTGCAGTAGACGCTCTCTCGATCTCTTGGGACGGAATGATAGGATATGCGTATCCTCCAGTGCCGTTGATTCAGCAGATATTGCTCAAGATAAAACAATCGCAATGCAAGATTCTGTTGGTAGCATCTCTGTCTCCACAGAGACCGTGGATAAATCTACTCAGGTGTCTGTTGTGGGACATGCCGAGGAAGCTTTCTCAACGGGAAGATCTTCTTTCGCAAGGGAAATCGCGCATCCTCCATCACAATCCGCAAGGTCTAAACCTTCACGTATTTCCATTGTGCGGTCCTTCTTGCACGGAAAACATTTTACAGGACGAGCAGTGGACGCGATTTCTAACTGCAGGAGGACCTCCTCTTCACTAAACTATGCTGCTAAGTGGAGGGTCTTTTGTCAGTGGTGTGAGGATCATTCAGTAGATATTTATGATCCCTCCATTCCAGACATAGCAAACTTTCTAGTATACTTGTTTGATCAGATTAATCTGCAGCCTATCACCATTAAGGGTTATAGGTCTATGCTATCTGATACATATGCACATCATGATAGCTTGAGGATTGGAACTAATGTCTCTTTATCAAAGTTAGTTAGAAATTTTTCGATAAATAGACCTAGAACCCTTAGATTAATTCCGAAGTGGAATTTGGCCTGGGTTCTTCTTAAGCTAAAAGAAGCGCCTTTTGAGCCTCTTGACACAGTTGACTTCAAATTCTTAACATATAAGACAGCTTTTCTCTTAGCTTTCTCTTCTGCTAGAAGAGTTAGTGAGGTTCATGCACTATCTGTGGAGGATTCTCACTACCGTAGTGTCGGTAATACTATTACCTTTACCACTAATGTTGGATTTTTGGCTAAGAATCAGGCTCCTAATAAGTATCCTGAACCTATTATTATTAAGGCCCTTCCATCATCTGATGGGCGTAGGCCTCTACTGTGTCCTGTTAGAGCAATACGTATTTACAGACGTAGGTCTGAGTTTATCAGAAAGGGACGTAAACGTTTCTTTCTGTCTTTGATGCCTAATAGAAAGGATATTATGGTCCATTCTATTGCTAGATGGATTCAATTAACTATTCGAACTGCTTATGAAAAATTATCTTCTTCTCAGCAGTCGGCACTCAAGATCTCAGCCCATGAAGTAAGAGCTCTTTCTACTTCTTGGGCCTTTGCTAATTGTATTGCTATTACTGATCTAATGAAGGCTGCATATTGGTCTCAACCTTCCACATTCACTAATTTTTATCTCAGAAATATTGAGTCCATTTCTGGAGACCTCCATTGTTTAGGTCCGTTATCAGTTGCTCAGAATATCGTCCACTAATCAGTTGCAACTATAGTTATGTAGGCTTTCTGTTCCGGCAGTGACTCTGTCCTGCTGCCCTCTTCGCTCTGGGGTATTTGACCCAGGGCAAGGAGAGGGGGGGGGTGTTCCCTTAGGTCACCTGATTTATAGTGAAAAGCAAGGGAATACCTCCCCCAGAGTCAGTAATTCTGAGTCGGTACCGGGATGGTTTTAAAGTGTAAGATAATGTTTAATCATCCATGTAATATTTTTAAAGTGTAGCTCGGTGTGAAGCATTTGTATATGTCATGTGTCAAACGAGCGTTAATATACAATCCTCGGACACTTTTAATGAATATAAAGAGTCTCATTTCTCTGGACTTCCTTTATTTATTGGCTTACCTTTAAAAATATTAGTATAAAGGGTTATACTGGATGTTAATAGAGATCATTGATTATTATGCTCAATTACTGATCGGTGTTGTGTCTTTCTTCTTTATTATAAATAGGAAAGATACATGTAAAGCCTATCTCTTCTTTTCTCCTGGAGAGGATATTCTATTATACATAATTGAGCTTATTGGATTTTCCTTTATGTCCTAGGCCCTCCAGCCTATTTACTATTCAGCTAAGTCTGGGTCATTGGTACAGTATAAAAATGTTAAAAAATTTATAGTAATTTATATATTTTTTATACTTACCAATGACCCAGACGGGGATGGCCCTCCCAGGAGTTGGGAACTCATACCTCCCCGCTGAGTACATAACGCTTACCAGGCACTGGTTGTAAGAATGATAATTGGCGCCAATTTCGGGACCTCCTCGACACTGCGCATGCGCAGAGGAGTCGATGTATGGAGGGCCATATAGGACATGTATTTTTCGGTTTCTGATGCAAATTTTGGGGATTGGGGGGGCAAAATTTGTGTTTGGCCCTGAATTATGAAGATTAGCACCAGCTAAGTCTGGGTCATTGGTAAGTATAAAAAATATATAAATTACTATAAATTTTTTAACTTTCCCAAGACTGTTTATTTTTAGAGATTGCATCATTTCCGAGAGCAACATTTTAAAGCGGTTCACTCTAATTTCAATATTTAGTTCCGCGATACCATTTGTGGTGTACTAAACCATTTCAGTTTATTTAAGAAGACTAATATCTCATCCTTGAACATGTAAATATTGAAATTAAAAATCTATTTGTCTCTTAATAGACAAGTACCAGTACGGTACTGGGGTTACAAAAGCTGGCAGGCAATTTTGACTGGGTTTTGATCTGGTCTAGTGCTTGGTGGTACATGTATACTCTCGAGTGCCTAATAATAGTACAGGGCAAAATAATAGTACAGGGTGGAAAATTTATGAAAATTAATAATAGTATAGGGTCGAATAATAGTATAGGGTGGAAAATACCAAGATGTGAGCCACCAAAACCGCGAATTATTCAATTGGTTCACCATTTGAATAAAGGACTCTTGTCCAGAGTACAGATACTGATTAAATGGCCGTGCTGTATAAAGCCTTTTTTGCCCGACTGTTTACAGTGAGGTCTATATTCATGACTTTCGTCTATCCGTCCATTTGTTAACATTTAGAGTTTTGGTTAAAGTTTGTGGTTAAAGTTTTTTACTAAAGGTTAAAGTTTTTTTTCTTTTTAGCCCAACTGTTTACAGTGAGGGCTATAGTCATGACTTTTGTCCGTCTGTCTGTCTGCCTGTTAACATTTAGAGTTTTGGTTAAAGTTTTTTACTGAAGGTTTAAGTGGGTTTTTTTTTTTTCCTGTTTAGTTAACATTTGGAGTTTTGGTTAAAGTTTGTGGTTAAAGTTTTTTATTCAACCTTCAAGTTCAAGTACAGGCTACACCCTGTAGTGCTTGTCTGATCGTCACGAAATTTCATATGAAGGTTTTGGGTCATGTCTATATGAAAACGTCCCCTCTTGGTCGTGGTCAGTCAACCGGTATGGAAACCTTTAGCATAGTCTTCAGGCCATATTTACATGTATGAAGGGATTTCATTGTAACTTGGTAGGTTGACTTCATATAATGTCTAGATGAAAACATCTCCTTTTGGATGCAATTGGGCAACTGTGATGGCTACAGGGGCCTGAAGCCTGAAAACCTTAAGCATGGTCTAGAGGTCATACTTATGAAGGGATTTCAATGTAACTTGGTAGGATGACTCCAAATAATGTCTAGATGAGAACGTCCTCTTTTGGTCGCGATCATTTAGTCTTGATGGCTGCCAGGGCCCAAAACCCCAAAACCTTCAGCATAGTCTATAGGTCATATTTATGGAAGGATTTCATTGTAACTGGTTAGGTTGACTCCATATAATGCCTAGATGATGACATCCCCTTTTGGCTGTGTTTGGTCAACTGTGATTGCTTCAGGGGCCCGAAGCCCGAAAACCTTGAGCACAGTCTACAGGTCATATATATGAAGGGGTTTCATTGTAACTTCATAGGATCACTCCAGATTATGCCCTGATGACAACGCCCACTTTTGGTCGCAATCATTCAACCATGATGGCTTCCCAAGCCAAAAACTTTAGTACAGACTACAGGTCGTATTTGTGAAGGCATTTCATTGTAACTTAGTAGAATGACTCAGTATAATGTCGAGATGAGGACGTTCCCTTTTAGTTGAAATCGGTCTACCGTTATGGCTACACAGACTGAAGCCCGAAAACCTTTAGCACAGTCTACAGGCCATATTTATGAAGGGATTTCAATGTAACTTGATAGGATGACTCATTTTGGAATAATTTCGCTGTAACTTGGTAACTTTCGTGGATATACGTTAACTGTGAGGGCCAAATACATTAACTATGAGGTCATATTAACCCACCCCTCATCTCTTTAGTACAGTGTACACCTCATATTATTTTTATCAAAAACATAGCATACAGGGAATAGAAATGAACATATTCCCAATTATCACAATTCTTGTCTTATTTAATAATCCTTTCATAAACATTGAACATGATCCTTTTCAACAAACACAACACACAAGTTAAGCTACAGTGTCATTGACATTTTCAGTTATTCAACCTTCGATTACAGGCTATACCCGGTAGTTCTTGTCTGATCGTCACGAAATTTCATATGCAGGTTTTAGGTCATGTCTACATGAGAACGTCCCCATTTGGTCGTGATCGGTCAACCAGTATGGCTGCCCGAGCCCAAAACCCCAAAACTATTAGCACAGTCTACCGGTCGTATTTATGAAGGGATTTCATTGCAACTTCATAGAATGCCTCTGTTTAATGCCTAGATGAGAACGTCCCCGTTTGGGCATGATCTGTCAACCGTGATGGCTGCCCAAGCCTGAAACCAAAAAACGTTTAGCACAGTCTGCAGGTCATGTTTAATATGGACGGATTTCATTGTAACTTGATACGATGACTCCGTATGATGTCTACATGAGAATTTCCCCATTTGGGCATGATCTATCAACCATCACGACTGCCCGAGCCCAAAACCCGAAAACCTTTAGCACAGTCCACAGGTCATATTTATGGATGGATTTCATTGTAACTTGATAGGTTGACTTCCTATAATGTCTACATGAGAAAGTCCCCTTTTGGACGTGATTGGGCAACTGACGGCGACAGGTGACCAAAGCCCGAAAACTTTCAGCACAGTCTACAGGTCATATTTATGAAGGAATTTCATTGTAACTTCGTAGGCTCAATCCACATGATGCCCAGATGAGAATGTCTCCTTTTGGTTGCGATCATTCAACCATGATGGCTACCCAAGCCCAAAGCCTGAAAACTTTTACCACAGTCTACACGTCATATTTATGAAGGGATTTCATTGTAACTTGATAGGTTGACTTCATATACATGTAATGTCTAGGTGAGAACGTCCCCTTTTGGGCAACTGTGACGGCAACAGGGGCCCGAAGCCCAAAAACCTTCAGCACAGCCTACAGGTCATATTTATGAAGGGATTTCATTGTAACTTCGTAGGATCAATCCACATGATGCCCAGATGAGATTGTCTCCTTTTGGTTGCGATCATTCAACCATGATGGCTACCCAAGCCCAAAGCCTGAAAACCTTTAGCACAGTCTACACGTCATATTTATGAAGGGATTTCATTGTAGCTTGATAGGTTGACTTCATATAATGTCTAGATGAGAACGTCCCCTTTTGGGCAACTGTGACGACAACAGGGGCCCGAAGCCCGAAAACCTTTAGCACAGTCTACAGGTCATATTCATGGAGGGATTTCATTGTAACTTGATAGGTTGACTTCATATAATGTCCAGATGAGAATGTCTCCTTTTGGGCAACTGTGACGGCAACCGAAGCCCGAAAACCTTTAGAATATTCCATAGGCCATAATTATGAAGGGATTTCATTGTAGCTTGGTAGGATGACTCCAAGTTTGTGGTTAAAAACCCAGACAAACACCACCACCCCCTACCCCCCCCCCCCCTCCCCGCCAGGGGGCCAATTAGGCACTTTTTTTTGTTTTTTTGTCAAAAAATGCTTGTTTACAGTTACGGGGTTAAAAACCCAGACAGAAATTATCCCCCCCCCCCCCCCCAATTAGGCATTTTTTTCTCTTCTTTCCTCGAATATGCATTTTGAACTATTTACAGTCACTACATGCAGAACCTTTTTTTTAAACTCATATGAATAACCCCCACCTGCACCCCCTGGGGGAGGGGGGGGGGGGGGCAATTAGGCACTTTTTTTTTCTTTCGTCAAAAAAGCATTTTTACAGTTTTGGTTAAAGTTTGTGGTTAAAAACCCAGACAAACACCCACCCCCACCCCCCTGGTGCCAGTTAGGTATTATTTTTTTTCTCTGCTCAAAATGCATTCTGAAGGATTTAGACTGACCACATGTGGAAAAAAAAATGTACTCCCCTCACACACCCCTCTCTCCCCCACCCCTCACCCCCACCCCACCTTCTCACCCAGGGCCATTCATGCAATATTTTTTCTTTGGTACAAAATGCATTTTTAGCCTGACTGCTTATAGTCAGGGCTATAGTCATGACTTTCGTCCGTCCATCTGTCGGTCCATCCATCTGTCTGTAAACAATTGGTTTCCGACTGATAACTCATAATCATAATTTCATAATCCTTTCATAAACATCTAACATTATCCTTTTCATCAAACATAACACAGTCAAGTTAAGGTACAGTGTCATTGACACTTTCATTTACTTCTAACCATTGCTTATTAGTCCTTATTGGAACATGCTCATCAAGTTTGTTCCATTAATAGGTCATGAGGTATGTTTTGGGATAAAAAAATGAAAAAATAAAATTTGAATAGCAATTTTTATCTCAACTTGACAAAGTCAAGCTGAACTATTGCCATCACTTCTCGTCCGTCGGTGTACGTACGTACGTACGATACTACGTACGTTTCACAATTTCCTTTGGCACACCTCACAGGTCGCATTTATGATCAGATCACTTTGAAACTTGGTATGCTTGTTTGGGGTGACCTCTAGATGGGAGCTATCGATTCTTTTCAATTTCCGTCCAAAAATGTTGCCGCGGCCAACGTTCTTAGAACTTAGTTTAGTCAAACCTCAATATTTCCCTTTGGCACACCCTACAGGGCACATTTATGATTGGATTGCTTTGAAACCTGGCATGCTTGTTTGGGGTGACGATTTTCTTCCATTTCCACCCGTCAAAAAATGTTGCCGCTGGCATCGATCTTTGAACTTAATTTTGACAGGTATTAGAGCTGTAGGTTTTTAAATTTCTTGTTCGGTTTCGGTTTTGGTTTTTCAGGTGGAGTAAAACCTCGGTTCGGTTCGGTTTTCGGTTTGTTCATGAGGCCAAGTAAAATTCAATAAAACTCATTCTTATGCCTGGAGTCATAACTGAATGGTAGAGACATTGAGTGAAACTCAATGAATGCCCGAAATAAGCTATAATGCACGACGAATCAGGAAGGCCAATATAATAATTACCTAAATATACAGAACTTTTATTGTGCTTGGCCATTTTTCGAGGTCTGACACCTGCACGCAACTTGAGGAAAGCTGCAAACACAACTAAACTGAAATGTCGGAAATTCACAGAATGTAGCCTTCCCAGAGTAGTGAGAGTACCCAGACACTGCCATTGGCAGTGTCTGGGTACTCTCACTACTCTGGAATGGCTACATTCTGTGAATTTCTGCAGCAAGAGAGTATTTAATAAAAAACGAAAAACCTTAGATTACGGGATGTCGACGGTTTCGGTTTTTTAAAAGAAATAAAAACCTCGGTTCGGTTTCGGTTAACCTACAGCTCTAACAGGTATCAATATATTCCTTTGGCATGCCCTACAGGGCACATTTATGATCAGATCGGTTTGAAACTTTGTATGCTTGTTTGGAGTTTTCTCTAGAAGGGAGCTATCGATTTCCATCCAAAAATGTTGCCGTGGCCAACGTTCTTAGAACTTAGTTTAGTCAAACCTCAATATTTCCCTTTGACAAACCCTGCAGGGCACATTTATGATTGGATCACTTGCAAACTTGGTGTGCTTGTGTTGGGTGACATCTATATGGGAGGTGTTGATTTTCTTCCATTTCTGTAATAAAAATTTGCCGCTGACCTTTGAACTTAGTTTAGTCAGGCCTCAATATTTCCCTTTAACAGACCCTTCAGGGCACATTTATGATCGGATCACTTTGAAACTTGGTATGTGTGTTCGGGGTGACCTCTAGATGTGAGCTATTGCTTTTTTTCGTTTCCATCAAAAATTATTGTCGTTATCACCAGCTTTTGAACTTACTGCATTTGTGCATCAACTTATCCCTTTTGCACTCTCTGCAGGGTATATTTATGCATTTCCATAAAAAAAAACCCAAAACATTGCCACAAGCAATGACCTTCTACTTAGTGCATTTGTGCATTAACATCTTCCTTTGGCATGCCTCAGAGGGCACATTCATTATCAGGTTGTTTTGAAACTTTGTATGCTTATGCAGGGTGACAAAGATAGGAGCTATTGATTTTCTTTTCATTTCCATCAAAAACTGTTGCTGTTAGCAACAATCTTGGAATTTGTTGCATTTGTGCATCAACATTCTTTGACATGGCCTACAGGCCACATTTATCATAGGATTGTTTTTGAACTTGATGTGCTTATTAGGCAAGACCTTTAGATAAGAGCTATTGATTAGCATTCATTTCTGTGAAAAAAGTTGCCATTTACAATAACCTCTGAAAATACTGCATTTGTGTATCAACATTCTTCCTTTAGCCAGTCTTACTGTTTACATTTAAAAATTGCATGGATTACTCTGACGTTGTGCACACACAATGCTGTTATGCTGAAATTTCATCAAATAACATTGGTACAAATATCTTCAATTTTGCCATTTCATTTATAACTTACCAAGTTCAAGTTTGTCAAGTTGAGCTACAGTGTCATTGTCACTTTCATTTACTTCTAACCATGACTTATTAGTCCTTATTGGAACAAGCTCATCAAGTTTGTTTCCTTAATAGGCCATGAGGTATGTTTTGAAGTAGAGAAATGAAAAAATAAAATTTGAATAGCAAGTTTTGTATATCACAAGTGCAGATATGGCAGATTCGTTAGGTAAACAGTTAACAAAAAATGGCTCCGACTATTTTGTGTCTAAGCATTACCATTGCTGGGACAGTCGGGCTGCATGCGTGACATCACTCTAGTTTTCTTTTTAATTAATATTAATTACTATTGATTGTATCATTCTCTCTTATCATGTTTTATGTTATTTTGGGACATATTTAACACCTTTTTGCAGTCAATTTAACTTAGAACTTCCAGGTTAAAGTTTTTAGCTCATGTTGACAAAGTCAAGCTGAGCTAATCTCATCACTCTCTGTCTGTCCGTCAACACCATGATTTTGTCTTCTCCAAAGCCACTGGGCCAATTCAAGTGAAAGTTTATGTGTGTGATGGTCCTGAAGGGGCATTGCATTTTTGTTCAACTCAACATGCCTAGCCCCATAGGGACGGAGTGGGGGAAAATGCTCCAAAATATTTTTAAAATCTTCTTCTCATGAACCAGTGTGCACAATGACTTGATATTTGCTATGGAGCTTCCTTTTGAGGTGTAGAATCAAGTTTGTTCAAACGAAGTTCGTGAAGCAATATTTGGCTTTGTAATAGGAGGGGTAAGATTTTTGGCCTCGCCCAAAATTTCTATTTTCTGAACCGATGGTCCGGTTTGAACAAAATTTGGCATGTGGTATTATTGGGTCATAAGTACTTGACTCAAGCAAAAAAAAAAATCCTGCATCCCCATGGGAGCCCTGGGAGCTAAAAATAGAAATATTTTCAAATGCCCATATTTCCCAAACCACACGGAACAGAGAGCTGTTATTTGGTATGAAGTATCCTAAGGACCAGTAGAATTGAATGGTAAAAAAAAATCAGCATATTTGTAAAAATTAAAAAAAATATTTTCTCCAGAACCAATCATCAGAATCTTTAGATATTTGGTATACAACATTCATAGAGGGGTCAGATACAAGTTTGTTAAAATAAAGCCCATTGGTTCATATTTGGGCTCAATACAGGAGCTCGAATTTTTAACATATGGTAATATGGGGAATATTCTTTAAAAATCTTCTTCTTCAGAACCACCAGTCAGAATCTTTTAATGTATGGTATACATCATTGTTATGAGGGTCATTTCAAGATTGTTCAAACTAAGTCCCTTGGTTAATATTTGGGCTTCCTACGGAAGCCCAAATTTTAACTTTGTTCAATATGGGGGATAATTTTTAAAAATCTTCTTCAGATCCACAAGTCAGAATGCTATCATATTTGGTATGCAACATCTCTAGAGGGGTCAGATTCAAGTTTGTTCAAAGGAGATCCCTCGGTATATATTTGGGCTTGCTATGGTAGCCCAAATTTTTACTTAGTACGATATGAGGAAATTTCTTTAAAATTTCTCTTCTTCAGATCCAACAGTCAGAATGCTTTCATATTTGGTACACAACATCTCTGGGGAAGTCATATTCAACTGTGTTCAAATCAAGAACCTGGGTTAATATTTGGGCTCCCTATGGGAGCTGGAATTGGCCATGTTGCTGAAGAATTAAAAATTTTGTATTCAGTACCCTCTAGAGGTGTGTAACTGAGATTAATCCACATAGGTTGTATCAAGGGGCTTCATAGGGGAGCTCTACATTTTACATTATGATCAACTGAAGAAAAGGCCCTTGGGGCCTCTTGTTTATTTATAGAGTTACACCTTTTATTCTTCCAACAGTTCAGTAGAATGTCACTGTTCTCATTTGGGACAATATCTATACTGTCTACTGAAGCTTTCTTCAGTGATTTTCATTAATATTGGCAGGATTTCAACCCCTTTTAAACATGTTTGCAAATTTAGTTTCTTTGTATTAGAAATTAGGCTTTGCCACATACTTTCTTACTTTAATTCTTGCATAGTCCATACAACTTAATGATTGCATTTACATCAATGATTTCTTTTTTTTATCGGTTTTAGGAAATATTTAATTTCAACCAAAGTTGATGTGTGTATTTTCCAGCTAGTTATGCAGCCCAAGTTTGAATATGGGTTCAACCCCCCCCCCCCCCCTCCCCCACGGTCATTTAGACAATCTTTCCAAAGATGCATTTTGAAGGATTGGGAGTTATAACATGCAAACAAAAAAAATTGACTACTATAACCCCACCACCCCCACACCCTGTGTCATTTAGGCAATTATTCCCAAAATACATTTTGAAGGATTGGGAGTTATTACATGAAAAAAAAAATTGATTCCTATAGCCCAATGCCCCCCTCCCCCCCTTTTTATCACAAGTGTAGATATGGCAGATTCGTTAGGAAAACGGTTCACAGAAAAAAGCTCAGACTATTTTGTGTCTAAGCATTGCCATTGCTGGGACAGTCGGGCTGCATGCGTGACATCACTCTAGTTAATAGATTAATTTAGTTTTAACAATATTTATTCAGCAAGACTCATGTTATACATACAACAATATAAATTCAAACGCAAGATCAAAGTAACTGTACATTATGCCGATTAACAAAGTATGTTGGAATACCAAGATACATGAAGGCCCCTAAGGGTTTTAATACAAAATGTTGAAATGTTCCGGTAGGATGTCTAGATGTGCATAAAGGTTTCAGATTTTTTGTCCTCCCCCCCCACCCCCCATTCCCCTCCATGTGGCACCTGCAGCGCCGGGGGTGCGGTGGCTCAGTAGGTAGAGGTGCAGACTGCAAGCCGAGAAGTCCTCAGTTCGAATCCAACCTGCGGCAACCGCGTTGTGTCCTTGGGCAAGACACTTCACCCCCATTGCCCACGTGGGGGCACGGTGGCGTTGTGTACTGCACGTCGATGGTACACCTGTCTTCAACCAATGCTAACCCTGCTTGTGTGGAGTTCGTATGTTGGGGAGCTGACAGTTGCTCGCCGTTGCTCGGTGGTTCTCTCCAGGTACTCCGGCTTCCTCCACCAGTAAAACTGTCATGGTCATGATTAGCCATTGTGCAGAAATATGTGACCTTAAACACCAATAAATAAATACCTGCAGCGCCACTCTTTTTTCATTAGAGAATCGGTTTCCGGTGAAAGGCTCCTAGTGGTTTTAATTCGAAATATTGAAAGTGTGTTCATATATTCTGGTGGAGTGTCTAGATGTGCATAAAGGTTGAGAATCGGTTTCAGGCGAAATGCTCTTAGGGGTTTTAATTCAAAACATTGAAAGTGTGTGTATATGTCAGGTAGGATCTCTAGATGTGCATAAAGATTTCAGATTTTTTATTTCGGCCCCATGTGGCACCCGTATCATCACTTTTGTCATTAGAGAATTGGTTTCCGGCAACAGTCTTCTAGGGATTTTAATTTGAAACATTGAAAGTGTGTTCATATGTTCCAGTAGGGTGTCTAGATGAGCATAAAGGTTTCAGATTTTCATTCGGCCCCCATATGGTGCCCATATTACCACTTTTGTCATTTGAGAATCGCTTTTTGGCAGTAGTCTCCTGGGGATTTTAATTCAAAATGTTGAAAGTGTGTTCATATGTTCAGGTCGGGTCTCGAGATGTGCATAAAGGTTTTGGATTTTTGATTCAACACCGTGTGGCACTCGTAGCGACACATTTGTCATTAGAGAATCAGTTTTGTGTGAAAGTCTCATAGGGGGTTTAATTCAAAACATTAAATGTGTGTTCATATGTTCAGGTAAGGTCTCTAGATGTGCATAAAGGTTTTAGATTTTATGTAATACCTTTTCATTTCTGTCTGTATCAAGCATTAACCAATAATCAAGAATGCAAATGTGGGGATATACTATAGTGTGCTTTGCACACAAATGACACCATCTAGTTTATTTATTGATGTTTAGCATCACTTTCATCATTTTGGACTGTATCATGACCACAACATACATGCACAGTGCAGTGAGCATGGACAGGGTACTTTCCACTGTGGGAGCCCGCATAATGCCCACAGTATTGTGAAGAAGAAGAAATACCCTGGGCAGTGCATTAATTTCATCTTCCGCCATGGGCAAGCATGGAAGATATAAACACATTGTTAGTCCAATGTCTGTAGACTACTTAGATTTCCCAGGCATCCTAATCTGAACTATGACTGCCAACGCGTGAACGTCTCAAAACAACACTCTTTCCATTTGTGTCTGAAAATTTGGAATGAAAACAATGAATACTCAGTGGCTGTAAAATGACAAAAAACACAAAGTTGAAAATGCTGTTTAAGATGTTTCTTACATTTGCGTTAGTGATCAACTTAAATAAAAGACGTCATTTCTCAGGTGCATCTTGAAAGACAACAACAAAATGTGAAATAATCCTAATCCTGTATTTTTTTTTCAAAAAGTATCAGAAGTCCCTGTTAAAGCCAAAAAAGTGATTTACTGGGACTCAAAACAATGAAGTGATATATAAAACTGATTACTGTGGCTGCCACTAACAACAATAAAGCAACCAATTCAGTGATTCACTAATTGAAAATTTAAGATAACGTCGCACACATGTACATGTATATTATGCAAAAAAAATTGCATAACCATTCTGACCCAAGATAACTCTACCCCATTGTACTCTCATTTTATCAGAATTTTTTTTTGACTGGTAGAGTGCTTAATTATTTTGGTTATCAAAATTTACTCACTTGTCTTTGACTTGTTACAATTTATGGGAGAGTGCGGCACTCTCCATAAATTGTGAAAAGACAAATGCACACAGACTAAATAATTTCACTTTGACGATAATATGAAGTACATCAACAGAATATGACGCCTTTTAAATTGGCACCTGTAGTAAGTGCAGTTGTGAATAAAGACCAAATAGTTCTATAAGCTTCCAGCACTCTACCAGTTAACGAACATAAAAATAAATCGGATCCCAAACTACTGGCAAGCAACAAATATATGTATGAATCAAAAAAAACCCCCAAAAAGCCTTCAAATAGACAAAAATAGAAAGAGAACAATCGACAACCGGAAAAGGTTTATGATAAATCTGTTTGAAACTCTAATTTGAACTGGGTGGTTTTAGAGGAGCGAGAAAAGGTTATCTTATGAAATTTTTGATAACTTTTGGAGGAACTCAATGCAGGGTTATCTAATTTGTGCATCCCTGCAGTTGTGTCAGTAGTGTTTTGTAGGGGAATCAAAAAATCTGCTGAGTCGGCATATTTTCCAAAATTAAAAAAAAATAGTCTTATCCATCAGAGGAGGTGTGGGGGGGGGGGGGGGGGGGATACAAATTTGTCAAATTAAGTCCCTGCCTCTCTGGGTTCAGACTTGTCCAATATGGTGAATCATCTTGAACAATCTTCTCCAGAACCAACAGTCAGAATCTTTTGATATTTGGTATGGGCGTTGGACAGTTTGCGGTGGCTCAGTAGGCAGAGGTGCTGGCTGGAAGCCGAGAGGTCCTCTATTCGAATCCCAACCGTGGCAACCATGTTGTGTCCTTGGGCAAGGCATTTCACCCCCATTGCCCTTGTGGGTGCACAGTAGCATTGTGTACTAAGGCGTACTGCACGTCGATGGTGCACTTGTCTTCAAACAATGCTAACCCTGCTTGTGTGTAGTTAGTATGTTGTGCAGCTGGCAGATGTTCACCATTGCGCGGTGGTTCTCTCCAGGTACTCCGGCTTCCTCCACCCGACAAACTGTCATGGTCATGGTTAGCCATTATGCAGAAATATGTGACCTTAAACACCAATAAATAAATAATATGGGCGTCTGATTCAAAGTTTGTTCAGATGAAAGTCACTGGGTTACTTTTTATACCCCCGCTTCAAAGAAGTGGGGGCTATATAGGAATTGCCCTGTACGTCCGTCCGTCCGTCCGTACGTCTTTCCGGACATGAAATTCTTGTGTGTGCAACTCCTCCTACATTTATCAATCAATTTGGACAAAACTTTTCAGACATCATCACTACTAAGTGAACATGCGCATATTCCAAGATTTTTGATCTGCGACAATTTTAACCAGGTTATCTCCCTTTGACTTAGATTTATTGTGTCTTTCCATCCGAACAAATTCTTGTGTGCGCAACTCCTCCTACATTAATGAACCGATTTTGATGAAACCTTTCAAACATCATCTCTACTAAGTGAACATGTGCATATTCCAAACTTTTTAATCTGCGACAATTTTAACCAGGTTATCTCTCTTGAACTTTGATTTAATATGGGTTTCTACATGAAATTCTTGTGTGCGCAACTCCTCCTACATTTATCAATCAATTTGGACAAAACTTTTCAGACATCATCACTACTAAGTGAACATGCGCATATTCCAAGATTTTTGATCTGCGACAATTTTAACCAGGTTATCTCCCTTTGACTTAGATTTATTATGTCTTTCCGTTCGAACAAATTCTTGTGTGCGCAGCTCCTCCTACATTAATGAACCGATTTTGATGAAACCTTTCAAACATCATCTCTACTAAGTGAACATGTGCATATTCCAAACTTTTTGATCTGCGACAATTTTAACCAGGTTATCTCTCTTGAACTTTGATTTAATATGGGTTTCTGCATGAAATTCTTGTGTGCGCAACTCCTCCTACATTTATCAATCAATTTGGACGAAAGTTTACAGACATCATCACTACTAAGTGAACATGCGCATATTCCAAAATTTTTTAGCTGTGGCAATTTTAACTAGGTTATCTCCCTTTAACTTAGATTTATTATGGGTTTCTACATGAAATTCTTGTGCGTGTAACTTCTACATTTATCAATCAATTTGGACAAAACTTTTCAGACATCATCACTACTATGTGAACATGCGCATATTCCAAGATTTTTGATCTGCGACAATTTTAACCAGGTTATCTCCCTTTGACTTAGATTTATTATGTCTTTCCGTTCGAACAAATTCTTGTGTGCGCAACTCCTACATTAATGAACCGATTTTGATGAAACCTTTCAAACATCATCTCTACTAAGTGAACATGTGCATATTCCAAACTTTTTGATCTGCGACAATTTTAACCAGGTTATCTCTCTTGAACTTTGATTTAATATGGGTTTCTGCATGAAATTCTTGTGTGCGCAACTCCTACTACATTTATCAATCAATTTGGACAAAAGTTTACAGACATCATCACTACTAAGTGAACATGCGCATATTCCAAAATTTTTTAGCTGTGGCTATTTTAACTAGGTTATCTCCCTTTAACTTAGATTTATTATTGGTTTCTACGTGAAATTCTTGTGCGTGCAACTCCTCCTACATTTATCAATCAATTTTGACGAAACCTTTCAAACATTATCACAACTAAGTGAACATACGCATATTCCCAAATTTTTGATCTGCGACAGTTTTAACCAGGTTATCTCCCTTTAACTTGGATTTATCATGGGTTTTCTAATGGGATTCTTGTGTGTGCAACTCCTCCTACATTAATGAACCGATTTTGAATACATGTTGCACATTGTAAATGTGTTTTTCCAAATGTAAACCATATATGTGTGGGCTCTTTAAGTATTCAGTGCTGTTCTGTGGAAGGCCACATGCAAATACAAATTTCAACAACAAAAAATGATCTTTATGTGTACATTTCCTTATGGCCTTCGCCTACATGATCAGAAGTGCATTCCTCTAAAAACCCAAAGCGGGGGTATTAATCACCTTCAGTGATAGTTCTTGTTTAACTTACATGTAATGCAATGTGTGGAATATTCTTAAAATATTTTCTTCAGATCCAGCAGTCATATTCTTTTGACATTCTTACATGCACATGTTGGAGGCTGAAATTCAGATTAGCTCAAATTAAGTCCATGGAGTAATATTTAGCCTTCCTATGGACGGCCAAATCTTAACTTAATGCAGTATGAGGAATATTCTTGAAAAAAGTCTTCTAATTCATTTGTCCAAATTTTCTGATGCTTGGTATACAGCACTTAACTTTGTGCACTATAAGGAATACATGCATGTAATGTCTTCACATCCACTTGTCAGAATCGATCAATATTTGGTATACAAATACAGAATGGGGGGGAGGGGGTTCAGATTTGTTCCGAGCAAACTGCAGGCTTCATACTTTGGCTTCTTATGTGTGTCTGAATTTCAACTTAAATGTGGTGCAGTGTGAGCAATTTTCTTTAAAAATTTTCGTATTTGTATCCACCATTTATTTTTTATTTTTTTTTTTTTGGGGGGGGGAGGGGGAGACAGATTCAGGATTGTTTAAATCAAGTGTCTGGGTTCATGTTTGAGCTATGCGCAGCATTAATTAGCCAAAGATGCAGGAAATGAGCGACTAAGACCCTCTGGGGCCTCTTGCTTTCAAATCATTTGTGTTTTTACATGTACATTGTAGCGCATCCAGCACGAAGTGCATGTACATTGTAGAGATAAAGTAATGCTGTGACCCTCGAATATTATTTAAAATATGTCATTAAAACCATACAAATATGGATGCTATTGCCATTGGGGGTCAGCTCAAATAGCTGGTTCCAATGGCATTCATATTTGAATGGTTTTATTGACAAACTTCCAAGATATTTTAAGTTTAGGTCACAATTACAGCTTATGGTTACTTTAATATTTTCAAATTTTATTTTTAATGTAATGAAATACCAGGCACTTCAAATGTACTAGTTTAATTCTTAACTACATGTATTCTCTGATATTGATAATCACAAATTTTTTTTTACAAACTACTCTTTTTATTAAAAATAAGAAGAGTATTCATGAATACATCCGAATACTTGAAAAAATGTATTGAATGCAACTGAATACCAAATACGCCTACCCCACCCTGGTTAGGGTTGTCACAATTAATCGATTGTCGATCGGTCATGGCAAAATCGATTAGTATTTTTCATTGTCGAATAATTGGTAAATTTTACCCCATTTAGACATTTAATAATTAAAAGAAAATTTGATGAAAAAACTATTGTTTCTAAAGATAAAGGGTTAAGAACATCGACGTTAAACCTCAAGAAGCTGTTAGAAGCATTTGTATTTTAGGTACATTCAAAGTTTTGATATTCTTAACTTTTGAACCATCAGTGTAATAATCAAGATTGGTCGGCAATTGCGAAGTTGCGACAGTGTGTCTGTGATGTTCTTCCTTCGAAAGTTTGAACAATCACCTTTAAAATACCGATAAAGTTCTTTCACTTGTATAACTAAAAGATCTTTAAACTCAATCATTTAAACAGAGCCATAACTCCTACCCCACCCCCTCCCCTGACACACACACACAGAATAACATGTTTCAAATGGCTACTGTATATATCTGTCAATCTTGTGTATCCGCCCATTTTTATGACATCAGAACATGGCCCTACAAAATGTAATTGAACGAAGGCCCTGGTATATGAGAAAGAATACAGAAACCAAAAGTACCATTTTCTGAGAACAGCTTTTTCTAACAAAAACTCTTGCCCCCTCAGAATTTTCCTTTGTCTGTTCTGACTAAAGAATCAATATCGCAAACCCAGTGCAAGATTTGTCTGTTGAACAGTTATGACCGCAAGAGCAGCAAGACAACTACATCGAATTGAGTTACTGCAACACAATACGTACATGTAGCCACCTTTGGGCTTACGAAACTTCTTTGAGTTTGTTTTCTCCTTGACCAACAATATTTCCCAGTATATATTATCTGTGAGGCATTGGTTGTCACAGAGGAAACCAGCTGAGAGTTCAGGCTTTTTTCCAATAGTGCGTACTGGACGGTGTTAGCAATATCTTTAAAATGCATTTTTATTTCCTTCACCCAGAACATTGTAACTTGTTAGCCTTTTGTGATTGTTTTACGCTATGTTTTACATGCTACCAATGACACACTTAATAGGTTAATCACCTAGCTTTATACTTAAAATGTGCAATGTGAACTATGCCAGAAACGATGCCAGGACTCCAGCAGGCAATCACATTTTTTGCAAACAAAATGAGGAGCGTTGTTTACATGATGTAGGTCAACTGACTTGGACTTCATTTTTGATGACTTCAGAGAGAGAGGGAGAGGGGGTCATCGAGGTATGATTAATCGATTATTATTATTTGCGACGATTAATCGATTCCTAAATTAAAAAATCATGACAGCCCTAACCCTGGTACATGTTGCTTCCTGGTGGGTACTAACAGATCAAGTTTTAATTCCATTCTGCTCAGTTGGTTTATTACAGAGTTATTGCCCTTGAACTTCGGAAATTGACAGTTAAAACAGGTTTTCCACACTTTTTAGATATCGATAGAAATACTGAAATTATTAGCTTAACTTGACAAAGTCAAGATAAGCTATTGCCATCATGCGTGCGGAATTCTGTTGGTCTGTGAGTCTGTTCACATTTTCCTTTAGCACAGGCTACACCCAGTAGTTCTTGTCCAACCATCACGAAATATCACATGCAGGTTTGAGGTCATGTCTGGATGAGAACGTCCCCTTTTGGTTGTGATCGGTCAACCATGATGGCTGCCCGAGCCCAAAACTCGAAAACCTTTAGCACAGTCTACAGGCCATATTTATGGAGGGATTTCATTGTAACTTGGTAGGATAGCTCTGTATAATGTCTAGATGAGAACCTCCCTTTTCAGTCATGATCTGTCAATCGTGACAGCTGCCCAAGCCCGAAACCCCAAAACTTAAAGCACAGTCTACATGTCGTATTTAATATGGAGGGATTGAATTGTAACTTGGTGGGATGACTCCGTATGATGTCTAGATGATAACTTCCCCATTTGGTCACGATCTGTCAACCGTGACGTCTGCCCGAGCCCAAACCCCAAAAACCTTTAGCACAGTCTACAGTTCGTATTTATGGAGGGATTTCATTGTAACTTGGTAGGATGGCTCTGTATAATGTCTAGATGAGAACGTCCCATTTTGGTCATGATCTGTCAATCGTGACGGCTGCATAAGCCTGAAACCCAAAAACTTTTAGCACAGTCTGCAGGACAGTGCAGGTCGTATTTAATATGGAGGGATTTAATTGTAACTTGGTAGGATGACTCCGTATGATGTCAAGATGAGAACTTCCCCATTTGGTCACGATCTGTCAACCATGACGTCTGCCCGAGTCCAAACCCCGAAAACCTTTAGCACAGTCTACAGTTTGTATTTATGGAGGGATTTCATTGTAACTTGGTAGGATGACTCCATATAATTTCTAGATGAGAATGCCCTGTTTTATTCGCGATCAGTCAACTGTTACAGCTACAGGGGCCCAAAGCCCAAAAACCTTTTGCACAGTCCACAGGTCGTATTTATGAAGGAATTTCATTGTAACATGGTAGGATGATTCCAGATAATGTCTAGATGAGAACGTCCCCTTTTGGTCGCTATCGTTCAACCGTGATGGCTGCCCGAGTCCAAAATCCGAAAACCTTTAGCACAGACTACAGGTCGTATTTATGAGGGATTTCATTGTAACTTGGGACTTGGTTGGATAACTCGTTTTGGAATAATTTCATTGTAACTTGGTAACTTTGGTTGACATGCAGGGCCACATTAACCCACCACTCAATTCTTTAGTACAGTCTGCACCTCAAGTTATTTTTATTGAAAACATAGCATACAGGGAACAGAAATTAACATATTCTCAATTATCACAATTCTTGTCTTATTTCATAATCCTTTCATAAACATTAAACATTATCCTTTTCATCAAACACAACACACAGTCAAGTTAAGCTACAGTGTCATTAACACTTTCATTTTTTGTATGTCGCTTCCTGGTGGGTACTTACAGATCATGTTTCAATTCCATACCACTCAGTGGGTTTATTACAGAGTTATTGCCCTTGAACTTAGGAATTCAACAGTTAAAACAGGTTTTCCACACATTTTCAGCTATCGATAGAAATATTAAAATGATTTTTATACCCTCACTTTTTTTTTAAAACAGTGGGGTATACTGGATTGCCTCCGTCCATCCATCTGTCTTCTGATGTCTGTTCAAGTTATAACTTGAACATTACTGCTCAGATTTTGATGAAATTTCATACAGTTGTTCTCTATCATGAAATCTTTCAGGAGAATAAGCCGTTTTGCTGTTGGAATATTTTATCTGTGAGTTATGGCCCTTTGAATATACCAAATAGCCATTTTTTGTCTGTTTGCCTTGTATCTCAGTTTTGTGTTATCAGATCTCAATGAAATTTGGAATGAAGATTGTTTATGGGAAAGGCTTTCAAATGAGTCTCTAATAATATTTCTTACATTTCACTTTCTAGACTTGTCTCCCTGTTTATACGCCTGTTTGAAAAAAATGGTCGTACAGTGGAGCTCACTTAACCCTCTGCACACTGATGTAGGGCTACACGGTAATTCGGTATTTTACCGAAACTCAGTATTTTTTTTTCGGTTCCGAGTAAATACCGAGCAATTTTCAACTTAATCAGTATACCGACTTTCACAGTATTATCAAATTAAAAAGTTCATATGTGCCATGAAAATGCGAAATAAGATGCATGTGGGGCTAACCAATTGCATCTCATATCAAAGTAAGACTGAAAAATTACATACTTTACAAAAATGCGCTCCCGTTAATCCGTCGAAATAAGCTTCCATCGAATGGTGTGAAATTGGTAATTGATAACTTTGCAGATTCAATGCATGTTTTTTAACGGACATACTGTTCCATTGCCTGTAGCACAATTAAGAGAACAATAAATTTAATTCTTATTTATTCGAGTACATCCTGTCTCACTGTATCCCATATAAACTCGATTTGCGTTCTGCCACCATCAATAGAAAAGCCATACTGGTGTTTTATTAGCTGCAAGCGAAGTTAATTGAGATTAAATGAACAAATTTTTTTTGTAACAAGCATTTTACCGACAATCGTTTTTTAACACTTTTTTTGGAGTGAAGAAGTTCATAACAGCGAAAAAGTTAAAAAATACATTGTCTGTAAAATGCTCGTTGAAAAAACAACATTAATTCTTCATTGAAGCACAGGCATCTGGAAACTTGATCTAAAGAGATATATCACCCCTACTTCAAAATATCCCCTCTTTTATATTTAATATACACATGTATATTATCTATATAAGAAAGGGTATTTCGAAGTATGTGTGATATATCTCTTTAAATCAGGTTTCCAGATGCCTGTGTTTGAAGTTCCCCTGTCCAGCTGTCCCGTCATGTTGCGGTATTTTATTTTATACCGTACTCAGTATTGAAAAATCAGATCCACCAATCAGAATCTTTTTGTTATTTGGTATGCAGCAATCTTAGGGGGGGTGGGGGGTTGAGATTCAAGTTTGTTCAAGCCAAGTCTCTGGGTTCATATTTGGGCAGGGAACCCCAGGTAGTAAGCAGCACTTGTTTACTGTGGTAATAAACCAGTTCCGCTTTGCTAGTAAAATAGGACCCAGTCACCAATGCTTGGGGTGAAAGTCCTCTAAAATGGGCAACATGTAGATCAACGATTGACTAAACTTGACTTCATCTCCATGTTGTGTCACGATTAGCCATGGTGCATAAATATGTGACGTTAACCACCAACAAACAAACTTGGCGCAATATGAGGGAATTTCTTTAAAAATCCTCTTCAGATTCACCTGTCAGAATCCTTTCATATTTGGTATATATAACATCTCTACGAGGGTCAGATTCAAGTTTGTTCAAATCTGGTCCCTGGGTTGATATTTGGGCTTCCCATGGGAGTGCAATATGAGGAAATGTCTTTAAAAATCTTCTTCTCCAGAACCATCAATTAGAAGCGTCTGATATTTGGTATACAACATCTCTAGAGGGGTCAGATTTAAGTTTGTTGTAATCGGATCCCTGGGTTGATATTTGGGCTCCCTATGGGAGCCTGAATTATAACTTAGTTCAATATGAGGACTTTTCTTTAAAAATCTTCTTGTTCAGATCCAGCAGTCAGAATGTTTTGATATTTGGTATACAGCATCATAGGGAGATGTGATTCAAATTTGTTAAAGCCAAGTCTCTGAGTCTATATTTGGGCTCCCTGTGGGAGACCAAATTGTAACTTAGTTCTATATGAGGAATATTCTTTAAAAATCTTCTTCACATCCACCAGTAAGAATCTTTTGATATTTGGTATACTGTATCGTTAGGGAGGTGAGATTCAAGTTTGTTAAAGCCAAGTCCCTTGGTCCATATTTGGGCAAGGAGCCCAAATTATAACTTAGTTCAACATGAGGAATATTTTTTAAAAAATATTTTTCTTCAGATCCAGTAGTCAGAATCTTTTGATATTTGGAATACAGCATCCTTAGGGAGGTGATATTCAAGTTTGTTCAAGCCAAGTCCCTGGTTCATATTTGGATTCCCTATGGGAGGCCGAATTATAACTTAGTTAAACATAAGGAATCTTTTATTTTTTTTTTAATTTTCAGATCCACCAGTCAGAATGTTTTGATATTTGGTATATGGTTGTCTTAACCCTTTACCCAACGTAACGACCAAAACCGGCCAGCGCTATTCTCAAAAATCACCAATTAATTTTCAAAATATTTTCATTTTTTGTCTCAAAAACATAGGTTATGACCCCTCGTTAGAACGAGCTCGACGAGCTCGTTCCAATGAATGGTCATAACCTATGTTTTTGAGACAAAAAATGAAAAAAATTAATTATTCAAGAATTTTTTTTGCAAGTGTCGTCTGCTTTTCATGTTAGGTAAAGGGTTAATGGGGCAGATGCAAGTTTGTTCAAATCAGGACCCTCTGTTGATAGTTGTCAGTGCCAGGTGAGCGCTCTTGGGGCCTCTTGTTTGTTTGTGTGTCAAAGTCCAAAATACATTCTTCACCATTTTAGCCTGGAATCCATACTTACTATGAGAATCAATGTTTCCTACCTGTTATTAACTAGGAAACATTTTAAAATAGAAATTAGACCTGCAAAACTAGTTTGTAGAAGTTTGTAGTATTAATCCAAAACAATGGATACATCAGTGATTCTGAGACGGGAGCGCAGTGTTTCATTGGTTGTGGCATTGGATTTCACACCGAAAGGTTCATGGTTTGATCCCCGGCAGGGTCAATGGCATTGTGTCCTTGGAGAGGGTATTAATTCCCGATTGGCCATGTGGGGTCACAGTGCCACTGTGTACTAAGGCATACTGCATGTCGGTGGTGCAATTGCCTTCAACTAATACTAGCCCTGCTTGTGTGGAGTTGGTACATTGTAAAGTCGGACATTACTTGCCTCAGCTTGGTGGTTCTCTACAGGTACCCTGGCTTCCTCCACTGTAAAACTGACCGACATGAGGTGACCCGGGCTGTCAAAAGTGTCATTAAACTCCAATAAACAAATAAATAGATCTTAGACATTAAAAATCTTCTTCCCAGTAGTTACATGAGAGAACAGTACCAGTATTTGGAAAAATACCTTTTGGGAATGCATGTATGTCCTTGTTGAGGATCATTATTTTTACAAAATGGTTTCCAAAGAACTTGATACATAGAGGATATCTACATTATTTTAGTGAATATCGGGAATTATCTCCGGAGTGTGGACCTGAAAGTTTTATTTTTCATGAGCGCTTGCATGATTGAAATATTATTTACAGTTACCACACAAATGAGATAATTCCCGATGTACACTAAAATAGCTTAGATTTTCTTTTTATTATATATGTATGCTATGTGACATTTTACTGGGCAATATTCAACCCAATTCACCTGCAAACACGTATGTTTCAAAACAATAACAGAGATCGGCTGATTATTCTTAATTAAAATACTACAGATGAGAATATTCTCATATTTTTCATTAATGTTAATTTTTAGAACATTTTAAATGTCAATTTACAACAAGGAATTTGGAATATCCTAAGTATTTTCAGTATCAGTATGGAATTAAAAGCTTATGAATAAATACATAGGAATTTTGCACAACTGACCATTACAGTACCTCCGGAATTTTGCTTAACCAACCATTAAAGTACATTATGACCATTGGACTGGTCACTTTCCATGGGTGGGCAGTATTTCCATGGACGCAGTAATATTAGATTCCTTACCCTTAATTATAGGATTAATCGTCAAAAATTTAATTAATGAAGAACTGGGTACAACCCACTGCTTAATTAATATTTTGCTGATGGTGATTTTTATTACTTAGTAAAGGCATGCCTGGAGATCACTGCCCATACGTGGATTATAGGGTTGGGTGGTTTTGAAGTTTGTGTTTCGGTTTTGTAAAAAAAACTTGGTTTTCAATTCGGTTTTTGGTTTTTCAAAATATATTATAGAAATCCACATTTTAAAGGGTAATGTACACATAAAATTTGTCTTTTGTCATCAAAGTCATGAGGCTTCTGCAATGTGTTGAGTCACCAGGGTTACTCAGTGCTCCCCACTTTTCTCAGCTAATTGGATATATTTCCAGCATGGCAGCAGTAGTTGTGTGCATGTTCATTGATGGAACAAGCCACTTGACAACAGCTGTAGTGAAAGAGTTAATTTTTATTTTCAAGTTAAAATGATGGGGTGTATTAATGAAAATAGTAGTGAACTGCAAAGTGCAAGTATTTTCAATTGTCATTTTGTTCATCAGTCATATCAAGGGAGACTGCATGATGGGGTTTGAAAGTTTTCAGTAGTACATCCTGGGATTTGTTGTGTACACAAATACACATGGGAAAACACGTGTTGATTATATCAACTGCATATTGGAATGCAGTGTTGACACTTGATAGTTTATACCTAACACGTAGTACTGCACAATTCTTTACAGTGAGTTCAAATAGTATACAAACAAAATGCGATAATTTTTAGCTTAACTTGACATAGTCAAGATAAGCTATTGTCATCACGCGTGCGGAAGTCTGTTAGTCTGTTCACATTTTCCTTTAGCACGGGCTACACCCCGCAGTTCTTGTCTGATCATCACGAAATTTCATATGCAGGTTTGGGGTCATATCTAGATGAGAACGTCCCCTTTTGGTCACGATTGGGCATCCGGTATGGCTGCCCGAGCCCAAAACCCGAAAACCATTAGCACAGTCTACAGGTCGTATTTATGAAGGGATTTCATTGTAACTTGGTAGCATGCCTCTGTATATTGCCTAGATGAGAACGTCCCCTTTTGGGCATGATCTATCAACCGTGATGGCTGCCCAAGCCCAAAACCCAAAAACTTTTAGCACAGTCTGCAGGTCATGTTTAATATGGAGGGATTTCATTGTAACTTGGTAGGATGACTCCTTATGATGTCTAGATGAGAATTTCCCCATTTGGGCATGATCTGCCAACCGTGACGACTGCCTGAGCCCAAAACCCTAAAACCTTTAGCACAGTCTACAGGTCATATTTATTGAAGAATTCCATTGTAACTTGGGGGGTTGACTTCATATAATGTCTAGATGAGAAAGTCCCCTTTTGGACGTGATTGGGCAACTGTGATGGCTACAGGGGCCCGAAGCCTGAAAACCTTTAGCACAGTCTAGAGGTCATATTTATGAGGGGATTTCATTGTAACTTGGTAGGATGACTCCAAATAATGTCTAGATGAGAATGTCCCATTTTGATCGCGCTCATTCTGCCTTGATGGGTGCCCGAGCCCAAAAACCTTTAGCATAGGCAAAAGGTCATATTTATGGAAGGATTTCATTGTAACCTGTTAGGTTGACTCCATATAATGCCTAGATGATGACATCCCCTTTTGGTCGTGATTGGTCAGCTGTGATGGCTACAAGTGCCCGAAGCCCGAAAACCTTGAGCACAGTCAACAGGTCATATTTATGAAGGGATTTCATTGTAACTTCGTAGGATCACTCCAGATGATGCCCAGATGAGATTGTCCCCCTTTGGTTGCGATCATTCAACCATGATGGCTGCTCAAGCCCGAAGCCCAAAAACCTTTAGCACAGTCTGCAGGTCATATTTATGAAGGGATTCATTGTAACTTGGTAGGTTGACTTCATATAATGTCTAGATGAGAACGTCCCCTTTTGGACATGATTGGGCAACTGTGACAGCTAAAGGTGCCCGAAGCCCAAAAACCTTTAGCACAGCCTACAGGTCATATTTATGAAGGGATTTCATTGTAACCTGGTAGGATGACTCCAAATAATGTCTAGATGAGAACATCCCATTTTGGTCGTGATCATTCAGATTCCTTGATGGGTGGCCGAGCCCAAAAACCTTTAGCATAGGCAAAAGGTTATATTTATAGAAGGATTTCATTGTAACCTGTTAGGTTGACTCCATATAATGCCTAGATGATGACATCCCCTTTTGGTCGTGATTGGTCAACTGTGATGGCTACAGGTGCTGGAAGCCCGAAAATCTTGAGCACTGTCTACAGGTCATATTTATGAAGGGATTTCATTGTAACTTCGCGGGATCACTCCAGATGATGCCCAGATGAGATTGTCCCCTTTGGTTGCGATCATTCAGCCATGATGGCTGCCCGAACCCGAAGCCCCAAAACCTTTAGCACAGTCTACAGGTCATATTTATGAAGGGATTTCATTGTAACTTGGTAGGTTGACTTCATATAATGTCTAGATGAGAACGTCCCCTTTTGGACACGATTGGGCAACTGTGACGGCTACAAGTGCCCGAAGCCCGAAAACCTTTAGAACAGTCTACAGGTCATAATTATGAAGGGATTTCATTGTAACTTGGTAGGTTGACTCCATATAATGCCTAGATGATGACATCCCCTTTTGGTCGTGATTGATCAGCTGTGATGGCTACAAGTGCCTGAAGCCCGAAAACCTTGAGCAAAGTCTACAGGTCATATTTATGAAGGGATTTCATTGTAACTTCGTAGGATCACTCCAGATGATGCCCAGATGAGAATGTCCCCTTTTTGTTGCGATCATTCAACCATGATGGCTGCCAGAGCCCAAAGCCCAAAAACCTTTAGCACAGTCTACAAGTCATATTTATGAATGGATTTCATTGTAACTTGGTAGGTTGACTTCATATAATGTCTGGATGAGAATGTCTCCTTTGGATGCAATTGGGAAACTGACGGCTACAGGGGCCTGAAGCCCGAAAACCTTTAGCACAGTCTACAGGCCATATTTATGAAGGGATTTTAATGTAACTTGATAGGTTGACTCCTTTTGGAATAATTTCACTGTAACTTGTAACTTTTGTTGATATACGTTAACTGTGAGGGCCACATACATTAACTGTGAGGTCATTTTAACCCACCCCTCAGCTCTTTAGTACAATGTACGCCTCATATTATTTTTATCAAAAACATAGCATACAGGGAACAGAAATGAACATATTCCCAATTATCACAATTCTTGTCTTATTTCATAATCCTTTCATAAACATTGAACATTATCCTTTTCATCAAACACAACACACAAGTTAAGCTACAGTGTCATTGACACTTTCATTAGCTTAACTTGACATAGTCAAAATAAGCTATTGCCATCACGCGTGCGGAAGTCTGTTAGTCTGTGAGTCTGCAAGTCTGTTCAGATTTTCCTTTAGCACGGGCTACATCCCACAGTTCTTGTCTGATCGTCACGAAATTTCATGTGCAGGTTTGGGGGTTGTGTCTAGATGAGAATGTCCCCTTTTGGTCACGATCGGGCAACCGGTATGGCTGCCCAAGCCCAAAACCCAAGAACCATTAGCACAGTCTACAGGTCGTATTTATGAAGGGATTTCATTGTAACTTGGTAGGATGCCTCTGTATAATGCCTAGATGAGAACGTCCCCTTTTGGGCATGATCTATCAACCGTGATGGCAGACCAGGCCCGAAACCCAAAAACTTTTAGCACAGTCTGCAGGTCATGTTTAATATGGAGGGATTTCATTGTAACTTGGTAGGATGACTCCTTATGATCTCTAGATGAGAATTTCCCCATTTGGGCGTGATCTGCCAACCGTAACGATTGCCCGAGCCCAAAACCTGAAAACCTTTAGCACTGCCTACAGGTCATATTTATTGAGGAATTTCATTGTAACTTGGTGGGTAGACGTCATACAATGTCAAGATGAGAAAGTCACCTTTTGGTCCTGATTGGGCAACTGTGATGGCTACAGGGGCCCAAAGCCCAAAAACCTTTAGCACAGTATACAGGTCATATTTATGAAGGGATTTCATTGTAACTTGATAGGATGACTCCAAATAATGTCTAGATGAGAACGTCACATTTTGATCGCGATCATTCAGCCTTGATGGGTGCCCGAGCCCAAAAACCTTTAGCAAAGGCAAAAGGTCGTATTTATGGAAGGATTTCATTGTAATCTGTTAGGTTGACTCCATATAATGCCTAGATGATGACATCCCCTTTTGGTCGTGATTGGTCAACTGTGATGGCTACAGGTGCCCGAAGCCCGAAAACCTTGAGCACAGTCTACAGGTCATATTTATAAAGGGTGTAACTTCGTAGGATCACTCCAGATGATGCCCAGATGAGATTGTCCCCTTTGGTTGCGATCATTCAACCATGATGGCTGCCCGAGCCCAAAAACCAAAAACCTTTAGAACAGTCTACAGGTCATAATTATGAAGGGATTTCATTGTAGCTTGGTAGGGTGACTCCAAATAATGTCTAGATGAGAACATCCCCTTTTGGTCGCGATCATTCAGCCTTCATGGCTGCCCGAGCCCAAAGACCTTTAGCATATTCTACAGGTCGTATTTATGGAAGGATTTCATTGTAACTTGTTAGGTTGACTGCATATAATGCCAAGATGATGACATCCCCTTTTGGTCGTGATTGGTCAACTGTGATGGCTACAGGTGCCCGAAGCCCGAAAACCTTGAGCACAGTCTACAGGTCATATTTATAAAGGGATTTCAGTGTAACTTCGTAGGATCACTCCAGATGATGCCCAGATGAGAATGTCCCTTTTTGATTGCGATCATTCAACCATTATGGCTGCCCGAGCCTGAAGCCTGAATACTTAGCACAGTCTACAGGTCATATTTATGAAGGGATTTCATTGAAACTTGGTAGGTTTGACTTTATATAATGTCTACATGAGAACGTCCCCTTTTGGACACGATTGGGCAACTGTGACACCTACAGGGACCTGAAGCCAGAAAACCTTTAGAACAGTCTACAGGTCATAATTATGAAGGGATTTCATTGTAGCTTGGTTGGATGACTCCAAATAATGTCTAGATGAGAACGGCCCCTTTTGGTCGCGATCATTCAGCCTTGATGGCTGCCCGAGCCCAAAAACCTTTAGCATAGTCTATAGGTCGTATTTATGGAAGGATTTCATTGTAACTTGTTAGGTTGACTGCATATAATGCCTAGATGATGACATCCCCTTTTGGTCATGATTGGTCAACTGTGATGGCTACAAGTGCCCGAAGCCCGAAAATCTTGAGCATAGTCTACAGGTCATATTTATTAAGGGATTTCATTGTAACTTCATAGGATCACTCCAGATGATGCCCAGATGAGAATGTTCCCTTTTGGTTTTCGATCATTCAACCATGATGGCTGCCCGAGTCCAAAGCCCAAATACCTTTGGCACGGTCTACAGGTCATATTTATGAAGGGATTTCATTGTAACTTGGTAGGTTGACTTCATATAATGTCTAGATGAGAACGTCCCCTTTGGATGCTCTGATTTGAATAATTTTTTGTATGAATGTTTAGTACCATGGGATACATTACATATATTACAGGTTTTTTTCTTGTGCGTAAATTATGCAAATTAGGCTAACTTTGATTTATTTAGTGTTACTTTCAGCACTGTGAGTGCAAATCCCAATACGGCTCGGGCTAGAGGCCGTATTTATGAACCGATCTTCATGAAACTTCTTGGGTACCTTTGTTATCACTGTGGGACGAGAAGGAGTGTTTTTGGGTCCAGTCTGAAATTCAAGATGGCCGCTAGCAGCCATTTTGTTCAAAATTAAGTGCAATCAGATTTTTGCGCAGAACTTCCAAATGAAAGATCTGATTTGAATAAATTTTTGTATGAATGTTTAGTACCATGGGATACATTACATATAATACAGAGTTTTTCTCGTGAATAAATTATGCAAATTAGGGGTCCGGGTGGGACTTAGAAAATTTTGGACCAAAATCCGGAAATTAGTTTTTTGGTTTTTTATGCGTTTTGGTCAATTTTAAGAAGAAGAAGAAAAAATTTTAGTCTGAAAATATTTTGTTTGGGACTGAAAATTTCCACACAAAAATAATAACCTACAATGATTGGTCTTAATCTGTAGTCCATTACAGTCACCTTGTAATTCTTTTATTATTGTTGACTTGGCCAAAACAAATACTAATTCCTGTCATATTCATTATTCAGTTGTCTTGGTCACAGCAAGTACTAATTCCTGTCATATCCAAGTTGAGCTACAGAGTCATTGACTCTTTCATTTTTAAATTTCAGTAGTTACCTGCCATCCATTTAACAGGATATATGTTCTATTTTAATCTAACCACTTCATATTGTCGACAAAAACATGCACAGCGTTATCACTGAGCATGTGACACTTTCAGAGAACGTGCCAGATGTTGGCTAATTAACATAATTTACCTGTCATAGTTCCCATGTGAACTTCAAGGTTTCAAAACTCAATTTTTTTTTTTAAAAACGAACCGAACCGATGAACCGCCCAGCCCTAGTGGATTACAAAAATACATGGCAGCTGTCCTGTATCTCCTATTCTTTTTGTCTCAAGATTAATTTGTCACATCAAAGATTGTTTCTTTGTCTTAAAAATAAAATATTTCTCAACAATGTTGGTGCCTTTTTCGCTCACCTGACTGCAAATCAGTCTGAGCTATTGCCATCACCTGGCATCCGTCGTATGTTAACTTTTGGAAACTTGTCTTCTTCACAACCATTAAGCCAAATTCAAACATATATTGCACAGACCATCTATGGAGTATACCCTTTCTATTTTGTTCAAATGAAGAAGCTGCCATCTTCGGGCTCTGGTTAATGCCCCAAAAGCCTAAAAATCTTTAAAACTCTTATTATGAACCACCAGTGAAAATGCCTTGATATTTGGTACATGTATGGAACATCCTTTGGTGTTGAAGATTAAAGTTTGTTAATGGGAACCAGTGGGCCAATTTGAACCAAATTTGGCATGTAGTATAAGTGGGTCCTAAGTAATTGATAGATGCCTGAAACATTTTTTTTACAGCTCTGTGGGAACCCCCATGGGCTAAAAATAGAAAAAAATTAAAACAGCCACATTTCCTAAACCACACAGAACAGAGAACTGTTATTTTGTATGAAGCATCCTTAGGAACAGTAGAATGGAATCGTAAAAAAAAATTGCCATGCCGGTTGTGTCAGGGTGTGTACGTACTGTACAGGGCATCGAAAAAATGCTGATTCAGCATATTTGCAAAAATTGAAAACACAGGTTTTTTTTCAGAATCTTTTGATAATTGGTATACAGCATCCATAGGGAGCCAGATACAAGTGTGTTCAAATTAACCCCCTCGGTTAATATTTGGGCTCAATACAAGATCCTGAATAATCAACTTAGGGCAATATGGGGAATAAGCTTTAAAAATCTTCTTACAAAAGTCTGTTTCTTTTGATAATTGGTATACAACATCTTAGGAGGGGGGTGGGGGTTGGTCAGATTCAAGTTTGTTCAAACCGGAGTTCCTGGTTCGATATTTGGACTCCCCATGGGGGGGGAGGGGGGGGGGGGGAGGGAATTGCCATGCTGGTTCTTGAAATAGAAATTTTGATCAGAGCCCAAAATGGATATGTCCCCACAGAGAGCCCAAATATTGACCTACCAACTTCCCTTGAACAAACTTTAATCTTCAACACCAAAGGATGTTCCATACCAAATATCAAGGCATTCCCTCTGGTGGTTCGTGAGAAGATTTTACTGCAATTTCAGATATTATCATTGATTCATGGAGGCTTTCTATTCCACAAATTTGAAATAAATCTACCCAAATTTGTCTGTTTTCTAAAACAAATTCATTCTCAATGTCTACCTGAATAATGATACAGCGCTTCTCAATTCACCATGAAAATCCTGTAACATTCCCAATAAGTATTGGGTGTTAACTCTTTGCATGCTGCTGACAGATATTCCTGCCCAGCATAGAGTTTCTCTTGTCTCTGAAATTACTATAATTTGGGCATGCTTAACTGGTTTAGGGCTAGATTATTTTTTTGGTGGTCTGAAATCACTCCGAATTTTTTATTCAAAATTTGTTTCATTACAAATTATTGGAGAGTGCCCACAGACACACTCCAATAATTTATAATAAAACAAATTTAATAATTTATATAAACAAAATGTTATTAGCATGTGACTGAATATGAAAACGTGAGCAAGGAAAATGTTGGCTTTTGCTCAGGTACCCTCATTTTTATGAAAGCCCTGGTAGTGGTTTGTAGCACTCAACCAGTTCATCAAATTTTCGCCCTGTAAATTGAATGGATTTTTTCACCAATGATTACTTACATGTATGTTATATTTAAATTAATTTTTCATCAAATCTAGTCATAGCTGCTTCATAGTAGCCATGACTAGATTTGATGAAACATATCTTGAAAATACTCAGCAAGTAAAGAGTTAATAAATTAAATCTTGAAATCTTGTATCTATTTCTTTGATGGAGATCATTTTAAAAACAGAGTCATAAAATGGGTTTCTGTTAAAACCACCTCAACCTTGTTTGTTTTTTTTTTTTGACGTGTCTATCTTAAGAGTTAATGTTTCGTCGATGTGTTTATTCACTTCCATATTGATGTAGCATGTTGAAAACATTGTGTTACAAGTAGAGCTGAAATGGTTAAAGGGTTTTCTTGATCGATTAATCACATAGGTTCACGTTGGACAAACGATTAATTGGTTGAGTACTAGAAGCCACTATCAGAGCTTTCAGAAAAATGAGTGTACCAGAGCAAGAGCATACATTTTCCAGGCTCATGTTTCAAATTCAGTCAAACGCAAATAATATTTTGTTTTTATAAATTTGTTTTATTACATATTATTGGAAAGTGCCTGTGGCACCTCCAATAATTTGTAATAAAGCAAATTTTTAATTACAACTCAAGACCACCAAAAATAATCTAGCCTTCAACCAGTTAATCACTTGCCCTTATAGGTAGCTGAATGATTGCTGTACTATCAATGAGGGGCAGATTCAAGCTTGTTCAAATCGAGTCCCTGAGTTAATAATTGGGCTCCATGTGGGGGCCCAAATTTTAACTTAGTGAAATATGAGGAAATTTCTTTAAAAATCTACCAGCCAGAATGCTTTCATATTTATGCCCCAGGCACCCCATCGCATAATCACCAGAAAGTCTAACCCAACACCCCATGAGAGATAACAATTAATAAATGAAATGATTCAAACACCGATTTAGTTGAAAGGGCTATATAATCTTTTTTATTCAACCATTTTTTACTGAACAATGAACACATTAAAATTTATGAACAGATAATTAAACAAAAGTATTCGTATGTAGCCAATATGCAATACAAAGGTGGCAGACTAAAGCGCCACAGATGCAAGGATATCAGGCGCTGGGTAGGCCTACTTTGAGTTGCATAGTCCGTTACTGGTATCCTTGCATCCCTCCACAAAGGTGTATTGAGAGTTGAAATCCGAAGGGAGTGACCCAAGCAAATGCACATCCCAACAATGTCATGCATGTATTAAGGCCAGGCAAAACAGGTTTTGAATGATTCCACCACACTGCAAAAATTGTTACTAAACTTTTCCAACGCAACATAAACTTTGTTGACACGACTGATCTGAATGTCCTGTTTCCTGGAAGCCGAAAACAAAAGAGGATGGAAATTTACTTCTGGAACGCTGTGATGCTGAAATTCCTAACTTACCAAATTTTGATTGGATGAAATCCAAGAGATTACATAACTCACTGCACAGGAGCACCCCAGAAACTGTCGAACAGACTCAGTGTTATTCATGGTTTCTAAATATAGCACTTCCTATGTTCCCCAAACAAAGAGGGTAAATAATATGCCATTCACGGACGTCCCCGGAGATACCCAAGTGCAGCCCCTGTAAAATCCATGCAAGGGGTGCAAGTACCGTTGCAAATGGAAATAACTAATAATAATTCGGGAGAAAAATTGTGTTGTCTGTGCTCACAAAACATGATACTTGTATCACTGCATTTGGTATACAACATCTCTGGGGGAGGGGGGGGGGGGGGGGGGGGGGTGCAGATTCAAGTTTGTTCAAATCGGGTCCCTGAGTTATTATTTGGGCTCTCTATTGGAGCCCAAAAGTTTAACTTGGTGCAATTTGACGAAATTTCTTTAAAAATCTTCTTCAGATCTACCAGTCAGAATCCTTTCATGTTTGGTATACAACATCTATAGGGGAGGGGGGGCAGATTCAAATTTGTTCAAATCGAGTCCCTAAGTATATATTTGGGCTCGCTATGGTAGCCCAAATTTTAACTTCGTGCAGTATGAGCAAATTTCTTTAAAAATCTAGGTGGTTGGGGGGGGGGGGGGGGGGGGGGGTCAGATTCAAGTTTGTTCAAATTGAGTCGCTGGTTTAATATTTCGGCTTCCTTTGGTTTTAAATTTGTGCAATATGTGAATATTCTTTAAAAATCTTCTTCAGATTCGCCAGTCAGAATCCTCTCATATTTGGTATACATCATCTCTAGGGGGCCAGATTCAAGTTTGTTTAATCCTAGTCCCTGGGTTGATATTTGGGCTCCCTATGGCAGCCAAAATTTTAACTTAGTACAATATAAGGAAATTTCTTTAAAAAACTACTTCTTCAGATTCACCAGTCAGAATCCTTTCATATTTGGTATACAACGTCTCTTGGAGGGTAAGACTCAAGTTTGTTCAAATCGAGTTCCTCGGTTAATATTTGGGCTCCCTGTGGGAGCCTGGGTTAATATTTTGGCTCCCTATATGAGCCCAAAGTTTAACTTAGTGCAATGTTAGGTGATGTTAGGTGATTTCTTTAAAAACCTTATTCAGATCCACCAGTCAGAATTCTTTCATATTTGGTATATGACATCTCAAGGGGGATCAGATTCAAGTTTGTTCAATTTGAGTCCCTGGCTTGATATTTAGACTCTATGGGTTGGGGGAGGGGTGGGGGGGGTTGCAGAGGGGCATGTTAGATTCAGGTTTGTTCAAATCCATTCCTTAGTGCTTTTCCATAAAATTTGCCTCTCGTGACTTCATTCCTTTGTAATGTTAATGAACCATGTCTAGCTGAATGTGATCCCAAATACTTTTTTGAACCACTTTGGCAGGTGAGTGATTAAGGCTCCTTGGGGTCTCTTGTTTCATACTATTCAGCTCGTTATCAAAGACTGGATATCAGCTCAGCATTCTGTTAATGACATGCTTGCTGTTGCAAGAAAAATAACAACACATTTTAATCACTTGCAGGGTTTCCGCTAGACCGGCTGTGGGTCCGTCGACCGGACCCATTCCCCCCCACTGATCATACTATGATCAGTCAGAAAAGCTGGTGGTTAAAATGTCGAGTACAATGTTGTAGCGTAACGACACTCAGGATCCTTTGTTTCCACGTAATATAGGCATAATTATGTTGTATACTATGCCTACTATTACTGGCGACAACCTGATACTTTATAACCCCCAGACGAGAGGGAGAAACAAAGTTCAAATCCTAAATGTCGCCTATAAAATTTCGGACTCAAATTGTCGTGTTTGGTCCGAAATCACTGGCTTTTATTTCGAGCGATAAATTATGTAATTGCACGTGCATGGCGTCACACGTCCGCATCATGGTTCTTTTCAAATATCGGGTTGTATAAAAAAAAATTGAGGTTAAGTGTCGCAGTCACTGTCAGGATTCGTGGATTTTGTGTTGTTTTGGGTTTGTACTTTTATGAAACCTCCGACCAGATGTAGTATTGTGTGTCCCGTGGGAATTTAGAGAATTGTAGGAGGAAAAAATACATATTTTCCACTTCATTATTCAGCATTTTAGCAACCAGAATGCCCCCAGAGAGCACCTAAAAATCAAAATTTTCCTGGGGGGGGGTGGGGAGAACCCCCCTGACCTCCCAATATATGCACGGGCCTTCGGCACGTGCGGCAGATGCCGTCAGCGCCTGAGTTTCACTTTCTTTAAACTACCGGACCCACAAATTTTCCCTTAGAGGAAACCCTGACTTGTGTTGAGAACTTTTATCAAACATTTGTATTAGCCCAAGATGCTAGAAACATGATTGTTTTCTTCTCCATTTTATTTGTTAACTTCGTGCAACACTGAAAATTAAAACTTAAGTTATATACAGGGACAAGGCGACTGGGGGTTGTGGGGGTGTGTCACCCCCAGTCCTGGCCAAAATTTCGTATAGTTGGAAATTCGGAGGGCAAGTCGTGAGTAGTTATAAATTCCATCTATCTGGATTTTAGAGCTTCTTTGGTGATGCTGATGTCTCCTTTACTTCCCAAAATTCCAACTCATTTTCAAATCGGCAAAAATTCCAACTGTTACTATTTACAACTACAGTGTATGCAATATCGAGCTTCATAAGTATGCATGATGCCAATCGGTGCGAGATTTCTATAGTACGTTTACTTATCATAATAAAAAAAAATCCTCAAAATGCACTTCAAGAAAATCACATCATGATTAAGCTTGCGCTTTTGTTTAGCACATATTCAATTTCCAGAATAATTCCAAATAATAATAACCTGATAATTCTATCATAAATGTGTTGGTATTTCAGTTACTAGAATCAATTTTATGCCCCCTTTCATGGCTTCATTTTCAAAAGTTTTCTCAGTAGTGAATTTCCGACTAGGGGGAGGAACTGGGAGGGGGGTTTCCCCCTCCTGGTCCTCCCCTCTAGTTGGAAATTAACTGCCCTACACCCCCCACCCCCACCCCCAATCGGAACCTCTATCCACCTCCCTGCTAATATATCTCTAGAAATAGTTGGATTATAGTTCACCCATACAACAACATCCAAAAATCAGGTCCCTGATTCTACCCTGGGTAGTATTGGGTTACTAGTGTACAGTACCATTGTTTTGATGACAAGCATCAGCATTTGCCAAACCTGGTCTAGGTGAGGGGGGTGTGGGGGGGGAGCGATAACAACAGTTACAATATTTAACTGATTATTATGTTCCGTCATTCTCAGTAATTCCCAGTTGGCAATTGTGATTTCCTTTTTAGCTTACCTAACTGAATGTCGGGGGGAGGGGGGCTTAACCCTCTGCACACTGATGTCAAAATATCCAGATTTGAAGTAGCCATTTTTCCCATAGTGCAACTGGGAATTTAACCAATTCAGTCTTGTTTGACAGAGCTCAATGAGCTCTGTCAAACAAGATTGAATTGGTTAAATTTCTAGTTGCATTATAGAAAATATTTGCACACTGAACTTTAGATATTTCTACATCAGTGTGCAGGGGGTTAATTGATCGCTTTTTGTCTGTCACCTGTCGTCTGTCCAGCATGAACTTTATATTATCGACTTCTCTTCATAAACCACAGGGCCGAATAGAACCAAATTTGATGTGCATGTTCCTTATCATATGTCGATTCAAGTTTGTTCAAATAAAGTTGCCACGCCTACAGGGGGCACCGCAAGGGGCATTACTCTGATAGCACCCATAAATTGTTTTCCAAAATTAAAAAAAGCTTCTCCAGAACCATCAATTAGAATCTTTTGATATTTTTTATATAACATCTCCAGGGGGGAGCAGATTCAAATTTGTTCAAATCGAGTCTCTGGGTTAATAATTGGGCTCCCTGTAGGAGCCCGAATATTAACTCAGTGAAATATGAGGAAATTTCTTTAAAAATCTTCTTCAGATCCACAAGTCAGAATGCTTTCATATTTGATATACAACATCTCTGGGGGGAGGGTAGGGGGGCAGATTCAGGTTTGTTAAAATCGGATCTCTGAGTTAGTATTGGGGCTCCCTGTTGGATTCCAAAGTTTAACTTGGTGCAATTTGAGGAAATTTCTTTAAAAATGGTCTTCTTCAGATCCACCAGTCAGAATTCTTTCATGTTTGCTGTGCAACATCTGTTGGGGGTCAGATTCAAGTTTGTTCACATTGAGTCCCTGGGTTTATATTTGGGGCTCCCTATGGGAGCCTGAATTTTAACTTGTTGCAATCTGAGGGAATTTCTTTAAAAACTCTTCATATTCACCAGTCAGAATCCTTTCATATTTGGTATACACCATCTCGAGGTGGGGCAGTTTCAGGTTTGTTCAAATCGGTTACCTGGGTAACTTAGTGCAATATGCGGAATTTTCTTTTAAAATCTTCTTCTTTTGACCCGGCAGTCAGAATGCTTTCATATTTGCTATACATCTCTCGGAGGGTCAGATTCATGTTTGTTCAAACCTAGTCCCTGGGTTGATATTTGGGCTCCCTGGGTTTATATTGAGGGCTCCCTATCGGAGCCTGAATTTTAACTTGGCGCAATCCCTGTGGGAACCCCAGGTAGTAAGCAGCACTTGTTTACTGTGGTAAACCAGTTCCGCTTTGCTAGTAAAATAGGACCCAGTCACCAATGCTTGGGGTGAAAGTCCTCTAAAATGGGCAACATGTAGATCAACGATTGACTAAACTTGACTTCATCTCCATGTTGTGTCACGATTAGCCATGGTGCATAAATATGTGACGTTAACCACCAACAAACAAACAAACTTGGCGCAATATGAGGGAATTTCTTTAAAAATCTTCTTCAGATTTACCTTTCACAATCCTTTCATATTTGGTATATATAACATCTCTACGAGGGTCAGATTCAAGTTTGTTCAAATCTGGTCCCTGGGTTGATATTTGGGAGTGCAATATGAGGAAATGTCTTTAAAAATCTTCTTCTCCAGAACCATCAATTAGAAGCGTCTGATATTTGGTATACAACATCTCTTGAGGGGTCAGATTTAAGTTTGTTGTAATCGGATCCCTGGGTTGATATTTGGGCTCCCTACTTTTAACATTTTAACTTAGTTCAATATGAGGAAATTTCTTTAAAAATCTTCTTCTTCAGATCCACGAGTCAGAATCCTTTCATAGTTTGTATACAACATCTCAAGGAGGGTCAGATTCCAATTTGTTCAAATCGAGCCCCTGGATTATTAATTTGGGCTACCTATTGGAACCTGAATTTTAACTTGCTGCAATATGAGGGAATTTCTTTTAATATAATAATCTTCTGATATTTGGTATATAACATCTCTGGGGGGGGGGGGGGGGGGGGGGGGGGGCAGATTCAAGTTTGTTCAAATCGAGTCCCTGGGTTAATAATTGGGCTCCCTGTAGATTTTAACTTTGTGAAATATGAAGAACTTTCATTAAAAATCTTCTTCTTCAGATCCACCAGTCAGAATGCTTTCATATTTGGTTTTCAACATCTCCAGGTGGGTCAGATTCAAGTTTGTTCAAATCGGGTTAATATTTTGGCTCCCTGTTGAGCCCAAAGTTTAACTTAGTGCAATGTGAGGACATTTCTTTAAAAACCTTCTTCTTCTGATCCACCAGTCAGAATTCTTTCATATTTGGTATATAACACCTCTATGGGGAGTTTGTTCAATTTGAGTCCCTGGATTAATATCTATGGGTGGGGGTGGCAGGGGGGAGCATGTTAGGTTCAGGTTTGTTCAAATCCATTCCTTAGTGTTTTTCCACAAAATTTGTCTTTATTCCTTTGTAGTGTTGATGAACTATGTCTAACTGAATGTGACCCCAAATACTTCTTTGAACCACTTTGGCAGGTGAGCGATTAAGCCCCCCCCCCCCCCCCCCCCCCCTCGGGCCTCTTGTTTTAGATTCTTATACATTTTTAGCTCAACTTTGACGTAAGTCAAATTTGAGCTTATGCCATGGCCAGTCGTCCATCTGTCCGTCCTGTCCCTCAACAATTCAATACGACTCTGGCTAGAGGCCGTATTTATGAACCGATCTTTACGAAACTTCTTGGGTACCTTTGTTATGACCGTGGGATGAGATCAAGTGTTTTTGGGTCCGATCCGAAATTCATGTTGGCCGCTGGCAGCCATTTTGTACAAAATTAGGTGCAATCAAATTTTTGCGCAGAACTCCCATATGAAAGCTCTGATTTGAATAATTTTTAGCTCACCTGACTTTCAGTCAGGAGAGCTACAGTGATCACTCACCGTCTGTCGTCTGTGAACATGGTGTTTGCGTCTTCTCCTCCCAAACCGCTGAACCAATTTAATTGATATTTGAGATAATAGTTTGTTATGACATTGCAATTTGATTTTGTTCAAATCAAGTTGCCTCACCCCTTGGTAAGGCCACACCCAAAAAGTGTGCCTAAATCTTAAAAAATCGTCTTCTCATGAACCAGCAGTAGCAGAGACTTGATATTAGGTGTGCAGCTTCCTTTTGAGGTGTAGACTCCGATTTGTTCAAGAGAAGTTTGTGGGGCTATATTTGCCATTGTTATGTAAGGGGCAAGAATTTTTGCCACTCCCAAAATTTCTATTTTCCAAACCGAGAGGCAGATTTGAATCAAATTTGATATGAGGGCTTATTGGGTCATAAGTACTTAATTTATTCCCAAATTTTTTTTCCTGTCACCCCATGGGAACCGCAGGAGCTAAAAATAGAAAAAAATTAAAACGCCCATATCTCCAAAACTACACGGCACTGAGAATTCTTATTTGGTGTGAAGCTTCCTTAGGACCAACAGAATGGAAAGGTCAAAAACTTTTGAAAAAGCGCTGAGTCAGCATTTTTTAACACTGTGGGTATGGGAAAAGCATTTAAGATTACTTTCCTCCCAAACCACTGCTCCAAAAGCTTTAAAATTTCACATATAACATCTTTGGAAGATTGTTTCACATGTTTGTTGAAATCAATTCCCTGGGTCCATATTTGGGCTCTCTATGGAAGCCCAAATGTTTATATTAGTGCAGTATGAGGAATATTCTTTAAAAATCTTCTTCAGATCTACCAATAAGAATCTTTTGATATTTGGTATGCAGCATCCTTAGGGGGGTGAGATTCAAGTTTGTTCAAGCCAAGTCCCTGGGTTCATATTTAGGCTGAAAATTTGGGGCCCCGTTCCAGACTTAGAAATTTTGGACCAAAATCCGGAAATTTTTTGTTGTTTTTTTATGCGTTTCGGTCAATTTTAAGACAAAAAAATTTTTTTTTTTTTTACACTGAAAATTTTGGGTCCGGGTGGGACTTGGACCAAAATCCGGAAATTAGTTTTTTGGTTTTTTATGCGTATTAAAAAGAAAAAAAAAATTTAGGCTGAAAATATTTTGTTTGGGAAAAAAATCTGTTTTTTATGCGTTTATCTCAATTTTGGGACATAAAAGTGCAGGAACTGAAAATAGAAGGAAAATCCTGTGTATTGTGTGGGCACAATCGCTTCATCTAGTTGGTATATGCTTTTCTTAGGAGGGGCATATGCAGCTTATTCAAGTCAAGTCCCTGGTTTGATATTTAGACTACCATGTCAGGTGAGCGCCGTCAGGCCCCCTGGGGCCTCTTGTTTGTATGAATGTTTAGTACCATGGTATACATCACATATAATACAGGTTTTTTTCTCTTGCATAAATTATGCAAATTAGACTAACTTTGATGTATTTTGTGTTACTTTCAGCACAGTAAGTGCAAATGCCAATACAGCTCGGGCTAGATGCCGTATTTATGAACCGATCTTTACGAAACTTCTTGCGTACTTTTGGTATCACCGTGGGACGAGAACGAGTGTTTTGGGGTCTGGTCCTAAATTCAAGATGGCCGATGGCAGCCATTTTGTACAAAATTAGGCGCAATCAGATTTTTGCGCAGAACTTCCATATGAAAGTGCTGATTTGAATAATTTTTGTATGTGAATGTTTAGTACCATGGGATACATCACATATAATGCGGGTTTTTTTCTCGTGCAGAAATTATGCAAATTAGATGAACTTTGATTTTTTCATTGCTACTTACACACAGTACACATGTCAATACGGCTCAGGCTAGAGTCTGTTTTTATGAACCGATCTTCACGAAACATCTTGGGTACCTTTGTTAACACCTTGGGACGAGAATGAGTGTTTCTGAGTGCAGTCCCCAATTCAAGATGGCAGCCAGTGGCCATTTTGTACCGAAATTAGGTCTAATCAGTTTTTTGTACACAACTTCTATATGGCTCAAGCTAGAGACTGTATTTATGAACCAATCTTTACGAAACTTTGTTATCACCGTGAGATGAGAACAAGTGTTTTTGGGTGTGGTCTGAAATTCAAGATGGCCATCAGCAGCCATTTTGTACCAAAATTAGTGCAATCAGTTTTTTGTACAGAACTTCTGTATGAAAGTTCTGATTTGAATAAATTTTTGTATGAATGTTTAGTAACATGGAATACATCACATATAGTATGGGTTTTTTTCTCGTGCAGAAATTATGCAAATTAGATGAACTTTGATTTCTTCAGTGCTACTTGTACACAGTAAGTGCACATGTCAGTATGGCTCGGGTTAGAGGCTGTATTTATGAACCGATCTTCACGAAACTTCTTGGGTGCCTTTGTTATCACCTTGGGACGAGAACGAGTGTTTCTGGGTGCGGCCCAAAATTCAAGATGGCTGCCAGTGGCCATTTTGTACCGAAATTAGGTCCAATCAGTTTTTTGTCACAACTTCTATACGGCTCGTATTTATGAACTGATCTTCACGAAACTTCTTGGGTACCTTTGTTTTCACCTTGGGACAGGAACGAGTGTGTTTTGGGGTGCCTTTCTTATCACTGTGCTATGAGAACAAATATTTTGGGGTTCAGTCAGACCCACTCTGGGACTCAAAGATTTCTTTTCTAGTTTAGCATCTGACTGTCAACCACCTTTGCAATACTTTACCTATACATTTGTTACAGGCTACGGTCAGTATTTATGTACAGACCGTTACAATACTTTATATGTACATTTGTTATCAGGTCATTACCTAGATGTTTGTCATTGCTGTGTCACATACTATACATGTACATGTCTTGACAAGTTGAGCTACAGTGTCATTGGCACTTTCATTCTAAATAGATCATTCAGGCAGCGATACCCATAAATCAGGTACCCTATACAACCATGGGTAGTATTCCGTACCTTGTTTATGGGTATCATTGTATGGATGTGCTACGTCATTATGTTATGGTGTTATGGAGTTAAACAGATTTTACCCCAGCCCATCAGTATATGTTCATACTGTATACATTATATAGCGCACAACAAAGCCTAAAATATGAATCTTTGCCAATAATTATGAAACTTTGCCAATAATTGTAAAAATCACACAAATATTGGTGTCATTGAAACCAGCTCTTGACATCCACATATTGGCGGGGTGTTATTGGTAAAATATCGAAAGCATAGGGCCTATATAAAATATAAAGAAATTATTTTTTTTAGGATAATAGGGCTATGGGACACAGGGCTTGTTTACTAGATGTTTATGCCACACTTTGATTGTACATGTGTTGTCCTCCACAGTCTTCTAATGCTGTAGTAGGGGCTAAGGGGTAAACTTTCAACTGAAATTCAGTTATACATGGCAGTTTTTTCTGAACATAGACCAAGGGAGATAACAACATTTAACTGATCATTATGACAATGTGGCGTCACCCACCTGGTGGGCAGAGCTTACTTTGATAGACATGTTAAGTCTGCTTTCTTTTTTCAATTCTCCGTTGAAAATTCTGATAATTGATAATTTGATATTTTGATTTTCTCCTGTCTATGCTTCTTTTAAAATCTATGATAGAGTAATAGTATTAGTGTTGATTACCGGTAATAATAGAGTTATTATGACTAGGTGTCACTTCATCTGAGCATTTGCTTGGAGCGGGATAGAGTTATTGGTTGGTGTCAATGTTGTCTCCTTTTTGATCACATGGCTGTGCTCTTTCACAAAACATGTGCGACATAAATTGCAGTCAGCTCTGGACATGCTTCCAAGTTCCAGTAGACCATTTTGTTAATTAATTTGATGATAAATCCATCGACACAGAGGATAGTAAATCCATCAGAGCTGTAAGTTGGTAGTATAATGGTACTCGGCTCAGTCTGCTGATTTCTTGCTATTGCCATCCATGATTTGTGAAATTGACAATCGCTGAGATCCGATATTTTTCTGGTGGTGCTGATTCGATTCCGATACCCTATAATCGGCTGATTATGTCAGCCGACACAGTTTACTGTTTGATCACTACATGGGAACCTGAATCTTATCTTAGTGGAATATGAGGAATATTCTTTTAAAATCCTCTTCTTGAGATTCATCAGTCAGAATCTTTTGATATTTGGTTTGTAGTATCTTTTGTGGGGTCGAATTCCAGCCTGTTTAAATGAAGTCCCTGGGTTCATATTTGGGCTCCCTGTGGCAACCTAAATTTTTACTAAGTGCAGTATGTGGACTTTCCTTTTAAAATCTTTTTCACATCCATCAGCCATATTCTGTTGATATTCGATGTGCAGCAACCTTAAGAGGTTCAGATTCCAGTTTGTTGAAATCAAGTGCCTTGGTCATATTCGGACTCCCTCTGGGGTCCAGATTTTGACTTATTGCAGTATAAAGACTATTCCTTAAAAAATCTTCGCATCCATGAGTCAGATTCTGACAGAGCTGATTGTGGTAAATTTTAGATATGAATGCGAGTATATAAATTAATGTTTACTCAAATAGGCCCACCAGGTCATTTGAAGAGAAAATTTGTTTTTCCGGAGAAGATGATGTGGCGGGTTTTGACTGATTTTATGAAAAAAACATCAACTTTCAGGGTGAGAGGGAGTGCATTGGGAGATTTTTTTTACCTTTGCTTCAAAATGTTTTGAAGGTGTTGGAGTGCTTTTACACAACAACAAAAATTCACCCAATAGACCCAAGCTAAAATAGATTAAGTATATTAACATGTAGATGCTGAATGTGACCTTAAATCCTTCTTGAAATGATTTATCAGGTAAGTAATTAAGGCCCCTTGGTGCCTCTTGTTAAACTGGAATATTTTCTTCTGTATCACCGTAGAGAAATTCTTGCAAGTTATCTCTGATTTAGGAAAGTTTGACATATTTTAGCTTAACTTGACAAAGTCAAGATAAGCTATTGCCATCACACGTGTGGAAGTCTGTCATTGTTTCAGTCTGTGAGGCTGTGAGTCTGCTCACATTTTCTTCCCTGTAGTTTTTGACCGATCATCACAAAATTTCAAATGCAGGTTCAAGGTTATGATGAGAACGTCCTCTTTTGGTTGCGATTGGTCAACCGTGAGGGCAACATGAGCCCAAAACACAAAAAACTTTTAGCACAGCCTACAGGTCATATTTATGGAAGGATTTCATTGTAACTTCATAGAATGATTCCGTATAATGTCTAGATGAGAACGTCGTCTTTTGGTCGCGATCGGTCAACCGTGATGGGTACGCCTGCTCGAAACCCAAACACCTTTAGCACAGTCTACAGGTCATATTTATGAAGGGATTTCATTGTAACCTGGTAGCATGACTCTGTTTTAGGTCAAGATGAGAACGTCCCCTTTTGGTCACGATCGGTCAACCATGAGTGCTGCACAGACCCAAAACTCGAAAACATTTAGCACTGTCAACAGGTCAGATTTATGAAGGGATTTTATTATAACTTTGTAGGATGACTTGGTATAATGTCTAGATGAGAGTGTCTTATTTGGTTGGGTTCAGTCAACTGTGATGGCTGCAGGGGCACGTTACCAAGATTCCTTTATCACAGTCTACAGCTTGCATTTTTGAAGGGATGTCATTGCAATTTTGTAGGTTGACTCAGTATAATGTCAAGATGAGAATGTCCTAATTTGGCCGTGATTGATCAACTGTGATGACCGCACAGGTGCATGACCTAGATTTCTTTAGCACAGTCTACAGTTCATATCTATGAAGCGATTTCACTGTAACTTGGAAGGATAACTCGATATGATGTCTAGATAAGACTATCCTATTTTGGTCACAATCGGTCAGCTGTTTCTGCTGCCTGGTCACGTGACCTAGATTTCTTTAACACTGTCTACAGGTTTTTATGAAGGAATTTCATTATAACTTGGTAGAATAACTTGGTAGAATAACTTGGTATGATATCTAGATGAGACTCTCCCATTTTGGACATGATCAGTCAACCGTGACCGCCAAACTGTCACATGGCCTAGATTTCTCTTGTAAGTCAACGAGTTATATTTATGAAGGGATTTCATTGTAACTTGGTAGGATGACTCATTTTGGAATGATTTTACTGTAACCTGGTAACTTTGGTTGACATATACATGTATTAACTGTGGCGGCCACACTAACCCAGACCACAGTTCTTTAGTACAGTCTACACCTTAAATTATTCTTATTGAAAACATAGCAAAAGGGGAAAAGAAATTAACATATTCCCAATTATCACAATTCTTGTCTTGTTTCATAATCCTTTCATAAACCTTGAACAATATCCTTTTCATCAAACACTACACACAGTCAAGTTAAGCTAGCGTGTCATTGACACTTTCATTCTCTCAGTGGGTTGTCATCAGTGCTCAGCTCAAAATGCATATTTTGTAAGTTGACAGTTTTTCCCAGTGTAAGCTCTTTTTTGCTCCCCTTGACATAAATAAGCTGAGCTTATCCAATCACTCTCCGTCCATCGTCCGTCAACACTATGTTTTGGGCTTCTCCTCCAAAACCACTGGGCCAATTCAAGTGAAAGTATGTGTGAGTGATGGTGCTGAGGGGGCATTGCATTTTTGTTCAACTTAGTGTGTCCAGCCCCATAGGGCGGGGGTGGAGGAAAATGCCCCAGATTTTTTTAAATATCTTCTTATGAATCAGCTGGTACAATGACTTGATATTTGGTATGGAACTTCCTTTTGAGGTGTAGATTCAAGATTTTCAAAGGAAGTTCGTGAAGCAATATTTGCCTTTGTAATTTGACCCTACTCAAAATTTCTATTTTCTGAACCAATGGATCGATTTGAACCAAATTTGGTTTGTGATATTATTGGGTCACAAGTACTTGATTCATGCCCAAAAGAATTTTCCTGTGTCCCTGTGGGAACCCCAGAAGCTAAAAATAGAAATATTTTCAATCTCCAATATTTCCCAAATCCCATGGAACAGAGAACTGTTATTTGGTATGAAGCATCCGTAGGATCCATGGAACTGGATGGTAAAAAAAAATTGTCATCGGTTGTAACAGGGTTCTGTAGAGGGTGTCGAAAAAATGCTGAGTCAGCATACTTGCAAAAATTATAAAAAAAAGTTTTCTCCAGAACCAAACATCAGAATCTATTGATATTTGGTATACAGCATCCATGCAGGGGGAGGGGGAGGTGGGGGGGGGCAGATGTAAGTTTGTTAAAATGAAGCCCCTCGGTTCATATTTGGGATCAATACAGGAGCCCAAATTTTTAACTTAAGGCAATATGGGGAGTAATCTTTAAAAATCTTCTTCAGACCCACCAGTCAGAATGCTTTGATATTTGGTATATAACATCTCTTGGTAGGTCAGATTCAGGTTTATTCAATTCGGGTCTCAGGGTTCATATTTGGGCTCTCTATTGTAGCCCAAAATTTCAACTTAGTGCAGTGTGATGAAATTTCTTAAAAAATCTTCTTCAGATCCACCATCAGAATACTTTCATATTTGGTACACAACATATCTATGGAGGTCAGATTTAGGTTTGTTCAAATCGGGTCCCTGGATTGATATTTGGGCTCCCTATGACGTCCCAAATTTTAATTGAGTGTCATATGAGGAAATTTTTTTTAAAATTTCTCCAGATCCACCAATTTGAATGGTTTCATATTTGATATACATCATCTCTAGTGATGAACCGATAATCGGCAATCGGAACCGGCCGGTTGTGGGGCATCGGCCGATTATGACAACCGGCAGGTAAAAAACGGCAGTTTCCGGTTATTCTATATTTAACACTACTATTAAAAATCCCTTTGATACCTGGCCATTTCAATAATGTTTCCCCATTAAAAATGTGTGTAGTGCATAGAAGAAAATTTAGGGATTTGCAGAGCAGAGATATTACGGAATTTACCAACTGCAATTGGTACGAGATCACCACCATTTCCCGAAAATTGTAGAGTTCATGTAAACATTAGAGAAACACATCAAGGGAGGTAACAAGTTGAAAAAGGAACATTGACTAATACATCTGACATACATGTGATTTAAACCATGCGTCATACAACTTCACAACACACATTAACATCAAAATTATTATTCATTTAAGACACAAAGTATGTGTGCTCAGTATATTCCTGGCTAATACAGCCAAGTGTATTGTATCCATACACAAAACTGTATTAACACTATTTACCGGAATAAAATGCAATCTTCACAAGAACAATATCGTGTGATTGTATCGTTAATAACGATATTTTCCCCACACCCAAACCAAAATGCAAATATTATTTTGGCTAATATTGCCCAGCACTAAGAACTTATGTGGTATTAAGCTTTTGTAATTGATCAATGAAATTCTGTAGTATAACAGGCACCAACAGATTTTCTTCAGTGTCCTACTTCAACCATCGGAATCGGCACAATCGGCAGAGAAATAACCCGTAATTGGTTGATAGCAAGTTTTGATAAGTGGTTCATCACTAAACATCTCTGGGGGATCAGATTCCAATTTGTTCAATTCGAGTGCCTGGGTTTATATACTACTCAACGTTTGCTAAGCACAAGTACATCCAACTACCTGTTTTACGTTTTACAGTACGTGTAGAGTGTATTATCCCTAAATCACCTGCGGAGTGGAGATCCCACCCAAGCAATAATTGCAATTTTTTTGCAAAGCGTAACAAGCACAAGCAAAGTTCCAGCCAATGGACCTCCGGGTTAAACCCGGAGGTGCATTGGCTGAAACATTGCTTGTGTTTTTGTCCATATGTGGAGAATTTGAAAGTGATACTTTGGGTGATAACCCCACTCTGCGGGTGATTTTGTTATAATCCACTCTCCACGTACTGTAGTTGAAATATTGTTATGAAAAGTGTATATACTTTTTATTTAATTGTATCTTTAATTATTTAAGTACAGAAATTAAGATTTTATTTGTGTTTGACATTATTTTTTAGCTTTTGAATACGATAATCATGGAAAGTGGATATTTTTGGTGCCAAAAAGTCGACGGAGCGAATTTGTATGGCTTCAATATCGAGTATGAGACCCATTCCTGTTAATTACAGCTTGACAACGTCTTCTCATGCTCCCAGTCAGTTTCCTGGTGGTCCTTTGTGGGATGTTGTTCCATTCTTGGACCAGCATGGTACCAAGCTCCTGGACACTTCTTGGCTGTACTGGATGGGCTGAAATTGCAAGCTGCAACTCATTTCAGACATGTTCGATTGGATTGAGGTCGGGATCTTGCTGGCCAGTCCATACGCTCAATGCCCTCTCTCTATTGGCACTCCCCCGACAGCATGGGCAACATGAGGACTGGCATTATCGTTAATCAGCATGGGCAACATGAGGACTGGCATTATCGTTAATCAGAATGAATCTATCACCCACTGCACCTACAATCTGGCATGGACATCCAGGATCTCATCAATATACTGTTGTGCAGTCAATGTACCACGTTCAAGGACACAGAGCTCTGTATGTCCATTCCAGCTGATGCCGCCCCATACCATGACTGACCCTCCACCATGGCTGCATGGAATCGCTCTCCTGGTCTTCTCCATACCCTAGAACGCCTATCTGTGTGGTATAGGCAGTATCTTGACTCATCTGTAAAAAGGACAGGTCGCCAATCTTCTCTGGTCCATCCAACGTGGTCCATGGCCCATTCATATTGTGCCTGGCGGTGACTCTGGGACAGTGGAATGCGAATACATGGTCTTCTCGATCAGAGACCACCTTCGTGCAACCTTGCCCGGATAGTCTGCGTCAAACATTTACCCCGGATGCATTCTGAAAGTCACTGCGAAGCTGGGTTGCTGTGGCAAAGCAGTTCCTACGGGCCTGAATGATCAAAAACCGGTCTTCAGCTGCAATTGTTGCCCTGTCTTTGCCACCACCATGCCGTCTTACTGGTGTGCCATACTGCTGAAATCTTGCCCAGGCGCTGGTGATTACCGTATGGTGCACTCCAAGGGCTTCACCAACCTGACGATGGGTAGCCCCTTGCTCCACCATCCCCACAGCCCGCCACATTTCTGCTTCTGACAAATGCCTTCTTACATTTGCATTTGCCATATTCAATCATTAAATCACAAGGGTTTGTGTTGAAATGAAGACTGAATACCCTACACATGCCATGTACATGTAGATAATACACGAAAACAGCATGAAAATCATGGGGTACATGCTTTCCATGACTCACAAAAAGTCTGCTGGTCAAGAGAGCTAATGTAAACACTGGGGACCATCTCAATACATTCCTCAATCATATCCACCTAAAATATCGCAAATATGTCACAAGCAAATTTCACAATGATGTGTCAAATATTTGGTGCTTAGCAAACTTTGAGTAGTAAATTTCGGCTCAGTACAGGAGCACAAGTTTTAACTTAGTGCAATATGAGGAAATTTCCTTAAAAATCTTTTTCAGATCCACCTGTCAGAATCCTTTCATATTTGGTATACAACATCTCTAGGGGGGTTAAGTTCAAGTTTGTTCAAATCGGGCCTCTGGGATCATATTTGGCTCCCTATAGTAGCCCGAATTTTAACTCGGACAGATATGAGGAAAGTTCTTTAAAAATCTTCTTCAGATCCACCAGTCAGAATCCTTTCATTTTGGTATACAACATCTCTAGTTCACTACTCAGAACTCTTAGTCTGATTTTAACAAAATTTGACATGCGGCATAAGTGGGAAACAGATATTTGATTTAAATGAAAAAAATTAACCCTAGCTATCTTGGGACTCAATGTGTGCTAAAAATAGAAACATAATTCCAAGTTAATTTTATAAGGAGCCATGGTTATTAGAGACTGGCGGGTAACCAAGGCCACAACTCGGTTTCGGTTGTGAAAAAAAAAAAAAACACGAGTTGCACCGGAGGCAGATTCAAGTTGGTTCAAATTGGGTCCCTGGGTTCATATTTGGGCTCCACCAGTCAGAATCCTTTCATTTTGGTATACAACATCTCTAGTTCACTACTCAGAACTCTTAGTCTGATTTTAACAAAATTTGATATGCAGCATAAGTGGGAAACAGATATTTGATTTAAATGAAAAACATTAACCCTAGCTATCGTGGGACTCAATGTGTGCTAAAAATAGAAACATAATTCCAAATTAATTTTATAAGGAGCCATGGTTATTAGAGACTGGCGGGTAACCAAGGCCACAACTCGGTTTCGGTTGTGAAAAAAAAAACACGTGAGTTGCACCGAAATTGCAGTCATACAACCGATGTTACGTTTTTTTTAATTAATCATTAATACAACGCATAATCTATGTATCCTGGAACAACGGTCAAGCTAATTTGAAAACGTTATTTCTTAGAACTAACCCATATCATCCACGATCGGGTGTGTGTGTGGGGGGGGGGGGGGGGGGGGGAGGGGGGGGGGCTGAAGGCACCAAGCACAACGAACAGATATATACTGATTACAGAAACGAAAGTAGAACTTGGTAACCAACCGTGTGCACCATGTGAGAGTTACAAGTTTTCTTGAGTTAAAATGGCGACTAAAGATCAGAGTCCCGTGCATGATAATCGAAATGACCCGAAATCAAAATTTTGTCCCTGCAGTATTTTCAAAAGAGAAATAGCTTCCGAACACGTAAATATGAGGAATATAATTCGACATATAGAGTCGAAGCATAAAAATTTACCTGAAGCTTAAAAAGTTACTAGATGAGAGATCGTCTGCAAGAAATCGGCGAAAACGATCATCTGCAGTAGTACTAAATTAAAGTTCGCCTGAATGTATGCACACACAGAGTGTAAACCCAGATGTGCTAGTGGTAAGATAGTTATATGAAATATATAAGAGTTTTAATGCAACATTCTATGCTAAAATCCTCTCCGAACCCCTTGTCATACATTGCGTGTATATATTTACTTATAGCACAAAAGCACATGGAGATACGTTTTGTGTACGCTCTGATCGAAGTGCTTTTTAAAAACAAAAGTGTCAGCAGAAACAACGAATCACACAAGACATGCATCGAGTTAATTAGAATTTATTAAAGTTAACCACCGTTTCAAAACCAAAAAAATGTGCTGGAGACAGTTTATCCATAAAAAACATTGAAATTGCTTACTGTTACGCTCTGTTCCACTGAAAAATTGGTTGCTTTGAAATTCGCCCTGCAATTTGCATTGAAAGTTTTTCTTTGAAAACTTGTGTTGGAAGGGGGTTAAATGTAATAAGGCAACGATCGAAATTGCACATATTAGGATGGATAACAATGGCAGGCCTTATAGCACCAAGCGCTCGTGTCAATGTAAGATGGTTGGCAGAAATTGTCATTTTTCTGAACAGAGTATTATCACCCAGCGCAGCAGGTAAGGGAGACAACTGAAATATTTTGTCATGTACCTTAGAAATAAATTAACTAAAATTGTTAATGACGCTTAATTTACGAAGGATGTCGAAAACTTTTTTAACTACGCTTTTCAATTCAATTTGGACATTCAGAAACCATGAATGACCCAGCTTCTTATGTGAACATGAAATTTATTTTAAATACTTTAAATATTTTTTTTAAAAGAATAGACCTTCTATTACAGAGAACACTCTCACCATAGGAAATGCTAAATTTCAAATCCACTGCATTGAGGCAAATACAAAATCAACTGCATGGTAACCCCAATCATCACTGTAAGGGAAAGAGTTAGGGTATTCAGAAACCATGAACGACACAATTTTTTGTAGGGGAGGGGGGAGGATTTTAACCTACATGACTTAGTTTTGTGTGTTTATGTATGTAGTTTTGTGTGTGTATGTATGTTTGTATAACTTTTATTTATTTTTTTCTCCACAATTGTGTCCTCTATGTACATTTATTTTGTCACAATGTCATATACGTTTTATGTTTTTTTTCTGTCTTCTCCCTCATGTCCAACTGACTTCTCCCTCCTGACCCCTGACTTTTCTCCCTTCTGGCCCCTGACTTCTCCCTAAAGTCTCTGGAGGGAGAAGTCACTTCTCCCTAAAATCAGCTGCCAGGCTGACCCCTGATAGACGCCTATGAAGTAATGGTTACAATACTGGAAATGATTTGCATTGGTGACAGTGTTAAAATTTTTCCAGTCTCCGAATCTCATCAAGCTTATAGCAGTCCTTGAAAATCATGGTCAGAGGCCTAAAGGTGCTTAAATTTGATTTTCTGATACCATGCAATAACAATTTTGAATTTTGAACGACCTGAATGATTCAAGTTCACCTGGAAAAAAAACTTTCTTAGACTATCACTTCATACTTGAACATGAGTTCACTGGTTCTTCACTTCCAAATTCCCAAAATTAGTTGAGAATGCATAAAGTAGAAAAAAATCGAAACCGAAACCCGGGTCTTCACCCCCCCGCCCCCCCCCCCCCCCCCCCAAAATAAAAAACGAAACCGAAGTGAAAAAAATCACTACCGCCAGTCTCTAATGGTTATTAAGTACATCTAGAGATGTGTGACTAAGATTAATCAACATAGTTGTATATCAAGGGCTCCATAGGGAGCTCCACTTTGTACATATGATTAACTGAAGAAAAGGCATGATGCTTGACTATTTAGTCACTACTGAGGGCTCAAGGATTGACAGTGGATCCTACTGGAGATTGATTGCTTAATGTTGATTCATTTGTGGGCACAGTTTATATCAGGTTTTGTTCAAGGTGGACACTGCAGGCCCCGTGGGGTTTCTTGTTTTCTGAAAATTTGCAATATTCACTACAACAGACACCACAATTCAGATTATGCGTACATTGTTGTCAATACTTTATTCTTGCATCATTCACTCTCTTTGCTTGGCAAATGTTTGAACTATGTATTATCATCCCAAATGATGGTAAATTTTATGTGAAATAGAATTCCCCCTCGTCAAGCATCGTCGATGAACAGGATGAGAGGAATTCTGTGAACATAAAATGAACATGTCAGAGGAAGACTTCCAGACCTGTTACCCTCTGATGTGGGTGTCAAGGAGATTCCCATGCTTGTCAGGAAGATTCTGTTCACGTCAAAATTCACTGCCATTATATATTATGTGCAATATGACAGAGGCCTTTTTACCCCTAGTGGACTGAACGAAGGTACATTGCAAGTTGTGTAGATTTTCCTGCATTCATAACATTAGGTTCTTGCATTATTCTTTGGAAAGCTCCTATCAAAATATTATGTCAAAACCTGATGTTACCAGTATACATGTATGAAAGTGGGAGTAGTTCAGCAATCTCAACGGAGTGGCAGGACCCCCTCTCTGAACTAGCAAGTGGGGCAAAAGGGATCAATCAACAAATTCATTTGATGAATCTTTTATTTGTACACTCCTTAACATACACTAAAATAATATCCAACTTTATTTGTCAACTAGCAGTAACATCAAACAAGGCCATACACATCATATATCTTCATGGGCCTTCCCCTTGTTATGTAGAAGAGGCTGTTAGCGTTAAGTTTAACCTGTGCCATTATTGAAAATAGGTGATACCTATGTCACTGTACAACAAACAATAAAGACACTTTCGCACCATTGAAAAAATGGGTTCCCTGTCAGCATTGCTGTTAGGTTCTGAAAACAAACATTCGATAACTTTGTCCAATTCATAGAAATGCATTTTACCAGTGGCCATTTTCAAGTTCAACACTTTAAACCATCACTCATCTACGCGATCTCTATCTCCATAGGAGGGAAGATCAGAGTCTCTGCAGTGAAAAAATCATTAACTTCATCAGCTAAAGCGTCCATGTCTGTTTCTAAATGAAACCTTGTAGCTATTTTCAAAGGAGCATTTTGATCAACTCTGTCCATACTGCGACTTTGTGGGTTGTGCAAAATAGAGTCTTTCAGTAAAGATTCATGAATTGGAAATTTCAACATTTTTCTGACAACAGCTACATAAAATTTCCTTACACTAGATATCCTTCAAGTCCCAACTTGAAAGGCTATTGTCTGCCATATAACTATGGGCAGCCAGTTCAACAGCAAGAAATTGGTCGTCAAGCTGATTGTCTCTTGTCAAATAATCTACCCATGTGATGTCAATGTGTTGCTTGATTACAGAAGCCTTGACAAACTTTGTTAGAAACTTCCTTAATATCCGGACATTTCCTCTGACATGAGGCCCACCATACTCTCATCTGATTGGATTGAGGATAAACTCCAGGAACATAAAGTACATTTTCACACTTTTTAAATGATCTAAAATTCACCTTCTCTTGCCTATCAGTATCACAGTCAAACTCAACTGAGAAGTATAATACACTTCCAGTGTAGGCCACTGCTTATTCAGCCTACGCACACAGCATTCTAAACTTAACCACCTGGTTTTAAATGTTTCAAGATTTTCAAGGAATCAGTTTCTGAAAACTCCTGGAATTTTTTGATCTCTCATTAAAATGGAAATGAACATCTGTCAACAGTTCCTCTAGTGGTAGAGGCAATTCATTCACTGCCTTTTAGCTCACCTGGCCCAAAGAGCCATGTGAGCTATTTGCCATCACTTGGCGTCCATTGTTGTTTGGCGCCCATAAACTTTTTACATTTTCATCTTTTTTTCTGGAACTGCTGAGCCGATATGAACCAAACTGGCAGGAATGGTCTATGGGAGGTCCTCTACAATTGATCCTCATTTTGTTCCCGTCTGTTGAAAAATATGGCCTCCAGCGACATTCTTTGATTCTGGTTGGTGGATTTCAAAAATCTTTTCCTCTGAAACTACAAGGCCAAATGTTTTGAAACTTCACATGATTGATGCATGGGACACCCTCTATTAATGATCCTCATTTAATGTCGATCGGGTTGTAAACATGGCCACAATTGCAGCTTATAGTTACCAAGGAAAACCTATGGGATATCACATTTTCCTCTTCTTCTATATCACTATCTGGGAACATGACTTTACAAAGTTTATGAAGTGTTCTGCAACGGAAAAAGGAAGATTGTGTTCTGCTATGGAGTTTGTGAATAAAATTTCCGAGTGTAGTTCTGTAGGACACTGGTATTTTTACTTGATGTAATAAATGAAGTCACTTGTTTTGTCGACTTTATTGCCTTTGTCAGTTGTTGATGCTGTGATGTCTTTCCATAACAAATTATATCATTTCTGCCATCATGACTGAAGTGCAGGTTACATGTTGTGCAGTATGCTGTCATGTTGTTTTGGTCACTTTTCCATAACCAATTCATCTCTTTAATCCATGACTCTCTAAATTTCTGACCATAGCGTCGTGGTTTCGCTGGGGTTTTTGTGTCCCACATAATGGCATTTGGCTGTCGTATTAGCATTTGAAAAATGATGGATTTTTAAAAATTGTCTGGCTATATATATTTTATTTGTTTTCCCAAGTATCAACTCTTCATACATCTTTTTTTTACAAATAGGCCTTAAGTCTTGTTAGGGCGTCAACTCAGTTAATACTTAGAATGACTGCAATCAAAACATAAATGCAACATGCTCAAACAATAATATTAATAGTTAGTATCAAATAAACTCCTGAATTGTAATCAAACAGACAGTAACTTTATTTTACATTAGGAAGAACAGAAATACGGAAAACAGGTTTGGAAAATGACAAAGCTAGAGAAAATAGGGGGTTGCCGGGAGGGCCGGAGATTGGATGTCAAACCAGGAGTCTCCCAGGAAATCCTGCCTCTCTGATCTTTTGCCAACCTCAGCTTGGCTTTAAAAAGACATGCTTCCAATCAAGCGAATGCCTTTTATACTAGTTTTGGGGTCACAGTTATGAGAAATCACCCATGCACAAAATGATTGACTCGACTTGATTTATATCTGTGTTGTGGTCCGAGTAGCCATTGTGCAGAAATGTGTGTCCTTAAACACAAATAAATAAAAAATAAATCGTAGCTTCAAGGTCAGGGTCACACACCATATGTTTGTTTGTTCCTCCATTCTAACATGATCCTGTCAATACAAATTTATAGTGGACTGATATTGTTCATACTTCACACAGTGATTGCCTAGGACTTAAGTATGTGCCATGACCTTGACTCAAGGACATAACTCTCAAGGTCACAGTCAGAGCCTGTTCATGTTTTCTACCTTTATCTAGTCCAGAAAAATTGTTTCAATGGGACAGATCTTGTTCATACTGCCCTTGATGGTTGTTCATAACTTCACACTTCATGCAATGCTTGCTCTTGAATCAAGTGTATCATGGTCTTCATTCAAGGTCACAGATCGTTCACCTCTCAAGACATACACCGAAACAAAAATATTTTTACATGCTTGCACACAATCTATTTTCACCAAAATTGTGACAGCGTCTCTTTGACAATCATTCGGCGTCTGTGAATCAATTTTTTATGAATGGAGATCTTGATGCCATAGTATTGCACTCCTTGTGCTGTGCTTGGTGTAATCTCCATTCATTGTTCTATTTGTACTATAACCACTGAAGTTTATGGTAGACTTTCAGCTGTGTGTTTCTTTGTTTTATTTTTCACATCAGTGCACAGTTAGGCCTATATAAAAATATGATGAAGCCAAAAAATAATCTGGTCAGTTTATTTTGTTATGCTAGTGATTGATTTATCATTCAATTACTGTTTTCAAAATGGTGACAACCACCATGTGTAATAGTTCGATGCCAATTTCTAAATCGAATGAACACATGTGTGGTTGCTACCCTCAATACAGATTTGTATTTTGTTGAGACATTTTACTTGTATTGGGGGAAATACGTTCTTGTGGTGAGATAAAAAAAAATTTGTTTTCCATAACTCTGCATGAATATGCTGTGAAAGCTTTTTTATGCAAATTTATGGAAATAAATATTTGGATTTGAATACATTATCCAAAAGTTAGTTTCTGTATTTTGCTTGAAAACGGTTTGGTAAATTACATTCATATGTTTCTTTGTATGTACATGATTGAATGTTTTTTTCCCCTCAAAATGTATCATTTTTATACCCTTGTTTGTAAAAACAGTTGTATTATGTAAGTGTTCTGTCTGACTGTCTGTCCAATTATTTTTACATGAGTTACGGCCCTTTTTGATTTAGAATTCGACCCTTCTATTAACATTTTTCATTTCGATTTCTTCCATTTCTGTCAAAAAATGTTGCCACTGACCTTTGAACTTAGTTTAGTCAGACCTCAATATTTCCCTTTAACACACTCTTCAGGGCACATTTATAATTGGATCACTTTGAAACTTGGTATGTGTTTTCGGGATGACCTCTATATGTGAGCTATTGCTTTTTTTCATTTCCATAAAAAATTATTGTCATTATCATCAGCCTTTGAACTTACTGCATTTGTACATCAACTTATCCCTTTTGCACTCTCTGCAGGGTATATTTAGGAATTTCCATAATCTGCCCCCCCCCCCCCCCCCCAAAAAAAAAAAAAAACAAAAAAAAAACATTGCCACAAGCAATCTCCTTCTACTTAGTGCATTTGTGCATTAACATCTTCCTTTGGCATGCCTCCAAGGGCACATTCATTATCAGGTTGTTTTGAAACTTTGTATGCTTATGCAGGGTGACAAAGATGGGAGCTTTTGATTTTCTTTTCATTTCCATCAAAAACTGTTGCTGTTAGCAACAATCTTTGAATTTATTGCATTTGTGCATCAACATTCTTTGACATGGCCTACAGGTCACATTTATCATAGGATTGTTTTTGAACCTGGTATGCTCATTAGGCAAGACCTTTAGATAAGAGCTATTGATTAGTTTTCATTTCTGTGAAAAAAAGTTGCTATTTACAATAACCTCTGAACATACTGCATTTGTGTATCAACATTCTTCCTTTAGCCAATCTTACAGTTTACATTTAAAAATGCATGGATTACTCTGACGTTGTGTACACACAATGCTGTTATGTTGAAATTTCATCAAATAACATTGGTACCAATGATCTTCAATTTTGCCATTTCATTTATAACTTAACAAGTTCAAGTTTGTCAGGTTGAGCTACAGTGTCATTGACACTTTCATTTACTTAGAATTCGACTGTCTATCAACATTTTTGGTTTCCGACCGATAACTCCAGTTTGGATTATTTGATCTCAACCAAAGTTGGTATGTTTATTGCCCGGCTAGTAATGCAGTCCAAGCTCAATTATGGTTTCTGTCCATTTATTTTTAAATGAGTTACAACCCTTTTTTGACTTAGAATTCAACCGTCTATTAATATGAAAATATGGCTTCTTTTCCCTTGGATTTTTTTCTGTTGGAGTTCAGTAAGATTCTCAGCAGAATGTTTTTTTCTTTCTGTTGCTTCTTTTCCTGTTACTTTTTTCTGTTTCTTTATTTCCTGTTTGTTTTTTTCCTACACTCATGCTGTTTCATGAATTATCAACTTGATTAAATCTGGTACATTAGAATCCTGTTAATTGAATAGCCACTTTGCCAGTGAAAATGTTCAATTATTTGGTTGGAGTGTTCAATTAACAATGATTTGGCCATTTTCCTGTATTTTAGCAATAAACTGAGCATTTTTTCTACTATATATTGTCTGACCAGGCTCATGGTGTGAAAGAATATATAAGGTCAAACAAAAAAGTACATTTGGTTCTCAAGCATTTAATTTTTTTAAATCAATGAGGGAAGGAGGCTTTTTAGCTTACCTGACTGACAGTCAGGGTGAGGTATTGTCATCACTTTTTGTCCGCCGTCCGCTGTCAGGCATCCTGCATCCGTCATCACGCATTAAGTTGTGTTTGTGTCTTCTCCAAAACCACTGGGCCAATTCAAGTGAAAGTTTGTGTCAGTGAGGGTCCCAAAGGGGCATTGCATTTTTAGCTTAACTTGACATAGTCAAGATAAGCTATTGCCATCACGCGTGCGGAAGTCTGTTAGTCTGTTCACATTTTCCTTTAGCACGGGCTACACCCCGCAGTTCTTGTCTGATCGACACAAAATTTCATATGCAGGTTTGGGGTCATGTCTAGATGAGAACGTCCTCTTTTGGTCGTGATCGGGAAACCGGTTTGGCTGCCCGAGCCCAAGACCCGAAAACCATTAGCACAGTCTACAGGTTGTATTTATGAAGGGATTTCTTTGTAACTTGGTAGGATGCCTCTGTATAATGCCTAGATGAGAACGTCTCCTTTTGGGCATGATCCGTCAGCCGTGATGGCTGCCCAAGCCCGAAACCCAAAAACATTTAGCACAGTCTGCTGGTCATGTTTAATATGGTGGGATTTCATTGTAACTTGGTAGGATGACTATAGGTCATATTTATGGAAGGATTTCATTGTAACCTGTTAGGTTGACTCCATAGAATGCCTAGATGATGACATCCCCTTTTGGTCGTGATTGGCCAACTGTGATGGCTACAGGTGCCCGAAGCCCGAAAATCTTGAGCCTCGTCTACAGGTCATATTTATGAAGGGATTTCATTGTAACTTTCTAGGATCACTCCAGATGATGCCCAGATGAGAATGTCCCCTTTTGGTTGCGATCATTCAACCATTATGGCTGCCTGAGCCCGAAGCCTGAATACCTTTAGCACAGACTACAGGTCATATTTATGAAAGGATTTCATTGTAACTTGGTAGGTTGATGTCATGTAATGTCTAGATGAGAACGTCCCCTTTTGGACAAATGTGATGGCTACAGGGGCCCGAAGCCCGAAAACCTTTAGAACAGTCTACTTGTCATAATTATGAAGGGATTTCATTGTAACGTGTTGGTTTGACTCCATATAATGCCTAGATGATGACATCCTCTTTTGGTCGTGATTGGTCAACTGTGATGACTTCAGGGGCCCGAAGCCCAAAAACCTTGAGCACAGTCTACAGGTCATATTTATTAAGGAATTTCATTGTAACTTCGTAGGATCACTCCAGATGATGCCCAGATTAGAATGTCCCCTTTTGGTTGCGATCATTCAACCATGATGGCTGCCCAAGCCCCAAGTCCAAAAAACCTTTAGCACAGTCTACAGGTCATATTTATGAAGGGATTTCATTGTAACTTGGTAGGTTGACTTCATATAATGTCTAGATGAGAACGTCCTCTTTGGACGCAATTGGGAAACTGACGGCAACAGGGGCCTGAAGCCCAAAAGCCTTTAGCACAGTCTACAGGCCATATTTATGAAGGGATTTCAATGTAACTTGATAGGATGACTCATTTTGGAATAATTTCACTGTAACTTGGTAACTTTCATTAATATACGTTAACTGTGAGGGCCACATACATTAACTGTGAGGTCATATTAACCCACCCCTCAGCTCTTTAGTACAGTGTACACCTCATATTATTTTTATCAAAAACATGACATACAGGAACCAGAAATGAACATATTCCCAATTATCACAATTCTTGTCTTATTTCATAATCCTTTCATAAACATTGAACATTATCCTTTTCATCAAATACAACACACAAGTTAAGCTACAGTGTCATTGACACTTTCATTGTTCAAACCAATGTGCTGCCCCCAATGGGGAGGGGGTGGGGAAAAAATACCCCAAATTTGAAAAAATATCTTCTCATGAACCAGTGGGTACAATGACTTGATATTTGGTATGGAGCTTCCTTTTGAGGTATAGAATCAAGTTTGTTGAAATGAAATTCGTGGAGCAATATTTGCTTTTGTGGTGGGAGGGGCAAGTTTTTTGCCTCTGCCAAAAATTTCTATTTTCTGAACCGATGGTCCGATTTGAATCAAATTTGGTATGTGGCATTATTGGGTCATGAGAACTATTTATTTATTTATGCAACAACAAACATTTCCTGTGGGAACCCCAGTAGCTGGAAATAGAAATATATTCAAATGCCCATATTTCCCAAACGACGTGGAACATAGAACTGTTATTTGGTTTGAAGCATCCTTAGGACCAGTAGAATGAGATGGTAAAAAAATTACCATTGGTTGTGTCAGGGTGTTTTTTGGGAGGGGGTGGAGGGCTTTCATAGAAAAAATGCTGACTCGATATATTTGCAAAAATTAAAAAACAATTTTTCTCCTGAACCACTGATCAGAATCTTTTGATATTTGGTATACACCATCCACAGGGGGGTCAGATACAAGTTTGTTAAAACTAAGCTCCTTGGTTCATATTTCAACTCAATACAGGAGCCCGAATTTTATCTTAGTGCAATATGGGGAATAATCTTCAAAAATCTTCTTGAGATCAACTAGTCATAATCTGTTGATATTTGGTATACCATATCCTTAGGTAAGGGCAAATTTTAACATTTTAACAAAGTGCAAAAATGGTAATATTTTCAAAATCTTCTCTAGAACACCAGAGTTATATCTACATTTATATCACGGGCATAAATGTCTTCATAGGAGATACACAAAGTTCAATCAAAGGTAAAGAAGATAAGCAAGTTCAACAGTTCGAGTTACAGATGGGCCAGAAATCCAGTCACGGAAAATTCCCCTTTTGAATATTTAAATTTTGGCATCTGATTGACGTATAATGTACTTCAAAATCTCTTGCAAGTGTTTCCTTCTAGGCAGTTCCCTTACCAAATGTTGGCACATCCACAAAACTAGAACAAACTATACCCCCCTTTGTTGCTGCTAATTGAATCCCGCAAAATTTTGGGAATGCCCATTGGTCAATTCTTGAACCCGTCTGAATATCGCAACACTGTGGCAGCATTCTCTGGACAGCTTTACGTGGAAGAGACAAGTTGCCATTTTTCCCACCACCACCCCATCGCCACCAGATCTAGGTTTCCTCTGCCTTTGCTTTCTCACCGCCAGTCAAGCTTTTTCTGTCTAATCCCCCTGTGCTTCACCAGTCTTTCCAGAATATGATGCCTGCCAGTTTGGTGGGGAGGTTGGCTACATACTCAACTGCGAGAGCCCTGAAGATTGTATTCCTGCAGTTTCCTGATCAACATCGGACAGGCTACAGATTACCTCTGAACCATAGCAACGGATACATGGGTCAACGCATTTGGTCATCGATTCTACTTCAAAACCCCAGCTTTGGAGGCATCAGAAGGCACAGTGATTGCTGCTTTCACGGCTGGGTGTTCAACAAGGTGTTTTTGGAACTCAACTCCCTGCATTTTGTGCGGGGATGTGTATTGGTGTATCTCAGTTCTCAGCTACCCAGCTCAGGTGATTCAAGGACCTTCCACTTGCAGTGGGTTTTGGTGTATCTCTTCAGAGGCATTTGACTCAAATCCCTGCATTTTGGGCAGGGATGTATATATCCAGAGGCATCTGTTTTTATTCCATGTGTTTCAGTAGAACCCTGCATGCTGGGTGGGGATTCTTTAGGACTTTCATGTGTGTATCTGTAGTTGTGTTATTGGCATATTTCTTCAGAACCTTGTGACTCTCTCACCCTGCATTCTGGGCAGGGATGTAAATATACACAGGTATTGGCTTTTATTATGCTTTTATTACAACTTGTTTCTGTAGTACCCTACATGCTGGGCGGGGACCTTTCAGACTTTCATTTCTATCATTTTCCATTCACGAACATTACCTGTATTCTCTCCGTTTCCCTGCATTCTAGGCGGGGCCATTGGCTATGTGTACTAGCATTAGTTATTTTTCACAACATTGTACTCTGCTCACACTGTTCATCCTTGTGAGATTATGTGTAGATATATGTACATGCCTGCGCATGTATTTGCTCCACCTTTCAATTTGGCATGTATTTGCTCCACCTTTGACAAAATTGTACATACATGTATGTATATATATAGGATCACATCAGTTAAAGGGCGGAGCATTTTGGGCTCCAACATTGTAATTTTTCTGGGTCAAGCTTGGTCATCCCGGTCCCATAAGCTGACCTGCTTGTAAAATTATAAATAAAAATTTGGCCACCGAACCTGGTGGCTCTGTTCAAACATCACACATATGGTTCTGTTCATTTTGTCAAACAAGCTTAACCCCAGAGGACATCATTGGGGGGTGGATATTGATATTGTTGGGTATCCTACCATAAAAGTAATTAAATAACTTCATTCCTCTCTAGTGTTAACTAGCCATAGATGCTAATTAAATCCTTCTTTAAACAACTTTGGTCAGGTGACTGAGCACCTCAGGCCCCACGGGGCCTCTTGTATTTTTCTGTTTGTGAATAAAGAAATATGAAATACATTTTTGTTCAGTTATTTTTATGCACCTTTTTCTGCCTTTTTATTAAAAAAATAAATTCCATCCCTTTAGATTCTTCTAACTTGACCACAGCAGAGAGGGAATAGACCATGGTTTGACCCAGTGTGAGAAACTTTTGAATTTGACTTTGAAAAATAACATTTCCTGGCATTAGAGATGAAATCGTGTTCAAAACTTGGGTGAAAGTTTATTATTCTTGCCCATCTATAGGCAGACAGAAACTGAGATTAATGGTATTTTTCACTAAATGTATTCCTGAAAACAAGCTGTTAATTAAAAATAGAATATGTTTTCATTTTTGGGATTCTCTTTATAAAAGGTCCATAATCCAGTATATGTATTTACATTAGTTGCTTGAATCCTGCACCCTGTGTAATGTAACCAACTAACCCTGTGCATTTTTGCAGCCTTAGTCAGTGTATATTATCACATAGTGTGTGATATGGCAGGTCTCAGTTTTTTTTATAACCAGAAAGTGTGATTAACCCTGTGCATTGCACAGGGTTAGCCACACTTTCTGGTTATAAAAAAATTTCATTAACTGAGTAACTAACCCTGTACACTGTACAGCCTTATAGTATATCTCAGATCGACTCTTTACCCAAAGTAATTGCCAGATCAGCCAGTACTGTTCTCAAAAAGTGTTTTAAACTCAGCTTATGAACCTTCACTGGAATGGATTGTGGAAAGTTTTTTTTCAGTGAAATCCAAAATGAAATCATATTCTATTTTCAATTAACAGCCTGTTTGAACTAAGATACAATTCAAATGTAGCTTTTTTCAGTTGTAAAGTCACTGTCTCTGAGACATGATAGCAGACCGTAAAGTTTGATGCTCCCCCAGGCCCATTGAGGAGATCCAACCTGTGGTGTATTTGAATTGGCTGTGGTGCATCAAGTGCAGGAAAATTGGGGGGGGGGGGGGGGGGGGGGGGGATTGCAAAAGGCAGTACAGATGGACAATATACCGAAAAACCGAACCGATACTGAAAAACCAAACCGAACCAATCACTGAATGCCAAAACCATCTGCATTTTCAAATTTCCCTACATTTGCTATTTATCAGGCCTTGTTAACCCTTTACCTAACGAATCGCCCACATCCGCCCGCGTAATATTCAAATTGAGCAGTTGAAAAAAATTAAATTTTTCAAAATATTTTAACAAGACCATATCATGTGACCCCTCATTGGAACGAGCTCATTGAGCTCGTTCAAATGAGGGGGTCACATGATATGGTTTTGTTGAAATTTTTTGAAAATTTAAAAAAAATTATGTTTAAAATAATAAATTTTGATGTCGTTTGCATTGGGTAAAGGGTTAACCACAACCTGTACATCTCCAGATGCTTAGCAGTGATTTCTAGTCAAGTCTTGGCTGCCCTTAAAGGGCAGCCAAGACTTGTCTAGAAATCACTGCCCAGGTGTTTTGTCTATTGTCAGCAGGACCTCCTAATTATGGCATGTTAAGGGCACATTCTCTGGGATCACAGAAGCCTGATATATGCCTTTAAAGGTTAAGGTGTGTTGGGAACAAATCACAAAATTTCTGTAGATATGATGTGTTGGCAAAAGAATGCAAATGTTGAGGTCATTGGCAGTAGCATTTGTGGTGATTTGGTAGAATGATACAAGAACAACTTATTCTGTATGTTGCTGGGGTGAATTCCCCTTTGATACTATCAGCAAATCTCAGTCGAGTCTGATATCAAGTACCAAACTGATACTGTGGTATACCCCCATAACAATACCGAAACCAATTCTGAACTCCAAATTCCAGTACTTCCCATCTCTAAAAGACAGATTACAACTTTATTTCATTCTTACTGAATACTGTCACCAATCATCATACCAGTCATTCAGCAGGCATTTAAATCCCCCCCCCCCCCTCCCCTCCCCTCCCAACAGCGATGGTAAACACTGAGTCCAAATAATGTCATTGTGCCCAAATTATGCAGTGTTTAAAAGTCTTGCAGTGTTTTGGCTACATATTGTTTGGTCAAATTTCAATGGTGCATTCAATATAGTTTAGGACCTACCTGTTGACTCAAACAATGCAACAAACAAATCTTTTTAACTCTTCACCTATAATCGGCCGCATCTGCCCATGTAATTTACAAATTGAGCGGTTAAAAAAAAGATTGTTTTTTGGAGGATTTAGATTTTTCTCCAATTCTCGCGAATAAAGTAAAAAAGTTTTACTTTTGAGCCATATAAAATTAAAATCTCATGTGGGTGTTCAATTACTTTCAGTGAAGGATTGCATGAGAACCAGAAGCATTTTTGTTTTGGTCTTAAATTTGCTATATCTTTAGTCTTACCTGTGCAAATTAAAGATATGAGAGATGTTTCTAAATTGAATAACCCTGTTAACTGGTTGAGTGTTTAGGAAGACACTATTGTGGATCTATTGAAAAGTGATGAAAGCCCCTTCACTGGATATATGCATTAACTTGTTTGCTTAACCCTTTAAACACTCATTACATATTTCATGTTGGTTCAATGGCAGGCAGCAATTGGAAGAGTCCATTTTTGTTGTTTTGGGGAAGACCAATTAACATTCCAAGGCTGCACATTGAAAATATTGATTGGTCTACTCTAGACATTTACTTAGCAGCCATCCTACTTAATAAAAGTGTGATGTATCATGTTCCAGGGCCAGAAAAACAGCATCTCATGTTCAAAGGGTTTACTCTACAAAAAAGTTTATATTCAGTTGTTTTGGTACAATTTATTGGAAAGTGTCAACAGACCACAAATTAATTATTTGTGACTAAAATCTTGCTAAACTAATGCTCTCCTTGGTAGTATCATGGTATCTTTGAAAAAATACTCATCTTACAAATCACCCTTGAAAAATAATTAACTGGTTGAGTGCTAAATTATGTTTCAAAGGTGATTTGAAACATGGGTATTTTTTTTTCAAAGATTCTATGCTACCAGCACGAGTTGCCCTAGTTTAGTATGATTTTGTTCATAAATAATTGTTTTGTTACAATTTATTGGAGAGTGCCAATAGGCACTCTCCACTAAATTGCAAACGAACAATTTTATATGAAAAAATTTCTTCTACTGCTTACCAAACATCAAGCTAATGCATACCGTGTAAACCCATTGAAGTGGCTTCCAGCACTTTTCAATAGAGCCATGATAGTGGCTTCTAGCACTCAAACAGTTAAGCAGTCAACGAAATAAATGCAATTTAGGCCCCAGGCATAAATTATTTTATGGGAGAACACGCTTAGTGTTTTTGGGTACAGCTGTACAACAAGACAGGTCTGCTAATTTATTCTCAAGGCAAGCAGACCAGTCGACTATCCTTCAATCTTGATAATACATTTCTAAATTCTAACTCTCTTATCTGCTTTGCCTAATTCCCATCATTTCTACAGAGTCAGACACTCTGTAGAAACAGACTATATTCACTTTTGGCAAAAATGGAAAACCGGTTCTCTAGACTACCTCAGCATCACATGGCTTCAGGTAGTCTATCCCATCTTTGTAAATTGTGTCATCCTACTACCTGGGCATCACATGGCCGCAGGTAGTCATAAATAAGAATTTCCATTTTTGTATTCTTTTAATAAATCGGCCGCCACTTTTAGGGTGGTCCATTATCATCATCAGTTTTGGCTCAAGTGTTATTTTTGCCAAACAAGCTTCTCCCCTGGCGATTTTATTTGTGAGGGGGTAAAAGGGGGTTGCTCACATAAATGTATACATGTATAACTTCCAAACACAACACTTTTTGTCACACCTTCAGTTCAGATTTGACCTGTTCATTGCATACAGGTTATTGAGTTTTACTATGACAAACTAGCTCTGTTTTACCTGTAAAATAGGACCTGGTTACCAATTCCTGGGATGAAAGTCCTCTACAATGGGCATCATGGGTATAAACGATTGGCTGGACTTGACATTATATCCACTTTGAGGTCACGATTAGCCAATTCTGCAGAAATATGTGACCTAAAACACCAATAAATAAATAAATACAACTTATTGAGTAAACTCCTGTTGTTGAATAAAAAAAATCTTGTGTTCTTTCAAAGAGTTCTCCCATGGGAACCCCGAGAAGTGAAGCAATGCTTGTTTACAGTGGTGAACTAGCTCTTGTTTTACTGGAAAATTGGACCCAGTCTCCAATGCTTGGGTTGTCAATCCTTTAAAATGGGCAATTTGGATATAAACGATTGACTTAGACATTGTGCAGAAGCATGTGCCCTTAAATCCCAGGAAATAAATTAGGGCTTCCACAATTAATCGATTGTCGACCGGTCACAGCGAAATCGATTAGTACTTTTCATTGTCAAATAATTGGTAAATTTTACCCCGTTTTAGATGTTTAATAATTAAAAGAAAATTTGATGAAAAAACTGTTGTTTCTAAAAGTAAACGGTTAAGAACTTTGACGTAAACCTCAAGAAGCCCTTAGAAGCATTTGTCTTTTAGGTACAGTCAAAGCTTTGATATTCTGAACTTGATGTTCTGAACTTGTCAACTATCAGTGTAATAATCAAGATCGGTCGGCTGTTGCGAAGTTGCGATGTCCAGTGTGTCTGTGATGTTCTGCCTTCGAAAGTTAAAACACTCAAGTTTGAAATACTGATAAGGTTCTTTCACTTGTATAACTAAAATATCTAAACTCAATCATTTAAACAGAGGCATAACTCCTGCCCCTAACCTGACACAAGCACACACACACATACAAAGTAACACTTGTTTCCATGTTCAACTGGATTTGATCTGCAGTGCAAATGGAGACTGTATATAACTGTCAATCTTGTAGAGTATCCACCCCATTTGTATGATGTCAAAACGTGCACTTTACAAACTATAATCGAACGAAGACCCGGGTATATAAGAAAGAATAGGGGCATGGTGGCTCAGTAGGTAGAGGTGCAGATTGCAAGCTGAGAGGTCCTCCGTTTGAATCCCACCTGCGGCAACCGCATTGTGTCCTTCGGTAGGACACTTCATCCCCATTGCCCATGTGGGGGCACATTGGCGTTGTGTATTAAGGCGTACATCATGTCAGTGGTGCACCTGTCTTCAACCAATGCTAACCCTGCTTGTGTGGAGTTAGTATGTTGGAGAGCTGGCAGTTGCTTACTATTGCTCGGTGGTTCTCTCCAGGTACTCCTGGTTCCTCCACCTGTAAAACTGTTGTGGTCATTGATTGGCTATTGTGCAGAAATATATGACCTTAAACACCAATAAATAAATAAATATGAGAAAGAATACAGAAACCAAAAGTTTTCTGAGAACAGCTTTTTCTAGCAACAATTCTTGTCCCCTCAGAATTTCTCGTCTGTTCCGGCTAAAGAATCAGTGTCACAAACCCGGTGCAAAATTTGTCAAACAGTTATGACCGCAAGAGCAGCAAGACAACTACCTCGAATTGAGTAACAAAACTTCTTTGAGTTTGTTTTCTCCTTGACCAACAATATTTCCCAGTATATATTTACCTATTAATGCCTTCCGTTAATAGGTAAATATACTATGCTCTCATAGTGTTGCTGAGGGATGCAATAGTGCCCGAGCGATAGCTAGCGCACTATTTGGTTCCCGAAGCAACACTATGAGAGCATAGTGCCCGAAATGGAAGGCATTAATGGGTTTAGTACATCACACCCAGACCATCTCCACAACATATTAAAGAAGGAACAGAGAGATAACTAACACTTTACTATCCAAAATAAAACAATGAAATTAATAACATGAAAATGTCAGGAAAACATGAAACTATCAACTGGATTCGAACTCAACGGGTAAAGTAGAATAATGTAAATAAACACATGAAACTGATCAACCAATCATGTGGCACATAACTGGTTAACACGAGATATCATACAGCAGAATCAACATCTCACATATGGTGGTATTAACAGAGCTTGTGAGGCACTATAGAAATTCCATTATTCATGGCACTAAAGTTTTATTAACGTTCACCCCATTGAACGTGTTATGGGTACTTCCTCTGATGTATGAGCACATTTTAATTATTGTAAATATTTACAACACAATTGCTGAAATTGAATTTTGGGGCACAATACTGCATTTTGTTGCATATTTCTTTGGATTGCTTTCGAATGTCATTGATGCTGAGTTTTTTGAACACTCGATTTCCTCCAACACACTTATCAGATCTTCGTCATCAATATCGGTATCTAATAATTCGGGTGCTGATACTGTGGAATTTGCTGACTGGAAAGAGAGTTGCGTTGTTGTTTTCTCAACAGCATTCCTCGCTGCAGGCATTTCTGATTGTTCAGCATCTGCATTATCGACCATGGAACTCAAGCTCTCTGAATACCTTGTTTGACATCAGCTCTTGTGTCCGAAACGTAACTTGACAATGATTTTTCATTTCTGTGTCCCGATAAAGAAATAATATCACGATCTTTGAATCCACAATCATTAAGAATTGTTATAGTCGTAGCACGCACACAGTGGTTGGTATATGTATCAGAAAGACCAACTTGTTTAGACATTTTTACCATGAACTCTCGTATGGAATTTTTTCCCATTGCCCTTCTCTCAAACCAACATTCGTCATTCTCGTGGTATGAATTTTGGGGAATTTGAAAGAACGCATCACACTCATGGTTTCGTTTCATAAGATATCGTTGAAAACTATTAACAGGGCACATTTTTGTGCCAGTTTCATACATTCTAGGTCCATCACCTTCATCCTCATTCGTTACACCTGTGTGATTTTTTGTTCGCTCAGAAGTAGTTTTCAGGATGTATTTTCTTCCAGTGTCATCAGTTTTAACTACAAAATCACAAGCTTTAATTTCTCGAATGTTTTCTCTCCCTCTCCAACAAAAGTAAAATAAAAGCTCAAACATTACTTTATTCAAAAGACCTCTTGGAATGTCCGGATTAAACACAATTGGGTGCTGATATAATTTCCTTAGATCGCCTGAAATAGAATGAAACACTAAGCATCAAAGCAGAATAAACGTTTACACGGTCAATCACAATCGTTTATTGTGATCGAAGATAAATAATATTCAGTGCCCTCTCTAACACTCTTATTCAAAACTATTTAATTGATAGGTCTACAATTTATTTATTTATTCATGTTTATGATAACTTTCAACTTACATTGCTCCCCGTAATTTATCTATTTATTTATTCATGTTTATGATAACTTTCAGCAAACATTGCTGCCCGTTATTTATTTACTTTCTCTCACAACTGTTCTTATGTGTCTCTTGTCGATTTGAGTAATAAACAACACTCATCTATTTCATGTAATTAACAAGACTGTGTATTTATACGAGAACAAATAATTACAACACCACTGTCTATTGCAGACACTGACTTTGTTGTGTTTTATTTTATTATGTATTTTTTATAGTTACCTGGCGGAATGGGTTTTTTGTGTCGGACTGTTCCTTTTCCGTCTTCTCTTCTTCAACATGCTGTCGAATACACGATTAGCACCTTTGAAAGCTGGGTCTGTTATTATATCAAAGTGTCTCTCATGTGGGGGTTCTTGCAAATATCTTCTTATTCCTTGACGAATGGCACAAATACTGCTTTTGGAATACAAATCACCATCGCGATTTCTAACGTTTGTATAAAAGTCTTTCAATAGTTCCGTTAATCTTCCAACATCTAACGTTTCAAATGCACCATTCCTTTTTCTGTCAGAACAGAACTGCCGGAGAATATTGACAGCATATTTGGTTAAACTAACAGTCTTTCGGCTCTGATGTTGTTCAAGAAAAGAATTAACATTCTCGTTTGCAAATCTCGAAACGCTCATTTTATTTGTATTCGTCTCCACATTTGCCGTCTGCTCAGAAGAAAAGGGGAATCCCCTCGGGATTCTGTTTGCAATGCGTGCACACTATTGCATGACTCCGGGCACTATGCTTGACTCCGGGCACTATGCTTTCATAGTCCCTATCAATACAGCCAATGAGAATACGGGGATTTGTCACGTGATGTACTAATATCTGTGAGGCATTGGTTGTCACAAAGGAAAACAGCTGAGAGTTCAGGCTTTTTCCGATAATGTGTACTAGATGGTGTTTTCAATATCTTTAAAATGCATTTTTATTTCCTTCACCCAGAACGTTGTTACTTGTTATCCTTTTGTGTTTGTTTTACGCTATGTTTTACATGCCACCAATGACACACTTAATAGGTTAATCACCTGGGTTAATACATAAAATGCGCAATGTGAACTATGCCAGAAGTGATGCCAGAAGTCCAGCAGGAAATCACATTTTTAACAAACGAAACGAGGATCGTCTTCGTTGTTTACTTGAAGTAGGTCATCTGACTTGAACATCAGTTTTAATGACTTCAAAAAGAGAGAGAGAGGGGGGTGTCTTCTAGGTACAGTTAATCGATTATTATCGATTCTTTGCAACGATTGATAGATTCCTAAATTCAAAAATTGTAACAGCCCCAAAATATATCACAAACTTATTCTGATAACCACTGAATTTCCAATGTTTAAAGACCTATTTGGCTTTGGTGTATCCAATATAGGTGTTTCATATATTATTTCTTTTTTGAAAGCATTTCACGAGCTCTGTCAAACAAGATATAATATACTACTCAAAGTTTGCTAAGCATCAAATATTTGACACATCATTGTGAAATTTGCTTGTGACATATTTGCGATATTTTTGGTGGATATGGCTGAGGAATGTATTGAGATGGTCCCCAGTGTTTACATTAGCTCTATTGACAGGCAGACGTTTCGTGACAGTCATGGAAAGCATGTACCCCTTAATTTTCATGATGTTTTCGTGAACTGTCAACATGTACATGACATGTTTAGGGTATTCAATCTTCATTTCAACACAAACCCTTGTGATTTAATGATTGAATATGGCAAATGCAAATGTAAGAAGACATTTGTCTGAAGCAGAAATGTGGCAGGCTATAGGGATGGCGGAGCAAGGGGCTACCCATCGTCCGGTCGGTGAAGCCCTTGATGTGCACCATACAATGATCACCAGAGCCTGGGCAAGATTTCAGCAGTATGGCACACCAGTAAGACGGCATGGTGGTGGCAGAGACAGGGCAACATCTGCAGCTGAAGACTGGTTTTTGATCATTCAGGCCCATAGAAACCGCTTTGCCACAGCAACCCAGCTTCGCAGTGACCTTCAAAATGCATCCGAGGTAAATGTTTCGACGCAGACTATCCGGGCAAGGTTGCGCGAAGGTGATCTCCGATCGAGAAGACCATGTATTCACATTCCACTGTCCCAGAGCCACCTTCAGGCACTATATGAATGGGCCATGGGCCACGTTGGATGGACCAGAGAAGATTGGTGACCTGTCCTTATTTCAGATGAGTCAAGGTACTGCCTAGACCACACAGATAGGCATTCTAGGGTATGAAGAAGACCAGGAGAGCGATTCCATGCAGCCAACATTGCTGAGCATGACCGCTATAGTGGAGGGTCAATCATGGTCTGGGGCAGCATCAGCAGGGATGGACGTACAGAGCTCTGTGTCCTTGAATGTGGTACATTGACTACACAGCGGTATATTGATGAGATCCTGGATGTCCACGTCAGATTGTAAGCAGGTGCAGTGGGTGATAGATTCATTCTGATGGACAATAATGCCAGTCCTCATGTTGCCCACGCTGGTGGGGAGTACCGACAGAGTGAGGGGATTGAGCGTATGGACTGGCCAGCAAGATCCCCCCTGACCTCAATCCAATCGAACATGTCTGGAATGAGTTGCAGCTTGCAATTTCAGCCCGTCCAGTCCAGCCAAGAAGTGTCCAGGAGCTTGGTGCCATGCTGGTCTAAGAATGGAACAACATCCCACAAAGGACCACCTGGAACCTGATTGGGAGCATGAGAAGGCGTTGTCAAGATGTAATTAGCAGTAATGGGTCTCATACTCGATATTGAACCCATTCCAGTTCGCTCCGTCAACATTTTGGCAAATTGAAAAATTTCCTCTTTTACCAATAATATCCATTTTCCATGGTTATCGTATTCAAAAGCTAAAATATAATGTCAAACACAACTAAAATCTTAATTTCTGTACTTAAATCATTAAAGATATAATTAACCCTTTGAGACTTTAATTATCCTGACGTTCAAACGTCACTGGGAATTCAGTTTCCTCACATTTTTTTCAAAATGCGATGTCAAACGTCGGAAAGTACAAATAACAAGATATTTTTCACATCAGTGATTATGTGGTTGAAGGCTGGATTATTTTTTGTGGTCTGAATTTGTTATTCAAAAGTGTTTTATTACAAATTATTGCCACAGACACTCTCCAATAATTTGTAATAAAACAAATTTATATAAACAAAGTATTATTTGTGTTTAACTGGTAGAGTGCTAAATTATTTTTGATCACAAAAATTTGTTCACATGTCTTTGCCTTGTTAGAGTTTATGGGAGAGTGCCTATAGGCACTCTCCCATAAATTATAACAAGGAAAATCCATACAGATAAAATAATTGAACTTAATAGGTAATATGAAGCATATCCACTGAATATGTAGCCTTTAGGTTATAGTGCCTGCACTTCAGAGTAAAGCCCAAATATGGGCTTCCAGCACTCTACCAGTTAACTGAATATGAAATATAAGCAAGGAAAGTGTTGGCTTTTGCTCTGGTATCCTCATTTTTTGAAAGCCCTAATTGTGGTTTCTAGCACTCAAGCAGTTAATAAGTCTTGACAGCAGGATTATATTAGAATTTTAAGCTGCGATAACATTTGGTTCAACGGTTGCCACTGGCCACTATTCGGGAGAAGATAGGAATTGAGGTTAAAATTTAAAAAAATCGAAAAATAATAACAAAACAAATGACCACAAAGTATCAATGCGCTGTTTGATTTCGTACGTCATAAGATGTACAAAAGTATCAAAGGGTTAACCCTTTACCTAACATGAAAAGCAGACGACACATGCAAAAAAAATTCTCGAATAACTCATTTTTTTCATTTTTTGTCTCAAAAACATAGGTTATGACCCCTCATTGGAACGAGCTCAACGAGCTCGTTCCAATGAGGGGTCATAACCTATGTTTTTGAGACAAAAAATGAAAAAAATAATGAAAATTAATTGGCAATTTTTGAGAATAGCGCTGGCCGGTTTTGGCCATTACGTTGGGTAAAGGGTTAAATAAAAAATATATACAGTTTTCATTATAATATTTCAACTAAAACATCAAACAGGTTGTTGGATATACTTGGTGCTTAACAAACTTTGAGTAGTATAGATTAACTGCTCATTTTATCACTTGAGTACACAGAAATGATGAAAATCCCGTTAAGTGAATATTCTTGCTAACCCTTTGCCTAACAAATCGTCCATATCCACCTGCATAATATACAGTTTTTGCAGTTGAAAAAAATTTATTTAAAAACTAATTTCAGCAAAACATGATCATGTGGCACATCATTGGAACAAGCTCTTGTTGAAATTTTTGAAATTCTTTTTTAAAATAATAACAAATCTTGTTATAGTGTGCATTTGGTAAAGAGTTAATTGAATATTTTTTACTGGTGAAGTAGGTCTTCAATTTACAGGTTTCCTCTCTACAATATTGGAGTACTGGGAGGTATAATCCTTAAAAAACAAGTGAAAATTTCTCTTATTGTTTCTTATATGGGAACTCTTCAGGGGAATTAATTCAGACAATCCTGGGAAATGGAGCAGTGGTTGTTTACTGTGTTAAACAGGTTCTGCTTTACATATGCCTCAAAAGTGGGCAGCACAGGTGTAAACAATTGGCTAAACATGACTTTATACTCGTGTTACAGTCATTATATAGCCACATATGGCAGGGTTTCCGCTAGTGGAAAATTTGTGGGTCCGGTAGTTTAAAGAAACTGAAACTCAGGCTCAAAAAGAAGGAAGAAAGAATGAAATTAAATTAAAAGAATTAGAAGCTCAAAAAGAAAGAGAACAGATTCAGGCTCAAAAAGAGGAAAGGGAATTAAAATTAAGGGAAATTGAAATTTAGGCCCAAAAGGAAATAAAAATAAAAGAATTAAAATCTCAACGTCAAGGCTCAAATGTAATTTCGCCAAGTAAATTTGATGTAACTAAACATGTTAGGCTAGTTCCCCCCTTCCAAGAAAAAGAAGTGGATAAATATTTTTTACATTTTGAAAAAGTGGCAACAAGTTTAGAGTGGCCAAGGGACGTCTGGACTTTGCTGTTGCAAAGTGTTTTGAAAGGGAAGGCCCAAGAAATCTATTGCGCTCTCTCTTCTGAGCAAAGTAATAATTATGACACTCTTAAAGAGGCTATACTTAAGGCGTATGAACTTGTTCCAGAGGCCTATAGGCAGAAATTCAGAAATTATTATAAAAACGAAAATCAAACTCATGTGGAATTTGCCAGAGAGAAGCAAAATTTATTTGACAGGTGGTGCCATTCCAAAGAAATTGGGAAAGATTTCTCTAAATTAAAAGAAATGATGCTGATAGAAAAGTTTAAAGGAAAGATACATTCAGATATAAAGGCCCACCTGGATGAACAAAAAGTTGACACATTAAATAGAGCAGCAGTACTAGCAGATGACTATGCCTTAACTCATAAAATGAGTCGTAACTCCACAAATATTTGGCCCCACAAGAATTCCTTCCAAAGTGGACCTAGACCAACTTCAGATAAAAGTCATCCTTCCAATCCTCCAAACTTTTCACCTCCCAAATTTAATAAGAAATCTGGTGAAAATAAAACCTCTAATGTCAGTCCTTCACCATTACGACCCAACAGTTCAACTAAAACCTGTAATTATTGTAAGAAACAAGGACATTTACTATCTGATTGCTGGCTGCTAAAACGGAAAAATGAGTCCTCGACTTCACAAAATGCACTAGCATGTGCGCCATGCCCTGAAAATTATGTGATAAAGCAAGATGCTTTAAAAAAGTATAAGCCATTTATTTCTGAAGGCTTTGTTTCCCTTGAGGGGGATAAGCACTGTTCCTTACCAATAAAAATACTGAGAGACACAGGGGCTACTCAGTCTCTAATGTTACAATGCATTTTGCCATTTTCTGAAGAAAGTGCTACAGGGGCACAAGTTTTAGTATCGGGTAGTGAGTCAAATTCTTTAAATGTCCCACTTCATAAAATAAATTTAAAAAGTAGTTTAGTAAATGGGACTGTGACAGTAGGAATCAGACCTACTCGACCTGTAAAAGGTATTTCTATATTGCTGGGAAATGACTTAGCTGGTGACAAAGTAACTGTAGAACCTCAAGTGGTGGATAAGCCGAGCACAGATGAAAGTATTATTAATTTGAAGGAATGTTTTCCTTTTGCCTTTCCAGCATGTGCTGTGACAAAGAAAGCTGAGGCTGATAGCAACCTCAATTGTATTGATTTGAACAGCAAAGCTGAGGATAAGAACAGTCACAGAATTACGGATTCTGAAGACATTGATTTGTCTCAGACATTTTTGAGTCAATGTGATGACTCCTCCAGAAATTGTAAAGAGGCCACTACACCTGAGAGTGATAGGGGATCTCCTTGAATGTCATTTCCCGGACTTCTTTAATTCAGGAACAGGAAAGTGATCCTGACCTTGCCGAGCCATGTGAAAATGCTCTAACAGTGGCTGAGGCCCAAAACTCCTCCATCTGTTATTTAAAAAAAACTGATGTACTCATGAGGAAATGGCGACCACCAAAAGTACTCTCCAATAGTGATTGGGAGGTTATTTATCAAATAGTTGTCCCCACTAAATATCGGAATGAAATAATAGGCCTGGCTCATGAAAATCCAATGGCTGGACATTTGGGAGTTAGGAAAACCTACTCTCATATTCAACAATGTTTTTACTGGCCCAAGCTTCATCAGGATGTTGTCAAATTTTGTAAAACCTGCCACACCTGTCAAATTGTAGGAAAACCCAACCAGAAGATTCCTCCTGCTCCCCTTCAACCAATCCCTGCTTTTGAGGAGCCATTTAGTAGAATTATTATTGATTGTGTTGGCCCATTGCCTAGAACAAGATCTGGAAATGAATATCTTCTTACTACACGATTTCCTGAGGCTATATCTCTAAGAAATATTAAAACTAAGACTGTTGTTAAGGCGTTAATAAAAATTTTCACGACTTTCGGTGTACCCAGGTCAGTGCAATCAGACCAAGGCTCAAATTTTATGTCAAACATTTTTCAGCAGCTGATGTATGAGCTACAAATTAGGCAGTACACATCAAGTGCCTACCATCCCGAAAGTCAAGGTGCTCTTGAACGCTTTCATCAAACACTGAAGACCATGATAAAGGCCTATGGGGAGGATAATGAGAAGGATTGGGATGAAGGAGTACATCTCCTCCTTTTGCAGTCTGTGAGACTGTACAGGAATCTCTGGGGTTCAGCCCTTTTGAATTAGTGTTTGGACACTCCTTGAGGGGTCCACTCACTGCTTTGAAGGAGAAATGGCTCGAGGAAGAGCCACCTGAAATTTCTCTTCTGGACTATGTGTCCACTTTTAAGGAAAAATTGCACCAGGCCAGAGAAATGGCAAATAAACATTTACAGAAAGCCCAGAGTCATATGAAGACCTGGTATGACAAAAAGGCGAAATTTCGCACCTTTAAACCTGGGGACAAGGTGTTAGTATTATTCCCTTTAAAGGGCAGTGCTTTACAAGCAAGATATTCAGGCACTTATATTGTTAAGCACAAGATCAGTGATACTGAGTATGTTGTTGAGACTCCCGACAGACTCAAAAATACTCAGCTGTGCCATATAAATATGTTGAAAACATATTATGAGAGAGAACCAAATTCTCTACCAGTCTCAACAGTCACCCACATGGATGAGGTGGAAATTCCTGTGGAGGATATTCATGAAGGCGGCAAAAATGTACCTCTGAAGTTACAGAACTCAGATGTCCTGAGAGATCAACAAAATAAGATGGATTATTTACTGCCTGATCAAAGAAAAGATTTAGTTGATTTAATTTTCAAATATCAACACTTATTTCCCGATGTGCCTAGTAGGACATCTGTTATTTTACATGATGTTGATGGAGAGGCAAATCCCATTATACAGCATCCATATAGATTGAACCCTTTCAAAGCTGAGATCATGCGAAAGGAAATACAGTATATGCTGGACAATGATATCATAGGACCTAGCCATAGCAACTGGAGTTCACCCTGTATTCTCGTCCCAAAACCTGATGGGAGTTACCGATTTTGTACGGATTACCGTAAATTGAACAGCTACAAATACAAATTGGGCTGATCATCTAAAGCATATTCAAGAATTTTTTTGACAAAGTGACCCAAGCCAACCTAACTATTAACTTGGTAAGATCAGAATTCGGCAAAGCAACTGTCAATTATTTAGGTCATGTTGTGGGTCAGGGGCAGGTGAGGCCGATTGCGGCAATAGTTGATGCCATTGTAAATTTTCCAGTACCAAGCTCTAAAAAAGAGCTCATGAGATTCTTAGGCATGGCTGGATATTATAGAAAATTTTGTTTAAATTTCTCAGATGTTGTCTCTCCTTTGACCAGTTTATTGAGCAAAGGGTTAAGTTTGTTCGGACTGAGGAATGCCAGAAATCCTTTAACAGAATAAAAACTTTATTAAATAATTCCCCTATCCTGGCCAGTCCCAATTATGAAAAGCCCTTCAAATTATTTATAGATGCAAGTGGCAATGGAGCAGGTGGGTATATTGCCCAGGAAGATTCCCAAGGTATTGATCACCCTGTATGTTATTTCTCCAGAAAATTTCTCAAACATCAAAAGAATTACTCTACAGTAGAAAAAGAAACTTTGGCTCTAATTTTGGCATTAACCCATTTTGATGTGTATCTAGGAACCACCCAATGCCCAATTACAGTTTACACCGATCATAACCCCTTAACTTTTATCAATAAAATGAAAAACAAGAATCAAAGATTATTGCGGTGGAGTTTAGCCCCTCAAGAATATAATTTAGAGCTTAGGCATATTTCGGGAAGAGATAATGTTGTAGCAGATGCTCTTTCCAGAATATCCTAATTTAAAATGATCTGATCGGTCCCCATTCACTTTAAGTTTATTAAAATTTTGTGAAGATTATGGTGTGTGTTTTGTAAACCAGTCAGAGTCTGCTAAAATTATATAAAAAGTTTTCAGTACCTTCAAACTTTTTCTTTTAAGGCAGGGGGTGTTATATAGCCCCCATATTATATCGAGATTGATATATCCTTAGTGGATAATTATATTGAGATTGTTATTTTTTCTGCATTTTCTGACTGGTCTCACTCATTTGCACTCAGTGACCTTGTTTACATCTTTGTTACCTTGATCTATTGTACAAGTAGCTGTTGATTGTTCAAGTAGGTCAAGGAACATGTTTATTTGAACTATGACAGAATCACCTAGAAACTGTTAGAACTTTGTAGAATTTTCGTCTGGAACATTCTATCTGGTTACTATATTTGTAAAGGTTTGTCAACAGAATTCAGAAACTCATTTTTAGAAAGCCATTTCAGAACTTATTTTCAGAAAGATTTATTCTATAAAACAGCAGTTGTTTCCATTGGAAATTATTATTGTTCTAGGACAGTGCATTTATTAGCTCACCGAAGGGAGCTTAACTTATCACTTGCCGTCCGTCGTCGTCCGTCGTGAACTTTACATTAACGACTACTCCTCACAAACTACTGGATCAAATTGAACCAGATTTGGTGTGCATGTTTCCCATCATATGTCAATTAAAACTTGTACAAAAAACTTGCCGTACCCACAGGGGGCACCACAAGGGGCATAACTCTGATAGCAACCATGAATTTCTTTCCAAAATTCAAAAAAATTCTTCTTCTTCAGATCCACCAGGCAGAATTCTTTCCTATTTGGTATACATCATCTCTAGGGGAGTCAGATTTAAGTTTGTTAAAATCGGCCCCCTGGATTCATATTTGGGCTCCCTATAGAAGCCCAAATTTGAACTTAGTGCATTTCAGGCAAATTTCTTAAAAAATCTTCTTCTCCAGATCCAGCAGACAGAATCTTTTGATATTTGGTATGCAACATTGTGGGGTGGATCTGATTCAAGTTTGTACAAATCGGCCCCCTGGGTTCATATTTGGGCTTAGTATAGGAGCCCGAATTTGAACTTAGTGCATTTCAGGCAAATTTCTTTAAAAATCTTCTTCTCAAGATCCAGTGGGCAGAATCTTTTGATATTTGGTATGCAACATTGTGCGGTGGATCTGATTCAAATCTGTACAAATCGGCCCCCTGGGTTCATATTTGGGCTCACTATAGAAGCTCGAATTCGAACTTAGTGCATTTCAGGCAAATTTCTTAAAAAATCTTCTCCAGATCCAGTGAGCAGAATCTTTTGATATTTGGTATGCAACATTGTACGGTATATCAGATTCAAGTTTTTCAAATCGGCCCGCTGGGTTCATATTTGGGCTCAGTATAGGATCCCAAATTTGAACTTAGTGCATTTCAGGCAAATTTCTTTAAAAATCTTCTTCTCAAGATCTAGCAGGCAGAATCTTTTGATATTGGGTATGCAGCATGCTTAGGGGGGTGAGATTCAAGTTTGTTCAAGCCAAGTCCCTGGGTTCATATTTGGGCTCACCATGGTAGCCCAAATTATAACTTAGTTCAAAATGAGAAATTTTCTTGAAAAATCTTCTTCTTCAGATCCAGCAGTTGGAATGTTTTGATATTTGGTATGCAGCATCCTTAGGGGGGTGAGATTCAAGTTTGTTCAAGCCATGTCCCTTGTTCCATAAAATTTGTCTCTCATGATTTCATTCCTTTGTAGTGTTGATGAACCATGACTAACTGAATGTGACCCCCAAATACTTCTTTGAACCACTTTGGCCAGTGAGCGATTGAGGCTCTTTGGGGCCTCTTGTTATAGAAGCAGTGCTTCTTTGAGAATTTGGAAGATTGATTCCAAAGGAGAATTTTGAAGAGAATTTGTTACATCTTTGAAAAGAGAATTTATACTTTCTGCAAAGCAGAATATTATTTTGTGAAAAGCCAGGATTCTACTGGATTATTTGGAAATTACCTGTGGCGCCAATACTTCTTGGATTTTTACTCCATTTGAATTTTGTGGAGCATTTTATTAGCTCACCTGACTGAAAGTCAGGGTGAGCTTTTCTTATCACTCGTCATCCGTCGTCTGTCGTCCGTCGTCCTCCGTGAAGGTGGTGTTTCTCCTAAACCACTGGCCACATTTTAATTAAATTTCATGTAAGTAGTGGTTACATAGGGGCATTTTGATTTTTATCCAAATTAGGTTTCTGCTCATATTGAGCAGAGGTGTGGGGAAAAAATGGCCAAATTTTTTGAAAATCTTCTTCTAATGAACCACCAGTAGCAGAGACTTGATATGTGGTATACAGAGTCCTTTTGAGGTTTAGAATCAAGTTTGTTCAAGAGAAGTTTGTCGGGCATTATTTGCCTTCGTTATGGGAGGGGCAAAAATTTTGTCCACGCCTAAAATTTCTATTTTCTGAACCGTGAAGTCGATTTGAACCAAATTTGATATGAGATGATAATGGGTCATAAGTAGTTGATTGATGCAAAAAAAAATTTTCTCATTGCCCTGTGGGAACCTCGGGAGCTAAAAATAGGAAAAACCTTAAAACTGCCATATCTCCAAAACTACACGGCACAGAGAATTCTTATTTTGTGTAAAGCTTACTGTTATCCAGTAGAATAGAATGGTTAAAAAAAATCCCTATCGGTTTGATCACAAGGTACTTTTTTCAGGACTTTGAAAAAGTGCTGAGTCTGCACTTTTTAACACTGTAGGCAATGGGAAAAACATTAAAAAATCTTCTTCTCCAGATCCAGCTGGCAGAATCTTTTGACTTTTGATATTTGGTATGCAACATTGTAGGGTAGATCTGATTCAAGTTTGTTCAAATCGGCCCCCTGGGTTCATGTTTGGGCTCACTATAGAAACCCGAATTCGAACTTAGTGCATTTCAGGCAAATTTCTTAAAAAATCTTCTTCTCCAGATCCAGCAGGCAGAATCTTTTGATATTTGGTATGCAACATTGTGGGGTGGATCTGATTCAAATTTGTTCAAATCGGCTTCCTAGATTCATATTTGGACTCACTATAGAAGCTCGAATTCGAACTTAGTGCATTTCAGGCAAATTTCTTCAAAAATCTTCTTCTCCATATCCAGCAGGCAGAATCTTTTGATATTTGGAATGCAACATTGTGGGGTGGATCTGATTCAAATTTGTTCAAATCGGCTCCCTAGATTCATATTTGGGCTCACTATAGAAGCTCGAATTCGAACTTTGTGCATTTCAGGCAAATTTCTTCAAAAATCTTCTTCTCCAGATCCAGCAGACAGAATCTTTTGATATTTGGTATGCAACATTGTGGAGGGGATCTGATTCAAGTTTGTTCAAATCGGCTCCCTAGATTCATATTAGGGCTCACTGTAGAAGCTCGAATTCGAACGTAGTGCATTTCAGGCAAATTTCTTCAAAAATCTTCTTCTCCAGATCCAGCAGGCAGAATCTTTTGATATTTGGTAAGCAACATTGTGGGGCGGATCTGATCCAAGTTTGTTCAAATCGGCCCCCCTGGGTTTATATTTGGGCTCAGTATAGGAGCCCAAATTTGAACTTAGTGCATTTCAGGCAAATTTCTTTGAAAATCTTCTTCTTAAGATCCAGCAGGCAGAATCTTTTGATATTGGGTATGCACCATGCTTAGGGGGGTGAGATTCAAGTTTGTTCAAGCCAAGTCCCTGGGTTCATATGTGGGCTCACTGTGGGAGCTCGAATTGTAACTTGGTTCAAAATGAGGAATTTTCTTTAAAAATCTTCTTCTTCAGATCCAGCAGTCGGAATGTTTTGATATTTGGTATGCAGCATCCTTAGGGGGTGAGATTCAAGTTTGTTCAAGCCATGTCCCTAGGTCCATATTTGGACTCACTGTGGGAGCTCGAATTGTAACTTGGTTCAAAATGAGGAATTTTCTTTAAAAATCTTCTTCTTCAGATCCAGCAGTCGGAATGTTTTGATATTTGGTGGGCAGCATCTGCGGGGGGGGGGGGGGGGGGGGGGGGGGGGGGGGGATTCAAGTTTGTTAAAGCCAAGTCCCTGAGTTCATATATGGGCTCCCTGTGGGAGCCTGAATTATAACTTAGTTTAATATGAGGAATATTCTTTAAAAATCTTCTTTTTTAGCTCACCTGAGCGAAGCTCAAGGGGAGCTTAACTAATCACTTTCTGTCCGTCGTCCGTCGTCCGTCGTCGTCCGTCCGGCGTTAACTTTACATTATCGACTTCTCCTCCTAAACCACTAGCCCAATTTTATTCAAATGTTGGCTAAATGTTTATTACCTAATGCCAATTCAGATTTGTTCAAATGAATTTGCCCCTCCCCCTGGGTGGTGCCACACCCCCAAGGGGCACCAAAATCTTTGTAAATCTTCTTCTCATGAACCAGCAGTAGCAGAGACTTGATATTTGGTGTGCAGCTTCCTTTTGAGGTGTAGACTCAGATTTGTTCAAGAGAAGTTTGTGGGGCTATACTTGACATTGTTATGAGAGGGGCAAAATTTTTTGCCCCGCCCAAAATTTCTATTTTCCAAACCGAGAGGCTGATTTGAACCAAATTTTATGTGAGGGCTTATTGGGTCATGAGTACTTGATTTATGCAAAAAAAAATTTTCCCGCAGCCCCGTGGGAACCGCAGGAGCTAAAAATAGAAAAAATTTAAAACGCCCATATCTCCAAAACTGCACGGCACTGAGAATTTTTATTTGGTGTGCAGCTTCCTTAGGACCAACAGAAAGGATTGGTAAAAAAAAATTGCCATCGGTTTTATCATAGGGTACAGTTTCGGGACTTTGAAAAAGTGCTGAGTCTGCACTTTTTAACACTGTAGGCAATGGGAAAAACATTAAAAAATCTTCTTCTCCAGATCCAGCAGGCAGAATCTTTTGATATTTGGTATGCAACATTGTAGGGTGGATCTGATTCAAGTTTGTTCAAATCGGCCCCCTGGGTTCATATTTGGGCTCAGTATAGGAGCCCGATTTCGAACTTAGTGCATTTCAGGCAAATTTCTTAAAAAATCTTCTTCTCCAGATCCAGCAGGCAGAATCTTTTGATATTTGGTATGCAACATTGTGGGGTGGATCTGATTCAAGTTTGTTCAAATCGGCCCCCTGGGTTTATATTTGGGTTCAGTATAGGAGCCCAAATTTGAACTTACTGCATTTCAGGCAAATTTCTTTGAAAATCTTCTTCTCCAGATCCAGCAGGCAGAATCTTTTGATATTTGGTATGCAACATTGTAGGGTGGATCTGATTCAAGTTTGTTCAAATCGGCTCCCTAGATTCATATTTGGGCTCACTATAGGAGCTCGAATTCGAATTTAGTGCATTTCAGGCAAATTTCTTCAAAAATCTTCTTCTCCAGATCCAGCAGGCAGAATCTTTTGATATTTGGTATGCAATGTTGCGGGGTAGATCTGATTCAAGTTTGTTCAAATCGGCCCCCTGGATACATATTTGGGCTTACTATAGAAGCCCGAATTCGAACTTAGTGCATTTCAGGCAAATTTCTTAAAAAATCTTCTTCTCCAGATCCAGCAGGCAGAATCTTTTCATATTTGGTAAGCAACATTGTGGGGTGGATCTGATTCAAGATTGTTCAAATCGGCCCCCTGGGTTAATATTTGGGCTCAGTATAGGAGCCCGATTTCGAACTTAGTGCATTTCAGGCAAATTTCTTAAAAAATCTTCTTCTCCAGATCCAGCAGGCAGAATCTTTTGATATTTGGTATGCAACATTGTAGGGTGGATCTGATTCAAGTTTGTTCAAATCGGCCCCCTGGGTTCATATTTGGGCTCAGTATAGGAGCCCGATTTCGAACTTAGTGCATTTAGGCAAATTTCTTAAAAAATCTTCTTCTCCAGATCCAGAAGGCAGAATCTTTTGATATTTGGTATGCAACATTGTGGGGTGGATCTGATTCAAGTTTGTTCAAATCGGCTTCCTAGATTCATATTTGGGCTCACTATAGAAGCTCGAATTTGAACTTAGTGCATTTCATGCAAATTTCTTTAAAAATCTTCTTCTCCAGATCCAGCAGGCAGAATCTTTTCATATTTGGTAAGCAACATTGTGGGGTGGATCTGATTCAAGTTTGTTCAAATCGGCCCCCTGGGTTCATATTTGGGCTCAGTATAGGAGCCCGATTTCGAACTTAGTGCATTTCAGGCAAATTTCTTAAAAAATCTTCTTCTCCAGATCCAGCAGGCAGAATCTTTTGATATTTGGTATGCAACATTGTGGGGTGGATCTGATTCAAGTTTGTTCAAATCGGCCCCCTGGGTTTATATTTGGGTTCAGTATAGGAGCCCAAATTTGAACTTACTGCATTTCAGGCAAATTTCTTTGAAAATCTTCTTCTCCAGATCCAGCAGGCAGAATCTTTTGATATTTGGTATGCAACATTGTAGGGTGGATCTGATTCAAGTTTGTTCAAATCGGCTCCCTAGATTCCTATTTGGGCTCACTATAGGAGCTCGAATTCGAATTTAGTGCATTTCAGGCAAATTTCTTCAAAAATCTTCTTCTCCAGATCCAGCAGGCAGAATCTTTTGATATTTGGTATGCAATGTTGCGGGGTAGATCTGATTCAAGTTTGTTCAAATCGGCCCCCTGGATACATATTTGGGCTTACTATAGAAGCCCGAATTCGAACTTAGTGCATTTCAGGCAAATTTCTTAAAAAATCTTCTTCTCCAGATCCAGCAGGCAGAATCTTTTCATATTTGGTAAGCAACATTGTGGGGTGGATCTGATTCAAGATTGTTCAAATCGGCCCCCTGGGTTAATATTTGGGCTCAGTATAGGAGCCCGATTTCGAACTTAGTGCATTTCAGGCAAATTTCTTAAAAAATCTTCTTCTCCAGATCCAGCAGGCAGAATCTTTTGATATTTGGTATGCAACATTGTAGGGTGGATCTGATTCAAGTTTGTTCAAATCGGCCCCCTGGGTTCATATTTGGGCTCAGTATAGGAGCCCGATTTCGAACTTAGTGCATTTAGGCAAATTTCTTAAAAAATCTTCTTCTCCAGATCCAGAAGGCAGAATCTTTTGATATTTGGTATGCAACATTGTGGGGTGGATCTGATTCAAGTTTGTTCAAATCGGCTTCCTAGATTCATATTTGGGCTCACTATAGAAGCTCGAATTTGAACTTAGTGCATTTCATGCAAATTTCTTAAAAAATCTTCTTCTCCAGATCCAGCAGGCAGAATCTTTTCATATTTGGTAAGCAACATTGTGGGGTGGATCTGATTCAAGTTTGTTCAAATCGGCCCCCTGGGTTTATATTTGGGCTCAGTATAGGAGCCCAAATTTGAACTTAGTGCATTTCAAGCAAATTTCTTAAAAAATCATCTTCTCCAGATCCAGCAGGCAGAATCTTTTGATATTTGGTATGCAACATTGCGGGGTGGATCTGATTCAAGTTTGTTCAAATCGGCCCCCTGGATTCATATTTGGGCTCACTATAGAAGCTCGAATTCAAACTTAGTGCATTTCGGGCAAATTTCTTCAAAAATCTTCTTCTCCAGATCCAGCAGGCAGAATCTTTTGATATTTGGTATGCAACATTGGGGGGTGGATCTGATTCAAGTTTGTTCAAATCGGCCCCCTGGATTCATATTTGGGCTTAATATAGAAGCCCGAATTCTCACTTAGTGCATTTCAGGCAAATTTCTTCAAAAATCTTCTTCTCCAGATCCAGCAGGCAGAATCTTTTGATATTTGGTATGCAACATTGCGGGGTGGATCTGATTCAAGTTTGTTCAAATTGGCCCCCTGGATTCATATTTGGGCTTAATATAGAAGCCCGAATTCGCACTTAGTGCATTTCGGGCAAATTTATTAAAAAATCTTCTTCTCCAGATCCAGCAGGCAGAATCTTTTGATATTTGGTATGCAACATTGTGGGGTGGATCTGATTCAAGTTTGTTCAAATCGGCTTCCTAGTTTCATATTTGGGCTCACTATAGAAGCTCGAATTCGAACTTAGTGCATTTCAGGCAAATTTCTTAAAAAATCTTCTTCTCCAGATCCAGCTTCAGAATCTTTTCATATTTGGTAAGCAACATTGTGGGGTGGATCTGATTCAAGTTTGTTCAAATCGGCCCCCTGGGTTTATATTTGGGCTCCGTATAGGAGCCCAAATTTTAACTTAGTGCTTTTCAGGCATATTTCTTAAAAAATCTTCTTCTCCAGATCCAGCAGGCAGAATCTTTTGATATTTGGTATGCAACATTGTAGGGTGGATCTGATTGTGATTCATGAACGTATTTATTTGTAAAGTTGATAGAATCTTAGACAAAATTTGCAGAAAAGATCTACTATAGAAGGGGTGGTATCCAGGGTGAACCGTTTACCCAAATCTAGCAGTACTAATGCATTATTCACACAAATCTTCGTTCAAATTTTATGACCCCTCATTGGAACACACGCATTCAGCTCATTCCAACAAAGGTCATATGCCATGTTTTCGAGACAAAGGAATAAAATTTTTAGTTATTCATGAAATTTTTAGGCAACTGTTGTCTGTTATTCACATTGCTTCATGAAATTTCAGTACTTTTAGAAGTTACCTCAGTAATCAAGGGTTAATTCCCCTTAATTAAATGTCGCCTCTAAAAAACAACCACTTTGCATATCTTACCTTTTTACCAGCATAACTGCCAAAACTTGTCAGCATTCTTCGCAAAAATCGCTATTCAAATTTTAATTTTTGTCTCTTAAACATACATGTACTTATCGCTTGTAAATACCCCATTGGAATGAGCTTTTTGAGCTCATTCCAATGAGAGGTCGCACACCATGCTTTTTGAGTCAAAAAAGCAATTTTTTTAGTTATTCCAGAATTTCGTACGTAAAACACAGCTTTATGACTTCACATTAAAATGAGCTCTCTAAGCTTGTTCCAATCAACATTCACGCACTATGTCTTTCACACAAAAAATAAAATTTTCCATTTATTCAGGAATTTTGTTTGCAAGAACACTCTTACCCCCCCCACCCCCCCCACAAACACACACACACAAACACACACACACACACACAAACACAGACACACACATCTAAAAGTTCGTCAGCAAAAAAACAGTTACTTCAATTTTTAAATGCATTATAGGAACACCTTGCCTAATCAAATTTAAATACTTTTGCATCATTCTGTATCTAGAACAAACCATTTACCATATCTTTACGCAAAATTCTCCAGCATCATTCACAAAAAAACACCATTATTTATATATTCACATTTCTGTCTCAAAAATATACCTGATCTTCCCATACCCCTATTGGAATAAGCTGTTTGAGCTTGTTCCAATGATGATAAAAAAAAATAAAATTTGTGAAAATTTTTGTTTTCTTGCATGCAAATATATACATGTAGCACATGGAAGATATCCACAGTTGGGGAGAGATGTCCAAGGCTATCTCTTCACATTCCTTGTTTGTGCTTCATGCTAAACCAGTTTGTCTGCAGAGATAAATTTGCTTTATTAAAAATCATTGGAGATTGGCCACACACCAATGATTTTAAATAAAACTAATTTTAGGTAACAAATGTTGAACTTCAAACAAAATCTATCACTCAACCAGTTAATGTTGATGAGGCATGACATGGTGAAGGTGACCTAAAATACTTCTTAGAGTCACTTTGTCAGGTGAGCGATTAAGGCCACGTGGGGCCTCTTGTTTTTTTTAGATCCACTGATCAGAATCTTTGGATATTTAGTATAAGCTTTTCTTAGGAGGAGCAGATGGTACCTGTTGAAGTCATTTCTCTGGGTTGATATTTAGGCTACCATGTCAGGTGAGCGCCCTCAGGCCCCTTGGGGCCTCTTGTTATATTTATTGGAGACTGCTGAAATTTCTTTCTTAGTGAAAATTTTATTACAAATCTACGGGATACTGTTTTTGAAGTGACATTCTTGGATTTAATACTACCAGCTGGTAACTTTCTTCACAAGATTCTACACCACTGAATTACTGGATTCTGTCAAACTGTACTTTGGACTAATTCAATAATTGATAAGTACCACTGTTTTTATTTTCTGTAAACCAATTAGTCTAAAAGATCGTTGTATCTTTTTTTTTAGCTCATCTTGACAAAGTCAAGCTGAGCTAATCTCATCGCTCCCCGTCCGTCGTCCGTCAACACCATGTTTTGGTCTTCTCCTCCAAAGCCACTGGGCCAATTCAAGTGAAAGTTTGTGTGAGTGATGGTCCCAAAGGGGCATTTCATTTTTGTTCAACTCAGCATGCCCAGCCCCATAGGGAGGGAGTGGGGGAAAATGCTCCAAAATATTTTAAAAATCTTCTTCTCAAGAACCAGTGTGTACAATGACTTGATATTTGCTATGGAACTTCCATATGAGATGTAGAATCAAGTTTGTTCAAAGTTCGTGAAGTAATATTTGGCTTTGTAATAGGAGGGATAAGATTTTTGGCCCCGCCCAAAATTTCTATTTTCTGAACCGATGATCCGGTATGAACCAAATTTGGTTTGTGGTAGTATTGGGTCATAAGTACTTGACCCATGCAAAAAAAAAAATTCCCGCATCCCCATGGGAACCCTGGGAGCTAAAAATAGAAATATTTTCAAACGCCCATATTTCCCAAACCCCATGGAACAGAGAGCTTTTATTTGGTATGAAGTATCCTTATGACCAGTAGAATTGAATGGTAAAAAAAAATTGCCATCGGTTATGTTAGGGTGTTCTGTAATGGGCATCGAAAAAATGCTGAGTCAGCATATTTGCAAAAATTTTTTAAAATCTTTTCTCCAGAACCAATCATCAGAATCTTTTGATATTTGGTATACAGCATACATAGGGGGTTCAGATAAAAGTTTGTTGAAATAAAGCTCATTGGTTCATATTTGGGCTCTCTACAGGAGCCCAAAGTTTTAACATAGGGTAATATGGGGAATATTTTTTAAAAATCTTCTTCTTCAGAACCACCAGTCAGAATCTTTTAATATTTGGTATACATCATTGTTATGAGGGTCAGATTCTAGATTGTTCAAACCAAGTCCCTAGGTTAATATTTGGGCTTCCTACGGAAGCCCAAATTTTATCTTTGTTCAATATGGAGGGTAATTTAAAAAAATCTTCTTCTTCAGATCCATCAGTCAGAATGCTTTGATATTTGGTATGCAACATCTCTATGGGGGTCAGATTTAAGTTTGTTCAAATCAGACCCCTAGGTATATATTTGGACTCACTATGGTAGCCCAAATTTTTACTTAGTGTAATATGAGGAAATTTCTTTAAAAATCTTCTTCTTCAGATCCACCAGTCGGAATGCTTTTATATTTGGTATACAATATCTCTAGGGGGGTCAGATTCCAGGTTGTTCAATTCGAGTGCCTAGGTTAATATTTGGGCTCGATATGGGAACATGAAATTTAACTTAGTACAATATGAGGGAATTTCTTCAAAAATCTTCTTCAGATTCACTTGTCAGAATGCTTTCACATTTGGTATACAACATCTCAAGGGGGGGGGGGGGGGGGGGGGGGGGTCAGATTCAAGTTTGTTCAAATCGGATCCATGGGTTAATATTTGGGCTCGCCATGGTAGCCCAAATTTGAACTTAGTGCAATTCGAAGAAATTTCTTTACAATTTCTCTTCTTCAGATCCAACAGTCAGAATGCGTTCATATTCGGTACACAACATCTCTAGGGAAGTCAGATTTAACTGTGTTCAAATCAAGAGCCTGGGTTAATATTTGGGCTCTCTATGGGAGCCGGAATTGGCCATTTTGCTGAAGAATTAAAAATTTAGTATTCAGTACCCTCTAGAGGTACTAAGATTAATCCACATAGGTTGTATCAAGGGGCTTCATAGGAGAGCTCTACATTTTACTTATGATCAACTGAAGAAAAGGCATGATGCCCAGATTATTTTTGTCACTCCTGAGGGACTCAAGGATTGACAGTGTAGCCTATGGAGATGGCTTGCTTAATGTAGACTCATTCTTGGACTCTGTTTAAATTGTGTTCTGTACAAGATGAGCGCTTCAGGCCCTGTGGGGCCTCTTCTTACTTAGTGCAATTTAAGAAAAAATCTTTAACAATCTTCTTCACCAGAACCAGTGGGCAGAAACTTTAGATATTTGGTATGCAGCATCTTGGTATGGGTTGGATTCACATTTGTTCAAATTGAGTCTTTTGATCAATATTGGGGCTCACTATGGGGCATGAATGTTTGCTTTGTGCAATTCAAGGAAAATTCTTTAAAAATTTTCTTCAGAACCATCATGCAGAATCTTTTGGTATTTGATCAGCAGCATTGTCCCATTCAGTCCTGTTGATGTTTTAGCTACACAGAGAGTATAGATTTACTCTATAGAACCTTAAGAATAGCTTTTGATAAAATTTGTGTCTTAACAGTATGGAACATTCGGTGAGCGCCTAAGGCCCCTTGGGGCCTCTTGTTTTAGTTAAATTTTAGAATAGTTAAATTCATAGTTTTTGTTGTTGATTCTCAGATTTCTTTCTGTTACCAATATCAATAATATTTCCATACCGTAACAGAAATCCCTGCATATGCTGAAGGTGACCTTACATACCAATTAATAATAAAACAAAAATTAAAATTCAGTCGGTATCCACCATAGAAAAATAAGAAAATGGCATAGGCTGGGTTTCCTCTCAAATGTAAAATTACTTGATTTTTTACCACCTCCCTTGAAAGTACTTGAATTCAGTTTACTTATAGTCTCTGAGATGAGAAGTTTCATGATAACCCACCTCAAACAGGTGTGGAGATTCTACATTACAGTTGCCATGGACTGGTCGTAATCCATGTGTGGTCAGTAGTGTCCATGCATGCATTTACAAGGTAATAAAAATCATCAGCAACATTTTAATTAATGAAGCACCAGGTTGTACCCGGTGCTTCATTAACTAAAGTTTTGATGATTATTCCTATAATTAGTGTTTGGAATCTAATATTATTGCGTCTGAGGAAATAATGCCCACTCCCAAAAAGTTCCCAGTCCACAGCAGTTTATTTCATGAGTTTCTGTTATTAATCGGATAAGATGCTGTGATGTAATACACTTTGGAAAGGGCTCAGAGGGCTCTTTCCAACAGTGTTACATCACAGCATTTCATCATCATGTTCATTATAGAAGTATGGTTTATCATCATTACAGAAGAATTAAATGAATAATAAAATGACAATTCGAGTAACAATATTTGTTAAAGATCTTGAAATGCAGGTGAACCAAAATCGATCAAATTATTTGTTTGGGTGCAAATGGCAGGCAGATGAATGAGCTTTCTCCCAATCAGTACCGTTCTAATAGTCCTTGAAATTCATTAAATTCCTTGAAAAGTGCTTAAATAGTTCTTGAATTTGATTCACTTAATATCAATAGAAACCCTGAAACGGTTGCAGGGTGAGGAAACACTCTGAGCAATGTTGTTGCGCATTACTCGGATGAGTGCCCAGGCTCGCTTGTTCTCATTCTTCACCAGTTGACCTTTGAAACTGAAAAACGGTCTAATTTGAAGAAAATTTTAAATGAAAGGAGTAACTTGGCTTTTTGACATCTCATACTTTTGGACTTTCATTGATAGGGTGGTAATGGTTGTGGAACAGGGGTATGTGTGTTATATTAATTTGTTGGGTGCCCAAACTGGAAGGTCCTAAAGGTACATTGTAATAGCTCTTTTAACATAGTCATTATGTCTATATTTTCAGAACACAATAACATTGCCGCCTGGTTTATCTATTAGTCCTGGTACGGTGTTAATGAAAAATGAACAGGGCCAGCTCGTTCTCGTACCAGGGCAGCCTGGAATTCAGGCAACATCAACAATGCCAAATAAAGTCCAAAACATTAGAGTACCAGTAAGTATTAAGTGTTTTTCTTCTGTTTTTCATAGTTTTTCTCTTTTTGGTATACATAGAAAACTCAACTGTTCTGAGGTATCCCATGCATTGCCATGTTATTGAAATCTGGTAACAAAAACAAACTAATTACTAGAGAAACAGAATTTACTGCACCCAGTAAATTCAAGTCTGTGTGAAAATGGTTAATGTATCAGGAATAAACTATACAGAAAGAGAATTTATGGAGGCTTATTTTCAGGAGTAAAATATTTTTAAACAAATCAGAAATGGATTTTCGTTAATAGTATTTACAGATATTCATACAGGAATCAGAACATTTTTTCATAAAAAAACAGAAAAGGCATATATGTGACCAGCATTCAAAGGGTTCGATACATGAATCAGAAATGGACATTTTTGGCTCTGCCCACTAATTTGAGTGATGAAATACGTTCATGAACTTTTGAAATGCATTAAGGTGTAATGAAATGCATTCCCCAGTCTTTCTGAATAATACCTTGGTAACCTCTTTCAGGCGGACCATATATTGAACCTCCATCAAGTTTTAAATCAGTCGGTATAGTCCCATGTATACACCCACTTTAAAGAAATGGCTCCACCAACTACAGATCTGTCATTTTTGGGTGATGATAGCAAATATTTATTATGATTTAGAAACCTCTAAGGCAATCAGCCTACTGTATCACACACAAGGCCTCAAACTAGCTGAAAAAACAAAGATGAGTGCAAACTGGTTGTTGGTAACCAGCATGCCAAAACGAATAGAGATAGGATGATTTGTATTTGAGTTATCGAGCTGACAAAGGGTGCATGGTCTCTATATCGGAGATAGTGCCATAAAAAACTTAAAAGCCCCAAGAGATCATTTAAAGGCCTACCCTTAAGAGCATCTAGTGCCCTAAACAAGGCATACATAAAATAAGATTGTGGAATCTTGAATCATGGCATTTGCGTAAAGAGCGGCAATATGGCAGGAAGCGTGCAAAAGTTTCTACAGTCATAAGTTAAATGATGTTGTTTGTTCTTCGCGGTGAAGTATGAAGAGGGTTAAAGACAGACCATTTAAATATTCCATTTCATTAATTCATAATTGTGATAAGTGTTTCGAGAGAGCCGCTTACCACTCGGCCCGAAACCTGTTGATCTTGAGTTATGATTGAGAATGAAAAAAAAATTAAAAAATGCAATGAAAGGTGAAGGGTTATTTATTCAACAACAATTAATCAAGTGTTGTAAGATAGATCTGTATAATAAACAAATTTTCTTGCCACTCAAAGGGTTTCTTTCAACTTGGTTTGGGGATGGAATTTATGATGTTTTCCTGTTAGTAATACAAAGAAATTAGGGGGTATAAAAAACTCTGTGGCCCAATGGACCACCCCCAAAGGTTCCCTGATAACACAGCTGGGCCAGTACTAGTGACAGGCTACCAGTATGCCAAACAGGCCCAGGACAGATTATTTATTTATTTATTGGTGTGTAAGGTCACATATTTCTGCATAATGGCTAATCATGACCACGACAGTTTTACAGGTGGAGGAAGCTGGAGTACCCGGAGAGAACCACCGAGCAGCGGCGAGCAACTGTCAGCTCCCCAACATACTGATTCCACACAAGCAGGGTTAGCATTGGTTGAAGACAGGTGCACCATCGACGTGCAGTATGCCTTAATACACAGCGTCACCGTGCGCCCACATGGGCAATGGGGGTGAAGTGTCTTGCCCAAGGACACAACGCGGTTGCCGCAGGTGGGATTTGAACCGAGGACCACTCGGCTTGCAGCCTGCACCTCTACCAACTGAGCCACTGCGCCCCCAGGTCAGATGATTTGTTTTTGAGTTATCGTCAAGACAAAAGGAAGGGGATAGAAAATATTCATACAGGAATCAGAACATTTTTATAAGAAACCAGAAATGGCATATATGTGACCAGCATTCAAAGGGTTTGATACATGAATCAGAACTGGATATTTTTGGCTCTGCCCACTAATTTGAGTGATGAAATACATTCATAAACTTTAGAAATGCATTAAGGTGTAATAAAATGCATTTCCCAGTCTTTCTGAATAATGCCCCCATATTAAGATCTTCAGAGGGTTAAAATATTCCCTTTAAATACTCCATTTTAATCCTTTAAATGTGGGCGCAGTGGCTCAGTTGGCAGAGGTGCAGGCTGCAAGGCGTGAGGTCCTCACTCTGTCCTTGGGCAAGACACTTCACCCCACTGCCCACCTGGGTGCATGGTGGTACTTTGTACTAAAGCGTACTGCACATCGATGGTGCACCCATCTTCAACCAATGCTAACCCTGCTTGTGTTGATTTATTATGTGGGGGATCTGACAGTTGCTCGTTGTTGCCCGGTGGTTCTTCCCGGGTACTCCGACTTCCTCCACCTGAAAAACTGTCGTGGTCATGATTAGCCACTGTGCAGAAATATGTGACATGAAACACCAATAAATAAATAATCCTTTAAAAAATGAGCTCAATCCAATAAAGGGTCATAAGCTATGTTTTTCAAGCAAAAATGAAAAGGTAATTAAAACTGAATAGACGTTTCTGTGAATAATGTTGACCAGTTTTCGCCATTATGTTGGCTAAAGGGTTAAGAATCCCTTATTTTGGAAGGCACACTAAAAGGGGTGTCCCATTCCACATAGAATTAAATGTTAAGAAAATAAAGCGGAAAACATTAAGTTTCTCAGCTGAGAGTACCTGCTTTTGCACTCCGGAGGGATGGAACGGCACAAATCAGAGACATTCTCTTAATGGCACTTTGGCACCAAGGGTTTCTGCACTCTCGGTGAGACCCAGCTGAGTGCAATGAAAGACTATAGAACTCCTCTAACAAATAAGTTTTAAACAGTCATAGCACTAACACAGTTAACAGTACAGTCGACCATGTCAGCATTGCATTGTTACCGGCACCCTGACAGTTTTGTGATAGGTTTCAACAATTATTCAGTGCAGTTTTATGGAAAGGGTTAACTTTATTCTGCCTGAAATAAAATATGTGCAATCCACATAGAAGTCTGGAGAGGGTTAAAAGCAGTGAACTGAATAATTTTCAATTTATTTCCTTGCAAGGCAAAGGGTTTCTCTCAACTTAGTTTCAGGAACTAACATCCCATTATGATGACAAGGTCAGATTTCATTTTGACAGCTTTCTCCACTGGTGTTAAAATAGTCTCCAGTGTGAACATAACATCATACTGCTTGGGGAGAATTTACTGTATCAGGAAATTGGAGGCTGTGAAAACCCTGTGGCCTACTGGGCCATACTCAATGGCCCTAGCGACCTGAAAAACATAGGTGGCCGAGAAGTTGTGAATGTCTACCAGTATGCCAAAAATCAGCGAGATAGGACAATTCCTTTTCGAGTTATAGTGAGGACAAGGAAGTGCATAGAAGACAGGAGAATAAGAAGAAGAAGAGGAAGAAGAAGAAGAAGAAAAAGAAAAGAAAAAAGAAGAAAAAAAGAAAAGAAAAAGAAACCATACAAAAACAATAGTCTGTGTGTTCACACAGACTAAATATGTGGTGGTGTAGAAAAACTAAGCTTATCTTGTTGGCATAAGTCAGATCATATCTGTTGAGAACTATCAACAGCTAAGTTATTTATTTGTGAATATGGCTGGGTGGTTTTTAAATTCAGTTCCCTTTTGCATGGTAAACCTGAAAACTGAACTGCAAGACCCAGAAAAAAAACAGCCGTATGGTTTTACTGTTATACTGTGTATAAACTGGTCAAACAATCTTATGGTTTGCAACTTGGCTAAAGACCACCATGGATTCTCGTCACTTAGTCTATCCGGCAAAAGGGGGAATACATTGTGTTTTGATTGTTACATTTTCTCCCTTATTGATTTGTCTGGGGGGTGGAAGGGGGGGGGGGGGTGTTGCTGATTGAATAGGCATATAAACTGATCCCCTAGAACCCCAAAGACTAATCAAAGGCTGAACCCACTGCAGACAGGGCTTTTGTGGTGAGTGGTGTCGTACAAACTATTGCAGATTTTTTCCAACTTGAAGAGGCTCAAGTGTTATTTACCATCGGTTCTTAACACCTAAAAAGGTTTTTTCTTGATACCAAACCGAAATCAAAACCATTTCTGAAAAATCAAAACGTCCAGCTCTATTTGTGAAGACATGTATATCAGATAATTTAATGAACAGTTTAGCAATTTGAATGTTGTGACTATCCCGTCCTGGAATGTCACAGCATTTACATTCATGATTGCTAAACAATCATATAAATGTTAGAACTTCAAGGAGATTCTCCAGAATGGAGTGCCTAAGAAATTTGGTACAAGTCAAGTGGAGAAATATAAATGTGGCTGAAAAATCTGTGGTACAGCAATGTGGTAACATTCATCAGCACATGGTAAAGCAATGTGATTTTCAGTGCCACCATGTTACTAAGATACCAGTCTTCAATCCATGATCATTCATTAAAAAATTACTTTTTCACTCACCTGGTGTCGTTCATTCTGTGTCTTATGCCTGCATACATTAACTTTTGTATTTCTTCATTCTCAACATTACTTTCGTTAGTGAGAAACCTTCAAAACATTCTGAGGTTTCAGGAGGTTTCAACAAATTTTTGTGGAAACTCTTATAGAACTGGTCTGCTCTGCATAAATTCTGGTTTCCCTACGGTCTCCAGAAATTAACATTGCTATCAAATTTTCATTTTGGCTGTTAACTGGTTGAGTGCTAGAAGCCACTATCATCGCTCTGTTGAAAAGTGCTAGAATTCACTTTAATAGCTTTATGCTGGATGCATTAGCTTATTGTTTGTTCAGCAGTAAAAGAAGAAAAAAATTATATAAAATTGTTTGGTTACAATTTTTGGAGAGTGCCTGTGGGCACTATCCAATAAATTATAACAAAACAATTATCTATGAACAAAATCTGGCTAAACTAAGGCTACTCTTGCTGGCATCCTGGTATCTTTGAAAAAAATACCTGTGTTCCAAATCACATTTGAAAAATAATTTAGCACTCAACCAGTTAATTATCTCTTGTCCGAAGAATAATCACTAAAAGAGGAAATAGTTATTTCTTCAACTTTATGAAAATTGAAAAAGTTTTCTATATTCCTGATCAGCCTTGAAACCTTCACCCCACCCCCAACCCCTATCAAGGTTTTTCTTCTGTACATTGAATTGTTTGTTTGTTTATTGAGGTTCAATAACACTTTTAACTGTAATGGTTACATCGTGTCGGAGAACATCAGAATTAAACTGTACAGTTCTAAATTATTTATCTAACAATCAAATTCATTTTGGCTTGAAAACCACAAGAAATGGTACGTATCACATAATGTGTTCTGATTCCGTATCATACAGACAACTCATTCTGTATCATATAGCCGACTTGTTTCCGGGAATGCAACAGACTACCATAACAGGCGCATGAATACATTCTATGTGAGTGATCGACTCAGCTGATCGCCAACAAAACAAAACAATACAAAATTCCTTACAGTTAGCGACAGAACTATTAATAGCAAATGCCCCCCCCCCCCCACAATAAATTGAAACTGCACAATTAAATATTTTTTGCACACTTGTAAATTCAAGCATATCATCATAGGAAGTGACATTGAGAGTGAATAATTTTACAACACAAGTTTGAAAATTTGCGGTGACCGCGTTACTCGTTGTTTTTCAAAGTGCACAACAATATTGTTCCATAGAATATGGGTTGTGTTTTTTTTAAAACTTTTTCTCGCCCAAAATTATGTCCCCAAAACTGTATTAATAATTTAAGATTTAATCTGTTTATGTGACAGAATTGTAAGATAAATGAATTATCATGATAATCTGTATTTATGAAAGGTGGTTTCTAGCTTGGGTATTTGTCAAAGACACCATGCTATACTACCTGTAACGGGAGTCATAGTTTAACAAAATTTTGTTCATAAATAATTGTTTTATTACAATTTATTGCAGAATTCCTATTTGCACACCAATAAAGTTTTAACAAAACCATTTTTTATTAGCTCAACTTTGACGTAAGACAAATTTGAGGTTATGCCATGGCCTGTCGTCCGTCTGTCTGTCAATAATTCAATACGGCTCGGGCTAGAGGCCGTATTTATGAACCGATCTTTACGAAACTTCTTGAGCACCTTTGTTATCACCGTGGGAAGAGAAAAGGTGTTTTGGGGTGCGGTCCAAAATTCAAGATGGCCACCAGCAGCCATTTTGTACCTTGGTGTAATCAGTTTTTTGTGCAGAACTTCTGTATGAAAGTTCTGATTCGAATAAATTTTTGTGTGAATGTTTAGTAACATGGAATACATCACCTATAATACACGTTTTTTTCTCGTGCAGAAATTACGCAAATTAGATGAACTTTGATTTTTTTCAGTGCTACTTACACACAGTAAGTACACATGCCAGTACGCTTCGGGCTAGGGGCTGTATTTATGAACCGATCTTCATGAAACTTTATGGGTGCCTTTGTTATCACATTGGGACGAGAACGAGTGTTTCTGGGTGCGGTCCAAAAATTCAAGATGGCGGCCTGCAGCCATTTTGTACTGATATTAGGTCCAATTAATTTTTTGCACACAACTTCTATACGGCTCAGGCCAGAGGCCGTACTTATGAACCGACCTTTACAAAACTTCTTGGGTACCTTTGTTATCACTGTAGGATGAGAGAACGAGTGTTTTTGAGTGCGGTCAAGATGGCCGCTGTCAGCCATTTTGTACCAAAATTAGTGCAATCAGTTTTTTGTACAGAACTTCTGTATGAAAGTTCTGAATAAATTTTCTTTGTATGAATGTTTAGTAACATTGAATACATCACATTTAATACAGTGTTTTTCTCGTGCAGACATTATGCAAATTAGATGGACTTTGATTTATTCAGTGCTACTTATACACAGTAAGTACACATGTCAATACATCTTGGGGCTAGGGGCTGTTTTTATGAACCGATCTTCACAAAACTTCCTGAGTACCTTTGTTATCACCTTGGGACGAAAACAAGTGTTTCTGGGTGCGGTCCAAAATTCAAGATGGCTGCCAGCGGCCATTTTGTACCGAAATTAGGTCCAATCAGTTTTTTGTACACAACTTCTATACGGCTCAGGCTAGAGGCCCTATTTATGACCCGACCTTTACGAAACTTCTTGGGTACCTTTGTTATCACCTTGGGACAAGAACGAGTGTTTTTGGGTGTGGTCCAAAATTCAAGATGGCTGCCGGCGGCCATTTTATACCAAAATTAGGTACAATCAGTTTTTGATACAGAACTTCTATATGAAGGTTCTGATTTGAATACATTTTTGAATGAATGTTTAGTAACATGGAATACATCACATATAATACAGGCTTTTTTCTCGTGCAGAAATTATGCAAATTAGATGAACTTTGATTTATTCAGTGCTGCTTATAAACAGTGAGTGCACATGTCAATACGGCTCAGGCTAGAGGCTGTATTTATGAACAGATCTTCACGAAATTTCTTGGGTACCTTTGTTATCACCTTGGGACAGGAACGAGTGCTCTGGGGTGCCTTTGTTATCACTGTGATATGAGAAATATTTTTGGGTTCAGTCAGACCCACTTTGGGACTCGAAAGATGTCTTTTCTAGTTTAGCATCTAACTGTCGCTCACCTTTACAATACTTTACCTATACATTTGTCATTAACTTACTGTGTGTCATTGCTGTATCACTTACTATACATGTACATGTCTTAAACAAGTTGAGCTACAGTGTCATTGACACTTTCACTACACATCCATTAAACTTTAAACCCTTGTATTTAATGGAATTGTCGCTATGACATAAATGTTTCTGTATTCAGCTGGTGATGTACAAGCCAGAACTTTTTTCCCAGCACCGTTTATACCGGTTCCTTTCCCGACGAGTCTTTAGTTATACTTCGAAAAGTTTCCAAATTTCATTATACAATTATCGATTGTCTGTCGCATAGTGTGAAAATGAAACTTTCAAAGTAAAATAAAGTCGGTTCACAAAACAATTAGTTAACCAAAAATGAAATAATATTAAAAAGCAATCATTTCCAACCACAACATTAACCATCTCATCTGCGGATCCCCATATATCTAAATTGGTCAACTTTATCTTTGAACTTCTTTTAAAAAAGTTTCTCCCAGCTGTTTTGCATGGTTAGCCATGAGTGGGCACCAGCCGAAGAGAAACAGCGATACGAATTTCAACAAACACGCCCAATAGAAAAGATAACAAATGTAATCTGGACTTGTTCCCCAAAAATTGTTTTGATTTTTTATCAATCAATTTGATCAGTACAGCTACAAGCAAAACAGACAGACTCTTCACTTTTGGGTTTAAACATCTGAATTAAACTTTGTTTATTTAACTAAATTTTAATGCTAGAGATGAGACGACTAATCAGTGTAACATCGGCTCTCGGCCTATAAGCGCCCATCGGTTCACCATCAGCACTCATGGTTCAACATTGGCCCTCGCCGATTGTCTGGAACTCCGTGAAAGTGTTATGGATGATCTGTAATGAACATTCTTCCCCTTCATGGGACAACCAGTGGCAAGTGATCGGTATGTCACTCGTCTGTTACTGATATCAGGTAATTGATGGTTCGTGAAAGAAAAGGAAAATATTAGAAAAATATAAAAGAATAAAGATTTTGATTGTGTAACTGTGTACCAAGTTGTTTCTTTTCAACCTACTCACAATTGTTTACAATTGGCTGTAACATAAGTGCAAGCCCTACTTCGGAACTAACTCAAGCTTTTAGAATCTTTTCCAAACGAGTTGGAAAAGTACTAGAGTGCAAAAGCACGAAAAAGATCGAAAAAAGGGTCGAGCGAGCCCAGCGCTCAAAATTACAGGTACTCTCTCTGCACACCTCTTGCATTTACCGAGCGCATGCGCAACAACCGTGACGTCAATTCCTTTTATTTCCGCCATTGTACATGGTCGGAAATTTTTGTGACTCGTGCTAATTTGCTGTTTATTCTTCGTGAACAACTTATTCTACATTCTTAGTGTGCAAGTGGATTTTATCCTTTTGTCAAGCTACCAAATTATTGTTAATTAATGTTAATTTGTATTATTATTGCTTGTTTCTTCACACTTTATCTTGTTTTTCCCCCACGTGTGAACACGACCTTCGTGCTGTTTTCCGTCGGCGGGAAGCTTGATTACTTTGATATAATGCCAAAGACTATTCCTTGTACCTCTTGCTTGCAAGTGAAGCATGTGGACGACTCTCATTCCACATGTGTCACTTGCAACAATTGCACTCAGGCCCAATCATGTGGTATTTGTGGGGTTTGGTCCTCTAAATTCTGGGCTTCTGTTAACAAGGTGGTTCTGTCCAGAGCTAGAATCCCTCGTTCTCGGGTAAGGGTAGCTGTGCCGTAGCAGACATTTCTGCTGGTGCACGTGGTGACTCTGTCACACAGGATTCTGATCTGTCTTCTGTGGCGAGTTCCTCTGCAGCTGTTGACGGTGTTAGTTCAGTGATACCTGACGAGGAGACCGTGGTCTCTTTGTCTTCTGATGTCACTATTGAGGCGTCTGTTTTTGTTGAGAGCTTTTCTGAGGTCAGCTCGGTGACCCTCTCCGATCTGCCTCCTACACCGTCGACTTGTTGAGGAAGTTGTTACTCCAGATCCTATTCTGTCTGATGGTGGCTCTTCCATCTCCTCTGGGGATGGTCTACAGTCTCGGGGGACCGAGGCTGTATCTGCTGGTGTGTCTGTGTGTTCTCAGCCTCCCCCAGCCTCGCGGCGGGGCTGTGCGGGTTTGCTGTCTGCTCCGTCTCATCTGGCTAGGTTTGCTCCTAGTCGGTTGAGCCAGCCGGTCACTTTGGCAGCGATTCCTCGTCCCTCGAGTGAATCGTTTATTATTCCACCTTCCCCTGCTAGTGTGCCGCCTAGCTGGATGGTGTTGGGACGTTGACATCCAGGGCCTGCTGTTCGGCAGCAGTCAGTGACAGCCCCTGTTAGCTGTCACTCTCGGAACCTTCCTCTGGTGATTCCTCACTGTGTTCCGAGTCTGGGTGTCGATCGATGCTTGCCGTCGGTCTCAGAGGATAGGCAGTTGGGGCCGTCTGCTGCGCCGAGGCCATTGACCGGTTCCTGTCATTCTTGGGACAATCCTCCGGTGTCTTCTCACCGTGTCCTAGGTCCAGCTACCGATTGACGTGCGCCGTCAGTCTCTTTAGAGGATTTGCAAGCAGGACCTTCTATTTCGCAGAGGTCAGTGATGGCCCCTGGGCATCACAATCGGGACTATCCTCCGGTGTCTTCTCACCGTATCCCTATTCTGTCTGCCGATCGACGTTCAACGTCGGTCTCTTCTGAGGATTTGGGTTCTTCTACCAGAAGGGTCCATTGGGAGGACACTCCGTCGGGAGATACTGCTGCCACGGATTCTCAGGGTGACCTGCGTCAGGCCGTTTTGGCACTCACCCGGTTGCTCTCTGGCAACCCTCAAGTTGGCCTCCCTGTGCATCCTGAGGCACAACCTCCTTTGGTCGGTTGCCGAGATGTCTCGCCTGGCCCCTTGGATACTGCACAGTATTCACAGGAGGTTTCTGCTGGTCAGCCCGAGTTGGGCTACGTCTCCTCTGCTACGGAGGATGACGAGTATCTTGAAGGTGATGGGCCCCCCTCGTCAGTCTTGGGGCAGGCTTTGGATTTCGTCTTTGGCTTATTGCCGGACGTTCAACCTTCCGACCAGCCTTCTGTGACCGTCCGGCCGCGGTCCACTGTGGAGCCGCGTAACCCTGTTGAGCCTTCTAGCTCCGGGCCTTTGCGTCCTCTGCAATCGGCTCAGGTTGTTGAGTCCTTCCAGGGCTTAGACGCCAAAATGCGTTCTAAGGCCCTCAAGGGTTCCTTCTTTTCTAGAGCTGATGCCTTTCTGCCTCCATCGCGGTTTCGTGTTTACGATTCCGTCTCTCCACCAGTCTTCCGAGGGATGACTACTGTGGATGAGGATTCTTCTTCCTTCGGGTTGACTAAACCTAAGTTGGCAGTTCTCCCGATGTCGGTAGTTGAGTCTGTGGTGGGCCTGTCCCGAGAGATGCTGGGTATGTTATCTCTCGTGGACCATGTCGTCGCTGCTCTGGCTGAATATTTTCCACCAGGGGAGTTTGATGACGCTCAGGCGCCTTTTCGCGTTTTGTCACAGGCTCTTATGAACTTGACACACGCTCACGCCTGTAACACGGCTAATTTGGAGCTGGTACGCCGGGATGCGGTGTTGGATTCTTTACCATCCCTTCCTTCTGAGCAACGTGCTGTTCTGAGGTCTGCCTCTTTGGTGGGACCTCAGTTGTTCCATGGTTCCGTGGAAGCTGTTCGTGGCAAAGTTCTTCGTCATTCGAAGGACCAGCTTTTGCTGCGACAGCTTGACCAACCTGCTGCTGCGGGTGGGGGTCGTTCCAGGCCCGCCAAGCGTGCTGCTGCGTCTGCCTCGTCGGCGACGTTGGCTATGCCTTCGGCTCCGTCTGCTCCTTCTGCACATAAGAAGCGCTGACGTGGCCAGGCTCGCTGGCAGCCTCAGGCTGGAAAGTCTCAGGACTCTGTCACTTCCCGAGGTGGTTTCTCCTCTCGGGGGCCTCGTCGAGGCCGCAAGTGAAGGTTCTCACCTCGATTCGCCTCCAGTCAGGGGAAGGCTGTCGCTGTTTTACGACCGTTGGACAGAGATAACGTCGGACTCTTGGTCGATCGAGGTGGTCAGGAACACCCTTTCACCGGGGTTTTACTCAAGACTTTTCTTGGTGCCGAAGAAAAATGGCCAATGTCGTCCTGTCATCGATCTGAGTACCCTGAACGAGTACATAATAGCTCCTCGTTTCAGTATGGAGACTTTCCGGTCGGTTCGACGTTCAGTTCATCAGGACGATTTTGCGGCTAGTATCGACCTGAAGGATCCTACTTCCATGTACCCATTCATCTGGCGTCACGGAAATACCTTCGGTTCTCGTTTCAGGATCGAGTTTTTCAATTCAGAGCTCTCCCGTTCGGTTTGAACCTGGCTCCTTGGGCCTTCACCCGACTGATGTCACGTGCTTGCTTTCCACCGCACTCAGTCGGCAGTGACTTCGTCAGCCTACCTAGACGACATCCTCCAACAGCACCACGATGCTGCTGTTCTGGAGTTCGATGTCCGGCAGTTTCTTTGCCTGCTAGCGTCGCTGGGTTTCAGAGTCAATCGCGAGAAGTCGGATCTTCTTCCTTCTCAGCGATTCCATCATTTGGGGATGGATTTCGACACTCTTCACAATGTAGTGTCGGTCCCCCAGGCTCGGGCGACGATTATTTCCGCTTTGACTCGGAACCTGCTTCAATCTTCCTCGGGCTCGGCCAGGACTTTCCTTCGGATGCTGGTCATTTGTGGTTCGGTGACAGATCTCATTCCGCTCGGTCGCTTGTTTGTCCGACCTCTCCAACACTTCCTGTTGGATCATTGGCATCCGAATGTAGATCCGCTGGACCTGGAACTCACTATTCCTCGGTCTCTGCTTTGTCACCTCCGCCCTTGGGCAGATATTCCCTGGCTGACACAGGGTGTTCCGTTGGATCTTCCTTTGGCCGATCGCATCCTTACTGCGGATGCCAGCGATCGGGGCTGGGGTGCGACATTGGATCCTCTCGGTCTGTCTACTCACGGAGAGTGGGACAGCGAGCAGGTGGGTCTTCATATCAACCAGAAGGAGCTCCTTGCTCTTCTGTTAAGTTTTCGGCTTTGGATCCCTCATCTGTCGGACCATCTTCTTTTGGACAATTCGACAGTAGTTGCCTACATACCGAATCAAGGAGGCACACATTCGATTCCCATGTATCGGCTGTCTCGGGATCTTCTTCTGTTGGCGCGGGATGTGAACGCTCGGGTGTCCATTCGACACATTCCCGGGCGTCTCAACGTCCTAGCAGACTCCCTGTCCCGACACAACAGTGTCCTTCCAACCGAATGGATGCTACATTGGTCGGTGTTTCAGGCGATTTGCGAGCAGTGGGGCCGTCCTCAGGTCGACCTTTTCGCTACTCACTGGAATCATCAGGTAGAGACCTTTGTCTCCCCTTGTCCAGATCCTCTGGCATTTGCAGTAGACGCTCTGTCTCTGGACTGGACAGGTTGGATCGGCTATGCCTTTCCTCCTGCACCGATTCTTCCTCAAGTATTAGTGAAGATTCGTGCTTGCAGTTGCAGGATCATTCTGATCACACCCCTGTCTCCACAGAGGGTGTGGATCAATCTGCTGCGGCCTCTATTGGCCGATCGACCGATTCGTCTACCTCTACGTCGCGATCTTCTTTCACAGGGTCGTCCCAGGAAGTATCACAACAACCTGGCGAGCATGTCCCTTCACGCCTGTCTTTTATCAGGTCCAGTCTCCGACGTAGAGGTTTTTCGAGACGATCAGTGGAGTGCATTTCTGCATTGCGGCGACATTCCACTGGCATGACTTATGCTGCCAAGTGGAAGGTTTTCTGCCGCTGGTGTGCAGATAACAATGTGAATTACCATGATCCGTCAATTGCTCAAATTGCGGATTTTTTGGTTTTTCTTTTTGACTCCAAGGGCCTCCAGCCTATTACGATTAAGGGCTATCGGTCTATGCTGTCTGATACTTTCTCTTATGTGGGAAAGCGGTGCATCGGTCGTAATCTTTTTCTCTCCAAACTCATTCGGCACTTTCCTTTGAAGAGGCCTCGAGTTTTGCATCTTACACCCAAGTGGAACTTGGCATGGGTGTTGCACTGTTTGGAGGGGTGCCATTCGAGCCTTTATCTGAGACCGACATGCGTTTTCTCACCTATAAGACGGCTTTTCTTCTAGCGTTTGCTTCTGCTCGTCGAGTCAGTGAGCTTCATGTGCTATCTGTTGATTCTGCCTTCTTCCGAAATGAGGCTAACAGTGTCACCTTCACTACTGATTGCTCTTTTCTGGCTAAGAATCAGCTTCCTGATTCGGTACCTCCTCCCATCTGCATTCGGGCTCTCCCTGCTGTAGATGGCCGGTAGAGCTGTAGGTTTTTAAATTTCTTGTTCGGTTTCGGTTTTGGTTTTTCAGGTGGAGTAAAACCTCGGTTCGGTTCGGTTTTCGGTTTGTTCATGAGGCCAAGTAAAATTCAATAAAACTCATTCTTATGCCTGGAGTCATAACTGAATGGTAGAGATATTGAGTGAAACTCAATGAATGCCCGAAATAAGCTATAATACACGACGAATCAGGAAGGCCAATATAATAATTACCTAAATATACAGAACTTTTATTGTGCTTGGCCATTTTTCGAGGTCTGACACCTGCACGCAACTTGAGGAAAGCTGCAAACACAACTAAACTGAAATGTCGGAAATTCACAGAATGTAGCCTTCCCAGAGTAGTGAGAGTACCCAGACACTGCCATTGGCAGTGTCTGGGTACTCTCACTACTCTGGAATGGCTACATTCTGTGAATTTCTGCAGCAAGAGAGTATTTAATAAAAAACGAAAAACCTTAGATTACGGGATGTCGACGGTTTCGGTTTCGGTTTTTTAAAAGAAATAAAAACCTCAGTTCGGTTTCGGTTAACCTACAGCTCTAATGGCCGGAGGCCTCTTCTTTGTCCTGTTCGTGCGATCAAGACTACATTACTCGCATTCAGTTCATTAGGAGGGGTCGGAAGAGATTCTTTCTGTCTCTCATTCCTAAAAGGCAGTCTATCTCTTCCCATTCTATTTCCAGGTGGATCTGTCTTGCAATCAAGCTGGCTTATTCTCGCTTGTCTGTGTCGGATCTTGTTTCGAACTGGCTTAATGCTCATGAGGTTCGTGCCATTTCTACATCCTGGGCGTTCTCCAATTCTGTTTCGCTCGGGATGTTATGAATGCGGCTTACTGGAGGAATACTTTTACCTTCTCCTCCTTTTATCTCCGCCACCTTCAGCAGCAATCTGAGGACCTTTATTCTTTAGGCCCTCTCGTTGCTGCTCAGGCTGTTGTGCATCCTCGTTAAAATTGTTTTTATCGAGGTTGTGCTTCGCTCAGCCTTGTTCTTTTCAGGTGCCTTCTCTCTATCTTCATTACAGGTTTTCGTTATTGTTCTCTGCCATCCTTGCTTTCGTTCTACTCTTGTTGGTATTGGTTATGTGATTCACCTCCTCCTATTGTTTATTCAGCCAATTGTAAACAATTGTGAGTAGGTTGAAAAGAAATTAAAATTTTTTTAGTTAATTTTGTTTCTTAACATACCTACCACAATTGTTTACCGGAGACCCACCCTCCTTGGGGATATCTTTGATATCAATGCCTCCCCGCTAAATCACAAACTTCTCATTGGCAGAAATACGGAATTGACGTCACGGTTGTTGCGCATGTGCTCGGTAAACGCAAGAGGTGTGCAGAGAGAGTACCTGTAATTTCGAGCGCTGGTCTCGCTCGACCCTTTTTTCGATCTTTTTCATGCTTTTGCACTCTAGTACTTTTCCAACTCGTTTGGAAAAGATTCTAAAAGCTTGAGTTAGTTCCGAAGTAGGGCTTGCACTTATGTTACAGCCAATTGTAAACAATTGTGGTAGGTATGTTAAGAAACAAAATTTACTAAAAAAATTTTAATTTTTTATCCACCATGATTCATGTGAATACGGATGCTCTTCACTGCCCAAACTGTACTGCATTCTGCAAAATGTTGCAATATTTCTTTCAACCACGCTCATCGTCTCATTAAATATATAATGGCATTCTTTATTCCCATATTGGACAGATATTTCCTCCATATTAGTAATCTGTGTTAATTGTGAGACTGAGAGGTTTGGGTGCAATAAGTTTAACATCGGGTGATTCGGAGTGCGATTTATCAACACGAAGCCACTGAATTTTTCTCATTGTTGAATTGTATGGAGCACGTGATAAAAATAGATACCACAGGGGGCAGTTCGCAGCCAACATTGACATATCGACACTGAACCTGGCTGTTACTGCCAGAGAAGAAAAAAATTGAGAATTTTTCTTGCGGTGACCACACAACTTATTTCATTGGTAATAAGTTGTGGGATAACCGCACCAAGAGCAAGATGAACAGGGGATGTCTCCCACCACCCACCCACCCACAACCTGTGGCATTCACTTTCTCAAAGAGCAAGATGAACAGGGAACGTCCCTGGGGCTCAGACGGGCAGGCCTGCCTATCTGTACAGGCCAGTAAGTTGCAAGATAGTCACAAAGAATTTCCTCACGTTTTTTCGTCATTGATTCTTTCAACAAGCAAAACAAAAATTCATGAGCCATTGCCACTTGCCCTTCATTTGCTGCCTGTAAAAGTGTGAATTCTGCATGTGGGTGGAATGGGTGGAAAACACTATTGCTTCAAATGAAAACAAAATACACAGCTGGGTCCACGTGTCCTGTATCTGTTCATTTAGAAGTAAGGGGAGGTAGCTTAATTCCTGTGATGTCTTACAACAGAATTTTTTTCAGTTTTCAACAAACTTTCAGTTATATTTTTTTTTTACACGAAACGGATAAATTTGGTATGAACCATAACAATAGTATATATAATAGGTCAGCTGAAGTTAATTATACTTCAGAGGTCATGTTTTTATTTAACCCTTTACCTAACGAATCGGCCAAAACCTGCCAGCTCTATTCTCAAAAATGCCAATTAATGTTCATTATTTTTTTCATTTTTTGTCTCAAAAACATAGGTTATGACCCCTTGTTGGAACGAGCTCGTCGAGGGGTCATAACCTATGTTTTTGAGACAAAAAATGAAAAAAATTAGTTATTCAAGATTTATTTTTGCAAGTGTCGTCTGCTTTTCAGGTTAGGTAAAGGGTTAATTTATATTTCGAGTTTATATAATTTTGATTTCACATAACCGCGACAGTATGAGAATATATTTGGCACACAATGCATTTGATAAAACATGTGGGCATGTTTTATAAATAAGCAAACTATATTTAAACTGACCTCCCTGGTGCACATAATGTGTCCCCATTGTCGTGAACAATATTGGCTTTCCCTTGTTTTCAAAACAGACTTCATGTAGCATGGATCAAACTGGATATTACAACTCCGGGGGTATTAATCCATATTTATTTTTGAGCAGCTATTTCTGCAGGGATCATATCAGGTAATTTCTCAACTCATTTTCTAAAGTAATAAAAAGGAACAATTTGGGTCACTGAAGTCTGAACACGCTGTCATTAATAATTTATGAACTGGAAATTTCCCATTCTTCTTCAACATAAAGTTGATAAACATGAGGGCTGAGAGTAATAAATAACACAAAAGCATGTAGTTTGGAAATTTATTTTTTTAGCTGAAAATGTGAAAAGATTAAATTGAGAAAAAACAACTCCATAACACTTTCAGTTTCACATAATTTTATTTTGATTGAACAATTGAAATTTCCGTGCACATTTTCGTGATGGCCGGTACCGGTACTGGCGGTAGTCGAAACTTTAATTCAGAGAAATATGGGATAAATTCTTGCAAATGATTCTTACAAAGAAAACAATGAGAATCGACTATTATTCTCACAAAATGTTCATTTTATTCTTGTCAGTGATTCTAAAATGTCCTTAAAGGCTTGGAGGATCCTACTTAATTTTTGCTCCCTCATGATAAGGTAATGCTTTCACATAGCAGTAGTACGTAGTTAAGTTTTGGCTACCTATACAGGAAGTCAAGACTTCACTAGAAATCACTGCCAAGGTACTGTAACTTCCATCAGCAAGACCACCAAAAGCCTGTTTGTTGGAACATGTGTTCAACATGTACATGTAAGAAACTCACCAAAATTGTAACCAGACTCCTTAGAATTATACTAAACTACATATAAATATGAGGTTTGTTTTTAGCTCATCTACTTCTATTAGAAGTGGTGAGCTATTGTCATGACCTCGGGCGTTGGCATCCGGCGTGTCCAATATTGTAAGATTTAATGTTAAGGTTATTTTTTCAAAGATCACTGGCCTCAGGCCTTTCATATTGCATATGTACGTTGTAGGCGACTATCAGCACATTATTTAATCCTGATACTATGACTTTCTTTCAAATTTCACCTACAATTTTCAGCCAAAACTTTGTAAGAATTTGCGTTTAGGTGTTGTAAGAATTTGCGTTAAAGTCAGCTTTTGTGCAGATTGTGCTGCTTTAACTTCTCATTACTGTTGATATTTCAATAACAACTGTACGTATTAACCCGACTGTATGCAGAAATTTAACTGCAATTTCTTCTTCTTTCAGTAAAAATTTCCTTGCTTTTCTCGAACTTAGTCAATTTTAAGTTCTTAAAGTTTCTGTTTAGGTGACTTGTGTTTCCATGTGTCTTTCCAGCCGATTGATATTCTACACTTGGGTTACTGAATTCTATTGCAGTAATATTTAACCCTCGTTACATGCATATTTGAGGAATTTGAGCCTGATTTTCTGTTAAAACTTGTAAGAATTTGTGTTTAAGTTTATATCATAAAATAAAGTCATCTTTTGTGCACATTGTGGTGCTTTCACTTAACATTACTCTTTATTTTTGTCTTTTCAAAAACTACTTTAGGTATTAACCTTACTGTTAGCAGAAATATAACTGATTTTTTTTTTTTTTTATCCAATGATTCTATGTTGAATTGATATATAATAAATGCAGAAATATAAACTTTCCAAAGCCATCACATAAACCACATTAATCATTTGATGCCTAGTTAATGATTTATATTAACTAAATATTAGGCATGTTACATTGGAATGACATTATCAAGCGCGAATGTAGGTGAGCGTTGGGATGTAACATCTCTCTTGTTGACTATGGAATATGCACTGGTTGGTTAAACACACAAGTGCACAACAGAACTCTAAAATTCTAAACTATTTAAGGACTAAAATATTTTTCTTCCAGCAACACTTTGTGAAAAGCAAAGCTGATTCTCGCGAATCGGGGGCATATTTTAAGCCCTGTAATACATAGACATTTTGTCCTCTGATGAGCAAGCAACAAACTAATACATACACTTTAACCCTTTACCCAACATAATGGCGAAAACTGGCCAGTGCTATTCATAAAAATCACCATTAAGTTTTCATTATTTTTTTGTCTCAAAAACATAGCTTACGACCCCTCATTGGAATGATCTCATGTTTTTGACACTAAGTTTTTGACACGAAATGGAAACATTTAGTTATTCAAGAATTTGTTTGTCAGTGTCATCTGCCTTTTGTGTTGGGTAAAGGGCTAAAGCCTTTAAAGTTGCTTTGGATACTTTTCAGTGGAGCCATGGTGATGATGATGGTGGCTTTTGGCATTCAAATCAGTAGTTTATTATGCTGCACCAGATCAGTTAACAAGGAATTTCTACTAACCCCATTAAAAAATTTTTCTTTTTGTTATTATTTTTAGGCAAGTTCTTCTCATCAAAGGCCACAGACAATTGTTGCCATCCAACATCCACATGGCACAGGAAGTCCGCAGCCAGTCATCCGACCATCAGTTCCAAGAACCACCATAGCTCATTCTGCTCCAAGTATGCAATCCTCAGCTCCACAGTCACTAGTTCAAACTACCGTAAGAAATTCAGCGCCCATCATTGGTACCCCACATGTAGATGCTAACCCAACACCAGCCACACAAGGAAGTAAGTTATCTTCAGTGTTTCTATTGACCAACTGTCTTTGTGCTAACTTCAATTTGGGTTGAATTTTTTAAAGCTTTTGTTGAAGTGGAACCATGTTAATTTTTAAAAAGGACATGGAATAGATCAGTGATGCATTAACCACAACTGAGGATGGTATAACTTTCCATGTCACAGATTTTTCAACCAATTTTTTTTATTGGTAATCACACGAAATTGAAATAAAGCTTAAAAAAATGTCTTGTTTCTCAGGCAGTTGTCCCTCAATTTTATAAGGGGGGGAGGCTTTATTTTTTCTGTTTTCTTTTTTTTTTGTTAATCCACAAAACAGTCCCGAAAATAGTTGGAATTATTAATTTAACTCCTTGCACTGTTCTGTGAGAAAAAAACAATGTTTTCAGCAGTGACAATTTCTCAAACTGCAATTATAAATTTTACCAACCATATCTTGTTTGACAAAGATCAGTGAGATCTGTCAAACAAGATACAGTAGGTTATATTTCAACTCCCACAAGTGCAAAATAGTATTATTGAAAAGATTTCCAGCTTAAACAAGAGAACAGGCAGATTTTCAGTCACAAGGGAAGTTCCTGAGAAACAATAATTGGAGGCTTGGCTTGAGAAGCAAAGAGCAGAGACGGAGAAACAGGAAACGGTGAGGGAGACACAATCAAATCACCACCATCTTCCCTTCCTACGCCAACCCCCACCTTTTCACCAGAGAGATTGGAAGGCAGGGAGATGGAGGAGGAGATGGAAGTCGCTGATACCAAACCTGAATCTCCTACCTGCTTGGACCAATCAAGCCAATGCTCCAATGAAGTAGAAGAGGAGATCCTCGAGCAGCTGGAGGCAAAGTGGACAGCGGAGGTGGAAGAGGAGCAGTGATAAAAGGAAAGTGAAGAGTTCTGGCAGGAATACCATGAAGATAAAAGAAAAATAGAAGAAATGATCAAAAGTATTCAGAGATATCTTTCGGCAAAGGGAACAAAATCGAACTCACCATCAGGTTCACCACCAAGGAAAAAGAAGAAAAAAGGACATCGTCACTAGGGTTGAATGGGGTTAAACAATCCCAAACTGTCCCTAGATGCCTTCAGCACACAAAAACCATTTCATTTTTCTCAATGTTGAAACTTTTACAGCATACACTTATGATTGTTTTGCATTATGAACACAGGTACCGTCCAGTTGTGAATGGTCTCTACAGATTGCTAGCCTGTTATATTATGCAGTGGTGCCAACCTAATCTAATATCTCTTAATTGTATAACCCTCTTAATTGAATATAACTTCCCAACACAAAACCATTTACAATACCTTTAGTGCAAATTTGGCCTGTTAATTACATATAGGTAACAGAGTAAACTCCTGTTAATTGAATAAAAAGAAATCTTGTAATACGTCATAAATTATGCCGACAATCACTAAATTCCTCTTGTTGAAGGCATATTTGAACATCCAATACTGACATTTAATCTCAAGGTGTAATAGAATAAATGGTGATATCATCTTTAGAATACAGAATTTATCTAGAAAGCAGAGAATTTACCAATCTCTGTTAATTGAATGCTCCTTTTAATTGAATAATTTTCACTGGCAAAGTGACTGTTCAGTTCTCTCTCTTCACTCTGTTGTAAAAAAAAACAAAACAAAAAACTTCAAGCAGCAAATTTTTTCTGTAATACAACTGAGAATTTAACTAATTCAGTATTGTTTGGCAGAGCTTGGTGAGCCAAGATTGAATTAGTTAAATTCCAAGTTGCATGTAGGAAAAACAGGCCTTGACGATTCAAGATTTTTGCCCCATCCCTCACGCATTAACATTTTCATCAGTTACCCAAAACTTTTGGTTAACCAAGTTTTCTGTGCAGTCAATTCACTGGAATTGTGTTGAACTATGATAATAGCTCCCCGTGTAAATACTCTGCATGTTTCTTATCACTGATATTGTTTTGCCTGTAAAAGCTGATGTACTTGTAATCAGATCATGTGGTAAACTGTTCCATTCCCATTTAGGTATGACCTACAGCATGGTATTTTTAGCTCACCTGACTGAAAGTCAGGGTGAGCTTTTCTTATCACTCTTCGTCCGTCCATCCGTCATCCTGCTTGAAGGTGGTGTTTGAGCCTCTTTCTCCTAAACCACTGGCCACATTTTAATTAAATTTCATGTAAGTAGTGGTTATATAGGGGCATTTTGATTTTTATGCAAATTAGGTTTCGGCTCATATTGAGCAGAGGTGAGTGGAAAAAATGGCCAAATTTTTTGAAAATCTTCTAATGAACCACCAGTAGCAGAGACTTGATATGTGGTATACAGAGTCCTTTTGAGGTTTAGATCAAGTTTGTTCAAGAGAAGTTTGTCGGGCATTATTTGCCTTCATTATGGGAGGGGCAAGAATTTTTGACACTCCCAAAATTTCTATTTTCCAAACCAAGAGGCAGATTTGAACCAAATTTGATATGAGGCTTATTGGGTCATAAGTACTTAATATATGCCCAAATTGTTTTTCCCGTCGCCCCATGGGAACCGCAGGAGTTAAAAATAGAAAAAATAGAAACAAATTAAAACGCCCATATCTCCAAAACTACATGGCACTGAGAATTCTTATTTGGTGTGAAGCTTCCTTAGGACCAACAGAATGGAATGGTCAAAAAAAATTGCGATCGGTTTTATCATGGGGTACTTTTTGGGGACTTTTAAAAAGTGCCGAGTCAGCATTTTTTAACACTGTGGGTAAAGGGAAAAACATATAAGACTACTTTTCTCCCAAATCACTGCTCCAAAAGCTTTCAAATTTCACATATAACATCTTTGGAAGATTGTTTCACATGTTTATTGAAATCATTTCCCTGGGTCCATATTTGGGCTCTCTATGGGAGCCCAAATATTAAAATTAGTGCAGTATGAGGAATATTCTTTAAAAATCTTCTTCAGATCTACCAATAAGAATCTTTTGATATTTGAGATGCAGCATCCTTATGGGGGTGAGATTCAAGTTTGTTCAAGCCAAGTCCCTGGGTTCATATTTAGGCTGAAAATTTGGGGCCCCATTCCGGACTTAGAAATTGTGGACCAAAATCCGGAATTTTTTTTTTGTTTTTTATGCGTTTCGGTCAATTTTAAGACCAAAAAAATTTATTTTTTTTACACTGAAAATTTGGGATCGGGGTGGGACTTTGGAAATTTTGGACCAAAATCCGGAAATTTTTATTTTTATGCGTTTCGGTCAATTTTAAGACAAAAATTTTTTTTTTTTTTTACACTGAAAATTTGGGGTCTGTGTGGGACTTTTTGGACCAAAATCCAGAAATTAGTTTTTTGGTTTTTTATGCGTTTTATGAAGAAAAAAAAATTTTAGGCTGAAAATGTTTTGTTTGAGAAAAAAAATCTGTTTTTTATGCGTTTATCTCAATTTTGGGACGTAAAAGTGCAGGAACTGAAAATAGAAGGAAAATTCAATGTATTGTGTGGGCACAATCACTTCATCTAGTTGGTATATGCTTTTCTTAGGAGGGGCGTATGCAGCTTAATCAAGTCAAGTCCCTGGTTTGATATTTAGACTACCATGTCAGGTGAGCGCCCTCAGGCCCCCTGGGGCCTCTTGTTTGTTTTATAGTTTTTTTTTATTAACAAGAAAAGAAATGTGATGAATTTGAACAAAAATCAAACATATTAAACCGGATTTGAGTTCAACTTGAGCTTCAGCCAGTTCAGGCTTAAATAGTCAATGTTAGTGTCAGCTACAAATCCTTAAGTATATCGATCTGATGTTATTTGAAGCTTCTGCCATCCACACAGGTGACTGTAACATGGGTCCCTTTTCCTGTACTGGGGAAAAGACAAGTTTTTCCCAATTTCAACTTTAAGTTCCCCCTCCTCCCCTCCCACCCCTTCCAGTTTCCAAATTTCTTATCACATATTGCACTCACTTATCACTTGTGTCTGAGCTGATATGCTACCATAAGCCCATCCCTAACTTTACAAATGTGAGTTACCAAGTGGTCCCTCAGAGGCAAAGTGTACCCTCCTACTATTCAGTTTTAGAATAAGGACTATTTTAGTCACAGGTACTTGTAATTATGACGAAAATAAGTAACTAGTCATCAGATGATTGTGGCAGCTAACCTTACCAATTACATAAAAAGCTTGAGTACCCTGGTCCTGTGGGTTGGCAGTGAAAAATAAATACACCACTGAGTCACTGAGTGATCGAGACATCCTCTTGCAGTTCATGATTCGACTTCCACCTGGCAATTTTCAAATTGATCCACCCCAACGAAAAAGGTCATGGAAAATGATTACAAAGAATGACTGGTGCACATCACGTCAAATATTTGGTGCTTAGCAAACTTTGAGTAGTATATAAAACTTGTACAATTGTATTTTCTAGAATTGTATTTTCTCCCTTGTAACATAAGCGACTAAAATGAATCATTAGAATTTTAAAAGATATGGCAATTGGCAAATTGCCAGAGCTTGGAAAATGTGAATGGTTCATTTTAACCCATTTAAAGTCATAACTGGAAAATTCAATTCTAGAAAATACAATTGTAAAAGCTTTCTGGTTGTGGTGGATGCGGCCAATTCATTGGTTAAAGAGTTAATGAACATGGTAGCGCATGAAATGTGGGATTTCGGTTTTGTCAGCAAGCCGTCAAAGTTACTGTTCCAGGCAATAACACTTGTTTTATTTGTCATTGCTAAATCAAACATTCAGGACCTATTCTCATATGGAAAGAGAAGACCCCTTAATATTGATTTTGGAATCTCTGGGTAAAAGGTTAAAGGTTGCTGGACTGAATGTGCCCCTCCAGAGAGGGAAATAGAGAAGCACTGCATATTTTCATCCATGACAAATTCTATCCATACAATACACTTGGTGTTCTCATTTCCACCATCCAAGGTTGGATTCAAATAATTTTTCTCATGCTTCTACCTAATCATGCTGGATACAGATCCTATATGAAAACAAATGCTGCCACTGGAATATTTAGAGAATTACTTTTTCTTGGTTCATTTCACATATTAGTAACTATACCTGTGATAAATGTCAACACTCCAGAGAATTGCCACCACTCCAAATTCTGAAAGTGTGAAAGTGGATTATGTCATATTTCTTATCAACCTACCTTACAGTTGTTTACTACAGGATTGCACTACAGTGGAAGACCCTAACTAGGAAAATATACTCTCTATTTTGAGCTTTCCCAAGAGATTTGGGAAAGAAAGGTGGTGCAAAAGCACCAAGAAAAAATAAGCCAAATCTGGGTCGAGCGCCATCAGCGCACACCCAGTAGGGGACGCTCTTCTCTTAGTACAATTCCACGACTTCCGGAACCAGTGCGCAGGCAGTCACCAATGAATCTTTCTTTTTTCGTCCGGCCATGTGGCAGGTCGTCCATTTTTGCATTCAGAAACCGTGATAATTCAACTCGTTGATAATGGTTTACTGTGATTGGAATTATGGATCTGAGGATCGTGTAGTAACAGGACTGTGTTTTATATATTCTCGTTATTATTTTTATTTTCAACCACATTTTCATTGTATTTTATATATTTTCTGTGTCGCGCGCAACTTTTGCGTACCGTGTGGTTCGGACATAAAATTTTTCGGTTGATAAATTTTATTATTATTATTGGAGTTAGGTGTCAATTGGAGACTGTATGGACAGGATTTCTCCACTCTGTTGAGGGCAGAATTTCTGTTTTTTTGGGTCCCTATCGCCCGTTTGGGTTCAGTTGTGTTCCCACCGGTACTTTTTCTGCCACCTTTCTCACTTAGTTGGGGGTGTTTCTACATCTGTTGGGGGGGGGGGGGAGGAGGGGACACTGTCAATTCAAGACCTCCCGACACGACCATGTCTGGTGAGAGTTATACCCCCTCTGTGGGGGATGTGCAGTTTTTAACCATGGAGGATACTGCAGGAGCTGTCGAGTTGTCTGGTGAAGAGATGCCTGGTTCTGGGACTATGCTCTCTCTCCAGTCGACATCTGAGGCTGTCACTAGGGTTGTGACTCCTCATTTGGAGGCCGAGCTTGGTTGCTCTCTCCCCTTTTCCATCAGTTTGAACAGCTCCTGTTGTATCTGCTGCTACTGCTGTCCCGTCTACAACGTCATCGGTCACCGTTTCAGCCGGCCTCGGCTTATCCCTGCAGGGGTCTGCAGCGATGTCTGGTAGTGTGGATATGGAGTATCGGCCTCAGCCTTCCCTGACTTCAACTCGGCGAAGTTGGAAGAGTCTGCAGACCGAATCCGCTGCTGTGGCCTCTCCGCTGTTGAGCACTGCAGGGGTCTGCAGAGATGTCTGGTAGTGTAGACGTGGGCTATCAGCATCAGCCTTCCCTGACTTCAACTCGCCGAAGTTGGAAGGGGCTGCCGACCGAACCCTCTGCTGTGGCCTCTCAGCTGTTGAGCACAGCAGTTTTATCCCTGCAGGGGTCTGCAGAGATGTCTGGTAGTGTAGACGTGGGCTATCAGCCTCAGCCTTCCCTGACTTCAACTCGGCGAAGTCGGAAGGGGCTGCCGACCGAACCCTCTGCTGTGGTCTTTCAGCCATAGAGCACCGCAGTTTTCTCATTGGATTCGGATGTTCATGGTGGGGCCACCATGAGCTGCGTGGCATTTCCGTTCACGATCTCTGGTCCCATAGCCAGTTTTGCGGGACCAACGCCTTTTGTGCAGCCTGGACCTTCTGTCCCTCAAAGGTCTGCGGCAACTATCCTGAGTTTCCGCTCTGTAGATCCTCAGGGTATGTCATACCCCTATACACATCTGCCTTCAGGTGTTTCGGCTGCAGCCTGTCGCCCCGCGTTGGGTGTATTATAGGATCGTGACCCTTCTCTGGTTAAAAGGGTCAGGAATGAAGCCACTTTGCCAGTTCGTTCCCACGTCGAACCGGCCAACACGGCAGTGAGCTTAGGGAGGCCCTCTCCTTGCTCACTCAGGTTCTGTCCAAGAGCCTTCCCGTTGCTTCCAGCGAGGCTACGAGTGGTATTCAGGTGTCCCCTGTGGCGCTGCCTCCTGGGATTGGAAACAGGCTGCTTTCTGATCCCCCTGGTGTGCCTACACCATGGGATGCGTCGGCTGGTTTGCCCATGATGGGCTATGTGTCTTCTGACTCAGGGGATGAGTCCGACATACCCGACGTCGAGAGCAAACAGTCTTCTGACTTGGGGGCAGCTCTTGACTTTGTGTTTGGGTTCCTTCCAGATCTCAAACCATCAAACCAGCCGACAGTGTCAGCCCGGCTGCGATCATCGGGCACATGCCTACAGCCTGTGGAGCAACCTGCTTCTGGGCGCCTTTGACCATGCCAGTCGGTACAGGTGGTTGAAGCGTTTACAGCTTTGGACTCTAAGCTGAATTCCAAGGCTATGAAGACGTCGTTCTTCACCAGGGTTGACACTTTTTTGCTTCCGGCATGTTATCGTTCCTACGATTGCGCCAATCTGTCAGTCTGCCAGACTTTGACGGTCTGGGATTAGGACTCCGACTCCCTCAGGCTTTCCAAACCCAAGTCGACCGTTATTCCTATGGCGGCTATGGAGTCCGTGTTGGGCTTATCGAGAGAGATGCTGGACATGCTCTCTCTCTCAGATCACGTCATCTCTGCTTTGCTGCTTATCTGCCCCCAGATAAGTTTGACGACATACAGGCTCCTTTGCGTGTGCTGTCCAAGGCTCCCATGCATCTTTCACACATGCCTGTAACACGGCTAACTTGTAGCTTGATCAGCTTTCTGTTGGAGGCAGGGTCCATCCAAAGTCTAACAATCGCCTTCTGCTTCCTCTGCGAAGCCAAGGGCTGATCCTCCTGCCACCGCTTCTACTTACTCACGGGGTAAGGGTAGGCGTCCACAGTCGTCACCTCGATTCGTCCCAGGTTGAGGCATCCAACTCAAGTCTAGAGTGCCTCTTCCAACACAAGTCCCTTTCGAGATTACATGTTGGGAACTTTAGGCAATCTCCTGTCCTACTGGGCGATCGAGGTCATCAAGAACATTCATTAAGTGGGATTTTATTCCCGCCTGTTCTTGGTGCCGAAGGAGGACAGCCAACTCCGATCGGTTATCGATCTGAGTATCCTGAACCAGTCTATAATTGCTCCTAAGTTCAGCATGGAGACTTTCAGGTCGGTTCACCGCTCCATTCACCAGGGAGTTTTCGCTTCCAGCATCGACCTGCGAGATGCGTACTTCCACGTTCCGATTCATCGGACATCGCGAAAGTATCTCAGGTTCGCTTTTCTGGGGCGAGTTTACCAGTTCAAGGCCATGCCCTTTGGCCTCAACCTGGCTCCTTGGGCCTTCACCCGACTGATGTCGCATGTGTTAGCCTTACATCGCACACAGTCCAGGGTGACTACTTCAGCATATCTAGACGATATCCTCCAGAGGCATTCCAGTGCTGCCTTTCTGGAGTTAGATGTCGACACACTGTTGAGCCTGCTCATGTCGCTAGGGTTCAGAGTCAACGAGGAGAAGTCAGACCTGGTCCCTTCTCCGTCGCTTCGTCATCTTGGGATGGACTTCCGTACTCAACTGAATATGGTGGCGATTTCCCGGGCAAGGGTTGTGATTCTCTCAGCTTTTGCCCTGACTCTGTCCCAGTCCACGTCTGCAACAGCTCGGAGTCTTCCCTGGCTGCTCGGTCTCTGCAGTTCGGTGACGGATCTCATTCATCTAGGTCAGCTGCATGTCAGACCTCTCCAACACTTTCTGCTCAGTCGTTGGAGGCCGAATGTCGATCCTCTGGATCTGGTGCTTCAGTTACCGGAATCTCTTCCTTGTCAATTTCTTCCCTGGACGGATGTTCAGTGGATTATGCAGGGAGTTCCGTTGGACTTCCCCACATCCAATCGTGTTCTGACAGCAGTCGCCAACCTCGTCTCGGATGGGGTGAGACGTTGGATCCTCTAGGTCTTTCCCTTCACGGGTCATGGGGCAAGGATCAAGCAGCTCTTCACGTCAACCAGAAGGATCTTCTTGCTCTTCTTCTGAGTTTCCGGCAGTGGATCCTCCACCTTTCGAATCACCAGGTCCTTCTGTTGTCCGACAAGTCAACAGTGGTTGCTTACATTCGAAACCAGGGTGGCACACACTCTGTTCCCATGTACTATTTGGCTCGGGATCTTCTACTGCTCGCTCAGGATGTCCACGCCAGAGTGTTGGTTCGTCACATTCCCGGTCGTCTGAACGTCCTCGCCAACTCACTGTCCCAACGGGGCAGGGTCATTTCCACCGAGTGGATGCTCCACAGGGTGGTGTTCCAGTCGCTTTGCGATCTCTGGGGTCGTCCCCACATTGATCTCTTTGCGACTTGATGGAACCATCAGGTGGACACTTTCGTGTCCCTGTGTCCAGATCCTGTGGCTTTCGCCGTGGACGCTCTGTCACTCGATTGGAACGGTCTTGTCAGCTACACCTTCCCTCCGGTTCCGATTCTGCCTCAGGTTCTAACCAAGATACGGACCTGCAGTTGTTGAATCATTTTGATCGCTCCCCTGTCACCTCAGTGGGTGTGGATCAATCTGCGCCACTCTATCTTGACGGCTGTTCCGGCTCGTCTCCCTCTACGGCGCGACATTCTTAGCCAAGGTCACCCAAGGAGGTTTCACATCGACCCGACTTCATTGTGCCGTCGCACATATCTTTTGTCAGGTCCTGTCTCCTCCGTAGAGGTTTTTTGAGACAGGCAGTGGAGTGCATTTCTTCTTCAAGGAGGCACTCCACTGGTTTAGCCTATGCAGCTAAGTGGAAGGTCTCCATACCTCTCCAGTCTTGTTCGACACTTTCCTTGAAAAGGCCTAGGACTTTGCAGCTTACCCCAAGATGGAATCTTTCTTGGGTGCTGCTTTGCTGGGGGGGGGGGGGGGGGGGGGTTGGAACCTTTATCCCAGGTGGATATGCGTTTTCTCACATACAAGACGGCTTTTCTGATGGCTTTTGCCTCAGCCAGGAGGGTTAGTGATATTTACGCCCTCTCGGTTGACCCGGCCTTTTTCAGGAGCTCTCCCAACAGTGTTAGTTTACCACTGATTGCTCCTTTCTGGCCAAGAATCAGATACCAGAAACTACTCCGCCTCCTCTTATCTCAATCGGACATAGTTCATTAGGAAGGGTAGGAAACAATTTTTTCTGTCTCTTATTCCTGGTTGACAGAAGATCTCTCCTCAATCCATTTCTTGATGGATTTGTCTTGCTATTCGTGCAGCTTACGCTCGTCTAGCGACTGGCGATTGTATTACCAATCGTATTGGCCCGCGAGGTGCGCGCATTGTCTACCTCTTGGGCTTATACTAACTTCTGTCATGTTATCGGATGTTATGCTGGCAACCTACTGGAGAAATGCTACTTTCTCCACTTATCTGCGTCAGTTGCAGGAGCAGGCAGAGGACCTTTGTACTATGGGCCCTCTTTCTTCTGCTCAGGCTGTTGTCTTCCCCAGCCATTCGGCTTCTTACAAGGTCAGTTCCAGCTCTGTGCTGTTACTGCCCTTTCTGTATGTGCGTCGCACAGAACCATATGCCTCATATCTCTTGTCTTTTACTAATGTTTGTGATGCTATGGTTTGATAGGCCTAGGGACCTCTTCCTCTGTCCACGGTTCCAGTGCAATTGGGTTATGTTGGGATTGGTTATGTGATTCCCTCCATCCTATTGTCTATTCAGCCTGTAGTAAACAATTGTAAGGTAGGCTGATAAGAAATTTAAATTTTATAGTAAATTTCCTTTCTTATTATACCTACCACAATTGTTTACATGGAGGCCCTCCTGTCGTCTTATTATTCAGGTAAGAATCCTTCCTCCCCGCTGATCACATAATTCCTATCTTGGCGGACTCAAAAGAATGATTCATTGGTGACTGCCTGCACACTGGTTCCGGAAGTCGTGGAATTGTACTAAGAGAAGAGCGTCCCCTACTGGGTGTGCGCCGATGGTGCTTGACCCAGTTTTGGCTTATTTTTTCTTGGTGCTTTTGCACCACCTTTCTTTCCCAAATCTCTTGGGAAAGATCAAAATAGAGAGTATATTTACTATTTTCCGAGTTAGGGTCTTCCACTGTAGTGCAAGCCTGTAATAAACAATTACAGTAGGTATAATAAGAAAGGAAATTTACTATAAAATGTTAATTTCTTAGGCACAGTATGTCATCAATTTGGGACCAACACTAAGTATTTTGAAAATAAGGTCAAGTCCACTAGAGTCACCAGTACCAAAACTTGTGAAAATGGGTTATGCTTCTATTTCAGGCATGATCTGATATCAACTTGGGATCAACATGAAACAGGTTGAAATTCATTGGGGGGTTAAAAAATGTGTCTGAGTCATTGGAGTTACTCAGGCATCTTTTTCGAAATGTTGTGAGAGTGCATTTTTAAACCCTTAATACAAAATTTTCACCAACTTGATCACATGAATTGGGAATGCCGTCCATTGCTTCTATCCATGTTACGTAAACTAGGAAGAGCTGGAATAGTTCTGGAATGGTTTGAATTTTACCTTTCACGAAGAAAGCAACAGGTTTCTATCTTAAAGACGCAATCAGATAGTAAATCCCTTGTACGTGGTGTTCCACAGGGCTCAATTCTGGGCCCTATGTTATTTACGTTATATACTGCCTCCTTGGGCCAAATGCTTAGGGATGAAGGCATTCCATACCATCTCGACACTGATGATACTCAGCAGCTGTATTTGTCTTTTAATGCACCTAATGAATCTGATTCACTGAAGTCAGTGGAGATGATGCAAAACTGTGTTAAGGTGTGAAACTGAATGGCTGGTCATAGGTTAAAAATGAATGATGATAAGACACAAGTGTTGGTTATATCTCACACTGAAATTCCTTCTGATTTTCAAATTAAATCTTTAAAATTGACAAATCAAAACAAATAGTATCATATAGTGCTTGCAACAGTGGGGTAATATTTTATTCACGCCTTTCGATGGAAGTTAGTATTGATGCAGTTGCAAGTGCTGTTTTATGCACATTAGAAATCTTGGACATCTTCGACATTATTTCACTCAAAAATCTTTGGAAAGGCTTGTTCACGTCTTTATTTCTGCACATTTGGCTTTCTCTAATTCACTGCTTGTTGGTCTACCACAATTGCTCATAGCAAAGCTGCAAAAAATACAAAACACTGCCGCTTGTATTATGACGGGATCCAGATGCCAGGATCACATAACCCCTTTGCTCCATAAGCTACATTGGCTCCCTGTGCAACAACGTATCACTTTCAAAGTTTTGGTATTAGTCTTTAAGTGCATTAATGGATCAGCTCCACAATATCTTCAGGACCTTTTGACTGTTCCATCATCAAAATTAATCTTTGCAATTCCAAACTGCCTCGGCTTCTTGTTCCTTTTTCCCCTTCCACCTTGGTAAATGCCTGGGCCTTTTCCTTCTTAGGGCCACAACTCTGGAACTCATTGCCAGCACATATCCAGGCTTCCTTAAGCTTAGATGACTCAAGTTCCATCTCTTCCTATAGGCCTTCAAGGTTTCAGCTGCCTAATTTGATAAGTTTTTGTTTACTTCAGTTCTTTTAGTAGGGAGCCCAAATATGTATTTATTTTCCATGTAAAGTTTTTTAGAGTACAACCATGTGCTTTTTCGCTACATAAAAACTACGTACACTGTATTATTATTATTATTATTGGGTGAATATTTTTGGAGTTTTGAAGGATTTCCAGTCATTTTTCTTTTTTTGCTTAAAATCATTACCACCACCAAACGTGGAAATGGGAAAAGAGAGATTTAGAATTACAGGTCCAGGAAACCCTGGGAAAATGGTCCTTTTTGGCATTACTAGAAATTTGGGCATTTTTCTTCCTGGTAGTACAGTTGGGCATAACTCTGATATCGCCCATAATATAAAAAAGAAATCTTCTTCAGATCCAGTGGTCAGAATCTTTTCGTATTTGATATAAAATATCTCTAGGAGGGTGTCAGATTCATGTTTGTTCAAATCGAGTCGCTGAGTTAATATTTGGGCTCCCTGCAGAAGCCTGAATTTTAACAGTGCAATATGAGGAAATTTCTTTTGAAAAACCTTCTAAAGATCCACCAGTCAAAATATATTTGGTATACATCACTTCTGGGGGGGGGGGGGGGGGAGTGGGCATATTCAAATTTGTTCAAATCGTTTTCCTCGGTTAATATTTGGGCTCCCTGGAGGAGCCCAAATTTAACTTCGTGCAATATGAGGGAATTTCTTTAAAAATCTTCTTCAGATCCACCAGTCAGAATCCTCTCTTATTTGGTATACATCACCTCTAGTGGGGGCCATATTCAAATTTGTTCAAATCGAGTTCCTCGGTTAATATTTGGGCTCCCTTTAACTTAGTGCAATAAATAAAAATTTGCCTTTCATGACTTCATTCCTTTGTAGTGTTGATAAACCATGTCTAACTGAATTTGCCCCCAAATACTTCTTTTAACCACTTTGGCAGGTGAGCGATTAAAGCACCTTGGGGCCTCCTGTTTGTTTTTGGATCCAACTTCATTTTTATGTCATTTGATGTTTTCAGCACTACCCTCTCATGTTGTGACCAATCCAACCCCATACACTACAACAGATTTCTTGTATAAAACATTATACACAGGTACATTAAGGGTTGAAGTGATGTAGTGTCACATTTTATTCAGATTCTTGCTAAATAATTAACACTATAGCATTAATACTGACCGAGGGCCAAAAAATGTTAAAATGCAGTTTCTCTGCACGAAATTGAAATCCTGAAACATTTTAATACTCGTAGTCCCAAATACAAAGAAGAAAATGTTTTTTGAAAATCAGATGTCAGATACCAGAGATATGACTTAATGTCTAGGGTATGCCCTCCCATTTTGTGTTCACCCCACCCTAAAAATTGCTACAGATTGCAATATAATATTTCCCATACTCCTAAAGGAGTACCTGGAGTGATGTCTCGTCACATTTTTATTCATATATGCCTTGCTTGCCTCCTCAAGGCAGATCGACCGGCATTGGTCATGGTTGAATTACTTCCCGAGATTTGCATTGCGATTTCATTTATGGTTATTATTGGAATGGATTTTGTTTTTTAATGCATGTTTTGTTTTTACTTTGTTTCAGATCATCAACAAGCGATGTTAGAAAATGTTAAAAAATGTAAAAACTTTTTATCAACATTAATAAAACTTGCCTCCCGGCAACCTCAGGAAACTGTTAAAAATGTTCGAGAACTTATTCAAGGTTTAATTGTGAGTATTGAAGTCATAGAATTGTACTTAGAGCTTCTAAAATACCCATGAAATTGAAATTTTTGCAAATATCTGAATTTCAACATGCACATTGATTGGCAAGAAACTTCTGCAGTTTCACAGAAGCCTCGGAGATGTCAGTGAATTTATGGAACATCAAAAGTTATGAAGACATTTGGCCTATTGTTTCCAGTCAGTTGTCATCCATTCAGGGAGATGATACCTGTCTTAAAAATAATGGCTCACTTTACAGAGTGCATATGCCAAACTAGAAAATACTGAAAAATTGATATTGCATATTTCAATCCTGGAAAAATACTGCAGAAAGGATCTCAAGTTGGCAGATACTGGATATATACTTGAATTGTAATTATACCTCCACTTTCGAAGAAAATGGGGGTATACTGGATTACGTGCGTCCGTCTGTCTGTGCATCTGTGTGTCCATGCATCCGTGTGTCCATGCTTCCGTGTGTGAGTCCGTCCGAAAATATTCATAACTTAATTTGCACTACCCCTAATTTACCACTCCAAACAAACTCTTGCTAATTTGATCAATTGAAGATGCTTGGCATAGATAAGTCTTGATACTAGCCATCGCACAGGTGGCTTCAGTTTCACAGTAAATTTTGAAGACCTGTTCATTACTTCTGTATCTTCAGAAATATGGTATATGCCTTTGTTATCATAAGTTGTATAGTCAGGAACTTTGAATACGGTACTGGAAATTTCTCAGTGGACACTGGTAATATACTGGAAAAGTACTGGAATTTCAGCTAAGTTTGAGTGTACGGATTCTGTTTACATGTTCTTTCTCTCTAACTATTAGGCCACTGTTAAGTTATGCATTGTTTTTCGTCAATCATGCACATTTATTTTAGATATGATATAATAGCACATACTAGTTAATTATGGACCATGACACACTTTTGATCACAACAGTATTCATCAAACTGTGACTGACTAAAGCGATGTGGTATTTCATTTCTAACCACTCAGCAGAATCGACAGTGGTATTCTGAATGTCACTGAGTCCCATAAAGCTACAAATTTATTTTTGGATGTGGTAGTCCAAAGGATGTACAAAACCAAAAAATTATTTTATGGCCTTGAGGTCCATACCACACCAAAAGATTATTTTATGGCCTAAGGTTGTAATGTTGCAGAAGAATTTTATACAGATTTAGTATTTCAGTTTTGAAAGTACCTAAACTGAAATTACTGGTTCATTTGTATCTCAGATTATTATAAAACTTAAATGATGAGCATGGATACTTGTTTTATTTTACAGATAATTAATACTTAATAATTGGTACATTTCTCATCTATCTATCAAAACTTCAGATTGACATGAAACAAAGAATTTATTAACAACAGCCTTTACTTAATTGTTACTGTCAGTGGAGACTCTATTTCTTGCTTCTAGCAACTGTTTATTGTGTTTGGCTGTGTGGTGCAAATTATGTCAAAAAGGCTGCTAGAAGCAGCAGTGTGGCCACACTTCTCGAGAACATAGAGTAGGTATTTTTAAGCTGTAAGTAGTGTTTAACTCTGTGTAGTGGACAGGAGCATAAAGGTTGAGAGATATAGTTCCTGAAACGATCTAAGTTTTGTCCAGACCGGTTTCGACTCTAGTGGTCTCCTCAGTGGACTTTTTTATTTTTTGTTGGTAGTTTAGTATATATACCTTTTGGGGCGGTTATTCTGGCCTCTCGGGTTATGAGGACCGTTCCATAATGTTTCGGTGTTAATACCCAGTGTGAGGATACCGACGTGTAAGTTGAAATACGGGGGTTATTGTACCCGCTCATTGAGATCTCGGGATTTGTTAGTGAGCAGGATATTGTTTGGCTGTTAATTCTGCTACAATAGTAACGGAGAAAAAAGATGATAGAGGTGCTCTTTTGGGGGAGGGGGGGGGGGGGTAAAAATGGACAGATTTTTGGATGAATGGATGTTGTTAGTCTTTCGGTTATTCGTGGTGAGATTTAGGAAGGCATTCTATTTGAATGGAACTGTGTAATGATGATAAATATACAATGGCGAATTTTTAGCTCACCTGACTGAAAGTCAGGGTGAGCTTTTCTGATCACTCTTCGTCCGTCGTCCATCCGTCCATCCTCCTGCGTGAAGGTGGTGTTTGAGCCTCTTTCTCCAAAACCACTGGCCACATTTTAATTAAATTTCATGTCAGTAGTGGTTATATAGGGGTATTTTGATTTTTATGCAAATTAGGTTTTGGCTCATATTGAGCAGAGGAGTGGGGAAAAAATAGCCAAATTTTTTGAAAATCTTCTAATGAACCACCAGTAGCAGAGACTTGATATGTGGTATACAGAGTCCTTTTGAGGTTTAGAATCAAGTTTGTTCAAGAGAGTTTGTCGGGCATTATTTGCCTTTGTTATGGGAGGGGCAAAATTTTGGCCACGCCTAAAATTTCTATTTTCAGAAGCATGAAGTCGATTTGAACCAAATTTGATATGAGATGATAATGGGTCATAAGTAGTTGATTGATGCAAACAACCTCGGGAGCTAAAAATAGGAAAATCCTTAAAACTACCATATCTCCAAAGCTACTTTTATCCAGTAGAATAGAATGGTTAAAAAAAATCCCTATCGGTTTGATCACAAGGTACTTTTTTCAGGACTTTGAAGCACTTCTTAACACTGTAGACAATGGGAAAAACATTAAAAAAATCTTCTCCAGATGCAGCAGGCAGAATCTTTTGATATTTGGTATGCAACATTGTAGGGTGGATCTGATTCAAGTTTGTTCAAATCGGCCCCCTGGGTTCATATTTGGGCTCAGTATAGGAGCTCGATTTCGAACTTAGTGCATTTCAGGCAAATTTCTTTAAAAATCTTCTTCTCCAGATCCAGCAGGCAGAATCTTTTGATATTTGGTATGCAACATTGTGGGGTGGATCTGATTCAATTTTGTTCAAATCGGCTCCCTAGATTCATATTTGGGCTCACTATAAAAGCTCAAATTCGAAGCCATGTCCCTAGGTCCATATTTGGACTCACTGTGGGAGCTCGAATTGTAACTTAGTTCAAAATGAGGAATTTTCTTTAAAAATCTTCTTCTTCAGATCCAGCAGTCGGAATGTTTTGATATTTGGTGTGCAGCATCCTTAGGGGGGTGAGATTCCAGTTTGTTAAAACCAAGTCCCTGGGTTCATATATGGGCTCCCTGTGGGAGCCCGAATTATAACTTAGTTCAATATGAGGAATATTCTTTAAAAATGTTTTTTTTTTAGATCCACTGGTCAGAATCTTTGGATATTTGGTATAAGCTTTTCTTAGGAGGAGCAGATGCAACTTCTTGAAATCAATTCTCTGGGTTGATATTTAGGCTAACATGTCAGGTGAGCGCCCTCAGGCCCCCCTGGGGCCTTTTGTGGGGCCTCTTGTTTGTTCAGACTTTTTAATATTTAGTTTAAAAGGTCCCTAGTGGTGATCCGGAGTCTTTGTTGCTTGTGGTGGGTGGATAGAGGTCTATCGTGTCCATTGGGGACTGTAAAATGTCTAAGAAACTGAAAAACTGGAATACTGCAACAATTTCCACTCTACAATAAAATTCACAGCCGAATATTCCAAAAAAGAAATTAGCTTTTTAGATGTACTGATAAAAATTGATAACAACAAGTTGATCACTGATCTATACACCAAACCAACTGACATCCACAGTTATTTGAAATACGATTCTTGCCACCCCAGCCACTGCAAAACAGCAGCACCTTACGGCCAATTCATCAGGCAAAAAAAGATTTGTAGCAAACAGGAAGACTTCTTAACCAACAGTACCAAAATGATAGACCATTATGCCAGACGGGGATACCCCATAGAATCTCTGCGCCAAAGCAGAGATAAGGCCAACAACAAGGTAAGGCATAATTTATTACACCCTCAACCGGCGCCCGCATCACCCAAACGAACGCCATTCATTACCAACTACCATCCTGCCGGTATCCAAATATTTACAAATATGATCAGAACATACTGGCTTCTGCTGCAAGCCAGCGATGAATGCAAGGAGTTTACGGAAAAACCACCGCTATTAGCGTACAGAAAAATCCAAATTTAAAAAATCTTCTTGTCCGGGCATGCACAAAGTACCCACCTAACATACCACAAATCTCTGGCACGATCATTCAGAAACCAACAGAGGAATGCATCAGCCAACCCAACTGCACAATATGCACAGCGGTCCAAACAGAACATTTTATGAGCAGCCACACCAAGCGACGCTATCATCTCAATACTGATGCAATATGTCGGAAGTCACAACACCATCTATCTAATCACCCACAAAAAAATGCAGCATACAATATGTAGGGGAAAGCAAAAGAGAGTTCAAATTTAGGATCAAAGAACACTTCTATGATACAAGAAAGAACCTTGACAAACCAGTTGCCAAACATTTTAACACTGCCAAACTCAGTGGCGATGATATTAAATTCCAAATTATACAAGTCCTATTTGGAAACCCAGATTTAGAAATCACAATCACCACACGTCGAAAACGTGAAAGACACTGGATCTACACATTACAAACCGCTTGGCCTCAAAAAACTGGACTAAGGCGACCAATCTTTATCTGTATAGTGGACAGTTGAAATGATGTATATTAAAGGATAAAAGGTAATACTCCACAGGCAGCAACTTTTAAGTTCTTGGAGAAAAATTGAATTTCGCACACGGTAAGACTTGAACATTCATTGTTGTTTTATTTTTATCTCTTAACATTTTTAGCTCAACTTGATAAAGTCGAGCTGAGCTATTACCGTTACTTGTCATCCGTCGGTGAATGTACGTACGTACGTACATACATTACGTACATATGTCCACAATTTCCTTTGGCACACTGCACAGGTCGCATTTATGGTCAGATCACTTTGAAACTTGGTATGCTTGTTTAGGGTGACCTCTAGATGGGAGCTATCGATTTTCTTTGCTGCTGGCAACGACCATTGAACTTGGTTTAGTCATGTATCAGTATATTCCTTTGGCACACCCCACAGGGCACATTTATAATCAGATCGATTTGAAACTTGATATGCTTGTTTGGGGTTACCTCTAGATGGGTGCTATTGATTTTCTTTGATTTCCACAAAGCCTGCAATGGCTTCGATGAACCTAGTACAGTTATGCATTAATATTTCTGTTTGGCACATCCTGAATGTGCATTTATGATTGAATTGCTTTGAAACTTGGTGTGCCTGTTTGGGGTGACCTATAGATGGGAGCTATCAATTTTCTTCCATTTGCGTAAAAAATGTTGCCGCTGACAATGACCTTTGATGAACTTAGTAAAAACTTGGTGCAGTTATGCATCAATATTTCCCTTTGACATACCCTGCAGGACACATTTATGATCGGATTGGATTGAAACCTGGTATGCTTGTTTGGGGTAGCCACCAGATGGGAGCTATTGATTTTCTTCCATTTCCGTGAAAAAATTTTGCCGCTTGCAATGACGTTTGAACTTAGTTTAGTCAAGCATCAATATATTCCTTTGGCATGCCCTACAGGGCACATTTATGATCGGATCACTTTGAACCTTGGTACGCTTGTTTGGGGTCACCTCTAGATGGGAGCTATTGATTTTCTTCCTTGTCCGCCAAAAAATGTTGCTTTTGGCAATGACCTTTAATTAACTTAGTGCAGTTATGCATCAATATTTCCCTTTGACACACCCTGCAGAGCACCTTTATGATTGAATCGCTTGGAAACTTGGCGTGCATGTTTGGGTTGACCTCTAGATGGGAGCTATCGATTTTCTTCCATTTCCATCAAAAATAGTTGGTGTTGGCAACGACCTTTGATGAACTTAGTAAAAATTTAGTGCACTTATGAGTCAATGTTTCCCTTTGGCACACCCTGCACCGCACATTTATGATTGGATCGTATGGTAACTTGGTATGCTTGTTTGGGGTGACATCTATAAGTTGGGCACACACAAGGCTGTTATAATGAAGTTTCACCAAATAAGATTAGAACCAATGATCTTCAATTTTGCCATTTCACTTATAACTTATCAAGTTCCAGTTTGTGAAGTTGAGCTACAGTGTCATTGGCACTTTCATTCCTGTTTCTGTTTGGCGGGTGTGGTGGAAAATCTTCTCATGAACCAGTGAGTACAATGACTTGATATTTGGTATGGAGCTTCCTTTTGAGGTGTAGAATCAAGATTGTTCAAATGAAAATCGTGGATCTATATTTGCCTTTGTACTTGGAGGGGAAAGATTTTTGACCCAATCCAAAATTTCTATTTTCTGAGCCGATGGTCCGATTTGCACCAAATGTGATATGTGGTATTGAGTCATAAGTACCTGATTCAAACCCAAAAAAAATGTTTTTGCTGTGTCTGCATGGGAACCCCAGGAGCTAAAAATAGAAATATTTTCAAATGTCCATAATTCCCAAACTGCATGGAACAGAGAACTGTTATTTGGTATGAAGCATCCTTAGAAGCCGTGGAATTGAATGGTAAAAAAATACTTCCATCGGTTATGTTAGGGTGTTCTTTGGGGTGGGGGGGGGGGGGGGGCATCAAAAAAATGCTGAGTCGCCATTTTCAGAACAAGATCAACGATCTCATTCCATTGAGGTATCCTGAGTTATTAGTTTAAGCAAAAATGCAAAAAAATATTTGTATGGTGGGTTTTGTTAATTGTGCTGGCTTGTTAAGGCTGTTACATTAGGTAAAGGGTTAAAAAGAGTCCATAAAGTATGGAGTTTTTGGGTTTTTTAAACCAGAACATGTGATTCAACATTTGAATGTATTCATATAAAGTTTGTCCCAGACTTGGGATTATGTGGTTTGGGCAGAAACAAGTTTTTTGTTACTTAGGAAAAATTGTTTGTAATTTAATCTGCAATTATAGATAAACAGTAACATGATTTTATCCAAAGAAAAATAGACTTTTAGAAGTAAGTAAGTATACCACTTGAATGTTTTAATTACTAGAAGCAACTAATTTTAATTTATTTCAGGATGGTAAAGTTGAACCTGAAATGTTCACAGAAAAATTACAAGTGGAATTAAAGTCGTCTCCTCAACCTTTATTAGTGCCATTTTTAAAGGTATGTTAGTTGTGTCATTATCTCAAACACTGATATTCTTTTTCCTTGTGTCAGAAAATGAAAAATCGATTTTAAGCTAATTATTCATTTTTTAAGTGAAAAATGTTGCTTCAGAAATTAATAGGCTTCATATTTCTTTGAATGTGTTTTCAAATTGAGCTGAAAGTTACAATATTTTCATTATACAGTAGAGCGCTGTTAATTGAATTGCCACTTTGCCAGCGAGAGTTATTCAGTTAACAGAAGTATTCAGTTAACAGGGATTTGATCATTTTCTTGTATTCTAGACATAAATAGAGCATTTGTTCAAGTACATATTGTTTGACCAAGATATAATAGATTGAATGCCTGCATTGGAAAAACTGGGGCCAAATTGGGCAATATACAGGGATAATTCAGTGATTGTCAGGGTAATTTTCCAACACATCACAAGATTTTTAGCTCAACTTTGACGAAGTCAAATTTGAGCTATTGTCATGGCCCGTCTGTCCGTCCATCCGTCTGTCCGTACGTCAACAATTGGCTATGGCTCGGGCTAGAGGTCGTATTTATGAACCGATCTTTACGAAACTTCTTGTGTACCTTTGTTATGTCCCTGGGACGGGAACGAGTGTTTTTGGGTGTGGTCTGAAATTCAAGATGGCTGCCAGCGGCCATTTTGTACCGATGATGCAAAAATCAGTTTTTTGTACAGAACTTCTGTATGAAAGTTCTGATTTGAATAAAGTTTTGTATAAATGTTTAGTACCATGGGATACATCACATATAATACGGGTTTTTTTCTCATGTGTAAATTATGCAAATTAGACTGACTTTGATTTATTTAGTGTTACTTTCAGAGCTGTAAGTGCCAAGCTGCTATGGCTCGGGCTAGAGGCCGTATTTATGAACCGATCTTTACAAAACTTCTTGGGTACCTTTGTTATGACCGTGGGACGAGAACGAGTGTTTTTGGGTGCGGTCCGAAATTCAAGATGGCTGCCAGCCGCCATTTTGTACCGATGATGCAGAAATCTGTTTTTTGTACAGAACTTCCATATGAAAGCTCTGATTTGAATAATTTTTTGTATGAATGTTTAGTACCATGGGATACATCACATATAATACAGGTTTTTTTCTCGTGCGTAAATTGTGCAAATTAGACTAATTTTGATGTTTTTGGTGTTACTTTCAGCACTGTAAGTGCAAATGCCAATACGGCTCGGGCTAGAGGCCGTATTTATGAACCGATCTTTACGAAACTTCTTGGGTACCTTTGGTATCTCCGTGGGACGAGAACGAGTGTTTTTGGGTCCGGTCAGAAATTCAAGATGGCCGATGGCAGCCATTTTGTACAAAATTAGGTGCAATCAGATTTTTGCACAGAACTTCCATATGAAAGTGCTGATTTGAATAATTTTTTGTGTGAATGTTTAGTACCATGGGATAGATCACATATAATACAGGTTTTTTTCTCGTGCAGAAATTATGCAAATTAGATGAACTTTGATTTTTTCAGTGCGACTTACACACAGTAAGTACACATGTCAATATGGCTCAGACTAGAGTCTGTATTTATGAACTCATCTTCACGAAATGTCTTGGGTACCTTTGTTATCACCTTGGGACGAGAACGAGTGTTTCTGGTTACGGTCTAAAATTCAAGATGGCTGCCAGTGGCCATTTTGTACCGAAATTAGGTCTAATCAGTTTTTTGTACACAACTTCTATACAGCTCAGACTAGAGGCCATATTTATGAACCAATCTTTACGAAACTTCTTGGGTACCTTTGTTATCACCGTGGGATGAGAGCGAGTGTTTTTGGGTGTGGTCCGAAATTCAAGATGGCCACCAGCAGCCATTTTGTACCAAAATTAGTGCAATCAGTCTTTTGTACAGAACTTCTGTATGAAAGTTCTGATTTGAATAAATTTTTGTATGAATGTTTAGTAACATGGAATACATCACATATTGTAAGGGGTTTTTTTTTCATGCAGAAATTATGCAAATTAGATGAACTTTGATTTATTCAGTGCTACTTACACAATGTGAGCACACATGTCAATACGGCTCAGGGTAGAGGCTGTATTTATGAACCGATCTTCACAAAACTTCTTGGGTACCTTTTTATCACCTTGGGACGAGAATGAGTGTTTCTGGGTACTGTCCAAAATTCAAGATGGCTACCAGTGGCCATTTTGTACCAAAATTAGGTCTAATCAGTTTTTTGTCACAAGTTCTATACAGCTCGTATTTATGAATTGATCTTCACAAAACTTCTTGGGTACCTTTGTTTTCACCTTGGGACAGGAACACGTGTGTTTTGGGATGCCTTTGTTATCACTGTGCTATGAGAACAAATATTTTGGGGTTCAGTCAGACCCACTCTGGGACTCAAAGTTTTCTTTTCTAGTTTAGCATCTGACTGTTACCCACCTTTACAATACTTTACCTTTTCCATTTGTTACAGGCAACGGTCAATATTTATGTACAGACCGTTACAATACTTTATATGTACCTTTGTTATCAGGTCATTACCTAGATGTTTGTCATTGCTGTGTCACATACTACACGTGCATGTCTTTGTCTTGACAAGTTGAGCTACAGTGTCATTGACACTTTCATTTATTCAATTAACAGGAGTTTACTCTATAACCCATATGCATTTAACAGGGCAAATTTGTACTGAAGCTCTGATAAATGGTTCTGTGTTTGGAAATTATATTCAGTTAACAGGGTATTCAATTAAACCTCAGCACTCTGAAGTCAAAATGGAGAAAGTTTTCAGCAGCAAACATTTCCGAAATGCAGTTTGATATTTAACCAAATATACATTGTTTGACAGAGCTCAATGAGCTCTGTCAAACAAGATATAATTGGTTGAATTCATAGTTACACAAGAGAAAAGCAGAGTGATTGGAGAAAATTCTGTTGTACTACCAGAGTGCTAAGAGTTAAAAGATATCCAATTATGTGGGCTCCACTGTACTAATTTGTCTTATTACAATTAATCAGGGAGGACCTGTGGGAATCCTCCAGTAAATGTTTATACCCCAACTGACCTTAGATTAACCCCCTGTACTCTGATTTCTTCTCAACCTACTCACAATTGTTTACAATTGGTTGTAACGTAAGTACAAGCCCTACTTCGGAACTAACTCAAGCTTTTAAGAAACTTTTCCAAACAAGTTGGAAAAGTAATAGAGTGGAAAAGATCGAAAAAGGGTCGAGCGAGACCGGCGTTCAAAATTACAGGTACTGTCTCTCTGCACACCTCTTGCGCTTACTGAGCACATACGCAACAACCATGATGTCAATTCCTTTTATTTCCGCCATTGTACTGGTCGAAAATTTTGTGACTCATGCTATTTTTTAGCTGTTATCTTCGTGAACAACTTATTTGTATGTGCTATCTTAATCTGATTATGTGCAAGTGGATTGTATCCTTTTCAAGCTTCTAAATTATTTACTATTTGATGATATTTTTGATAATTTTTGCTTGCTTTTTCACACAGTCTTGTTTTTCCCCCACGTGTGAACACAACCATTGTTCTGTTTTCCCTCAGCGGGAAGCTTGATTTCCTATATCATTTTCATATTATACCTAAGACTATTCCTTGTACCTCTTGCTTGCTGGTGAAACATGTGGACGACTCTCATTCCACATGTGTCACTTGCAACAATTGTACTCAGACCCAATCATGTTTTATTTGTGGGGTTTGGTCCTCAAAATTCTGGGCTTCTGTTAACAAGATGGTTCTGTCTAGAGCTAGAACCCCTTGTTCTCAGGGTAAGGGTAGCCGTGCCTTATCAGATATTTCAGTGAGTGCATGTAGTGACTCTGTCACACAGGATGCTGATCTGTCTTTTTCTGTGGAGAGTTCCTCTGCAACTGTTGACGGTGCTAGTGCGGTGATACCTGACATGGAGACTGTGGTCTGTTTGTCTTCTGATGTCACTCTTGAGGCGTCTGTTTTCGTAGAGAGCTCCGAGGTCAGCTCGGTGACACTCTCCGATTCGCCTCCTACGCCATCGACAATTGCTGAGGAAGTTGTTACTACAGATCCTATTCTGTATGATGGTGGCTCTTCCATCTCCTCTGGGGATGGTATACAGTCTCGGGGGTCCGAGACTGTATCTTCTGATGTGTCTATGAGCTTTCAGCCTCCCCTGGCTTCGCAGTGAAGCTGTGCGGGTTTGCTGTCTGCTCCGTCTCATCTGGCTAGGTTTGCTCCTAGTCGGTTGAGCTGTTCGGTTGCTTCAGCAGCGATTCCTCGAGCGAATTGTTTATTGTTCCTCCTTCCCCTGCTAGTGTGCCGACTAGCAGGATGGGGTTGGGACATTGGCATCCAGGGCCTGCTGTTCGGCAGAGGTCAGTGACAGCCCCGGTTCGCTGTCACTCTCAGAACCTTCCTCCGGTGATTCCTCACTGTGTTTCGAGTCTGGCTGTTGATCGATGCTTGCCATCGGTCTCAGAGGATGGGCAGTTGGGGCCTTCTGCCGCACAGAGGCCAATGGCAGGTTCCTGTCATTCTTGGGACAATCCTCCAGTGTCTTCTCAAACTGTCTCAGATCCAGCTACCGATCGACGTACGCCGTCGGTCTCTTTAGAGAATTTGCAGGCAGGGCCTTCTGTTCCGCAGAGGTCATTGATTGCCCCTGGGCGTCACAATCGGGACTATCCTCTGGTGTCTCACCGTCTCCCTATTCTGTCTGCCGATCGATGTTCGTTGTCGGTCCCTTCTGAGGATTTGGGTTCTTCTACCAGAAGGGTCCATTGGGAGGACACTCCGTTGGGCGATGCTGCTGCGATGGATTCTCGGGGTGACCTGCGTCAGGCCTTTTGACGCTCACCCGGTTGCTTTCTAGCAACCCTCAAGTTTGCTTTCCTGTGCCTCCTGAGGCACAACCTCCTTTGGTCGGTCGCCGAGATGTCTCGCCTGGCTCTTTGGATACTGCACAGTATTCACAGGAGGTTTCTGCTGGTCAGCCCGAGTTGGGCTACGTCTCTTCTGCAACAGAGGATGGCGATTTTCTTGAAGGTGATGGGGCCCCCCTCGTCAGTCTTGGGGCAGGCTTTGGATTTTGTCTTTGGCTTACTGCCGGACATTCAACCTTCAGACCAGCCATCTGTGACTGTCCGGCCGCGGTCCTCTGTGGGAGCGCCGTAACCCTGTTTAGCCTTCTAGCTCTGGGGCTTTGCGTCCTCTGCAATCGGCTCAGGTTGTTGAGTCCTTCCAGGGCTTGGACGCCAAAATGCATTCTAAGGCCCTCAAGGATTTTTTCTTTTCTAGAGCTGATGCCTTTCTGCCTCCATCGCAGTTTCGTGTTTACGATTCCGTCAGTCCACCAGTCTTCCAAGGGATGACTACTATGGATGAGGATTCTTCTTCCACTGGGTTAACTAAGCCAAAGTCGGCAGTTCTCCCGATGTCGGTAGTTGAGTCGATGGTGGGCCTGTCCCGAGAGATGCTGGGTATGTTATCTCTCACGGACCATGTCGTCTCTGCCCTGGCTGAATATTTTCCACCAGGGGAGTTTGATGATGCTCAGACGCCTTTTCGCGTTTTGTCACAGGCTCTTATGAACTTGACTCACGCTCACGCCTGTAACACGAGCTGGCATGCCGGGATGTGGTGTTGGATTCTTCTCCATCCCTTCCTTCTGAGCAGCGTGCTGTTCTGAGGTCTGCCTCTTTGGTTGGACCTCAGTTGTTCCATGGTTCCGTGGAAGCTGTCCGTGGCGAGGTTCTTTGTCATTCGAAGAACCAAGTTTTGCTGCGACAGCTGGACCAACCTGCTGCAGCGGGTGGTGGTCGTTCCAGGCCCGCCAAGCATCCTGCCTCATCGGCGATGTCAGCTATGCCTTCGGCTCCGTCTGCTCCTTCTGCTCAGAAGTAGCGCTGAGGCAGCCAGACTCGCCTGCAGCCTCAGGCAGGAAAGTCTCAGGACTTTGTCACTTCCCGAGGTGGTGGTTTTTCCTCTCGGGGGCCTTGTCGAGGCCGCAAGTAAACATCCTCTCCTCAATTCGCCTCTTGTCGGGGGAAGGCTGTCGCTGTTTTACGACCGTTGGACAGAGATAACATCCGACACTTGGGTCCTCAACATCATACAATCCGGTCTGCGACTGTCCTTCCATTGGCACCCCAGTTTATCTCGGGTGGTCTCCCGACTTGGGTCCCTTCCGATTCTCTGCGTCGGGACCTTCTGGTGCAGGAGATTTGACAATCTCCTCTCCAAAGGCGCGATCGAGGTGGTCAGGAACATCCTTTCACCAGGGTTTTACTCGAGACTTTTCTTGGTGCCGAAGAAAAACGGCCAATTTCCTCCTGTCATCGATCTGAGTATCCTAAACGAGAACATTATAGCACCTCGTTTCAGTTCATCAGGGCAACTTTGCTGCCAGTATCGACCTGAAGGATCCTACTTCCATGTACCCATTCATCTGGTGTCACTGAAATACCTTTGGTTTTCGTTTCGGGATCGAGTCTATCAATTCAGAGCTCTCCCGTTCGGTTTGAAACTGGCTCCTTGGGCCTTCACCCGACTGATGTCACATGTGCTTGCTTTTCACCGTACTCAGTCGGCTGTGACTTCGTCAGCCTACCTGGACGACATCCTCCAGCGGCACCACTATGCTGCTGTTCTGGAGTCAGATGTCCGGCATTTTGTTTGGCTACTAGCGTCGCTGGGTTTCAGAGTCAATCGCGAGAAGTCGGATCTCCTTCCTTCTCAGCAATTTCATCTTTTGGGGATGGATTTCGACACTCTTGACAATGTGGTGTCTGCCCCCAATGCTCGGGCGACGATTCTTTCCGCCTTGACTCGGAACCTGCTTCAATCTTCCTCGGTCTAGGCCAGGACTTTCCTTCGGATGCTGGGCCTTTGCGGTTCAGTGACAGATCTCATTCCGCTCGGTCGCTTGTTTGTCCGACCTCTCCAACACTTCCTGTTGGATCATTGGCATCCGAATGTAGATCCGCTGGACCTGGAACTTCCTATTCGTCGGTCCCTGCTTTGTCACCTCCACCCTTGGGCCGATGTTTCCTGGCTGACACAGGGTGTTCCATTGGATCTTCCTTTGGCCGATCGCATCCTTACTGCGGATGCCAGCAATCGGGGCTGGGGTGCGACGTTCGATCCTCTCGATCTGTCCACTGACAGCGAGTGGGACAGCGAGCAGGTGGGCCTTCATATCAACCAGAAGGAGCTCCTTGCTACTCTGTTGAGTTTTCGGCTTTGGATCCGTCACCTGTTGGACCATATTGTCCTACTTCTTTCAGACAATTCGACAGTAGTGGCCTACATACGGAATCAAGGAGGCATACATTCGATTCCCATGTATCGGCTATCTCGGGATCTTCTTCTGTTGGCGCGGGATGTAAACGCTCGGTTGTCCATTCGACAGATTCCCGGGGGTCTCAGCGTCCTAGCAGACTCCCTGTCCCGACACGACAGTATCCTTCCAACCGAATGGATGCTACATCGGTCGGTGTTTCAGGCGATTTGCGAGCGGTGGGGACGTCCTTTGGTCGACCTTTTCGTCACTCGCTGGAATCATCAGGTGGAGACCTTTGTTTCTCCTTGTCTAGATCCTCTGGCATTTGCGGTAGACGCTCTGTCTCTGGACTGGAAAGGTTGGATCGGCTATGCCTTCCCTCCTGCACCGATTCTTCCTCAAGTATTAGCGAAGATTCGTGCTTGCAGTTGCAGGATCATTCTGATCACACATCTGTCTCCACATAGGGTGTGGATCAATCTGCTGCCGCCTCTGTTGGCAGATCGGCCGATTCGTCTACCTCTATGTCGCGATCTTCTTTCCCAGGGTCATCCCAGGAAGTATCACAACAACCTGACGAGCCTGTCCCTTCATGCCTGTCTTTTATCAGGTCCTGTCTCTGACGTAGAGGTTTTTCAAGACGAACAGTGGAGTGCATTTCTGCATTGCGGCGACATTCCATTGGCATGACTTATGCTGCGAAGTGGAAGGTTTTCTGACGCTGGTGTACAGATCACAATGTGGATTACCATGATCCGTCAATCACTCAAATTGTGGATTTTCTGGTATATATTTTTGACTCCAAGGGCCTCCAGCCTATTACGATTAAGGGCTATCGGTCTATGCTGTCTGATACTTTCTCTTATGTGGGAAAGCGGTGCATCGGCTGTAATCTTTTTCTCTCCAAACTCATTCGGCACTTTTCGAATTTTGCCTCTTACACTCGAACCGGTTTAATGCTCATGAGGTTCATGCCATTTCTACTTCCTGGGCGTTTGCCAATTCTATTTTGCTCCGGGATGTTATGAATGCGGCTTAATGAAGGAATGCTTGTACCTTCTCCTCCTTTTATCTCTGCCACCTACAGCAGCAATCTGAGGACTTTCATTCTTTAGGCCCTCTCATTGCTGCTCAGGCTGTTGTGCACCCTCATTAAATTTGTTTTTATCGGGTTTGTGTTTTCGCTGAGCCTTGTTCTTTTCAGGTGCCTTCTCTCTATCTTCATTACAGGTTTCGCTATTGTTCTCTGCCCTTCTTGCTTTTCTTTCTGCTGCTCTTGTTGGTATTGGTTATGTGATTCACCTCCTCCTATTGTTTATTCAGCCAATTGTAAACAATTGTGAGTAGGTTGAAAAGAAATTAAAATTTTTTAGTACATTTTGTTTCTTAACATACCTACCACAATTGTTTACCGGAGGCCCACCCTCCTTGGGGATATCTTTGATATCGATGCCTCCCCACTAAATCACAAACTTCTCGTTGGCAGAAATACGGAATTGACGTCACGGTTGTTGCGCATGCGCTCGGTAAACACAAGAGGTGTGCAGAGAGAGTACCTGTAATTTCGAGCGTCGGTCTCGCTCTACCCATTTTTGTGCTTCTGCATTCTATTACTTTTCCAACTTGTTATACCCCCCTCCCCCCCCCCCCCCCCCCCCCCCCCGCAAACAAATTGGGGGGGTATATAGGAATCACCCTGTCCGTCCGTCTGTCCATCCTTGTACGCGCAACTCCTCCTAAACCGTTTGAAGAATTTTCATGAAACTTTACACAATGGAAGAACTCCATATGAAGATGTGCATGAAGCAATATAATTCCGTTCTGACATTTCCAAGGGGAGATAATGTAACTTATACAGTCTGTCCATGCTTGTAAGCGCAACTCCTCCTAAACCGTTTGAAGAATTTTCATGAAACTTTAAACAATGGAAGAACTCCATATGAAGATGTGCATGAAGCAATATAATTCCGTTCGGACATTTCCAAAGGGAGATAATCTAACTTATACCGTCTGTCCATCCTTGTAAGCGCAACTCCTAAACCGTTTGAAGAATTTTCATGAAACTTTACACAAAGGAAGAACTCCATATGAAGATGTGCATGAAGCAATATAATTCCGTTCTGACATTTCCAAGGGGAGATAATCTAACTTATACCATCTGTCCATCCTTGTAAGCGCAACTCCTCCTAAACCATTTGAAGAATTTTCATGAAACTTTACACAATGGAAGAACTCCATATGAAGATGTGCATGAAGCAATATAATTCCGTTCTGACATTTCCAAGGGGAGATAATGTAACTTATACATTTCAGGTGTGGGGGGGGGGGGGGGGGGGGTATCACTTTGTGAGTTTGCTCACAGTACCTCTAGTTTGGAAAAGTTTCTTAAAAGCTTGAGTTAGTTCTGAAGTAGAGCTTCCACTTACGTTACAGCCAATTGTAAACAATTGTGGTAGGTATGTTAAGAAACATAATTTACTAAAAAAAATTTAATATCAGCAGCAAATTTTTCCCACAATGCAACTGGGAATTTAATCAATTATATCTTGTTTGACAGAGCTCATTGAGCTCTGTTAAACAAGATATATTTTGTTAAATTGTTCATTCTTATATATTTTGTTAAATTGTTACCTTCACAATATGGAGTCAGTGATGGAAATTTTGAAATACTGCCTGTGCTAGGACTTAACGTTTTCACATGATTTGCAAGTTTGATGCATTTGAGCCAGTAGCAATGTAACAATAGTTCAGGCTGACAAAGTTTCTCCCGGAAGCAGATTCCCTAACGATAAAAGTGGTGCTACGGGTGCCACATGGAGCCAAATCAAAAATCTGAAACATCTATGCACATCTAGAGACCCTACCAGAATACAGGAACACACTTTCAATGTTTCAAATTAAAACCGCTAGGAACCTTTCGACAGAAACTGATTCTCTAACGACAATATTGGCGCTGCGGCATCACATGGTGCCAAATCAAAAATCTGAAACCTTTATGCACATTGCGAGATCCTACAGGAACATATCAACACACATTCAACATTTTGAATTAAAACTCCTAGGAGCCTTTTGCCGCAAACTGATTGTCTAACAACAAAAGTGGTGCTATGGGTGCCACATGGGGGTGAATCAAAAATCTGAGACCTTTATGCACACCCAGTCACCCTACCAGAACATATGAACAACATTTCGAATTAAAACACCTATGAGCTTTCACCGGAAACTGATTCTCTAATGAAAAAGTGGTGCTACAGGCACCACATGGGGATAAATTAAAAATTCTAAACCTTTATGCACATCTAGACATCCTACTGGAACGTGTGAACACACTTTTAACGTTTCGAATTAAAACCCCCTAGGAGCCTTTCGCTAGAAAGCGATTCTCTAACAACAAAAGAGGTGCTATGGGCGCCAAATAAAAAATCCAAAACCTTTACGTTTTACCGGTACATATGAAGACACTTTCATCGTTTCGAATTAAAACCCCTAGGAGTCTTTCACCGGAAATCGATTTCCTAATGACAAAAGTAGCGCTACAGGCACCGCAGACATAATAAAAAATCCAAAACCTTTATGCACATCTTGAGACCCTATCAGCCATATGAACACACTTTCCACGTTTCCAATTAAACCCCAAAGAGACTTTCGCCGGAATCAAAAATCTGAAACCTTTATGCACATCTAGAGACCCTACTGGAACATATAAGCAAACTTTAAACAACTGAAATTACGTATCCTTTGACCCTTCACTCGGAAAGCAGTATTTTAGCTCCATCTTTAAGTGATGGCACCCGCACCACCTGGTGATAAAAATTCAAACTAATCCTATTTTTGTCATCTCTGTACCATACTTAAGAAGTAAGGTAAGTTTCAGAACTATAGTTAAGAAAAGGGAGATAAAATGCAGGGATAAAAAGTGGTTCCACTGGAACCTCTTGGAGCCAAATCAAAATTCAGAAACAACTATGCACATCTGCAGATGCTACCCGAGCACCTCAGCATAGTTCAAATGTTTCGAATTACATAATCTTAGTGATATGAAGTTCGGACGGCACAGACAGACAGAGATCACCACAATATCCACGCTTTTTTTTTTTAAAATGTGGGGATAACAACCCACGAAACATGCCTTTCAAATAAAAAAAGTCAAAACATTAAAACAAAACTTGTATTTACTCCATGTATTGAGCTTTACAGGTCCTGGAAATTTTTAACCCCTGGGAAGTCCTGGAAAAGTCCTTGAATTTCAAAATAAATTTGGAGTATGAACCTTGTTTCAAAAACAGAGTTCCCTTTGGGCCTTGGATTCAAGGGACAGCCTTGAATTTGATGATGGAGCATCTACACCATGAAAACTTTGAATTTATGCATAAGGGCCTTGAATGCTTTGAATTTTGGGAAAAAATGAGCTTATCTAATAATGACACCCAAACTTTTTCCAGTTTTCCATTACCTTTATTTTCACAATTTACTCACTGTGTTGAACATTATATTACAGTCTTACAGTAGAACTCACTTCATGTATCAAACATTTTAATTGGTTACCATTTGTTTGCATTGCTCGATTACTGTGTTTACTTTGCCAATCATAAATGATACAGTGACATGATACAGGTGTTGTCTGCTCCAAAGAAATTCAGATTGACAAATCGTCAAAATAAAACAATTAAAACAGTTAACTTGATAAATGGGTATGTGCAAGTTTTAAGATTAATGTCTAAAGTTTTTCGTCTTTTCAAATTGGCTACATCCATTCTTCGGGAACAGATATGCAGTGAAATGCAAGTATTGCGAAAGTATTATCAGAGTATTAGCTATAGGGAAATAAACTTTAGATTTGCATGTCAAGTCTGACAAGCACATGAAATGTTTGGCAGAAAAAAATAAAAACAACATGGAGTATTGCTTCACTCACTTATTCCATTGTACTTGAGTTCTTGTTACTGTTATAAATTGAAGTTTGTCGTGTTTCAAATTGGAATTTATTTTGATTGAGTTAAGGAAATTGTCACTGGTTAAAAAGACAATTTGGTTTTCTTCAATCAAGTTCTTCAGTTGTTTTCGGTGAAAGTATTTCTTTCATCTTATTCTCATGGTAAAAATGTTTCCAGTACCCGTACATACGGTATGTGGACAGTGGATCACAACACAGTCATGGTGGAGAAGCTTTCCCACCCAAGTACCCCACCCATCCCCAAATATATTTAATTTTTCATAGAAACATAAAGAATCACTTGGAAACTTTCATCTCTTGGACCCTCAGGTTGTACCTTGAGGACCACAAGATGAAAGAGTGTAAGACCTTCTTGTGTTCTTGTTCTCAGAAGTTGTAAATGATTGTTGGTGGAAAGTCTACCCCACCACAAGTTATTAGCAATCCACTCTCCAAGTAGTGTACTTATTTTACGGCCTACAACCCTCTGGCGTAAAATAGCTCATTAGTGAGCATGTTTCCTGATTTAATTTCATAATTTCAGGTGACAAGCTTGGTACAGGGCTTTGAAAAGCCTTGAATTTGGTTCACCTGGGGCCTTGAACAGGTTCCGTACTCCATACTGGAAAACTGGAAAATACTGAAAAAATGGTTTTGCATTTTCCAGTCCTGAAAAAATACTGAAAGAAATGATCTCAAGTTGGTAAATACTGGAAATATGCTTGAGTTGTAATGTTTGCTACCCCTTCACTAATTTACCACTACAAACAGACTCTTGCCAATATGATAAATTTAAGTTGTTTTGCGTAGATAATGTGTGGTACTAGCCATTGAACAGGTGTCTTAAATTTCTCAGTGAATTTTGAAGACCTGTTCATTACTTCTGTATCTTCTAAAATATGGTATATGCGCTTGTTATACCCCCACAAAACGAAGTTTTAGTGGGGGTATATAGGAGTCAACTTGTCTGTCGTCATCGTCGGTCCGTTTCACATGTAAACTTGTGGAGTGAACAATATCCACAGTTTTAGCCGGATTTTCATGAAACTTCACAAAAATGATCAACGTGATGAGGAGCAGTACATGACATAATTGTTTTCATAATCGGATTCAAGATGGCCGACTGGTGGCCATATTGGATTTTTTTTATTTAAACTTGTGGAGCGAACTACTTCCACAGTTGTAGCCGCATTTTCATGAAACTTCACAAAAATGATCAACACGATGAGGGGAAGTGTGTGTCATAATTTTTTTCCCGCTTAGTTTCCAGATGGCTGACAGGCAGCCATATTGGATTTTTTTTTATGTAAATGTTTGTATCGAACTACTTCCACTGTTTTATCCGCATTTTCCTGAAACTTCACAAAAATGATCAACATGATGAGGGGAAGTGTGTGACAATAATTTTTTCCCCCGCTCAGTTTCAAGATGGCCGACTGGTGGCCATTTTGGATTTTTTTTTTACTTAGAAAAATTGAATGCCCCTTTTCAGTCACCTACACTAGGCAGTATGCCACGGTGGGGATATAGCGGGTGACATACCATCTCTAGTTAACGTAAGTTCAAGAACTTTGAATACAGTACTGGAAAATTATCAATGGATACTGGAAATATACTAGAAAAGTACTGAAATTTCAACCAGGTTTTTTGAGTGACCGAACCCTGCTAGAAAATAACTGATAAGTGCCATAAAATGGCATTGAATAGCCTTGAATTTGACCAGGCCTTGAGAACAGGAACCCTGAAAAACTCACATGGCAGGAAGTAAGCAACAAAGGCAAAGCATGCTAAACATATTCATCATTTTAACAGTCCCAGTGCCATGATCTGTACCAGATTGGGCTCTGTGCAAGGTCAAACTTTCGCCAAATTTTGGGCAAATCAAATTGTTTTTTTCTGAAATGGACTCGAATCCTGGGAATCATACTGCAAGGCAACCTGACAGACGGTCTCAAGGATAAATCTAAATATGAAAACTAATTTCCAACATGATTATAAAAAACTGAGGCAGTTTGGAAATTACTTTTCGCAGTGACATTCAACCAGTGATCACTTCAAGAACTCTCAGTTGCGTAAGTATATTCGTGCCAGCAATTTGAAAGTTGAAAATTATGGGAATGCATCGAATACTTTGACACATATGTGTATATAATCTCATGTTTTCATGTGTAAGAAAAGAAATTACTCACAAAATCATTTCCAGGAGTATTTGTTTTATTCTATCCACCCAAAAAACATATAAAACCAGGGGCCAAGTTGATCAACATTTTTATTGACACTGTCTTTGTGAACTTTGAACTGATGAATATTAATTAGCTGTTTGATGGCAGTGAAAACATGGATAAGATGTCCCTGTCACTTTCGGTACCAGTTGACTGTTTAAAAAATGCAACCAGCGATCTCAAACAGAACATTTTTTTTCATCACTTCTATTATTTTTTTACAGATGCTAACCCTAAAATTAATAATGCATTCAAACAAACATAATATTTGTATCTTAAGCCTCTAAGAACTGGTTATCCACACATCACATAAGGTGTAGTTATGGGGTATGTGCTTACACACAGTCCAGAAACAGAAACAAAGAGAAAGAGAATCCTGCACAGCAGTAATCCAATCAGACATTAATGACTGCAAATGTGAGCATTAATAACTGACACAAACATACCACTGGACATATCTATCAACTAGGGCTGGGCGATTTATCGGTTTTTCGGTTTGATTCGTTTTTTTTTTTTAAACTGAAACCGAACCGCCGCTTTAACAAAAAACAAGACTTTCGGTTTCAACAAATGTTTATGACCTCTCAATCACATGCTTTCTGCACACCAAAGGCTAAAATGTCGGGCAAAGGTAAATGCTGTTCCGTTTATGCTTACTTTGAGAGGATTGACAACAAATCCCCCCCAAAATAGTGGAAGCAAATTTCTTATATCTTCAATGATATCTACAGAACCACCACCAGAAGGAATATGAAAAATTAAAAAGTCTTAAGTTACGTAAGAATCCACACATGCGATTCAAGAATTACCAAGTAAATTTAATGAACCTGGCAAAGACTCAGACTCACTCTTATTCGACCGAATAGGTATTGAAAGTTACCTGACAATATATGGTGTAAAAGTAATATAAATTATCAGCCAAGAGGGCGAAGTGAAGTTGGCAATATCTTCGCATTGGCACAGGGGAGGGGGGGGGGGGGGGGGGGGGATCTCAGAACTGAAGGTACTGGACTTGTACTGAGGGCAGGAAATCAAAAAGAATCTTGTCAAATTTGGGGATGGGAGGAGCAAGTGGGATTTTTTTTTTTTTTTTTTTTGGGGGGGGGGGGGGGGAGGGGGGGGGGTACTGATCTCCCTAGATACACCCATGGCTCCACCATTGTGGCCTACTACAGTATCCCACCTCAATATGTCCATTAGCTGAGAAGAGTGGTGAACACTGAGTAACCCGGGTGACTCAACATGCTGTATGAGTCTCTTGACTTGGATGACAAATACAGACACATTTTATGTGTACATTACCCTCTAAAATGTGGATTTCTACAATATATTTTGAAAAACCGAAAACGGTAGCGAAAACCGAGTTTTTGTATGAAACCGAACCAGAATGCAAATTTCAAAACCACCCGTCCTACTATCAACACTTAAAATACAATAGCTTACAAAAAGAACCAAACAATGGAGAATAAAGCATGGTGTGAAAAGTGCCCACATTCCATAACAGCTGAATTAATTAAAATTCATTAACAAATGAAACTTAAGTCTGCAATGATGATTTGTGGGATATTGTTTTCGAAGAAAAAGTCAAGGCACTTAATCGTTTTCTCTCATGTATATGTATGAGCAGTTCATGTATTGTGTTTTTAAATCAAATTAATAAAATAACAGCACTGCACATTTGCAAAAACTGTTTTATTTAAATAAAAGTTATTGGTTTTCCCTGGACATAAATTAGCGAGTAACGTAATTGTTATTTGTTAATCGCTAAAAATATTGTGCATTGTCAACTGTTTACAAAGTCACCTGCTCAGTACAATACCCAGATTTTCCACTAGAAATTAATAATCTATTCTATATCGATGTTTGAGATGCAACTATCATTTGGGGATCACTTTTTTAGGAAAAAATTCTGACTAAAACACCACCTGGTTAAACATGACAGTTTGTATGTATGTTCACAGTGCCATAATGCAGAGACTGGCAAGTGTTCCAGAATAAAATTACTAATCAAAATTGTATTTTTTACGTGGATCTACTAAGATTTGAGTACTTGGAGATTTGGGTATATCATTGCACGAATCAATTCGTGATTTGCATTGAAATTTTGCCTCAACCATGGGAACTCCAGGGAGCAGTACTTGTTCACTGTCGTAAACAAGTTCAGTTTCAGTAAAATAGAACCTGGCAACCAATGCTTGGGGTGAATGTTATCAAAATTGGGCAGTACAGGTATAAATGATAGGCTAAATTTGTCTTTATACTCGTCTTAAGAGTATGATATTGCCATAGATGCAGAAAGTGACCTTAAACAAAAATAAATGTAACAGCATACCAGTTGAAGGTGCGATATTCAAGAAATGAGCTCCTATATCAAGGGACATCAAATCTAACAAATTTCAACAAAACCATATGTGACCTCTCATTGAAAAGCACGTTCCAATGAGGAGTCACTTGATATGGTTTTGTTGAAATTTTTTAAAAAATTTGAAAAAATAATATTTAAAATACTAAATTTTGGTATCATGTGCATGGGGAAACAGGTTAAGAAAAGTCATTGTTGGTTAGTGAACAGCATATATTCAAATAAATAACTTTAATCCAAAAGGGCTGTAGGATTTGAAATTGTTACTGAGCCTCCCCACAGATGCAAAATAGATTCACATGCTCTGGTAATTCTGTGTTTGATGACTCAGGTTCTTGCTTATAGATTTGAGTCTGAGTATGATTTTGAACTCAAGTTTTTTCAAACTTTAGCTTACATTAGGACATAACGGGTTGAGTGCTGGAAGCCCATATTTGGGCTCCATTCTTAAATGCAAGTACCCCAGTTTAAAGGTTTCATATTCTGTGGATGTGATTCTCATAATCTGTGAAGGAAATTTATTTCATCTTATTGGATTTGCTTTGTTACAGTTTATGGGAGTGTGTCCATGGACACTCTCCCATAAATTGTAACAAGGCTTAAGTATTTGAACAAATTTAAGCAATCACGAAACATTTAGCACTCTACCATTTAAGTCAGACTTGATTTTTTATTTTAAATATTGTGCCCTGCAGTTCTTGAATTTTTTTCACCCTTGAAGCAATGATTCCTGTCTCAGTATGTTCTGATTTTTCTTCAGTTATAGTTTAATATTCATTTATGAATTTTTGCAGCTGGACTGATTTTGATCAAAGTAATAGAGGTGTTGAAATATAAAAAGGATGTTTCTATATTTTCTTTTGCAGAAAAGTTTGCCCATGTTGCGGCATTATTTAATAACTAATAAAATGACAATTGAAGATGTTAAACCACCTCCAACAGATATACTACCACCACAGCCCCATATATCACAAGTATCACTTCATCCACCACACTTATCTATGTCATCAGTATTACCACAGCCCAGTGGTCTAACTCCTGGAACACCTACTCAGGTATTTACATTTATCTATTTTTAAGTAATATAAATGTGTATGCGTCAAAAATATAACCTAACTCTCCACACACAGGTGTCAAAGTACCAAATTTTCTGGTGGAAATGAGCTCTGTATAACAATCTTGAATCTAGAAGAAGCCAAGACTTGACTAAAAACTACTGCCAAGGTAATTAGTCAATTGTCCTCAGTATCACTTCTTCATTGTACAGTACTTGGAAAGTGGATTGTAACTAAAACACTTGGGGTGTGGAGTTATCACCCAAAGTATCACTCTCAAATTCTGTACTTATGGACAAAAAACACAAGCAGTGTTTCAGCCACTTGAACATTGCTTGTGCTTGTTATGCTTTGCAACAAATTTGCAATTATTGCTTTGGTGGAATCTCCACTCTGCGAGTGATTTAGTGATAATACACTCTCCATGTACTGTATGTAGAAGTACTTGTTCTGAGACCATAGAGTTTGTCAGTCAAACTTTGACAGGTAACAGCTCCCAACAGATAATTTAAAGAGCCTTTTTGCAGGGTTTCCCATCTAGTAAAATGGCTGTTATACCATGGGGGCTCTTCTGATTCTTTTCCCAGGAGGGTGTTAAGCCACTTTTCTGTGATTTTAAAAATGGCATGCCTGCAATAGAATGTTTGTTCGACGTGATGAAGTCTTGTCATGGAGTATGCTGTTTGCACCTTGCTTTTTCCCATTTTTGTCCATCCATGGTTTTGGCTGTTTGTATCAGTCTGTTTGCCTATCTTCCTTCCTATCTGCCTAGTTTGTTATTGCCTGTCTGCCTGTCTATTTTCCTGTCAGTCTGTCCTGTCTTGTTTTTCACTAAGAAGAAAGAAAAGATTATTGCATCACAGATTTCAGCAACAGGGTGTATCCTAGACATTTATTCAAATGTACATTTAGTTTTTCATTTTTGTGTCGAGGTTACCTACCCACGAAAACCCTGGTTGAAAAAAGTCAACTAATTTTTCTAGTGATTACACCATCAGGTGTTGTGAACACTTCATAAGGAAAGGTAAGATTCAGGAGGGTGCTAAAATCTTGTTGCCACTCAAAATGTTGTGATCTTTTTCTCTTGAATTGCCACCAAAGTTTGTATATTTAATTTTCAGACACTTTTTGTTTTCAGACACCATTTTTACATCCCCAAATTTATTTTTTTTAAGCCTCAAAATTTTCGGACACCCACTCAAAGATCATCCCGGACTGGTGTGGTGGGAAAATCCCAGTGAAACATACCAGTAAATCCTAAATGACAATGATTTTCTTTTCAGTTCAATATTTCACCTTTCTTTCCTTGTTTTATGTTAAAAACATATATTGTATGCACAGTATATTGTACAATGGAAATAGAATTATTAAAACAACATTATTTGCAAACTTGTTCTTTATTTATTGACAGGTAAGTATTGTTTTCCTTCTCAGACTGACATGTCTGACGAACTGACCAATCAAATTTTTGTATTCAAAATGTGTGCTTTCATTAGACTACTTCGAGATTTGGAAAGAGAAAAATCCACAAATGTTATGTTGAACTGACCTTAAATGACGACAATAATGAAAGGGTCCCATAAATAAATCCATATAATGCAGTATAAACCATGCATCAGCAACAGAACAGTGTAATTATTGCTTCGAATAAACATATTCAGTGCACTGAACACCAACAAAATTTTCCAATATTAAAAATAGAACAAACGACAATGTGGTCAACACATGCTGCTTCAGGGTTTAACAAAAATTAACTCATGGACCCAAACACTGTCAAAGCATACCGGTTTTCGATATTATTTTTCGATAAACATCAGCAGTGTATGTGGGGAGGGCACACTTCCAAAAACAAAAATAGGAAATACGGGAGGAACTGTGGAGCTAATACCAGTCATCAATTTTAGCTCACCTGACTGAAAGTCAGGGTGAGCTTTTCTGATCACTCTTCGTCTGTCGTCCGTCCGTCGTCCTGCGTGAAGGTGGTGTTTGAGCCTCTTTCTCCTAAACCATTGGCCACATTTTAATTAAATTTCATGTAAGTAGTGGTTATATAGGTGCATTTTGATTTTTATGCAAATTAGGTTTTGGCGCATATTGAGCAGAGGGGTGGGGAAAAAATGGCCAGATTTTTTGAAAATCTAATGAACCACCAGTAGTAGAGACTTGATATGTGGTATGCAGAGTTCTTTTGAGATTTAGAATCAAGTTTGTTCAAGAGAAGTTTGTCGGGCATTATTTGCCTTCATTATGGGAGGGGCAAAAATTTTGGCCACGCCTAAAATTTCTATTTTCAGAACCGTGAGGTCGATTTGAACCAAATTTGATATGAGATGATAATGGGTCATAAGTAGCTGATTGATGCAAAAAAAAATTTTCTCATTGCCCTGTGGGAACCTCGGGAGCTAAAAATAGGAAAAACCTTAAAACTGCCATATCTCCAAAACTACACGGCACAGAGAATTCTTATTTTGTATAAAGCTTACTTTTATCCAGTAGAATAGAATGATTAAAAAAATCCCTATCGTTTTGATCACAAGGTACTTTTTTCAGGACTTTGAAAAAGTGCTGAGTCGGCACTTTTTAACACTGTAGGCAATAGGAAAAACATTAAAAAATCTTCTTCTCCAGATCCAGCAGGCAGAAGCTTTTGATATTTGGTATGCAACATTGTAGGGTGGATCTGATTCAAGTTTGTTCAAATCAGCCCCCTGGGTTCATATTTGGGCTCAGTATAGGAGCCTGATTTCGAACTTAGTGCATTTCAGGCAAATTTCTTCAAAAATTTTCTTCTCCAGATCCATCACGCAGAATCTTTTGATATTTGGTATGCAACATTGTGGGGTGGATCTGATTCAAGTTTGTTCAAATCGGCCCCCTGGGTTCATATTTGGGCTCAGTATAGAAGCTCGAATTCAAACTTAGTGCATTTCAGGCAAATTTCTTCAAAAATCTTCTCTAGATCCAGCATGCAGAATCTTTTGATATTTGGTATGCAACATTGTGGGGTGGATCTGATTGAAGTTTGTTCAAATCGGCTCCCTGGATTCATATTTGGGCTCACTATAGAAGCCCGAATTCGAACTTAGTGCATTTCAGGCAAATTTCTCTTTGAAAATAATCTTCTCAAGATCCAGCAGACCGAATCTTTTGATATTGGGTATGCACCATGCTTAGGGGGGGTGAGATTCAAGTTTGTTCAAGCCAAGTCCCTGGGTTCATATTTGGGCTCACTGTGGTAGCCCGAATGATAACTTAGTTCAAAATGAGGAATGTTCTTTAAAAATCTTCTTCAGATCCAGCAGTCAGAATGTTTTGATATTTGGTATGCAGCATCCTTAGGGGGGTGAGATTCAAGTTTGTTCAAGCCATGTCCCTAGGTCCATATTTGGACTCACTGTGGGAGCTTGAATTGTAACTTAGTTCAAAATGAGAAATTTTCTTTAAAAATCTTCTTCTTCAGATCCAGCAGTCGGAATGTTTTGATATTTGGTGTGCAGTATCCTTAGGGGGGTGAGATTCAAGTTTGTTAAAGCCAAGTCCCTGGGTTCATACATGGGCTCCCTGTGGGAGCCCGAAATATAGCTTAGTTCAATATGAGGAATATTCTTTAAAAATCTTTTTTTTAGATCCACTGGTCAGAATCTTTGGATATTTGGTAAAAGCTTTTCTTAGGAGGAGCAGATGCAACTTGATGAAATCAATTCTCTGGGTTGATATTTAGGCTGCCATGTCAGGTGAGCGCCCTCAGGCCCCCTGGGGCCTCTCGTTTTTAAATTAATTTTGTATTCGCTTTTATAAAATGTAGCATTTTGCGTTGCATATCTAGGGGGGGGGGGGGAGGTGGGGGGGGGGGGGTTGGAGAAGGATGAATATTTCTAAATCAATAACTTAAACTTGTATGTCAATAATTTGTATTCGTCCTTCCAAATAATAGCAACTGGTTTCCCCACGAAGGGGTGGGGGGGCTGAATAAAACTCATAATTCTTATTTGTCTTTCTTTTGCGAAAAGAGGGGGGTGGGCCATACAGGCTTGGAGCCACTGTACACTCCACTCAAAAATTGTTTGCACTTGATCACCTTTGAATGGCTACATTGGTACGTTTTGAAAACACTGAAGCCAGCTCAGGTTTTTTTTATCTTACAGTAACAACACAAGCACATGGCTTCATTACTGTTCAACATAATTTGTGGAAACATCAAAACTTTTCAAATATCGGTAGATCAAAAGTGATTTCTTCTCAGGGATTTATTGGGAAAGTAAATAAAAACAGAACAAACAATCGGAAACTTTTCATTTCATTCATTCGGTATGTTCATTTTATTCATTTATGCTGATGATTAAAGTCGCTGTATTGAACAGCATTTTTATCTTTCCCATTTCCGAGGTACCCCCAGTAGTTCATGTACAATAAATTTATTAACCGATGTAGTGTGTTTTTCAAAATTTCCACCCACATTTGCTGTCCACATGTATTTTTGTCATTTTCGAAGTTTTCGGACGCTGGAAAATTTAATTATTTTTTGGCGTCCGAAAATTTAGATGAAATACAGTAATAAATTGTGTGATTGTTCATTGTTCAAAGCATTCAAACTGTCTTAATGTCATTTGCAGCTTGCATCAGCTCGACATGGTGGTAAAGTGCATCACAGTCCATCACCTCATCACCAGAAACTACTGGCAAAAGGGGCGATGCCAACAACAATAAGTGCTTTAGAGGCTCAGATGGCAGCTAATAATAAAGATGGCAGCAGTAATTTACATAAAGACAAACGGAAATATGAATCTCTCAAGTAAGTTTGTTCATAGAAATTTTGTACCAACAGGGCACAACATTTCAGATCATACTCTACCCTTTTGACTGGTCACGTTTACTTGACAATGGCTAACTGATTGCTTAATTGAGCAGAAGCTTTATTTTACCTCATGGTCAAACATTTATGTCCACCAAACTTAGAGAGTAGGTATTCCCAGGAAGGAAAATAAACCAGTTGGTTTTCAGGCTTGTCATCATCATAATGTCATTGTTATAAAAGTAGCCCCTTTTTGTGTTTGTACGATGATAACATTTGTTCTTTTTACCACAGATGAATCAAACTTGCTAAAAGTATTTGCATATGGAAATTTTAAAAACTGTCGCTGTGAGTCAAACATCACAGAACTGTTACAATAAATAATACTTAGTCTAAAATGTGTTTCTGGGCGAAAACTTTTTATTCTATTTGACACATCGTCCTCAGAGTTCCAATGTGTTCTATGTGTCAGTAGGCACATAGAACACGTTGGAACTCAGTGGACGACATGTCTCCCACTAATAAGGTTGGCACTCCTATGAAAGGAGAATAACCCTACTCATTTTCAGGCATTTTGTCGAAGGTCAGGCGCCCCATTGCTTAACTGGTTGGGGGCTAGATTATTGTTGGTGGTCTGAATTTGTTATTGAAAATTTGTTTTATTACAAATTATTGGAGAGTACCCATAGGCACTTTCCAATAATTTGTAATCGAACAGATTTATATAAAAATATTATTTGCATTTGACTGAATTTAAAACATGAGCAAGGAAAACAGGCTTTTGCTCTGATACCTTCATTTTTTGAAAGGCCTGATAGTGGCTTCTAGCACTCAACCAGTAAAAATACCACATTTTGGTTTCTGGGCGGTAACATTAGTTGACAGGTGAATCAAACTTTCACAAAGAATTCACTAATGGGAAGCAGAGAATCTTAACAATTTTACAGTCAGTACAGTGGGGCCCACTTAATTGGATATCTCTTAATTGAATAACCCTGTTAATTATACCCCCACTTTTTTTTTAAAAAGTGGGGTATACTGGACTGTGCGTGTTCATGCATCTGTGTGTCCATCTGTACGTCTGTCCATCTGCACTCCGATGTCTATTCGCATTATAACTTCAACATTACTGCTCAGATTTCGATGAAATTTCATACAGATGTTCACTATCATGAGGTCTTTAAGCAACATCAGCTGTTTTGCTGTTGGAATATTTTTTTCTGTGAGTTATGGTCCTTTGAATACTCAAAAATAGGCTATTTTTTGTCTGTTCGCCTCGTATCTCAGGTTTGGTGGGGGCACGGTGGCTCAGAAGGTAGAGATGCAGGCTGCAAGCCGAGAGGCCCTCTGTTCGAATCCCACCTGCGGCTGCCGTTGTGTCCTTGGGCAAGACACTTCACCCCCATCGCTCACGTGGGGGCACGGTGACGTTGTGTTCTAAGGCATACTGCACGTCGATGGTGCACCTGTCTTCAACCAGTGCTAACCCTGCTTGTGTGGAGTTATGTATGTTGGGAGCTGACGGTTGCTCGCCGGTGGTTCTCTCTGGGTACTCCAGCTTCCTCCACCCGTAAAACTGTTGAGGTCATGATTAGCCATTGTGCAGAAATATGTGACCTTAAAAACCATTAAATAAATAAATAATCTCAGGTTTGGCTTATTGGATCTCAATGAAATTTGGCGTGAAGATTGTTTATGGGAAAGGCTTTCAAATGAGTCTCTAATAATATTTCTTACTTTTCACATTTTAGACTTATCCCCTTTTTAACTTTGAAAATGAAGATTGTTATGGAAAGGCTTTCAAATGAGTTGTGTCCCTGCAGTAAAACAAAGAAAATACATGCAAATCACATCCCCCACATGTGGCATTCTCTGTCTTTGTTCTATAAGGTTTGGGTTATCAGATTTCAATGAAATTTGGAATGAAGATTTATGGGAAAGGCTTTGAAATGAGTCATGTCTTTGTTCTACATCTCTTATGTGGATGGTCCAATCATCACTAGACTTCAGTAACAGGTATTTCTGGCCTCACAATTACCTTGCTGTAAAACTAAGACAATAATTTTGCTGTTTGCCTCGAAAAATATCCATTTTTTTGTCTGTTCACCTCGTATCTCTGGTATGGGGTTAGTGGCTCTCAATGAAATTAGAAATGAACATTGTTTATGGGAATAGCTTTCACAGTATCATGGTTCATTTCTTCTCTTGTCATTGTTTGGCGGTATGCACAGGGGTGTGCCCCCTCCCCCCCACCCCTCTTGTTGAATATAACTTCCAAATACAAAACCATTTATAATACTTCCAGGACAAATTTGATCTGGTAATTGCATATAGGTAACAGGGCAAACTCCTATTAATTGAATAAAGAGTCCTGTAATATAAAGAGAAATTAGACTGGTAATTGCCAAATTCTCTTTGTTTGTAGACCACTTTGGCCTCAGTACATACAATGCAGACATTTAACTCTTAACCCGCTGAGTATTTTAAAGATATTCTTCATCACATCTAGTCATGGCTGCTGTGCAGCAGCCATGACAGGATGTGATGAAAAGTTCATTAACTTTAACTCAAGAAAAATCATTGATGAACAAACTAGTTCAATTTTCAAGGGGAACTTTGGATTAAAGGTGCTCAGACAACACTTATTTCAATTGAAAGAGGAATCCTGTCTTGGGCCGGAATATCTGCCAGCAGCATTGAAGGAGTTAATCTATTGTATCTTGTTTGACAGAGCTCAGTGAGCTCTGTCAAACAAGATATAATAGAGTAAATGTTTAGTTTTATGTGTAGAATACATACAAGTGACCGTATCCCTGTTAATTAAATACTCTTGTTAACTGAATATTTTTCTTTGGTATTTTGGCTATTTACTTAATAGGGGCTCAGTGTATTTAACTCACAGGTTAAGAACCCCATTAGTTTTGGAATCTTCATTGTTTTTATAAAGTTCAGGATTAATTAAATATAACGACTAGACTCATGGATTTGCAATTCTTTCAATGGAATCATTCTTCTCATAAACCACCAGTCACAATGCTGGAGATTTGGTAAGTGCCTACCTTTAATGATCAAGATTCAGGTTTGTTCAACAAAAGTTTCTTGGATAATATTTGGGCTTGTTTTGGGAGGAGCAAGATTTATAGAATAATTTCAGTTTTCAGAACCAGTTAGCCAATTTGAGCCAAATTTGGTGTGCAGCATTATTTGGTGACATTTATTTGATTTATGCAAACAAAAAAACTTCATGCTGCCCGGTTGGAAACCCAGGAGCAGAAAATAAAAAAAAATATTAAAATGCTTATATTTCCAAAACTGTGCAAGAGAGGTATTTGTTATTTGGTACGAAACTTAGCACCAGTGAAATCAGTAAAGAAACTGCATTCAGTAGCTCAGAGTTGCACTTTATGGGGACCAGGGAATATTTAAATTTTTTAAACTTGCATAGTAATTGCTATACATAATTGAAAAAGTGCATTGTATTTGATGAAAATTGCAAAACAGTTTTTATTTTATGCATTGGCCTCTTTGAGGAGGGGGCATTATGTTATCACCATGTCCTGTGTCCGTAGTTGTCCGTCCGTTAACTTTTCACATTCAGTCAGTTAACTAAAGTTCTACCAACCGAATCTTTACCAAACTTCATATGTGGGTTAGGTATGATGAGTGGAAGAACCCTATTTATTTTGACTGTGATGTGCCAAAGGTCAAGGTCACAGATACCTTCAATGTAAAATACACTTGAAATTGGTTTCCGCTCTATAACTAAAGTTCTACTGACCGGATATTTACCAAACTTCATTTGTGGGTTAGGTATGATGAGTGGAAGAACCCTATTTATTTTGACCATAATATGCCAAAGGTCAAGGTCACAGTGACCTCCAATGTTAAATACACTTGAAATTGGTTTCCGCTCTATAACTAAAGTTCTTCCAACTGGATCTTTACCAAACTTCGTACGTGGGTTAAGTATAATGAGTGGAAGAAGCCTATTTATTTTGACCATGGTGTGCCAAAAGTCAAGGTAACAGTGACCTCCAATGTTAAATACACTTGAAATTGGTTTCCGCTCTATAACTAAAGTTCTACCAACCAGATATTTACCAAACTTCATATGTGGGTTAAATATGATGAGTGGAAGAAGCCTATTTATTTGACCATGAAGTGCCAAAGGTCAAGATCATATTGACCTCGAATGTTAAATACACTTGAAATTGGTTTCCGCTCTATAACTAAAGTTCTGCAAGACTGATCTTGTTAAATCTTAATTTTCAAATAAAATTTGGCGTGTAATGGCAGTTTGTTGCTGGCCAAAATTTGTTAGTGAATTGGGTAATGCAAGGAAACATTTTTGGCAGGGGACATTTTTGAGCAATGTCTGGAGATATTTTTACCAATGTTGGAGGATGTTTTGACCAATGGTAGGTTGGGGGGAGGGGGGTATGTTTCAATCCATTTTGTATGGGAAATGTTTTGGTTTACAGATGTTTTTACCAACACTATCCATTAAGCAACAACAACACAGCCCATTTTCAGCTTTCATTTGTACTGTAGATTTTTTTATTATCACTTTTCTAGTGAAAATTTTCAATATTGAACTGCATAAATTTATATTTATTGATAATTGCAAAAAAAAAACTCCCTTCAGAAGGTGCACATCTTGTTGGAATCGATAGTAACATATATTTTTTTTTTAGAAGTGTTATAGTGGATTGGAAGTTTTATAACACTGAATTATGTGTCTTGTGGGGATTTCCCTGACTCAATGTAGCATTCATACATGTCAAGAATACTCAGCTTCTGGTCAGTCAGGATGGTAAATGAAAACACGGTGAATGAATTTAAATAAAAAAAACACAAATCAGTATGTATTATCTATCTTTTGTTCTTTAGAAAGGTAGGGGGCGCGGTGGCTCAATGGGTAGAGGTGCAGGCTGCAAGCCGAGAGGTCCTCGGTTCGAATCCCACCTGCGGCAACCACGTTGTGTCCTTGGGCAAGACACTTCACCTCCATTGCCCACGTGGGGGCCCGGTGGTGCTGTGTACTAAGGCGTACTGCACGTCGATGGTGCACTTGTCTTCAACCAATGCTAACCCTGCTTGTGTGGAGTTCGTATGTTGGGGAGCTGACAGTTGCTCGCCTTTGCTTGGTGATTCTCTCTGGGTACTCCGGCTTCCTCCACCTGTAAAACTGTCATGGTCATGATTAGCCATTGTGCAGAAATATGTGACCTTAAACACCACTAAATGACTAAATAAATAAATGTTCTTTAGAAAGGCAAACTGGTAAACAGACTTCGAAATGTGGTACCACACAAAAACATTCTCCATAAAACCTCACACGAGGTTTAAAGTACATGTGCTAAACAAGGCACATGTGTTGGTTTCCAGAATTGAAGGTCTGGGTATTGTCGTGTTGAAATGATAGCCAATCAGAGATGTCATCATAAAAAGCAGTTTGTTAAATGCACTGTCTGGTGAAATTGTAAACCGAAAGTAAACAGCACAAGTGCAGCTTGTCGTGCATACTTTTTTTTCAACAATGTCCAACAGTACATGTATCGCAATCCGCGATTATTAACAAGGTTTTACATTGCTTGAATGGTATTAGGTATCACACAATGCAATACAATACCACTTAAAATATTCCATGATGGGGACCCCAATTTAACACTGTTGTAAAAGTTGTTGTTACTGTTCTCAAGAAAACAAGGAGCATCTTGAGAAATGTGATGATTTCAACCTGAGCAATCTTCTCACTGGTATTGAAGAAGTATCCCTGTGGGAATCCTATGAATTGAAGCTGTGCTTGTTAGTCCCCTACCGGCATCGCCAGAGGGGACTATAGGTTTGCACTCCGTCCATCCGTCAGTCTGTCCGTCTGTCCGTTTGTCAGTCACACTTTAGTTTTCCGGAGTTTTTTTGGAAACGCTTCAACGGAATGATTTCATTTTTGGTAAACTACTATAGAACGATGACATACAGATCAAGTTTGAGTTTCATGCTAATTGCATTATTCTTGTGTGAGTTACGGCCCTTGGAAATATGGGAAAAAGCACCAAAATATCAGTTTTCCGGAGTTTTTTTGGAAATGCTTCAACGGAATGATTTCATTTTTGGTAAACTATTATAGAACGATGACTTACAGATCAAGTTTGAGTTTCATGCTGATTGCATTATTCTTGTGTGAGTTACGGCCCTTGGAAATATGGAAAAGCACCAAAATATCAGTTTTCCGGAGTTTTTTTGGAAACGCTTCAACGGAATGATTTCATTTTTGGTAAACTACTATAGAACGATGACTCAAAGATCAAGTTTGAGTTTCATGCTGATTGCATTATTTTTGTGTGAGTTACGGCCCTTGGAAATATGGAAAAGCACCAAAATATCAGTTTTCCGGAGTTTTTTTGGAAACGCTTCAACGGAATGATTTCATTTTTGGTAAACTACTATAGAACGATGACTTAAAGATCAAGTTTGAGTTTCATGCTGATTGCATTATTCTTGTGTGAGTTATGGCCCTTGGAAGTATGGAAAAGCGCCAAAATTTCAGTTTTCCGGACTTTTTTTGGAAACGCTTCAACGGAATGATTTCATTTTTGGTAACCTACTATAGAAGGATGACTTACAGATCAGGTTTGAGTTTCATGCTGATTGCCTTATTCTTGTGTGAGTTATTGCCCTTGGAAATATGGAAAAGCACCAAAATATCAGTTTTCCAGACTTTTTCTGGAAACACTTCAACGGAATGATTTCATTTTTGGTAACCTACTATAGAACGATGACTTACAGATCAAGTTTCATTTACACTCTGTCCATCCATCCATCAGTCTGTCAGTCAGTCTGTCAGTTATACTTTAGTTTTCTGGACTTTTTTTTGAAACGCTTCAACAGAATGATTTCATTTTTGGTAACCTACTATAGAACGATGACTTACAGATCAAGTTTCATTTGTACTCTGTCCATCCGTCAGTCTGTCAGTCAGTCTGTCAGTCATACTTTAGTTTTCCAGACTTTTTTTGGAAATGCTTCAACCGAATGATTTCATTCTTGGTAACCTACTATAGAACGATGACTTACAGATCAAGTTTGAGTTTCATGCTGATTGCATTATTCTTGTGTGAGTTATGGCCCTTTGAAATATGGAAAAGTGCCAAAATATCAGTTTTCTGGACTTTTTTTGGAAATGCTTCAACGGAATTCATGCTGATCACATCTAGGTTATAACATTTGTATAATTATTAATGCTCCTTAGTCCGGTAGGGGACATTGTATTGCTTAACCGATACGAGCGCTTTGTTTATTGTGGTAAAACTCTGTTTTACAGGTAAAATAGACCCTGATAACCAACGCCTTGGGTGGAAGCCCTCTGAAATAGGTAACATAGGTATGCATGATTGGCTGGCCTTGACTTTATATCTGTGTTGTGGTTACGATTAGCCATTTTGCAGAAATATGTTACCTTAAACACCAAAAAAATAAATAATAAATAAATTGAAGAGGTGGGCTTTTTGTGTAACATCACTCTAGTTCTATTTGGTCAACTTGAGCTTAGAAGATGAAATTACACTCACCTTGAGCCTCTGGTTATTTTTGTGCTGATGGTTTCCTATAATTTGTCCAGTCTTGACTCTGTCATATTTGTAGGATTTTGGTATTAGCTATTCGTAATTCTGTATATGTATGATTTTTTTTTTTTAAGACATGTACGTTATATTGGTAATTGTAGATATTATAAGTTATCTAAGCCAACATGTATGGTATATGGAGATTTAATACCTGGATGTCGGTTTTTAAACACCAAGCTGCAGGCGAGGTGTTTAAATGAGACATCTAGGCATTAAATCTCTTTCTGTTGTGATATTTGAAACACAACAGGAACATAATGGAAACAAATTGTGGACGCATTACTCACACTCCGCAATCAGTTGGACCAAACTCGTGAATAATTGTTTTGTTTTTACAAATGCATAAGACAACAGATAGAGTTACATCCCTTGGGTTGTTATCGGAAACATAAACATATCGGAAGCTAAATATTTGTTCAGATTTGCTCTTATTTTATTTTTCTCAAGTTGTTTGATTTAATTATTCGACTGTTTAATTTATAACAGCAAAATATGATCAAATTGTCAGGAATCTGATGATATTTGTGACCATTTACAGGTTTTTGGATTCAATTTTTATATCAAGGCGAGCAGATGCGTAAAGTTTTCATTTTAACCATATATCCCTGATATTTCATGCGCCCTTATACCCTGGATGTTACACACTGTCATATACCTTGGATGTTGGGTGCACACTTTGCCTTGGCTATTTGTCCTGGGCATTCTCACCAATCAGAAGACAGAATTTATCGGGATATAGGGACAATAATATTTATTATGTACCTATCATTGATATGGACACAGTTTTGATCATCAGATCTCACCAGCAGTATCAGATGGAATGTGATACTGGCAAAATGCATGCAGTGTGATACTGTAAAATCAAAAATGTGGCCGGGTAAAAATGGTGTCCTATTCTTCCACCTCATGCTACAAAATTTGCTCTGAATCCATAAATTATTTATGAAGATTTTTTACATCTTCATTGTACAAATGCATTAATTTATTTTTAGCTCACCAACTTTAGTTGTGTGAGCTTATGGCATGGCTCGATCGGATGGCGTCGGCGTCAGCGTACGTGTCCAATAATGTTAAAGCTTCTGTTTAGGTCACTTACTCACCCTATTTCCATATCATGGCCTTTATAATGCTGCTATATGATGATTATTATCATTATACCATGATTTAACCCCTCATACCCTGCATTTTAAACATTTTTCTTGACATTTTTAGTTGCGTTTAGTTTTCTGTTTAGCTCGGAATTTCATGTTTAACTTAGTGTTTAGGTCAGCTGCTGTGCTCCTTCTCTTTCCATGACACTTATATTCATCATACATGTTCCTCAGTATCATTGTTCCATGATTAACCCCTCATACCCTGCATTTTAAACATTTTTCTTGACATTTTTAGTTGCGTTTAGTTTTCTGTTTAGCTCGGAATTTCATGTCTAACTTAGTGTTTAGGTCAGCTGCTGTGCTCCTTCTCTTCCCATGGCAATTATTTTCATCATACATGTTCCTCAGTATCATTGTTCTATGATTAACCCCTCATACATTGCATTTTAAACATTTTTCTTGAAATTTTTAGTTGCGTTTAGTTTTCTGTTTAGCTTGGAATTTCATGTTTAACTAAGTGTTTATGTCAGCTGCTGTGCTCCTTCTCTTCCCATGACACCTATATTCATCATACATGTTCCCCAGTATCATTGTTCCATGATTAACCCCTCATACCCTGCATTTTAAACATTTTTCTTGACATTTTTAGTTGCGTTTAGTTTTCTGTTTAGCTCAGAATTTCATGCTTAACTTAGTGTTTATGTCAGTTTCTGTGTTTTACTTTTAAGAGGTTGTGTTTAGGTAAGCTTTGTCACATGTTATGAGCCTGTTTGATACAGTTCTTGTGTTTGCCAAAGTTTCTGTCAAAGAGGAATGTTGGTGAGCTATAGGGCAAAGGCGTCCTTCTTGTTTAACAATTGTTTTGTTGTTCAACTTACTTTTCATTTGTGTTAGATTAACCAAGATGATGAGGCAGCTCGAGTCCAACCAGACCTTAATGGTGACAAGGAACATGCTGTAGCAACAACTATAACTAAGAGTTTGTTGCATGGTTTCATCCAAAATGGATTTCCTATTTTTAGAAACACCTCTCTTCTTTTGGCCATACTATTTTTAAATAATAAAACTATTACCTGCCGACTCATGCAATACTTCTTTTTAGCTCACCTGACTGCAAGTCATTGTGAGCTATTGCCATCACTTGGCATCTGTCGTCCGTTAACTTTTGCAAACTTGGCTTCTTCTTCACAGCCATTTAGCCAAATTCAAACATATATTGCACAAACCATCCCTGGAGTATACCCTTTCTATTTTGTTCAAATGAAGCAGCTGCCTTCTTTGGGCTCTGGTCAATGATGCCAAAGCCTAAAAATCTTCTCATGAACCACCAGAGAGATTGCCTTGATATATAGTATGGAACATACTTTGGTGTTGAAGATTAAAGTTTGTTCAAGGGAAGTTGGTAGATCATTATTTGGGCTCTCTGTGGGCACATACCCATTTTGGGCTCCACCCCAAATTTCTATTTCAAGAACCGATGGGCCAATTTGAACCAAATTTTGCATGTTGTATAAGTGGGTCCAAAGTACTTGATTGATGCCCGAAACTTTTTTTTCGTAGCCCCGTGGGTACCCAAACTGCATGCAACAGAGAACTGTTATTTGGTATGAAGCATTCTTTTGACCAGTAGAATGGATTAAAAAAAAATGGCTATCTGTTGTGTCAGGGTGTTCTGTAGGGGGCATTTGAAAAAATGCTGAGTCAGCATATTTGCAAAAATTGAAAAAAAACATTTCTTCAGAACCGCTGATCAGAATCTTTTGGTATTTGATATACAGCATTCATAAGACTGTCAAATACAAGTGTGTTCAAATCGAGCCCTTCGGTTCATATTTGGGCTCAATACAGGAGCCCAAATAATTAACTTAGGGTGCTATGTGGAATAAGCTTTAAAAATCTTCTTCTTCAGATCAAACAATGAGATTCTTTTGATACTTGGTATACAACATCTCTACAGGGGTCAGATTGAAGTTTGTTCAAATTGAGTTCCTGTGTTAATATTTGGGCTTTCTATGGGAGCCCGAATATAAACTTTGTGCAATATGGGGAATAATCTTTAAAAATCTTCTTCAGATCCACCAGTAAGATTTTTTTGATATTTGGTATGCAGCATTTCTAGAGGGGTTAGATTCATGTTTGTTCAAATGGGATCACTGGATGAATGTTTAGTCTCTTTATTGGAGCCCAAATTTTAACTTAGTGCAATATGATAAAATTCCTTAAAAAATCTTTTTCACACTCTCTAGTGAGAATCCTATTGTATTTGGTATGTGACATCTCTAGAGGTGTAAGATTTGAATTTGTTCAAATCGAGTCCCTGGGTTAATATTTGGGCTTCCTATGGAGGCCCGATTATTAACTTGGTGCAATATGGGGGATATTCTTTAAAAAATTTCTTCTTCAGATCCACCAGTCAGATTCTTTTGATATTTGGTATGCAGCTTCTTTAGGGGGGGTTATATTCAAGTTTTTTTCAAATGGGATCCCTGGATGAATATTTGGGCTCTTTATTGGAGCCCAAATGAGAAAATTTCTTTAAAAATCTTCTTTTTCAGACCTGCTAGTGAGAATCCTTCCATGTTTAGTATGTGACATCTCTAGAGGTGTAAGGTTCAAATTTGTTCAGTTCAAGTTCCTGGGTTAATATTTGGGTTCCCTATGGGAGCACAAATATTTACTTAGTACAATATGGGGAATTATCGTTTAAAATCATCTCCTTCAGATCCAGCAGTCAGATTATTTTGATATTTGGTGTACAACATGTACAAGACCTCTGGGAGGGTTAGATTGAAGGTTGTTCAAATCAGGTCCCTGGGTTAATATTTGGGCTTTTTACTGAAGCCCAAAGTTTAACTTAGTGCAATATTAGAAAATTTCTTGAAAATTCTTCTTCTTCAGGTCCACCAGTGAGAATCCTTTCATATTTGATATGTAACATCTCTAGGAGTGTCAAATTCAAGTTTCTTCAAATCGAGTCTGTTTTGGTTGTTGTTTTTTAAAGCTTCACAGAACAGAGCTTGCTAGGAAGCTTTCCTGGGACCAGCATAAATTAATGACCAAAAAAGTTGTCCTTGGTTGTGTAATAGCAAATCAAAAAATAGCTCTTGCTGCTGATCACTTACTGATACACTCATCTCTTTTGTCAATTTGAGCCAGGTGAGCATTTTAGGCTCACCCAAGCCTCTGATTTTAACCCTCTGCACTCTGATGTCAAAATGGCTGTTTCCAGCAGAAAATATTTCCCATAATGCAGTTTGATATTTAACCAAATATACCTTGTTTGCTGTAGCAACAACTATAACTAAGAGTTTGTTGCATGGTTTCATCCAAAATGGATTTCCTATTTTTTTAAACTTCTTTCTTCACTTGGCCATACTATTTAACTATTACCTGCCGACTCGTGCGATAATTCTTTTTTTAACCCTCTGCACTCTGATGTCAAAATGGTTGTTTCCCTAACAAATATTTCCCATAATGCAGTTTGATTTTTAATCAAATATACTTTGTTTGACAGAGCTCAGTGAGCTCTGTCAAACAAGATATAATTGGCTAAATTCATAGTTAAACAAGAGAAAAACAGAGTGATTGGAGGATATTCAGTTGCACTACCAGTGTGCTGGGGGTTAAACAACCTGAATTCAATGTGATACAGCACACCAGAAACCTTCACTGTACTGATAATGCCAGGGGGTGCGGTGGCGTTGCGATAACTGGTTTTCGTCAGATCACCGAAGTTAAGCATTGTCGAGCGAGGTTAGTCCTTGGATGGGTGACCATCTGAGCAATCGATTTGGAATCCCATGTTGTGTCCTTGGGTAAGGCACTTCACTTCGATTGTCCACATGGGGGCACGATCGTGTACTAAGGCATACTGCATGTCAATGGTGCGCATGTCTTCAACCAATGTAACCCTGCCTGTGCTGCAGTGCGGAGTTATGATGTTGGGGAGCTGGCAGTGGCCCATCGTTGCTTGGTTCTTCTATCCAGGTACTCCGGCTTCCTCCACCCATAAAACTCACTGACACGATATCTCTCAGATGCATGTATTTTCAAAACCAAATCATTCACCTTACATTTACTTAACTTGTTATTTACACATTTTCATTTCTCTGTTGGGACCCTTGGAAGTGAAATAGCTTTTGTTTACTGTAGTATGCTATTACCCTTGCTGTTGAAAGTGTCATTAAACTCTGATAAACAAATTAGTAAAATAGGACTTTGCAACAAGCGAAGTGAAAGTCGTTTCAAGTGGGCAGCATTGGTATTAATGATTTGCTAGTCTTTATTTCATTCTTATGATACAGCCATAGGTGCTGAAAGTTACCTTAAACACCTGGGAACAAACAAACATAGATTTCTCTTGAAGAAATCCGCATTCTCTGAATGTAAATCTAAAAAGAATTTTGACAACTTTTATTCTTCAGAGACACCCCTGTTTCCAGGGTTCCCATGGGGGCCTTAGATTCAAGGAATGGCCTTTAGTTTGACTAATGGTCATTCATGGCCTTGAAATCCCAGAAAATGTGTCGGGATGCCTTGAAAAGTCTTCAAATATACATGAAATAAAAAGGCTGACGAAGCACGCCATCATAATTATATATATATAGCTTTATATGCTATAGTTTGTGAATGTAGAGTCATAACTTGGACCCTCTAGTCATTACCCCATCCTCCTACTTCCCTTCTTGGGAAGAGGGAGGATGGGGTAAATGACCAGAGGTCCTAGTTAGGACTAGTGAAGGCAGGGCCTTCAAAATCCTTCAATTTAACTATTGTAATGTCTTGAAAAATGCTAAAATATATCAAGAAGTGGTATTGAATAGCTTGAATGTAATCAGTCCTTGTCTGCAGGAACCAGGGTTTGTTAATATGTGATCAGGACTATATTATTTTTAATTTTTTATATTTTTCAGAGATGACGATGATATAAATGACGTTGCCACTATGGGAGGTGTCAATTTGTCAGAAGAAAGCAAAAATATCCTGGCAACAAATGCTGATTTTATAGGCACTCAAATACGGTCATGTAAAGATGAATTGTTTCTAGATTCTAATTCTTTAGTCAATAGGATAAAATCTATAGGTAGGTTTAAATATATTTTTCCATATTATATGAAGAATCTCTCACTTCTCATTCAAATTTTATAAGGAATATTTTTTTTTTTGCTTTTTTAGCCCAACTGTTTACAGTGAGGGCTATAGTCATGACTTTCGTCCGTCTGTCCATCTGTCTGATAACATTTAGAGTTTTGGTTAAAGTTTGTGGTTAAAGTTTTTTACTGAAGGTTCCAGTGGGTTTTTTTTTTTTTTTCTCTGTTTAGTAATGACTTTCGTCTGTCCGTCTGTTAACAGTTGGAATTTTGGTTAAAGTTTGTGGTTAAAGTTTTTTAGTCAACCTTAAAGGTTTTTGTTTTTTTTTCTTTTAAATTAATATTACCATTGATTGTATCATTCTCATTATGTTTTTTTTTTTTTGTGTGTTTCATGTTATTTTGGGAAATATTTAACCCTTGTTTGTATGGCAATTTAACTTACAACTTCCAGGTTAAAGATTTTGGTTAAATTTTTTTTTTTAGGTGGGGGGGGGGGGGGGGGGGGGAGAGGGGTTAAAATTACACCTTTTATTCTTCAAAAAGTTTAGTGGAATGTCACTTCCTTATTTGGGACAATCTCTACTATCTACTGAACATTTCTGCAGTGATTTTCATTAATATCGGCATGATTTTAACCCCTTTTAAACATGTTTTCAGACTTACTTTCTTTCTATTTGAAATTAGACTTTTCCACATACTTTCTTACTCTAATTCTTGCATGGTCAATACAACTTAATGATTCCATTTACATCAATGATTTCTTTTATCGGTTTTAGGAGATATTTAACCCTTTTTTGCCAATCAATTTTACTTAGTATTCCCAGCTTAAAGTTTCGGATTAAAGTTCTGCTTTTCAAGGTTCTACCTTTTATTCTCCAAACACTCGTGTTACAACATCATTTCTTTTTTTCATTTCGGGCAAGGTCTACTAAAGCTGTACACAGTGGTTTCAAATAATATTGGCATTAATTTAACCTTTTCCACAACGCTTTTCGAACTTAGTTTCTCTAAATTTCAAATTAGGCTTCTACCACATATTTTATTACTTTTTTATCCCCTCCCACAAGGGAGGGATATAGCACAGAGCTCGCTCCATCCGTCTCTCTGTCAGTCCATCTTGTCAGTCTGTCCATCCTGTCCGTCCAATCAGTCCATCCGTCTCGTCCCCGAACTTTCTTTTATGCCATAACTTAAACAAAAGTTTAACGGATTTGAATTATTTTCAGTACATGTCTCTAGGTCAAGTTTTGATGACCACAATTATCCAATGAAAATTGTTGAAGTTATTTCCCTTTTTGAACTATTTACAGTCACTACATGCGGAACCCTTTTTTAAATTCACCGTAACCCCCCCTTCCTTTGCCCTCCCCCCCGGGGGGGGCCAATTAGGCACTTTTTTTTTTGTATTATCAAAAATGCTTTTTTACAGTTTTGGTTTGAAGTTTGTGGTGAAAAACTCAAACACCACACCCCCCTCTCCCCTCCCCCCCCCCCCCCCCCCCCCCCCCCCAATTAGGCATTTTTAACTCCGCCCCCTGACTTTCAGTCAGGAGAGCTATCGTGATCACTCTCGCCGTATGTCATCGTAAACATGGTGTTTGCGTCTTCTCCTCCCAAACTGCTGAACCAATTTAATTGATATTTGAGATAATAGTTTGTTATGACATCGCAATTTGATTTTGTTCAAATCAAGTTTGTCCTCGCCCATTGGTAGGGTCACACCCAAAAAGTGTGCTGAAATCTTAAAAATCTTCTCATGAACCAACAGTAGCAGAGACTTGATATTTAGGTGTGCAGCTTCCTTTTGAGGTGTAGACTCAGATTTGTTCAAGAGAAGTTTGTTGGGGCTTTATTTGGAGTCGTAATGGGAGGGGCAAGAATATTTGCCCCTCCCAAAATTTCTATTTTCCAAACCGAGAGGCAAATTGTGGACCAAATTTGAATATGAGGGCTTTATTGGGTCATAAATACTTAATTTATGCAAAACAATTTTTTCCCGTCTCACCTTGGGAAACCGCAGGAGCTAAAAATAGAAAAAAAAGTAAAACACCCATATCTCCAAAACCTACATTGGCACTGAGAATTCTTATGTGTTTGTGACACTTCCTTAGGCCCAACAGAATGGAATGGTCAAAAAAAAATTGCCATCGGTTTTAACATGGGGGGTACTTTTTTGGGGACTTTGAAAAAGTGCTTAGTCAGCACTTTTTTCGTTTCTCCCAAACCACTGCTCCAAAAGCTTTCAAATTTCACATATAACATCTTTGGAAGATTGTTTCACATGTTTATTGAAATCAATTGCCTGGGTCGATATTTGGGCTCTCTATGGGAGACCAAATGTTTAAATTAGTGCAGTATGAAGAGTATTTTTTAAAAATCTTCTTCAGATCTACCAATAAGAATCTTTTGATATTTGGTATGCAGCATCCTTAGGGGGGTGAGATTCAAGTTTGTTCAAGCCAAGTCCCTGGGTTCATATTTAGGCTGAAAATTTGGGCCCTGTTCCGGACTTAGAAATTTTGGACCAAAATCCCGGATTTTTTTTTTTGTTTTCATGCGTTTCGGTCAATTTTAAGACAAAAAAATTTTTTTTTTTTTTTTACACTGAAAATTTGGGGTCCAGGTGGGACTTTTTGGACCAAAATCCGGAAATTAGTTTTTGGGGTCCGGGTGGGACTTACAAAATTTTGGACCAAAATCCAGATTTTTTTTTTTGTTTTTGTATGCGTTTTAAGAAGAAAAAAAAAATTTAGGCTGAAAATATTTTGTTTGGGAAAAAAATTTGTTTTTTATGCGTTTATCTCAATTTTGGGACGTAAAAGTGCAGGAACTGAAAATAGATGGAAAATCCTGTGTATTTTGTGGGCACAATCGCTTCATCTAGTTGGTATATGCTTTTCTTAGGAGGGGCGTATGCAGCTTATTCAAGTCCCTGGTTTGATATTTAGACTACCATGTCAGGTGAGCGCCCGCAGGCCCCCTGGGGCCTCTTGTTTTCTTTTTCTTTTTCTTTCCTCCAATATGCATTTTGAACTATTTACAGTCACTACATGCAGAACCCTTTTTAAACTCAGGTAACACCCCCCCCCCCAGCCCCCCCCACCGCCCACCCCACCCAGCCCAATTAGGCACTTTTTTTTTTCTTTCGTCAAAAATGTTTTTTTCCAGTTTTGGTTAAAGTTTATAAAAACCCAGACAACCCCTCCCCCCCCCCCCCCCCCACGGTGCCAGTTAGGCATTTTTTCTTTTTCTCTTCGCTCAAAATGCATTCTGAAAGAATTAGACTGACCACGTGTGGAAACGGGAAAAAAATGGACTCCCCTAACTGACCCCACCCACCCACTCCCCCCCCCACCTCCTCCTCACCCAGGGCCATTTTTAGCCTGACTGTTTACAGTCAGGACTATAGTCATGACTTCCGTCCGTCCACCCGTTGGGTCCATCAATCTGTCTGTAAACAATGGTTTCTGACCGATAACAGACAAACACACCCCCCCCCCCTCCCCCCCCCCCCCCCCCCCCCAGGGCCAATTAGGCAGTTTTTTTTTTCTTTTGTCAAAAATGCTTTTTTCCAGTTTTGGTTAAAGTTTGTGGTTAAAAACCCAGACAAACACACCCCCACCCCTCCCCCACAGTGCCAGTTAGGCATTTATTTTCTCTTTGCTCAAAATACATTCTGAAGGATTTAGACTGACCACATGTGTAAACGAAAAAAAAAAATGGACTCCCCTAAATGCCCCCAAAACCCACTCCCCCCCCCCCCCCCCCCACCCCACCTCCTCCTCACCCAGGGCCATTTAAGCAATATTTTTTCTTTGGTACAAAATGTATTTTTAGCCTGACTGTTTACAGTCAGGACTATAGTCATGACTTCCGTCCGTCCACCCGTCGGTTAATCAATCTGTCTGTAAACAATTGGTTTCTGACCAATAACAAACACCAACACAACCCCCCCCTCCCCTCCCCCCCCCCCCCCCCCTCCCGGTGCCAGTTAGGCATTTTTTAGCTCACCTGAGCAAAGCTCAGGATGAGCTTTACTGATCACTTTCCGTCCGTCGTCGTCGTCCGTCGTCGTTGGGTGTCAACAATCATCTCCTCCCAAACCACTAGGCCAATTTTAATAAAATTTTGTGGGATTGATCATTGGGTGGAACTCTCGAAGAATTGTGTTCGAAATCTCCGTCGCCCATCTAATATGGCTGCCTTGGCTGCTGATTGGCAAAAACACATTAAAATCTTCTTCTTCAGAACCGCTGGATCAATTTGAATAAAATTTGCTGGGGATAACCAGTGGGTGGTCCTCTCTCAGAATTGTGTTCGGTTTGTCCGCCCGCCATCCAACATGGCTGCCACAGCTTCTGATTGGCTGACGCTCCACTGCTAAATTTCTATTTTTTGAATCAAGAGATCGATTTGAACCAAATTTTTTTTGAGGACTTATTGGGTCATAAGTATCTAATTTATGCCGCAAAAAAATTTTCACGTAGCCCCATGGGAACCTCAGGAGCTAAAAATAGAAAAAATTAAAATTGCTCATATCTCCAAAACTGCACGGCTCAGAAACTTTTTATTTGCTGTGTAGCTTGCTTATGAGCAATGGAAAGGAATGGTAGAAAAAAATCGCTAACGGTTTTTTTCTAAGTTACTTTCTTGGGACTCTGAAAAAGTGCTGACTCGGCACTTTTTAACACTGAAGGTAATGCAAAAACATTAAAAACTCTTATTCTCGCGTCAACAATCATCTCCTCCCAAACCACTAGGCCAATTTTAATAAAATTTTGTGGGATTGATCATTAGGTGGAACACTCGAAGAATTGTGTTCGAAATCTCCGTCGCCCATCTAATATGGCTGCCTTGGCTGCTGATTGGCAAAACACATTAAAATCTTCTTCTTCAGAACCGCTGGATCAATTTGAATAAAATTTGTTGGGGATAACCAGTGGGTGGTCCTCTCTCAGAATTGTGTTTGGTTTGTCCGCCCGCCATCCAACATGGCTGCCACAGCTTCTGATTGGCTGACGCTCCACCCCTAAATTTCTATTTTTTGAATCAAGAGATCGATTTGAACCAAATTTTTTTTGAGGACTTATTGGGTCATAAGTATCTAATTTATGCTGAAAAAATTTTTCCCATATCCCCGTGGGAACCTCAGGAGCTAAAAATAGAAAAAATTAAAATCGCTCATATCTCCAAAACTGCACGGCTCAGAAACTTTTTATTTACTGTGCAGCTTGCTTATGACTAATGGAAAAGAATGGTAGAAAAAAATCGCTAACGGTCTTTTTCTAAGGTACTTTTTCGGGACTCTGAAAAAGTGCTGACTCGGCACTTTTTAACACTGAAGGTAATGCAAAAACATTAAAAACTCTTATTCTCACGTCAACAATCATCTCCTTCAAAACCAATGGGCCAATTTCAATAAAATTTTGTGGGCTTGATCATTGGGTGGAACACTCGAAGAATTGTGTTCGAAATCTCTGTCGCCCATCTAATATGGCTGCCTTGGCTGCTGATTGGCAAAACACATTCAAATCTTCTTCTTCAGAACCGCTGCATAAATTTGAATAAAATTTGCTGGAGATAACCAGTGGGTGGTCCTCTTTCAGAATTATGTTCGGTTTGTCCGCCTGCCATCCAACATGGCTGCCACAGCTTCTGATTGGCTGACGCTCCACCCCTGAATTTCTATTTTTTGAATCAAGAGATCGATTTGAACCAAATTTTTTTTGAGGACTTATTGGGTCATAAGTATCTAATTTATGCCGAAGAAAATTTTCCCGTAGCCCCGTGGGAACCCCAGGAGCTAAAAATAGAAAAAATTAAAATCGATCATATCTCCAAAACTGCACGGCTCAGAAACTTTTTATTTGCTGTGCAGCTTGCTTATGACCAATGGAGAGGAATGGTAGAAAAAAATCGCTAACGGTTTTTTTCTAAGGTACTTTTTCGGGACTCTGAAAAAGTGCTGACTCGGCACTTTTTAACACTGAAGGTAATGGAAAAACATTAAAAAATCTTTTTCTCGCATCAACAATCATCTCCTCCCAAACCACTGGGCCACATAAAATTTTCTGGGATTGATCATGAGGTGGAACACTCAAAGAATTGTGTTTGAAATCTCTGTCGCCCATCTAACATGGCTGCCATGGCTGGTGATTAGGAAAACATATTAAAATCTTCTTCTTCAGAACTGCTGGATCAATTTGATCAATTTGAATAAAATTTGCTGAGGTTAACCAGTGGGTGGTCCTCTTTCAGAATTGTGTTCGGTATGTCCGCCCACCATCCAACATGGCTGCCACAGCTTCTGATTAGCTAATGGCCCACCCCTAAATTGCTATTTTTAGCTCACTGAAGGGAGCTCAACTTTATCACTTTCCATCCGTTGTCCGTCGTCGTCCGTCGTCGTGAGCACTTTTCAAACAACTTCTCCTCCTAAATCACTGGTCCAAATTGAACCAAATTTGGTTGGTATCTTCCTTAGCATGTGTCATTTAGAAATTGTGTGACTAAAGTTACCGCGCCCAATGGGGACCCCAGAAGGGGCGGAAAGGTGCAAAAACCTTTAAAAATCTTCTCCAGAAACAGTAAAGTAAAAAAAATAAAAATGGCCATATCTCAAAAATTGCACGGCTCAGAACATTTTTTTAAGCACTAAGCTTCCTCATGACCAGCCGAATAGAGCTGTACAAAAAAAAAAAAAAATCAAAAATAGTGGGGGAGATTTATAAAGGGGTCTGGGTTTAAGTACCTTGGTCAACAGGGCGGAATGAGGGTGACCATGGTTTACCTCATTGGAAGAGGTTAAGTTGTTGGTACAGAAATAAGAATTTCCTGTCAGCAAATGGAGATGGAGTATGGTAAATGGTTTTGTGTTTCAAAATTATGGGCAGACACCCCCAAAGGCAATTCCACTCTGCAAGTTTTGTGGAGATCAACCTAAGCACCATTGAGAAAAGAATAAATGAAGTATGGTAAATGGTTTCATGTTTCAAAATTATAGGCAAATACAACAGAAGGACAATCTGGGTCAACCATTCAGACAACGTGCAAGTTTGACAGAATTGCCTGGGCACCTTGAGGAATAGTTGGTCAAACAAATGGAGAGACTTAGTTTGACTGGTGTATGGTTTTGTGCTTCAAAATTGTAGACAAATAACTAACATGAGCAAGCCTAGGGCTTCAACCAAAAATTCGCTATTCAGAATTTTTCAGATTCTCATTTTGTGCTTTTGGAACATGGGTTGTAATACCTGACGTGCGCCGGATATTTGTGGTTTGTACTATGCGCTTTTTAGTGACACCTGTTCTAAATCATAAAGCTGGATATGTGTGGTTTGCAGTAGGCGCTTTTTAGCGACACCTCTTCTAAATCATCAATCGAGTGTACCTCTTCGTTAGCTCTTATGAAATCGAGTATCACATGTTATTGTGTTTTAGAGAAAAAGGTAACATCATGTTAACAATTGATCTGCGATCACTTTATTTGCTTTGTTTCTCGTCCAGAACTTCAATCACATGGAACATGATGAAAATGCTTGGTTTTGTTCAACAGACGGATGAAAACGACAAATGATTCTGAAGACAACAGAAAACAGCTTTATCGTTTTGCGTCCCACGTCCATACGTTTCCGAGACGTTTCGGCCTTTAGGCTTTACTAGGCTTTAGACGTTTCAACATGGGACGTTTCGGCCTCCTCGAAACACCCGAGACAAAAAGGCCGAAACGTCGCACTTCTTCGAGACAAAATTAAGGCGTCATCCAACAAAACTTGTTTTAGATAAATACACAATTTTAAATTCAACTTTGTTCCATGAAATCAGCCACAAATTCAAAAGTTTTTCTGCTGTAGTCCCTGGAAAAGTTCACAGGGAGAGTATCGGGAAAAGAACTTAAACACAGGCAGTTTTAATCAAGAAATCTACGGGGGAAATATGGAGTTTTGTAGCACAGATGTTTTGTTTGATGGCGCCTTAAAACTTATCTTTCTTTGAAAATTGAAAAATTAAAAAGAGTCACAGATCATAAGTCCAGTGCCATAGTTCAGCTATCCGAACATTGTGGCTGCCCACTACATTCATATTCAGTACAGTGAAATCAGTGACAGTTTCCCCCGGTGCTATCACCGGGAGATATAGCCGATGTCTGAATGCGAAAATGGGTTTTATATCAATTGTTTTCGATTAGTGAATTACTTATGTGTGGTATTTTCAACCGAGTGGGGATTTTATTCATTTGATACACACAACGAGACGTAAATTTCCATCGACATTCCGCTGTTGTTGCTTTTAATTCTCAAAACAATAATCGGGCAGTCTGCTGAAACCAGTACTCAAACGATTAGTCGACTAGTCGATGTCAACTCTGGGCAAGCCAGTAGTCGACTCTCAATTGTACAGTCAACTAGTCAGAGGATTTCAAGCTTTTAGGTAAATAGTATCACCTCTCTGCCACTGTCAGCCAGTTTGAACAGCAATATTGGGCAATCAATGTATACATCTATTGCCATCTAATAGTAGTGACAGTAGTTTGTTTTAACTGGTACTAGTAGAGTGCTGAATTATTTTGGGCTATCAGGATATGTTATTAATTTGCCTTGTTTTTTAGATCCACTGGTCAGAATCTTTGGATATTTGGTATAAGCTTTTCTTAGGAGGAGCAGATGCAACTTGTTGAAATCAATTCTCTGGGTTGATATTTAGGCTCCATGTCAGGTGAGCGCCCTCAGGCCTTGGGGCCTCTTGTTTTTCTCTTTACTCAAAATGCATTCTGAAGGATTTAGACTGACCACATGCGGAAACAGAAAAAAAATGGACTCCCCTAACTGCCCCCCCCCCCACCACCTACCACCAACCCACCCACTCCCCCCCCCCCTCCCCCCGCACACACACCTTCTCCTCACCCAGGGCCGTTTAAGCAATTTTTCTTTGGTACAATATGTATTTTTAACCTGGCTGTTTACTGTCAGGGCTATAGTCATGACATTTGTCCGTCCATCCGTCGGTCCATCAGTCTGCCTGTAAACAAATGGTTTCTGACCGATAACTCCAGTTTGGATTATTTGATTTCAACCAAAGTTGATATATGTATTTTCCAGCTAGTAATACAGGCCAGGTTTGAATATAGGTTCCACAACTCCCTCCCCCCACCCCACCCCATACACACACACACACACACACACACACACACACACACACACACACACACACACACACACACCCAGTCTTGTCTACCCTACATACCGAGGTACCCCATTGTTTGTCCTTTGTGTGGACTAACGGTTTCTACCTCGTTTTGCCGGTACAGTTCTGGGAAAACAACCGAGGTAAAGGGTTTCTTTTGTCTTTTGTACCTCGGTAAGGCGAAACACGCAAACTCTTTTGTCTAGTTACCTCGTCAAGTTGGTAAGACAAACCCACACACACGTGTCACTTCGTCAATTATTCCCAAAATGCATTTTGAAGGATTGGGAGTTATTGCATGCAAAAAAGAAAATTGACTCCTATAGCCCAACATTGCTTTATGTACTGCATCTTTAATCCTTTACCTAACATAAGTTGAAGCCAAAAGTACAAATTATTTTTCTGAAACATCAGATTTTTTCATTTTTTTTACTTCTAACCATGGCTTATTAGTCCTTATTAAGCTCATCAAGCTTGTTCCATTAATAGGTCATGAGGTATGTTTTGGAGTAGAGAAATGAAAAAATAAAATTTGAATAACAAATTTTGTATATCTCGAGTGCAGATATGGCAGATTAGTTAGGCAAATGGTTAACAGATTCACTCCGACTATATTGTGTTTAAGCATTGCCATTGCTGGGACAGTCGGGCTGCATATGTGACATCACTCTAGTTTACTTCTAACCATGGCTTATTAGTCCTGATTGGAACAAGCTCATCAAGCTTGTTCCATTAATAGGTCATGAGGTATGTTTTGGAGTAGAGAAATGAAAAAAATAAAATTTGAATAGCAAATTTTGTTTTTCATGAGTGCAGATATGGCAGATTCATTAGGTAAGCAGTTAACAAAAAATGGCTTCAACTATTTTGTGTCCAAGCATTGCCATTGCTGGGACGTTAAGCTGCATGCGGTATATCACTCTAGTTTTTAGCTTAACTTGACAAAGTCAGGATAAGCTATTGCCATCATGCGTGCAGAAGTCTGTTAGTCTGTGAGTCTGTTCACATTTTCCTTTAGCACGGGCTACACCCCACAGTTCTTGTCTGATCGTCACAAAATTTCATATGCAGGTTTGGGGTCATGTCTAGATGAGAACGTCCCCTTTTGATCGCGATCGGTCAACCGGTCTGGCTGTCCGAGCCCAAAACCCCAAAACCATTAGCACAGTCTACAGGTCGTATTTATGAAGGGATTTCATTGTAACTTGGTAGGATGCCTCTGTATAATGCCTAGATGAGAACATCCCCTTTTGGGCATGATCTGTCAACCGTGATGGCTGCCCAAGCCCAAAACCCCAAAACTTTTAGTACAGTCTGCAGGTCATGTTTAATATGGAGGGGTTTCATTGTAACTTGGTAGGATGACTCCTTATGATGTCTAGATGAGAATTTCCTCATTTGGGCGTGATCAGCCAACCGTGACGACTGCCTGAGCCCAAAACCCGAAAACCTTTAGCACAGTCTACAGGTCATATTTATTGAGGAATTTCATTGTAACATGGTGGGTTGACTTCATAAAATGTCTAGATGAGAAAGTCCCCTTTTGGACGTGATTGGGCAACTGTGACGGCTACAGTGGCCCAAAGCCCGAAAACCTTTAGCACAGTCTACAGGTCATATTTATGAAGGGATTTCATTGTAACTTGGTAAGATGACTCCAAATAATGTCTAGATGAGAATGTCCCATTTTGATCACGATCATTCAGCCTTGATGGGTGCCCAAGCCCAAAAACCTTTAGCATAGGCAAAAGGTCACATTTATGGAAGGATTTCATTGTAACCTGTTAGGTTGACTCCATATAATGCCTAGATGATGACATCCCCTTTTGGTCTTGATTGGTCAACCGTGATGGCTACAGGTGTCCGAAGCCCGAAAACCTTGAGCACAGTCTACAGGTCATATTTATGAAGGGATTTCATTGTAACTTGGTAGGTTGACTTCATATAATGTCTAGATGAGAACATCCCCTTTTGGACACGATTGGGCAACTGTGACGGCTACAGGGGCCCGAAGCCCGAAAACCTTTAGAACAGTCTACAGGTCATAATTATGAAGGGATTTCATTGTAGCTTGGTAGGATGACTCCAAATAATGTTTAGATGAGAATATCCCCTTTTGGTCGCGATCATTCAGCCTTTATGGCTGCCCGAGCCCAAAGACCTTTAGCATAGGCTATAGGTCGTATTTATGGAAGGATTTCATTGTAACTTGTTAGGTTGACTCCATATAATGCCTAGATGATGGCATCCCCTTTTGGTCGTGATTGGTCAACTGTGATGGCTACAGGTGCCCGAAGTTCGAAAATCTTGAGCACAGTCTACAGGTCATATTTATGAAGGGATTTCCTTGTAACTTCGTAGGATCACTCCAGATGATACCCAGATGAGAATGTCCCCTTTTGGTTGCGATCATTCAACCATGATGGTTGCCCGAGCCCAAAGCCTGAATACCTTTAGCACAGTCTACAGGTCATATTTATGAAGGGATTTTATTGTAACTCGGTAGGTTTGACTTCATATAATGTCTAGATGAGAATGTCCCCTTTTGGACACAATTGGGCAACTGTGACAGCCACAGGGGCCCGAAGCTCGAAAACCTTTAGAACAGTCTACAGGTGATATTTATGAAGGGATTTCATTGTACCTTGGTAGTATGACTCCAAATAATGTCTAGATGAGAACGTCCCCTTTTGGTCGCGATCATTCAGCCTTGATGGATGCCTGAGCCCAAAACCTTTAGCATAATCTTTTGGTCATTTTTATGGAAGGATTTCATTGTAACCTGTTAGTTTGACTCCATATAATGCCTAGATGATGACATCCCCTTTTGGTCGTGATTGGTCAACTGTGATGATTACAGGTGCGAAGCCCGAAAATGTTGAGGACAGTCTACAGGTCATATTTATGAAGGGATTTCACCTTGTAGGATCACTCCAGATGATGCCCAAATGAGAATGTCCCCCTTTTGGTTGCGACCATTCAACCATGATGGCTGCCCGAACCCAAAGCCTGAAAACCTTTAGCACTGTCTTCAGGTCATATTTATGATGGGATTTCATTGTAACTTGATAGGTTGACTTCATATAATGTCTAGATGAGAACAACCCCTTTTGGACACCATTAGGCAACTGTGACGGCTACAGGGGCCTGAAGCCTGAAAACTTTTAGCACAGTCTACAGGTGATATTTATGAAGGGATTTTATTGTACCTCGGTAGGATGACTCCAAATAATGTCTAGATGAGAACGTCCCCTTTTGGTCGCGATCATTCAGCCTTGATGGCTGCCTGAGCCCAAAACCTTTAGCATAGTCTATAGGTCATATTTATGGAAGGATTTCATTGTAACCTGTTAGTTTGACTCCATATAATGACTAGATGATGACATCCCCTTTTGGTCGTGAGTGGTCAACTGTGACGGCTTCAGGGGCCCGAAGCCCAAAAACCTTGAGCACAGTCTACAGGTCATATTTATGATGGGATTTCATTGTAACTTCGTAGGATCACTCCAGATGATGCCCAGATGAGAATGTCTCCTTTTGGTTGCGATCATTCAACCATGATGGCTGCCCGAGCCCAAAGCCCAAAAACCATTAGCACAGTCTGCAGGTCATATTTATAAAGGGATTCCTTTGGATGCAATTGGGAAACTGATGGCTACAGGGGCCCGAAGCCCAAAAACCTTTAGCACAGTCTACAGGCCATATTTATGAAGGGATTTCAATGTAACTTGATAGGATGACTCTTTTTGGAATAATTTCACTGTAACTTGGTAACTTTCATTGATATACGTTAACTGTGAGGGCCACATACATTAACTGTGAGGTCATATTAACCCACCCTCAGCTCTTTAGTACAGTGTACACCTCATTTTATTTTTATCAAAAACATAGCATACAGGAAACAGAAATGAACATATTCCCAATTATCACAATTCTTGTCTTATTTCATAATCCTTTCATAAACATTGAACATTTTCCTTTTCATAAAACACAACACACAGGTTAAGCTACAGTGTCATTGACACTTTCATTATTTTCAACATGGTGGATAAAAGATAAATGTTGTTCGTGTAAATGTTCTTCATATGATATTTAGCTGTACAGCCAATCACCCTTAGAGGTTTGAGAATTTTCCATTTTCATGCCAGACATACTGTGCATGGCGTGTAGTGGTTGCTAGTCAAGACTTATTTTCACAGCAAAGACTTGACTAGAAAATATTGCCAGGTAACTTTCCTCCAGCAAGATAACACAAACACTGTAGGTTGGGGGACCCTTTATGAAGTAGAAAACTTAAAGGCCTAATTCCAACTTAAATCACTTTAACTACAACCAAGCAGGATCGTCAACATACAGGCTTGAGGTAAACCTGCAAGTTACATTCTAAGTACCTTCACAGTTATGAAGTCTTGGCTGCCAAAAAAGGCATTCCATAATATCTATTTTATTTACATTTAAGGTGTTTTATTCAATTTTTTTTTTTTAGCTCACCTGACTGTAAGTCAGTGGGAGCTATTGCCATCACTTGGCGTCCATTAACTTTTGGAAACTTTACTTCTTCACAACCACTAAGCCAAATTCAAATATATTTGCACAGACCATCTATGGAGTATACCCTTTCTATTTTGTTCAGATAAAGCAGCTGCCATCTTTGGGCTCTGGTTAATGCCCCAAAAGTTTAAAAATTGTTAAAAAATCTCACGAACCACCAGAGGGAATGCCTTGACATTTGGTATGGAACATCCTTTGGTGTTGAAGATTAAAGTTTGTTCAAGGGAAGTTGGTAGGTCAATATTTGGGCTCTCTGTGGGGACATATCCATTTTGGGCTCTGATCAAAAGTTCTATTTCAAGAACCAGCATGCCAATTTCCCCCTCCCCCCCCCCCCCCCCCCCAAAAAAAAAAAATAATTTCATAGCCCTGTAGCAACCCCAGGGACTAGAAATGAAAAAAAAATTAAAAGCTCATAGCTCATATTTCCCAAACCACACAGAGCAGAGAACTGTTATTTGGTATGAAACAACCTTAGGACCAGTAGAATGGAATGGTTAAAAAACATTGCCCTTGGTTATGTTAGGGTGTGCGGTAGGAGGCAATGAAAAAATGATGAGTCAGCATTTTTGCAATAATATTTTTCCCTATACAAACTGTTAAGAGTTCTTCAGACTGTTTACTGTTATCATTACTTATGTCAACAAGAGACAGGAGAAACTCCTGTCAGCTGTCAATTACACATGTTCTCTGTATTATTTTAACTTTATGTAATGAAATTTCTGTTCAGTGCTTAAATAAGTGGCTGAGGGAAAATTTATCTGATTCCTATATGAATACCTTTAATTTTAACCCTCTCAAGACTTCGTGTTTTCCAAATATTTTATTTTATGTTGAACCCTTTCAATGCTCTGCACATATATGTTTTTTCTGGTTTCTTGGAAACATTTATCTGATTCCTGTATGAATATCTTTAATTCAACTCTCTCAAGACTTCAATGTGGATTCCAAAGATTTTATTGATGGCTTGATCAAACCCTTTCAATGCTGTGCACATGTCTTTTCTGGTTCCTTGAAAAAAAAATTGATCTATTCCTGTATGAATATCTTTCATTTAACCCTCTCATGACTTTAGTGTGTTTTCCAAAGATTTTATTTCATGTTGAACAGTTTCAATGCTGTGCACATGTTTTTTTCTGGCCAGGATCCGTACATGTCCTTAAAGGTGCTTGAAAGTGCTTGAATAAAAAATTAAAATTCCAGGACCTGGAAAGTGCTTGAAAATCGTATCTCCAGTAGTAAAGTCCTGGAAAGTGCTTGAAAAATATGTAGTGTCAATAATCTAGCATGTTTATGAAAATAAAATTGCTGTAATAACTTGCATAATTGCGTAGATTGACAGTGCATAATGTCGATGTTTTTTCATAAAGGGTCAGCATTATGTTATCAAAAGGTCCTTGGAAGATGCTTGGAAATAGTTCTTGAAAGTCCTGGAAGATTTTTTTTGAAGGGTGTATGAACCCTGCTGGTTTCTTGGAAACATTTATCTGATTCCAGTATGCATATCTTTAATTTAACCCTCTCAAGGCTGCAATGTGGATTCCTAAGATTTTATTGATGCCATGATCGAAGCCAAATTTGAGCTTATGCCATGGCCAGTTGTCTGTCGTCTGTCTGTCCACCTGGCCGTCTGTCCGTCAACAATTCAATACGGCTCGGGCTAGAGGCCGTATTTATGAACTGATCTTTACGAAACTTATTGGGCAGATTTGAATAATTTTTTGTATGAATGTTTAGTACCATGGGATACATCACATATAATACAGGTTTTTTTCTCGTACGTAAATTATGCAAATTAGACTAACTTTGATGTATTTAGTGTTACTTTCAGCACTGTAAGTGCAAATGCCAATGCGGCTCAGGCTAGAGGCCGTATTTATAAACCGATCTTTACGAAACTTCTTGGGTACCTTTGGTATGGGACGAGAACGAGTGTTTTTGGATGCGGTCCGAAATTCAAAATGGCCAATGGCAGCCATTTTGTACAAAATTAGGTGCAATCAGATTTTTGCACAGAACTTCCATATGAAAGTGCTGACTTGAATAATTTTTTGTGTGAATGTTTAGTAGCATGGGATACATCACATATAATACGTGGTTTTTTCTCGTGCAGAAATTATGCAAATTAGATGAACTTTGGTTTTTTCAGTGCTACTTACACACAGTAAGTGCACATGTCAATACGGCTCGGGCTAGAGGCTGTATTTATCAACCAATCTTCACGAAACTTCTTGGGTACCTCTGTTATCACCTTGGGATGAGAACGAGTGTTTCTGAGTGCAGTCCAAAATTCAAGATGGCTGCCAGTGGCCATTTTGTACCAAAATTAATGCAATCAGTCTTTTGTACAGAACTGCTGTATGAAAGTTCTGATTTGAATAAATTTTTGTAGGAATGTTTAGTAAAATGGAATACATCACATACAGTACGGGTTTTTTTCTCGTGCAGAAATTATGCAAATTAGATGAATTTTGATTTATTTAGTGCTACTTATACACTGTAAGTGCACATGTCAATACGGCTCGGGCTATAGGCTGTATTTATCAACCGATCTTCACGAAACTTCTTGGGTACCTTTGTTATCATCTTGGGATGAGAACGAGTGTTTCTGAGTGCGGTCCAAAATTCAAGATGGCTGCCAGTGGCCATATTGTACCGAAATTAGGTCCAATCAGTTTTTTGTCACAACTTCTATACAGCTCGTATTTATGAACCGATCTTCACGAAACTTCTTGGGTACCTTTGTTTTCACCTTGGGACAGGAATGAGTGTGTTTTGGGGGGCCTTTGTTATCACTGTGCTATGAGAACAAATATTTTGGGGTTCAGTCCGACCCACTCTGGGACTCAAAGATTTCTTTTCTATTTAGCATCTGACTTTCACTCACCTTTACAATACTTTACCTATACATTTGTTATAGGCTACGGCCAGTATTTATGTACAGACCATTACAATACTTATATGTACATTTGTTATCAGGTCATTATCTAGATGTTTGTCATTGCTGTGTCACATACTATACAGGTACATGTCTTGACAAGTTGAGCTACAGTGTCATTGACACTTTCATTTTCTGGTTTCTTGGTAAAAAATTTATTTGATTCCTGCATGAATATCTTTAATTTAACCCTCTCAAGACTTCAATGTGGGTTCCAAAGATTTTATTTCATGTAATACTGTTAATGAAAACCTTTTTCTGATTTCTTTAAAAAATATTTTACCCCCCAAAATAAGCCTCCATAAATTCTCTTTCTGTCTTGTTTATTTTTGATGCTTGAACCATTTTTACACAGACTTGAATTTACTGGTGGCAGTAAAATTCTGTTTCTCTAGTTTGAAATTGTTCTTATTCTTTAAAACCACTTGGCCAAATTCATTCATTTATGGCACAGGCCATCTTTGGAGTAAAACCTTTTCTCCTTTGTTCTAATGAAGCTGCTGCCATCTTCAGGCTGGTGGAATTTACTCTTCTGATTTTTTCCCCCCAAAATTACTATATCCCTTGGGGTGGTGTTAATGCTCCATAAGCCTAAAATGCTTTTAAAATCCTCTTTTTAGCTCACCTGAGCGAAGCTCAAGGGGAGCTTTACTGATCACTTTCCATCCGTCGTCAGTCGTTAACTTTACATTATCGACTTCTTCTCACGAACTGCTGGACCAAATTCAACAAAATTTGCTGTGCATGTTCCCTATCATATGTCAATTCAAGTTTGTTCAAATCAAGTTGACCCGCCCCTTGGTAGGGCCACACCCAAAAAGTGAGCCAAAATCTTAAAAAATCTTCTTCTCATGAACCAGCAGTAGCAGAGACTTGATATTAGGTTTAGGTATGCAGCTTCCTTTTGAGGTGTAGACTCAGATTTGTTCAAGAGAAGTTCTAGGGGCTATATTTGCCATTGTTATGGGAGGGGCAAGAATTTTTGCCCCGCCCAAAATTTATATATTTTTATACTGTACCAATGACCCAGACATAGCTGGTGCTAACTCTTAAAATATAGGGCCAAACACAAATTTTGCCCCCCCAATCCCCAAAATTTGCATCTAAAACCAAAGAAAACATGTCCTGAATGGCCCTCCACACTTCACCCCTACTGCGCATGCGCAGTGTCAAGGACGTTCCGAAATTGGCGCCATTAATCATTCTTAGTTTGGCCCTTCATCAGTTAACATCTGACTGATCTTTGTGCTTGTAAATCTCACTTTAAATGATACCAGACACATAAATATTAGTGAAATGGTGATTCTAAGGAGGATATAGAAGGAGGAGAGGAAAAATGTGTGACAGAATATTATCAGGGCTGTAACTTAAAATTTATTAATGAAATTATGTTAAGTTACCTATTTTCGAGGCAGCAGCCATTTTGTTGTCATTCTTGTTATTTAGTTACAATGATTTTTCAGTGTTTTCCTCTCTCCCTTTCCTTTAAGTCCCCTCTTGCTATTCTCCCATGCTTTTGGCATAGTTTCTGTAATTATTATTACTAAAAATTTCTTGGGAGTTTTAGCTGAATAACAGAATGAATTCTGTTCTTTTCCCCATGTTTACGTCTTCACCTATGGGTGGTTAGGCGTTGTGTTCTGCATCTACCATCTGATGTTCTGCAGTTTCTTCCCTGGAAGTCTCTGTTTTGCATCAGATAGTGTATTTTTGGTAACTGATTTCGGGCCTGGGTGCCTGGAGTCTTATTTTAGTGTTTTTACACTCATTGTTTACATTTACAACAGCCCTCTGTGTGAGGGGGGGATTTCTTGAAAATAATATCTTGATGTTAATTTAATCATAACTAGATACATTATTATTGTTCGTAAGTGTTGCATAAATTGTTTAAAATATTTTTAAATTTTTTGTCCACACTTAGGCTTGGGATCCATTGGGGCTCAACGTTACTTTTCAGAAACTTGGGCTGTTCTGAAAAAAAATATTTTTTCAAAATATTTTGATTTCAATTATTTTTTCTATGTTAATGGATCATATTATTATTATGTATTTTGATTGTCAGGGGTTGGTGCGAGTACCAGGACTTTGTTTTCTTTTCACATTGAAAGGATTTTGATCAATTGTAATAAGAGGAAGTCTTCCTCTGACTTTTATAATCATTCTATATGTAGTCAGTGTACTCGCATTAACTCCTGTTCTGTATCTGATGATTTCGATGACAACATGGGAAGCGTATGTCACGGTATGTTAGTGGGGAATTGGACATTCCGGTCCTTTCCCCGCAGGGTCACTCTACTTTATCAATTTCTATTTCAGACGATCAAGATTAGGGTGATGTATCCGTGATGTCTTCCAACAGTGTGCCTCCGTCGTCACAATTAATGAAGGGCTAGTGGAAAAGTGCTCATGTAAATACGCCAATTGCCTAAGAGGACCCTAGTAGGTTCGACGGCCTTTGACGTCCGCTAGCTCACCCGGTGTAGCGTCCATTCATCGAATGGTTCGGCAGCCGGGTTCGTCCGTTGCGGTCTAGAAGGAGTTTTGGGGGTGATGCGAGCACTATAAATCAACCAAATGCACACCCAGTGACGGCGGATTAGAGGGAGAACGGAGGAAGCCTTTTAGTCCGGTTCATAGCTCGTTCTGGTCCATCCGGACGGCGAGCGAGAGAGGCCCCTCTCTCGTACAACAACATCTGGCCCCAGATGTTGTGGTACAAAATGTTTCGCATTCGGAGCATACGTCCGCCGCTCGGGACGCTCCGACATATAGTCAGTCCGGAGAGACTGTCAATAAGGCTTCCTCATTCTCATGGTAGCGCACACGACCGCTCTTGGCTACGTGACCTCGGATATCCAGTCAGCTTCGCCAGTCAGAGAATCATCAGCGACCAGGTCACACCATCCGGTAGCCAGGGACACGAGGCCTGCAGACTTCGGACGTTCGCATAGGAAAGTGTGCAGGAGTCAACATACACGGAGCTTCCGGCGGCAATGCATCGTAAGACCGCTACTGCACAGGCCTCGGGGACGGACGTGCTATCCTAAATAGCACAGCTTATCGCAGCATCCCAGCAACAACTGAATCTGTCGCATAATGTTTTATCCGACGATGCTGGGTCGGGACGTTCCGCGGAAGCGGGTACGGACGTCCGAAAATTTCATCCAGTCCGACGGGATACCGAAAGGGATTCGGAGGATTTCGAGCTTTCCCTTTCGGAACAACATATGCTGTTGTGTATGTCATCTGACTTGATCTTCTACAGGTTCTTTCGTCGGACCAGAATGCTGCGATGCTGGATAAGAAATTGATAGCGTCGGTGGACTTAGAAATTTTTGGTTCGGTTCAGGGACATCGTCCCTCAGTTCCGACATAGTCCAATAATGTCACACAAACTTTCGAATTATTGAACGACGCTATATATTTATTATTATATGCTTGCTATTACCAAGCATTTCTGGTTTCTTGTTCGCAAAGTTACGGAGATGTCTTTCAAAAGTGTGCCTCTGTCGTCATAGTTAATGAAGAGCTAGCGGCAATAAGTGCTCATGGAATATGTCTATCGCCTAAGAGGTCCCTTGTAGGATCAACGGAGTGACATTCGCTAGCTCACCCGGTGTAGCGTACATTCATCGAATGGTTCGGCTGCCGGGTACATCCGTTGCGGTCTAGGAAGGAGATTTGGGTGATGCGAGCACTATAATTACTTTAGTACTCACCCAGTGACGGCGGATTGAGGACAGATCGGAGGAAGCCTGTTAGTCCGGTTCCTGGCTTGTCCAAGTCTGTCCGGGCTGTGAGCGAGAGAGGTCCCTCTCTCGTCCAACAACATAGGGGACCGCATGTTGTGGTTCAGATATTTTACATTCGGAGCATACGTCGGTCGGTCGGGACGCTCCATTATATTGACAGTCCGAGAGACTGTCCATAATGCTTCCTCATCCTCACAGCAGGGCACACGACCGCACATTGGCTACGTGACCTCGAGTATCCGATCAGTTTCATCATTCAGTGATTCCACGGCGAATAGGTCACGCCATCCGGTAGCCAAGGGACACGAGGCCTATACACTCCGTTCGCTCGCATATTGGTAGTATGCACGGGGTAACGATCACGGAGCTTCCAGCGGCAATGCATTGTAGGACCGCTTCTCCTTAGGCCTCAGTGACGGACGTGCTATCCGAGTTAGCACAGTTGTTTCGCAGCATCCCAGCAATCGACAGTTTCTTGGTCGAATCAGGAATTATCCGACGGCGCTGGGTCGGTGCGGTCCGCGGTTGCATCAGGTACGGACGACCGAACGCTTTATAGGGTCCGACAGGATGGCGAAAGGGATTCGAAAGATTTCGAGTTTTCCCTTTCGTAGTATCGGAAGCTGCCATTTATATCTTCTGGCATTATCTTCCAGTGATTGTTATTTCGGACTACATTGCTGCGATGTTGGATAAGAGACTTATAGCGTCATTGGACTCGGAATTTTGGATCGGTTCAGGGACATTGTCCCTGACTTACCGACGCAGTCCAATAATTTCATTACAACATGTGTTTTATTTTTCGACGCTATATATGCATACAAGCCTGCTACCAAGCATGATAGTTTAATTTCTTGTCCGCGTTGCTCATTTCTGCCGTTTTATCATTTATACGAATAGTTTTTTTTGGCAGAGCAAGGCATACCGAGAGTTCATATGCGTCTAGACGGTGTGGTTAAAGACTGAAAATATTCTTTTTCGCCGTCTATGTCTTTTCCAACCTCAATGTTGGAAACGACAATGATGTCTAGTAGACTTAACTTAGACGCTTTATCATACGTAATCCACCTTACTGAGGCGTTATCATTACGTCTTCAAGAAAAGATTTACGGGATATTATTCTCAGTGTGATTTCTTTTGAGGGCAGTAGTTTGTTCACGTATAACTCAGCCCTTCAGTGGCTGATTGGAGTTGGTTAGACGTGATGCAGCCCTAGCTACATCCACGCGCGTGGATAGTAAGGTTAAGAACTCTCTCAGAGTCGCTTCGTTCTCGGAGAAGCTTCTCTTCGACGGCAACTTTTCAGCAATCCATGAATTGCTCGATTTACACGTTCTCTTGTCTATCTAGTGTTACAAGAGATTCAGACTGGGGCAAACATTCGGTGGTTGACTCAGAGAGTGCCACTGCATTTGCCGGACCCGAGTGTTGCAGTTATGACGGTTGCCAGTCAAACAGATTGGGATATAATATTGATCCCAACGGATTCGAAGTGCCAGGGTCTTTGGGTTCCGCAGTCTCTTAGCAACCAATTATCTTCCGCGGAATAATGTTTTTAAGGCTTGCTTTATGTCATTGCATGAACATTATTCAGAAACGCATGCCCAAATCCTGTCCGTTAATTCGACAGTAGTGGCGTATCTCCGGAACCAGGGAGGCACTCATTCGTTTCCGTCATTCAATTTAATGGAAAGAATCCGTCTGTTGGTTATAGTACACCAAGTTCTGTTTCGGTCCGTCATATTCCGGGTCATCTGATTGCTTTACCGGACTCCCGTTCACTTATGGGTCGCTTGTTGCTGTCAGAATGGACTCTCAACAAACAAGTATTCAATCAGATTTGCTATCTATGGGAGCGCCCAATGATGATTTATTTACGACACAGCTTGCTAATCAATTGCAGACGTATGTGTTGGCTTGTCGGGATCTCTGAGCTAATGTTGTTAACGCTCTATTGATCTATAGGACGGAATGATAGGATACGCGTATCCTCCGGCGCTGTTGTTTCAGCAGGTATTGCTAAGATAAACAACCACAATACATTTCTGTTGATAGCATCTCTATCTTCACAGAGACCATGGGTAATTTACTCTGTTGTCTACTGTGGGACTTAACGTGAAATCTTCCTCAATGAGAGGATCTTTTTTCGCTGGGTAAATCGTGTCATCTTTATCACAACCCGCAAGGTCGCAACCTTCACGTATTCCGTTGTGTGGTCCGTATTGCATTGTAAGCATTGTACTGGACGAGCTTTGGACGCGATTTCTTACTATAGGAGATCCTCTTCTTCGCTATTCTATGCGGCTAAAGTGGAGGCTCTTCCGTCGTTGGTGTAGGGATCATTATGTTCATATTGTTGATCCCTCCATACTACTCATTGCAACTTTTTAGTATACTTGTTTGACAAGATCTACTGCAGCCTGTTATTATTAAGGTTATAGGTTTATGTTACCTCATACCTATGCACTCTAGGATAGTTTACAATTGAGTCTTATGTCTCTTTATCTAAGTCAGTTAGTAACTTTTTGATAAATAGACTTAGAATCTTTAGATTAAATTCCTATGTGGAATTTAACTTCGGTTCTTATTTAGCTAAGTAATCATTTGAGCCTCTGGAAACTGTAGTTTTCGAATTCTGACCTTTTAGACAGTAATTCTGTTGGTTTCTCTTTTACTGAAGAGTCAGTGAGTTTCATGCACTATCGATGGATGATTTTCACTTTTCTAGTTTCGGAATCACTACTTCCTTTACTATTTAGGTTGGATTTTTGCATAAGAGTTAGGCTCCTAATATCCGGAACCTATTGTTATTAAGGTCCTTCCGTCTTCGTACGGGCAAAGGCCTTGACTCTGTCCGGTTAGAGTTTATGTATTTATAAACAGATATCTGTTTATTACTACGGGCGTAAGCTTCTTCTGTCTTTGATGCCTAATAGAAGGACGTTACGCTCCATTCTATCGCTAATGGATTCTATTAACTATCGGTACTGCTTATGGTATATCATTGACTCAGCAGTTGTGCTTAAGATTTCGGCTCATGAAGTAAGAGTTCTTCTACATCTTGGGCTTACATTAATAGTGTCGCTATTATAGATTTTTGAAGGCTGCTCATTGCGCTCAGCCATCCACATTCATGAATTTTTATCTCAGAAATATCGAGTCCATTTCTGGAGGCCCCTATTGTTAGGTCTATTATCTACTGCTCAGAATGTCATTCACTTAACAGTTGCTACTATAGCTAGGTAGGCTGTCTGTTTCGGCAGTGACTCCGTTCTGCTGCCCTCTTCGCTCTGGGCTATTTGACCCAGGGCAAGAAAAAGGGGGGGGGGGGGGGGAGGGTGTTCCCTTGGGTCACCTGTTTTACTATGAAAACAAGGGGATACCTCCTCCGGAGTTAGTAATTCTGAGCTGTTATTGGGATGGTTGTTTAGGGAGAAGTTTATGTTTTAAAAATTCATTCAAGTCTTAGTTTTTAAAGTATAGCTTTTGAATATTGCATGTGTCAACGGACATGATTATGCAATCCTCAGACACTTTTAAGGAGTATAAGAGTGTCTATTCTCTAGACTTACTTTATTTATTGGCTTACTTTAAAAATTATTAGTATAAGGATTATATTGGATATTAATAGAGTACATGGATGTATGATGCTCAATTTTGGAAGGTGTTGTATCTTTCTAATTTATCATAAATAAGAAAGATACATGTAAGGCCTATTACTTCTTTTTCCCTAGAGGGGATGACTCTATTTTATATTATTGAGCGTATTCCATCTTGCTCTATGTCCTTGGCCCTCCAGCCTTTTTACTATTCAGCTATGTCTGGGTCATTGGTACAGTATGAAAATGTTAAAAAATTTATAGTAATTTCTATATTTTTTATACTTACCAATGACCCAGACGGGGATGGCCCTCCCAGGAGTTGGGAACTCTTGCCTCCCCGCTGAGTACATAGCGCTTACCAGGCACTGGTTATTAGAATGATTAATGGCGCCAATTTCGGAACGTCCTTGACACTGCGCATGCGCAGTAGAGGTGAAGTGTGGAGGGCCATTCAGGACATGTTTTCTTTGGTTTTAGATGCAAATTTTGGGGATTGGGGGGCAAAATTTGTGTTTGGCCCTATATTTTAAGAGTTAGCACCAGCTATGTCTGGGTCATTGGTAAGTATAAAAAATATAGAAATTACTATAAATTTTTTAACTTTCGTAGCATCGGAAGCTGCCATACATATCTTCCGGCATTATCTTCCAGTGATTGTTATTTCGGACTACATTGCTGCGATGTTGGATAAGAGACTTATAGCGTCATTGGACACAGAGTTTTGGATCTGTTCAGGGACATTGTCCCTGACTTACCGACACAGTCCAATAATGTCATTAGAACATGTGTATTATTTATCGACGCTATATATATATAAGCCTGCTACCAAGCATGATAGTTTAGTTTCTTGTCCGCAATGCTCATTTCTGCCTTTTATCATTTATACGAATATTTTATTTTGGCAGAACAGGACATACCGAGAGTTCATATGCGTTTAGACAGCGTGGTTAAAGACGGGATATAATCTTTTTTGCCGTCTATGTCTTTTCCAACCACAATGTTGGAAACGACAATGATGTCTATTAGACTTAACTTAGACGCTTTATCATACGTAATCCACCTTACTGAGGCGTTATCATTACGTCTTCAAGAAAAAGAATTCCGGGATATGATCCTCAATGTGATTTCTTTTGAGGGCAGTAGTTTGTTCACGTATAACTCCGCCCTTCAGTGGCTGCTTGGAGTTGGTTAGACGTGACGCAGCCCTAGCTACATCCACGCGCGTAGATAGTAAGGTGAAGAACTCTCTCAGAGTCGCTTCGTTCTCGGAGAAGCTTCTCTTCGACGGCAACTTTTCAGCAATCCATGAATTGCTTGATTTACACGTTCTCTTGTCTATCTAGTGTAGCAAGAGATTCAGACTGGGGCAAACATTCGGTGGTTGACTCAGAGAGTGCCACTGCATTTGCCGGATCCGAGTTTTATAATTATGACGGTTGCCAGTCAAACAGGTTGGGATATAATATTGATCCCAACGGATTTGAAGTGCCAGGGTCTTTGGGTTCCGCAGTCTCTAAGCAAGCACTTATCTTCCATGGAATAATGTTTTTTTAGGCTTGCTTTATGTCATTGGATGAACATTATTCAGAAACGCATGTCCAAATCCTGTCCGTTAATTCGACAGTAGTGGCGTATCTCCGGAACCAGGGAGGCACTCATTCGTTTCCGTTATTCAATTTAATGGAAAGAATCCTTCTGTTTGTTATAGTACACCAAGTTCTGCTTCGGTCCGTCATATTCCGGGTCGTCTGATTGTATTACCGGACTCCCTTTCACTTATGGGTCGCTTGTTGCCGTCAGAATGGACTCTCAACAAACAAGTATTCAATCAGATTTGCTATCAATGGGAGCGCCCAATGATAATTTATTTACGACACAACTTGCTAATCAATTGCAGACGTATGTGTTTACATGTCCGGATCTCTGAGCTTATGTTGTTAACGCTCTATTGATCTAATAGGACGGAATGATAGGATATGCATATCCTCCTGCGCTGTTGTTTCAGCAAGTATTGCTAAGATAAACAACCGCAATTCATTTCTGTTGATAGCATCTCTGTCTTCACAGAGACCGTGGGTAAATTTACTCTGATGTCTACTGTGGGACTTAACGCAAAATCTTCTTCCATGAGAGGATCTTTTTTCGCTGGGTAAAATCGTGTCATCTTTATCACAACCCGCAAGGTCTCAACCTTCACGTATTCCGTTGTGTGGTCCTTATTGCATTGTAAGCATTGTACTGGACGAGCTTTGGACGTGATTTCTTACTATAGGAGAACCTCTTCTTCGCTATACTATGCGGCTAAAGTGGAGGCTCTTCCGTCGTTGGTGTAGGGATCACTATGTTGATATTGTTGATCCCTCCATACTAGTCATTGCAACTTTTTAGTATACTTGTTTGACAAGATCTACTGCAGCCTGTTATTATTAAGGTTATAGGTTTATGTTACCTCATACCTATGCACTCTATGATAGTTTACAATTGAGTCTTATGTCTCTTTATCTAAGTCAGTTAGTAACTTTTCGATAAATAGACTTAGAATCATTAGATTAAATTTCTATACGGAATTTAACTTCGGTTCTTATTTAGCTAAGTAATCATTTGAGCCTCTGGAAACAGTAGTTTTCAAATTCTGACCTTTTAGACAGTAATTCTGTTGGCTTCTCTTTTACTGAAGAGTCAGTGAGTTTCATGCACTATCGGTGGATGATTTTCACTTTCGTAGTTTCGGAATCACTACTTCCTTTACTATTTAGGTTGGATTTTTGCATAAGAGTCAGGCTCCTAATTAATATCCGGAACCTATTGTTATTAAGGTCCTTCTGTCTTCGTACGGGCATAGGCCTTTGCTCTGTCCGGTTAGAGTTTATGTATTTATAAACAGATATCTGTTTATTACTACGGGCGTAAGCTTCTTCTGTCTTTGATGCCTAATGGAAGGACGTTACGCTCCATTCTATTGCTAATGGTTTCAATTGGGCTTACATTAATAGTGTCGCTATTATAGATTTTTGAAGGCTGCTCATTGCGCTCAGCCATCCACATTCCTGAATTTTTATCTCAGAAATATCTAGTCCATTTCTGGAGGCCTCTATTGTTAGGTCTATTATCTACTGCTCAGAATGTCATTCACTTAACAGTTGCTGCTATAGCTAGGTAGGCTGTCTGTTTCGGCAGTGACTCCGTTCTGCTGCCCTCTTCGCTCTGGGCTATTTGACCCAGGGCAAGAAAGGGGGGGGGGGGGGGGGGGGGGGGAGGGTGTTCCCTTGGGTTACCTGTTTTACTATGAAAACAAGGGGAGTAATTCTGAGCTGTTATTGGGATGGTTGTTTAGTGAGAAGTTTATGTTTTAAAAATTCATTCAGGTCTTAGTTTTTAAAGTATAGCTTTTGAATATAGCACGTGTCAACGGACATTATTATACAATCCTCAGACACTTTTAAGGAGTATAAAGAGTCTCTATTCTCTAGACTTACTTTATTTATTGGCTTACTTTAAAAATTATTAGTATAAGGATTATACTAGATATTAATAGAGTACATGGATGTATGATGCTCAGTTTTGGAAGGTGTTGTATCTTTCTAATTTATCATAAATAAGAAAGATACATGTAAGGCCTAATACTTCTTTTTCCCTAGAGGGGATGACTCTATTTTATATAATTGAGCGTATTCCATCTTGCTCTATGTCCTTGGCCCTCCAGCTTTTTTACTATTCAGCTATGTCTGGGTCATTGGTACAGTATAAAAATGTTAAAAAATTTATAGTAATTTATATATTTTTTATACTTACCAATGACCCAGACGGGGATGGCCCTCCCAGGAGTTGGGAACTCTTACCTCCCCGCTGAGTACATAGCGCTTACCAGGCACTGGTTATAAGAATGATTAATGGCGCCAATTTCGGAACGTCCTTGACACTGCGCATGCGCAGTAGAGGTGAAGTGTGGAGGGCCATTCAGGACATGTTTTCTTTGGTTTTAGATGCAAATTTTGGGGATTGGGGGGGAGGGGGGGCAAAATTTGTGTTTGGCCCTATATTTTAAGAGTTAGCACCAGCTATGTCTGGGTCATTGGTAAGTATAAAAAATATATAAATTACTATAAATTTTTTAACTTTCCAAACCAAGAGGCTGATTTGAACCAAATGTGATCTGAGGTTTTATTGGGACATAAGTAGTTAATTTATTCCCCAAAAAATTTTCCTGTCGCCCCATGGGAACCGCAGGAGCTAAAAATAGAAAAAAAAATAAAACACCCATATCTCCAAAACTGCACTGCACTGAGAATTTTTATTTGGTGTGAAGCTTCCTTAAGACCAACAGAATGGAATGGTAAAAAAAAATTGCTATTGGTTTTATCATAGGGTACTTTTTGGGGACTTTGAAAAAGTGCAGAGTCAGCATTTTTAGCTCAACTTGACAAAGTCAAGCTGAGCTATTGCCATCACTTCTCGTCCGTCGGCGTATGTACGTATGTACGTCGTACGTACGTTAGTATGATAGTACGTTAGTACGTATGTCCACAATTTCCTTTGGCACACCTTACAGGTCGCATTTATGATCAGATTACTTTGAAACTTGATATGCTTGTTTGGGGTGACCTCTAGATGGGAGCTATCAATTTTCTTAAATTTCCGTCAAAAAATGTTGCCGCGGCCAACGTTCTTAGAACTTAGTTTAGTCAAACCACAATATTTCCCTTTGGCACACCCTACAGGGCACATTTATGATTTGATTGCTTTGAAACGTGGTACACTTATTTAGGGTCACCTCTAGATGGGAGCTATCTATTTTCTTCAATTTCCGGCAAAAAATGTTGCCGCGACCAATGTTAGTAGAACTTAGTTTAGGCAGACCTCAATATTTCTCTTTGGCACACCCTACAGGACACATTTATGATCAGATTGCTTTGAAACCTGATATGCTTGTTTGGGGAGACCTCTAGATGGGAGCTATCGATTTTCTTTAATTTCTGTCAAAAAATGTTGCCGCGGCCAACGTTCTTAGAACTTAGTTTAGTCAGAAGACTCAATATTTCCCTTTGGCACACCCTACAGGGTACATTTATGATCGGATTGCTTTGAAACCTGGCATGCTTGTTTAGGGTGACCTCTAGATGGGAGCTATCGATTTTCTTCAATTTCCGTCAAAAAATGTTGCCGCGGCCAACGTTTTTAGAACTCGGTTTAGTTGGACCACAATATTTCCCTTTGGCACACCCTACAGGGCACATTTATGATTTGATTGCTCTGAAACCTGGTATGCTTGTTTGGGGAGACCTCTAGATGGGAGCTATCGATTTTCTTCAATTTCCATCAAAAAATGTTGCCGCGGCCAACGTTCTTAGAACTTAGTTTAGTCAGAAGACTCAATATTTCCCTTTGGCACACCCTACGGGGCACATTTATGATTGGATTGCTTTGAAACCTGGCATGCTTGTTTGGGGTGACCTCTAGATGGTCGCTATCGATTTTCTTCAATTTCCATAAAAAAATGTTGCCACAGCCAACATTCTTAGAACTTGTTTAGTCAGACCACAATATTTCCCTTTAGCTCACCCTACAGGACATTTATAATTAGATTGGTTTGAAACCTGGTATGCTTATTTACGGTGACCTCTAGATGGGAGCTATCGATTTTCTTCCATTTCCGTCAAAAAATGTTGCCACAGCCAACGTTCTTAGAACTTAGTATAGTCAGACCACAATATTTCCCTTTTGTCACCTTACAGGGCACATTCTTTGAAGCACTTTGTCGGTTGAGTGATTAAGGCCTCTTGGGGTATCTTAAGTTGGCATAGGTTATGAAAGGAGAGTATGCGGCAGCCAAAAGACTGTGATAAGGCCTGAGAAACAGATTTTTTTATTTTTTATGCCTTACAGCTGTCAATAAATCTGGTTTGTCATATTCCATCTTGATGATGAGGCCAGGGCAAACATAATGCCTACAATGTCTTGTTTCATCTGACTGATCAGGTCTCATCATCTCAATGGAATATGACCACCCAGAGCAATCAATTGTTGAAATAATCTGTATGTATCAACAAGTAACTGTCAAAATAAGAAATGGTATACAGGTCTGCTCTGTTAGATTTGGCACTGGAGCATTTCTCAAGATTTGTTTTTTTGAACATATGGAAATAAAACATTAAAAAAATGTGTAAAATTTCTGTGAGTGCAAACTAGAAATGGAAGTTGAATTTAAAACTTTGGTGACATCTTTAACTGGTAGAGTGCTGGAAGCCCATATTTGGGCTTTAATCTGAAGTGCCGGTACCACAGTTTAAAGGCTTCATGTTCTGTAGATGTGCTTCATATTATTTTTGAAGTGATATTATTTTATCTTTTAGGATTTGTCTTGTTACAATTTATGGGAGAGTGCCTACTGGCAGGCACTCTCCCATAAATTGTAACAAGGCAAAGATGCACAAAGAAATTTTAAGGACCAAAAATAATTTAGCACTCTACCAGTTAATAAACGTCATCAAAGCATGTCTTGCCTGCTGATAAAGACAGTGCAAAGACATTTGCATTTAGTCTCTGAGACAGAATAATGCATTTCAGAGAAACTGATCTATGGCCATTAAAGGTTCTAGACACAATATAATATTCTTGTTGTTAGGTTTTTTCTGCATTTGAAATAAACTTTCTCTATGCATTTTACATTAATTCATGTCTTATTTTATTCACCAGGTAACAAATTTGGTATAAGTGATATTTCACCTGATGTTGTGAGTTTGATATCTCATGCTACTCAGGAGAGATTACGGGATATAGTAGAAAAATTATCAACAATAGCAGAACATCGGTTAGAAATGTATAAAGTAAGTCTTATTTATTTAATGAATTAACTTATACAAGTGTTGTCTTCTCTAACCAGAGTAAAATAGTGTAATTGTGTTTAGTTATCTGTGTAGAAGTCACAATTTCTTACTTGAGATGAATGAAACTGGCCTGAGGAGATTAACTGTTTGAGTACTAGAAACCACTATCAGGGCTTTCAAAAAATGAGGGTACCAGGGGAAATGCCAACATTTTCCTTACACATTTTTCATATTCAGTCAAACGCAAATAATATTTTGTTTATATAAATTTCTTTTATTTCAAATTCTTGAAGAATGCCTATGGGCACTCTTCAATAAGTTGTTATAAAACAAATTTGGATAAACAAATTCAGATCACCAAAAACAATGTAGCCCTCAACCAGTTGAGACGGAACAGAATGAGAATAGAGTACAGGGGACTGGAATCAAAAACACAAGTTGTGAGTTTTTTCTGTATATCCAAAGTCATGCATGAAATAAAAGAAAAACTCCCAATGAGGTTCGTTGATGCCTATTCCCCGTACTTTACCCAAGTTGTGCTCAGTATTTATACCATGTTTAAACTTGAATTGAGTGCAATAAAGCTGAGAAGAAGTTGATATATTTTTTAAAAAATAACACCACGGCAATGTGTTTACATTCTTGCTTGACACTGCTTTGTATCAAAGCATTTCATTCACTTCATTTATAACATTAGGGGCACGATGACTCAGTTGGTAGAGGTGCAGACTGCTAGCCGAGGGATCCTCGGTTTGAATCCCACCTTTGGCAACTGCGTTGTGTCCTTGGGCAAGATGCTTCACACACCCCCCCCCCTACACCCCCATCGCCCACATGGGGGCACGGTGATGTGTACTAAGGTGTAATGTCGATGGTGAACCTGTCTTCAACCAGAGCTAACCCTGCTTGTGTGTACTTAGTATATTGGGGGAGCTGACAGTTGCTCGCTGCTTGCTTAGTGATTCTCTCCGGGTACTCCAACTTCCTCCACCCGTAAAACTGTCGTGATCATGATTAGCCATTGTGCAGAAATATGTGACCTTAAACTCCAATAAATAAATAATAATAAATATTTATAACATCACTCAGATGCGTCATATTGGAACCAACAAGATTATTGTCATACATAGTAATTCTGTGGTCATATATCTCATACAGACCAGATTTCTTGATCATTCCGGGCTTTTGGATACAATTTTTCGTAGTGCAATAACTGTTATGGAAGATATGAAATCATTGTGGAAGATATTTTGGGACAAAATTATTTTGAAATGACACAGAAGTCATCTTCAGCATAGCCTATTACACATAGGGCAGCATCTTCTTGGATTTAGAGGCAAAGATAGGCTAAATGAAGTGTGTGTGGTGGGGGGGAGAGGGAGGGGGTACTGTATATTTTTAGCTCATCTTGACAAAGTCAAGCTGAGCTAATCTCATCGCTCTCCGTCTGTCGTCCGTCAACACCATGTTTTGGTCTTCTCCTCCAAAGCCACTGGGCCAATTCAAGTGAAAGTTTGTGTGAGTGATGGTCCCAAAGGGGCATTGCATTTTTAGCTCAACTTGACAAAGTCAAGCTGAGCTATTGCCATCACTTCTCGTCCGTCGGCGTACGTACGTACGTACGTATGTATGTACATACGTACGTATGTACGTACGTACGTACGTACGTTAGTACGTACGTCCACAATTTCCTTTGGCACACCTCACAGGTCGCATTTATGATCAGATTACTTTGAAACTTGGTATGCTTCTTTGGGGTGACCTCTAGATGGGAGCTATCGATTTTCTTCAATTTCCGTCAAAAAATGTTGCCACGGCCAATGTTCGTAGAACTTAGTTTAGTCAGACCTCAATATTTCCCCTTGGCACACCCTACAGGGCACATTTATGATCAGATTGCTTTGAAACCTGGTATGCTTGTTTGGGGAGACCTCTAGATCGGAGCTATCAATTTTTTTCAATTTCTGTCAAAAAATGTTGCCGCGGCCAACGTTCTTAGAACTTAGTTTAGTCAGAAGACTCAATATTTCCCTTTGGCACACCCTACAGGGTACATTTATGATCGGATTGCTTTGAAACCTGGCATGCTTGTTTGGGGTGACCTCTAGATGGGAGCTATTGATTTTCTTCAATTTCCGTCAAAAAATGTTGCCGAGGCCAACGTTCTTAGAACTTAGTTTAGTCAAACCACAATATTTCCCTTTGGCACACCCTACAGGGCACATTTATGATTTGATTGCTTTGAAACCTGGTTTGCTTATTTAGGGTGACCTCTAGATGGGAGCTATTGATTTTCTTCAATTTCCGGCAAAAAATGTTGCCACAGCCAACGTTCATAGAACTTAGTTTAGTCAGACCTCAATATTTCTCTTTGGCACACCTTACAGGGCCCATTTATGATCAGATTGCTTTGAAACTTGGTATGCTTGTTTGGGGAGACCTCTAGATGGGAGCTATCGATTTCCTTCAGTTTCTGTCAAAAAATGTTGCCGCGGCCAACGTTCTTAGAACTTAGTTTAGTCAGAAGACTCAGTATTTCCCTTTGGCACACCCTACAGGGTACATTTATGACCAGATTGCTTTGAAACCTGGCATGCTTGTTTGGGGTGACCTCTAGATGGGAGCTATCGATTTTCTTCAATTTCCATCAAAAAATGTTGCCACAGCCAACATCCCTTAGAACTTAGTTTAGTCAGACCACAATATTTCCCTTTGGCTCACCCTACAGGGCACCTTTATGATTAGATTGCTTTGAAACCTGGTATGCTTATTTACGGTGACCTCTAGATGGGAGCTATCGATTTTCTTCCATTTCTGTCAAAAAATGTTGCCACGGCCAACGTTCTTAAAATTTAGTCTAGTCAGACCACAATATTTCCCTTTTGTACACCCTACAGGGCACATTTATGATCGGATTGCTTTGAAACCTGGCATGCTTGTTTGGGGAGGCCTCTAGATGGGAGCTATCAATTTTCTTCGGTTTCTGTCAAAAAATGTTGCCACTGGCAAAAAGAATGGCATTGGTACCAATGATCTTCAATTTTGCCATTTCATTTATAACTTACCAAGTTCAAGTTTGTCAAGTTGAGCTACAGTGTCATTGACACTTTCATTGTTCAACTCAACATGCCCAGCCCCATAGGGAGGGAGTGGGGGGAAAAGCTCCAAAACATTTTTAGCTCAACTTGACAAAGTCAAGCTGAGCTATTGCCATCACTTCTCGTCCGTCGGCATACGTACGTACGTATGTACGTACGTACGTTAGTATGTTAGTACGTACGTCCACAATTTCCTTTGGCACACCTCACAGGTCGCATTTATGATCAGATTACTTTGAAACTTGGTATGCTTGATTGGGGTGACCTCTAGATGGGAGCTATTGATTTTCTTCAATTTCCGTCAAAAAATGTTGCCGCGGCCAACGTTCTTAGAACTTAGTTTAGTCAAACCACAATATTTCCCTTTTGTACACCCTACAGGGCACATTTATGTTTTGATTGCTTTGAAACCTGGTATGCTTATTTAGGGTGACCTCTAGATGGGAGCTATCGATTTTCTTCAATTTCCAGCAAAAAATGTTGCCACGGCCAACGTTCGTAGAACTTAGTTTAGTCAGACCTCAATATTTCCCTTTGGCACACCCTACAGGGCCCATTTATGATCAGATTGCTTTGAAACCTGGTATGCTTGTTTGGAGAGACCTCTGGATGGGAGCTATCGATTTTCTTCAATTTCTGTCAAAAAATGTTGCCGCGGCCAACGTTCTTAGAACTTAGTTTAGTCAGAAGACTCAATATTTCCCTTTGGCACACCCTGCAGGGCACATGTATGATTTGATTGCTTTGAAACCTGGTATGCTTGTTTGGGGAGACCTCTAGATGGGAGCTATCGATTTTCTTCAATTTCCGTCAAAAAAAGTTGCCGCGGCCAACGTTCTTAGAACTTAGTTTAGTCAGAAGACTCAATATTTCCCTTTGGCACACCCTACAGGGCACATTTATGATCGGATTGCTTTGAAACCTGGCATGCTTGTTTGGGGTGACCCCTAGATGGGAGCTATCGATTTTCTTCAATTTCCATCAAAATATGTTGCCGCAGCCAACATTCTTAGAACTTAGTTTAGTCAGACCACAATATTTCCCTTTGGCTCACCCTACAGGGCACATTTATGATTAGATTGCTTTGAAACCTGGTATGCTTATTTAAGGTGACCTCTAGATGGGAGCTATCGATTTTCTTCCATTTCCGTCAAAAAATGTTGCCATGGCCAATATTCTTAGAATTTAGTCTAGTCAGACCACAATATTTCCCTTTTGTACACCCTACAGGGCACATTTATGATCGGATTGCTTTGAAACCTGGCATGCTTGTTTGGGGAGGCCTCTAGATGGGAGCTATCGATTTTCTTCGGTTTCTGTCAAAAAATGTTGCCACTGGCAAAAAAAATGACATTGGTACCAATGATCTTCAATTTTTCCATTTCATTTATAACTTACCAAGTTCAAGTTTGTCAAGTTGAGCTACAGTGTCATTGACACTTTCATTAAAATCTTCTTCTCATGAACCAGCATGTACAATGACTTGATATTTGCTATGGAGCTTCCTTTTGAGGTGTAGAATCAAGTTTGTTCAAACAAAGTTCGTAAAGCAATATTTGGCTTTGTAATGGGAGGGGTAAGAATTTGGGCCCTGCCCAAAATATCTATTTTCTGAACCGATGGTCCGGTTTGAACCAAATTTGGTATGTTGTATTATTGAGTCACAAGTACTTGACCCATGCAAAAAAAATAATTCTCGCATCCCCATGGGAATTTTGCTTTTTAGGTGCTCTCTGGGGGCATTCTGGTCGCTAAAATGCTGAATAATTGAAGTGGAAAATATGTATTTATACCCCACGCAACGAAGTTGCTGGGGTATAATGTTTTTGAGTGGTCAGTCCGTCAGTCCTACTTGTTCTCCGGACTTTTTTTCTACACGCTTCCAGATATTGAGCTGATTTTTGGTGTGTGAGTCTAACATGGTGGCCTACAGATCAAGTTTGCATTTTCTCCCGCTCCATTGATTTTTACCGAAATTACGGCCCTTGGACTCTGAAAAATTCATCAAAATTACAGTTTTCCAGACCTTTTTTCTACACGCTTCCAGATATTGAGCTGATTTTTGGTATGTGAGTCTAACATGGTGGCCTACAAATCAAGTTTGCATTTTCTTCCGCTCCACTGATTTTTACCGAAATTACGGCCCTTGGACTCTGAAAAATTCATCAAAATTACAGTTTTCCTGACTTTTTTTCTACACGCTTCCAGATATTGAGCTGTTTTTGGGTATGTTAATCTAACATGGTGGCCTACAGATCAAGTTTGCATTTTGTTCCGCTCCACTGATTTTTACCGAAATTACGGCCCTTGAACTTTGAAAAGTTCATCAAAATTACAGTTTTGCAGACTTTTTTCCTACACGCTTTCAGATATTGAGCTGATTTTGGGTATGTTAGTCTAACATGGTGGCCTACAGAACAAGTTTGCGTTTTGTTCCGCTCCACTGATTTTTACCAAAATTACGACCCTTGGACTCTGAAAAATGCATTAAAATTACAGTTTTCCGGACTTTTTTTTCTACATGCTTCCAGATATTGAGCTGATGTTTGGTATGTTAGTCTGACATGGTGGCCTACAGATCAAGTTTGCATTTTGTTCCACTCCACTGATTTTTACCGAAATTACGGCCCTTGAACTTTGAAAAGTTCATCAAAATTACAGTATTTTTATACTGTACCAATGACCCAGACTTAGCTGGTGCTAACTCTAACAAAACCAGGGCCAAACACAAATTTTGCCCCCCAATCCCCAAAATTTGCATCCAAAACAAAAAGAAATCATGTCCTAAAGGACCTCCATACTACGCCTCTACTGCGCATGCGCAGTGACGCAGACGTCCCGAAATTGGCGCTAATTATCATTCTCTGTTTGGCCCTTCATCAGTCAACATCTCACTGATCTTTGTGCTTGTAAATCTCAGTTTAAAGGATGCCAGACACGTAATTCTTGGAGAAAATGTGATTCTAAGGAGGATAGAAGGAGGAGAGGAAAAAGAAGTGACAAAAAATAATCAGGGCTGTACTTAAAATTTTTTGATGAAATTATGTTAAGTTGCCTATTTTCGAGGCATGGGCCTCTTGTTGTCATTCTTGCTAATTGTTGCACTGCTTATTCAGTGTTTCCTCTCCCCTAGCCTTCTAAAGTCCCCCCTTGCAATTCTCCCATGCTTTTGGCATATTTTTGAGAAATTTTATTTCTAAAATTTCCTGGGAGAGTTGCTTGGTTACAGAATGTTTTCTGTTATTTTCCCCATAGTTACGTTTTCACCCATGGGTGTATAACGTTTGTGTTCTGCATCTTCCATCTGATGTTCTACAGATTCTTCCCTGGGAGTCTCTGTTTTGCATCAGATAGAGTGTAATTGATGACTGATTCCGGGCCAGTTTTTTCAGTGCCTGGAGTCATGTTTTCTGGTGTTTTTACACTGTTTGTTTTCATTGGCAACAGCCTTTTTTGAGGGGGGCTGTTTGCCTTTGCTGTAGTTTATCTCACTATAAGATACATTTGTATTATCCGAAAGTGTCTCATTAATTATTTAATATAAATTTAAAATTTTTGACCACACTTTGCCATCGGATCCATCGGGGCTCAACATTACTTTTCAGCAACTTGGGCTTCGCTGAAAAAATATTTTTTCAAAATTATTTTGTTTTGCAATTGTTTTTTCATTTATTAATGGATCGTGTTATTATGTATCTTTGTGTCAGGGGTTTTTGCGAGTAACTAGGACTTATTGTTGTTCTTTCACAATGAAGGGACGTTGTTCAAATTGTAATAGGAAGAAATCTTCCTCTGACTTTCATGATCATTGTATTAATTGTAGTCAGTGTTCTCGCATTAATCCCTGTCCTATATGTGAACATTGGGATGAGAAACATTGGAAACGTGTGTCACGATATGTTGTTTCTGGAGAAAGAGCGATTCCGGCTCTTTCTCCGCAAGGTCACTCTACTCTCTCAGTTTCTATTTCAGAGGAACCAGAACAGGGTGATGTTTCCATGTTATCTTCTTCAAGTGTGCGTCCGTCGTCACAAGTGAATTCAGAGCTAGCGGCAAAAGTGCTCATGGAGATTAGACAAATGTCGTCCGCTAGCTCGCCCGGTGTAGCGTCCATTCACCGAATGGTTCGGCAGCCGGGTTCGTCCGATGCAGTCCAAAAGGAAATGTTGGGTGATGCGAGCACTATAAACATAATAGATGCGCACCCAGTGACGGCGGATAGTAAGCGAGAACGGAGGAAGCCTTTGAGTCCGGTTCCTAGCTCGTCCAGGTCCAGCCGGGCCGTGAGCGAGAGAGGCCCCTCTCTCGTACAACAACATCTGGGACCAGATGTTGTGGTACAAAATGTGTCTTTAGCGGAGCATATGTCCGTCGCTCGGGACGCTCCATTGTATAAGCAGTCCACAGAGACTGTTAAGGCTTCCTCTTCTCGTCAGCGCACACGACCGCACCTTGGCTGCGTGACCGCCGATATATTACCAGCTTCGCCGATCAAGGATTCTTCGGCGACCAGGTCACACCATCCGGCAGCCAGGGATTCGAGACCATTGGACTCCGGACGTTCGCATAGGAAAAGTATGCGGGAGCCATCTGATGCGGAGCTGCCCTCGGCGAAGCAGCGAAAGACTGCGCCTCCGCAGGTCTCGACGCCGGACATTCTTGTGCAGATAGCACAGCTTATCGCAGCATCCCAGCAACCGACAGAAACGGTGTCGGATCGAGAATTATCCGACGGCGCTGGGTCGGTACGCTCCGCCGAAGCATCGGGGGCGGACGACCGGGAACATCATGAGGTCCGACCGGATGGTGAAAGGGATACGGATGACTTGGAGCTATCCCTTTCGGAACAACATAAAGCTGCCGTGGACTTCATCCGGCACTTTCTCCCTCAAGTTGTTCCGTCGGGCCAGACTGCTGCGCTTCCGGACAAGAGAATTATAGCGTCATTGGACTCTGAATTTTTTGAGCGGTTCAGGGACATCGCGCCCGAGTTTCCGTCGCAGTCCAATAATGTTGCAAGAACATTTGAATTATTGAACGACGCTATATTTAAACTTGCTTCCAGGACGGGGAAAGCAGGTTTCTTGTCCGCTAATACTCTCAACCTGCCTTTCATTAATGCAAGGAATAAATTCGATACGGCAGGACAGGGTATACCGAGAGTTCCTCTGCGTATGGACGACGAGGCGGAAGACTTAGAGCTATCATTACCGTCGTCAGCTTCTATTCCAACCGTGGTGTTGGAAACAGCTATTGCGTCTAACAGAGCCAATTTAGATGCCTTATCTTACGCAGATCACCTTACTAAGGCGTTATCACTGCGCCTTCAGGGGAAAGAGTTTCAGGATATACAATCCTCTTTAAGACTTCTTTCAAGGGCAGTAGCTTATTCCACGTGTAACTCCGCCCTTTCAGTGGCAAATCTGGAGTTGGTTAGACGTGACGCAGCCCTAGCTACATGCACATTAGTGGATTCTAAGGTGAAGAACTCTCTTAGAGTCGCTTCGGTCTCAGGAGAACTTCTCTTTGACGGCAAGCTTTCCGCTATTTATGATAAAATTACAAAGAAAGCTAAGGATTCTCTGTTGTTCAAATCTGCTCCTAAGAAGTCGGATACAGCAGACACGAATAAGACAGGCACTTCTGGGTCTAATGCGCCCAAGAGAGGTTCCTATAGAGGTTCCGGTGCGTCCTCTTGGTCTTATTCGAGAGACCGTCAGGATAGCGACTCTTGTTCGGGACGTCCTTCAGGCCGGGACAATCGGTCGGACGCCCCGAGGTCGACGGGGCGAGGTGCGGGTCGTGGAAGACGTGGTTTCTCCTACCGCAGGCCTCGCAGATCCAGGAGGTGATGGCTTAAACCTCTATCGCGTTCCGGTTGGCGGAAGGTTGTCGAGCTTTTCACAAGAATGGGCGTCGATTACGGACGACCCTTGGGTGAGAGGAGTGACTTCGGAAGGTCTAAAGATATCCTTCAAACGAAAGCCTCCATTAACTCGAAGTCCAAAGTGGACTCATCTTCCGTCAAATCCGCAGAAAAGAGACGCTCTGTTATCAGAGGTGCAGTCTCTTTTAATGAAGAACGCGGTAGAGGTCGTAGAAAACCAGGAATCTCCGGGATTCTACAGCCATCTGTTTCTGGTTCCGAAACCAGACGGCTCGTTCCGTCCAGTCATAGATTTGAGCTGGATAAACAAGCTGATCGTCGCTCCGAAGTTTTATATGGAGACGATTCGATCGGTCAGAGCGAGTATTCGGGTGAACGATTATGCAGCGAGCATAGATCTCAAAGATGCGTACTTTCACGTCATGGTACATCCGACATTCCGAAAGTATCTACGCTTCGCAGTCCTAGGAGTGGTGTATCAATTCCGGGCGATGTGCTTCGGATTGAATCTAGCACCCTGGGCTTTCACTCGGGTAATGAACTCGGTAATGATCTACTTCCGAGCTCATTCGTCTGCGGTAACGTCGGCCTACCTGGACGACATTCTTCAGAGGTACGGCAACGAGTTAACGCTTCAGAACGATGTTCAGAATCTTCTTCTATTGCTCCGACGTCTCGGTTTTATAGTAAACGAGGAGAAGTCGGATCTGGTGCCGTCCAAGTCATTCACTCATCTGGGAATGAGCTTCGAGACGCACAACAATCTCGTTCGTCTGCCGTTAACCAGAGCGAAATTAGTCAGTTGTTACGCTTGCTATTGTCTGCACGCAGACAAAGTCACGGCGAGAGAATTTATGAGACTGATAGGTCTGTGCGGAGCCGCCGCGGATCTCATTCCGATGGGGCGGTTACGCACACGTCCTCTTCAAATTTTCCTGACTCAGAATTGGAGTGTGAAAATTCATTCGCTCGATGTAGACGTTCTCTTGTCAGATCAAGTGAAACAAGAGATTCAGACTTGGGCAAACATTCAGTGGTTAACTCAGGGAGTTCCGCTGCAGTTGCCGGATCCGAGTTTTACCGTTATGACGGATGCCAGTCAAACAGGTTGGGGTGCATCATTAATCCCAACGGATTCGAGATGCCAGGGTCTTTGGGATCCGCAGTTCCTGTGCAAGCACATAAACATCAAGGAAATGATGTCAATTTGGCTTGCGTTACGTCACTGGATGGACATTATTCACGATGCTCATGTCCAAATCCTATCCGACAATGCGACAGTAGTGGCGTATATACGGAATCGGAGGCACTCATTCAGTTCCGTTGTTCAATCTAACGGAAAGAATCCTTCTGTTTGCGTTAGAACATCACGTTCTTCTTTCGGTTCGTCACATACCGGGTCGTCTGAATGTGCTAGCAGACTCCCTTTCACGAAAGGGTCGCTTGTTGCCGTCGGAGTGGACTCTCAACAAACAAGTATTCAATCAGATTTGCTACCAATGGGAACGGCCAATGATAGACTTATTTGCGACACATCTCAACAATCAGTGGCAGACGTATGTGTCTCCGTGTCCGGATCCAAGAGCATTTGCAGTAGACGCTCTGTCGATCCCTTGGGACGGAATGATAGGATATGCGTATCCTCCAGCGCCGTTAATTCAACAAGTATTGCTAAAGATAAAACAATCTCAATGCAAGATTCTGTTGGTAGCATCTCTGTCGCCACAGAGACCGTGGATAAATCTACTCAGGTGTCTGTTGTGGGACCTACCGCGGAAGCTTCCTCCACGGGAGGATCTTCTTTCGCAGGGGAAATCGCGCCAACTGCATCACAACCCGCAAGGTCTCAACCTTCACATTTTTCCGTTGTGCGGTCCTTCTTGCATGGCAAGCACTTTACAGGACGTGCAGTGGACGCGATTTCTAACTGTAGGAGGACCTCCTCTTCGCTAAACTATGTGGCTAAGTGGAAGGTTTTTCGTCGTTGGTGTAGGGATCATTCTGTAGATATATTCGATCCCTCTATACCAGACATTGCAAACTTTCTAGTATACTTGTTTGACGAAATCAGACTGCAGCCTGTTACTATAAAGGGTTATAGATCTATGTTATCTGATACCTATGCACATCATGATAGTTTACAAATTGGATCTAATGTCTCTTTATCGAAGTTGGTTAGAAACTTTTCGATAAATAGACCCAGAACTCTTAGATTAATTCCTAAGTGGAATTTAGCTTGGGTTCTTCTTAAATTGAAGGAAAAGCCATTTGAACCTCTTGGGACAGTAGATTTCAAATTCTTATCTTATAAGACAGCTTTTCTCTTAGCTTTCTCTTCTGCTAGAAGAGTCAGTGAGCTTCATGCACTATCGGTGGATGATTCTCATTATCGTAGTGTTGGGAATACTATCACCTTCACTACTAACGTGGGTTTTTTAGCTAAGAATCAGGCTCCTAATAAATATCCGGAACCTATTGTTATTAAGGCTCTTCCGTCTTCAGACGGGCATAGGCCTTTACTCTGTCCTGTTAGAGCATTACGTATCTATAAACAGAGATCTCAGTTTATCAGAAAGGGACGGAAACGTTTCTTTCTGTCTTTGATGCCTAATAGAAAGGATATTTCAGTCCATTCTATTGCTAGATGGATTCAGTTAACTATCCGTACTGCTTATGAAGATTTATCTTCTTCTCAGCAGTCTGTGCTTAAGATTTCTGCTCATGAAGTAAGAGCTCTTTCTACTTCCTGGGCTTATGCTAATAGTGTTGCTATTACAGATTTAATGAAGGCTGCTTATTGGTCTCAGCCATCCACATTTACGAATTTTTATCTCAGAAATATTGAGTCCATTTCTGGAGACCTGCATTGTTTAGGTCCGTTATCTGTTGCTCAGAATGTCGTCCACTAAACAGTTGCAACTATAGTTATGCAGGGTTTCTGTTCCGGCAGTGACTCCGTCCGGCTGCCCTCTTCGCTCTGGGCTATTTGACCCAGGGCAAGGGGAAGGGGGGGGGGGTGTTCCCTTAGGTCACCTGCTTTATAGTGAAAAGCAAGGGAATGCCTCCTCCAAGTCAGTATTTCTGAGTCGCTTCCGGGATGGTTTTAAAGTGTAATATTAATGTTTAAATTCATTCATGTCTTATTTTTAAAGTGTAGCTCGGTGTGAAGCATTTGTATATGTCAAGTGTCAAACAGGCTTTAATATACAATACTCGGACACTTTTAAATGACTATAAAGAGTCTCAATTCTCTGGACTACTTTATTTATTGGCTTGCTTTAAAAATAATTAGTATAAGGGTTATACTGGATGTTAATAGAGAACATGAATGTTATTGTGCTCAATTATTAAGGGTAGTGTATCTTTCTAATTTAATATTAAATAAGAAAGATACATGTAAAGCCTAATACTCCTTTTCTCCTTAAGGGGTTACCTCTTCACTATATAGTTGAGCTTATTGGATTTTCCTTTATGTCCTAGGCCCTCCAGCCTGTTTGCTATTCAGCTAAGTCTGGGTCATTGGTACAGTATAAAAATGTTAAAAAATTTATAGTAATTTATATATTTTTTATACTTACCAATGACCCAGACGGGGATGGCCCTCCCTGGAGTTGGGAACTCTTGCCTCCCCGCTGAGTACATAGCGCTGACCAGGCACTGCCAGTAAGAATGATAATTGGCGCCAATTTCGGGACGTCGGCGTCACTGCGCATGCGCAGTAGAGGCGTAGTATGGAGGTCCTTTAGGACATGATTTCTTTTTGTTTTGGATGCAAATTTTGGGGATTGGGGGGCAAAATTTGTGTTTGGCCCTGGTTTTGTTAGAGTTAGCACCAGCTAAGTCTGGATCATTGGTAAGTATAAAAAATATATAAATTACTATAAATTTTTTAACTTTCCAGACTTTTTTCCTACACGCTTCCAGATATTGAGCTGATTTTTGATATGTTAGTCTAACATGGTGACCTACAGAACAAGTTTGGGTTTTGTTCCGCTCCACTGATTTTTACCAAAATTACGGCCCCATAGACTTTGAAAAGTTCATCAAAATTACAGTTTTCCGGGCTTTTTCTCTGCTTGAATTCTTTCAATACCGTTGAAACTACAGAACACTGTTTTCTGCAGTATTCCTAGAATCTATGTTTATTTTTAAAAAATGATTAGAGCTTGAAATATCGGGGCGCGTGGGGTATGTGAGCGTGCTCACTAAGGTTCTATATTTTTTCCTCCCACAATTCTCTAAATTCCCACGGGACACACAATACTACATCTGGTCGGAGGTTTCATAAAAATACAAACCCAAAACAACACAAAATCCACGAATCCTGACAGTGACTGCGACTCTTGACCTCAATTTTTTTTATACAACCCGATACGTGACAACGTAAATAATTGGAAATGCAGAGAGAACGATACGAAATTGGTTTTAGCGTTTAAAAAGTGTGCTTGAGCTTTGTTTACAACCGCTCGCAGTAATATTCGAAAAGAACCGTGATGCAGATGTGTGACGTCATGCATGTGAAATTACATCATTTATCGCTCGAAATAAAAGTCAGTGATTTCGGACCAAACACGACAATTTGAGTCCGAAATTTTATAGGCGACGTTTTGGATTTGAACTTTGTTTCCCCCTCTTGTCTGGGGGTTATAAAGTATCAGCTGGTCGCCAGTAATAGTAGGCATAGTATACAACATAATTATGCTTATATTACGTGGAAACAAAGGATCCTGAGTGTCGTTACGATACAGCATTGTACTCGACATTTTAACCACCAGCTTTTCTGACTGATCATAGTATGATCGACAGGGGGAATGGGTCCGGTCGAATGACCTGCAGCCGGTCTAGCAGAAACTCTGGTTTGATATACATCATTGTTTTGAGGGGCAGATTCAAGATTGTTCAAACCAAGTCCCTAGGTTAATATTTGGGCTTCCTATGGAAGCCCAAATTTTAACTTTGTTCAATATGGGGGATAATTTTAAAAAATCTTCTCCTTCAGATCCACCAGTCTGAATGCTTTCATATTTGGTATGCAACATCTCTAGGGGGGTCAGATTCAAGTTTGTTCAAATTAGATGCCTAGGTATATATTTGGGTTCGCTATGGTAGCCCAAATTTTTACTTAGTGCGATATGAGCAAATTTCTTTAAAAATCTTCTTCAGATACACCAGTCGGAATGCTTTCATATTTGGTATACAACATCTTTAAGGGGGTCAGATTCCAGTTTGTTCAATTCGAGTGCCTGGGCTAATATTTGGGCTCCATATGGGAACCTGAAATTTAACTTAGTGCAATATAAGGGAATTTCTTAAAAAATCTTCTTCAGATCCACTAGTCAGAATGCTATCATATTTGGTATACAACATCTCTAGGGGGGTCAGATTCAAGTTTGTTCAAATCGGATCCATAGGTTAATATTTGGGCTCGCTATGTATCCCAAATTTTAACTTAGTGCAATATAAAGAAATTTCTTTAAAATTTCTCTTCTTCAGATCCAACAGTCAGAATGCTTTCATATTTGGTACACAACTGTGTTCAAATCGAGAGCCTGGGTTAATATTTGGGCTTCCTATGTGAGCTGGAATTGGCCATTTTGCTGAAGAATTAAAAATTTTGTATTCAGTACCCTCCAGAGGTGTGTAACTAAGATTAATCCACATAGGTTGTATCAAGGGGCTTCATAGGGGAGCTCTACATTTTACATTATGATCAACTGAAGAAAAGGCATGATGCCCGGATTCTTTTTGTTACTCCTGAGGGAATCAAGGATTGACAGTGTAGCCTATGGAGATGGATTGCTTAATGTAAACTCATTCTTTGACTCCGTTTATATTGTGTTCTGTTCAAGATGAGCGCTTCAGGCCCTGTGGGGCCTCTTGTTCTCATGCAAATTGGTGTACCCTGAGTATTTTTTGAACCCTCAAGTACCCAGAAAGTGAAGGATTAACTGTAGCAAAATGACTTAAGAAATATCAGGATTGGAGTGCATCAACCAGTTTTAGAGATTTCAGACTTTTCTGTAAAGTGAAGTTTTCTCTCTTAATTTCAATTAATTTTCTCCTTTATTTTCAGCTATGCAATTCTCAAAATGAAGTTGAAATGTAAAGAAAATTTCTTTCAGGCAAGACACTAAAAAGAAATTGAAAAAAATCACTTTCTATGTTCTTTGTGGTAAGTGCCAATTGAGGGCCAGAAAATATATCATGTCTCACTGAATTGAGAATACATCGAAAAATTTCTTGCAAAACTGAAAATTTACAATTTTTGCCTCATTCCAATGAGAATTCAGTAGCTGTGTTTTGGAGGTAAATATTGGAAAAAAAACGTATGAATAGTGGTGATTTTGGTGAATAGTTTTGACCCCTTATGGCTGTTACAGCAGGTGAAGGGTTAAAATAAGACTTGACTCTTACTTTACTTGTTGGCTTTGTTCTCTTCAGAACCTTCCTTTTGTAAAAATAGTTTTGTCTTCAGATTTGTATTCACTGCCTTTTTCAGATGGATTCTAGGTTTGAAGTCACAACAGAAGTCAAATCACAGTTAAAATTTTTAGAAGAAATAGATAAATTAGAAAAAAAGAAACATGAGGAGCAGGAAAGAGAGATGCTGCTCCGAGTTGTGAAGGTAAATGTGTTATCTTGGTATTATATCATTGCTGTAAACATTGTCATTGACATTCAGTACCTTAAGTGGTAGGAGGGGTAGCCTAAAACAAGATTTTCATTGTCCAAATACCGGGTATTGTTTCCTTAAGTGGTAATCCCTTTGTCCTTAGGGGGTTGGGTTTGCAAACAAAATAAAACCACTTAAAGGTCAATCTTAAGGGTGCCCATCTGTCCGTCTGTCCATCCATCCATCCATCCATCCATCCATCCATCCATCCATTAGCTTTTGGTTGTCCATGCAATAACTTGAAAATAAAATGCATCATGGATCCTATTTTTATACCCCACGCAACGAAGTTGCTGGGGTATAATGTTTTTGACTGGTCCGTCCGTCAGTCCGTCAGTCCTACTTGTTTTCCGGACTTTTTTTCTACACGCTTCCAGGTATTGAGCTGATTTTTGGTATGTGAGTCTAACATGGTGGCCTACAGATCAAGTTTGCATTTTTTTCCGCTCCACTGATATTTACCGAAATTACGGCCCTTGGACTCTGAAAAATTCATAAAAATTACAGTTTTCCGGACTTTTTTTCTGCACGCTTCCAGATATTGAGCTGATTTTTAGTATGTTAGTCTAACATGGTGGCCTACAGAACAAGTTTGCGTTTTGTTCCGCTCCACTGATTTTTACCGAAATTACGACCCTTGGACTCTGAAAAATGCATTAAAATTACAGTTTTCCGGACTTTTTTTCTACACACTTCCAGATATTGAGCTGATGTTTGGTATGCTAGCCTGACATGGTGGCCTACAGATCAAGTTTGCATTTTGTTCCGCTCAACTGATTTTTACCGAAATTACAGCCCTTGAACTTTGAAAAGTTCATCAAAATTATAGTTTTCCGGACTTTTTTCCTACACGCTTCCAGATATTGAGCTGATTTTTTATATGTTAGTCTAACATGGTGGCCTACAGAACAAGTTTGGGTTTTGTTCCACTCCACTGATTTTTACCCAAATTACGGCCCCATAGACTTTGAAAAGTTCATCAAAATTACAGTTTTCCGGACTTTTTTTCTGCACGCTTCCAGATATTGAGCTGATTTTTAGTATGTTAGTCTAACATGGTGGCCTACAGAACAAGTTTGGGTTTTGTTCCGCTCCACTGATTTTTACCGAAATTACGACCCTTGGACTCTGAAAAATGCATTAAAATTACAGTTTTCCGGACTTTTTTTCTACACACTTCCAGATATTGAGCTGATGTTTGGTATGCTAGCCTGACATGGTGGCCTACAGATCAAGTTTGCATTTTGTTCCGCTCCACTGATTTTTACCGAAATTACAGCCCTTGAACTTTGAAAAGTTCATCAAAATTATAGTTTTCCGGACTTTTTTCCTACACGCTTCCAGATATTGAGCTGATTTTTGATATGTTAGTCTAACATGGTGGCCTACAGAACAAGTTTGGGTTTTGTTCCACTCCACTGATTTTTACCCAAATTACGGCCCCATAGACTTTGAAAAGTTCATCAAAATTACAGTTTTCCGGGCTTTTTCTCTGCTTGAATTCTTTCAATACCGTTGAAACTACAGAACACTGTTTTCTGCAGTATTCCTAGAATCTATGTTTATTTTTAAAAAATGATTAGAGCTTGAAATATCGGGGCGCGTGGGGTATGTGAGCGTGCTCACTAAGGTTCTATATTTTTTGTGGTGGATTAGAGGTGACAAGAGGAATGTTCCTTTTGATAATCGTTTTTTTTTTTGCTGTATCCAATATGGTCACTATGGCAGCCATCTTGGATTTTTTGTAATTTTTGCTTGTCCACACAATACCTGAAAATGAAATGCTCCATGTATCCATTTTTAGCTCACCTGACTGAAAGTCAGGGGTAGCTCAAGTGATCACTTTCTGTAAGTCGTTTGTCCATCAGTCGTAAACTTTACATTATCGACTTCTCCTAAACCCCTCAGTCAAATTGAACCAAATTTGATATGCATTGTCGTTATCATATGTCAATTCACGTTTGTTCATATAAACTTGCAATGCTCCATAGGGAGGGAGTGGGGAAAATGCTCCAAACTTCTAGAAAAATCTTCTTCTCGTGAACCAGTGGGTACAATGACTTGATATATGGTATATAGCTTCCTTCTGAGGTGTAGAAGCAAGTTTGTTCAAATGAAGTTTGTGAAGCGATATTTTCCTTCATAATGGGAAGGGCAAGATTTTTGGCCCGGCCCAAAATTTTGATTTTCTAAACTGATGGTTCGATTTGAACGAAATTCAGTATATGGTATTATTGGCTCATAAATACATACTTGATTCATCCAAAAAAAAATATCCCATGTTCCCCGTGGGAACCCCAGTAGCTAAAAATAGAACATTTTCAAACACCCATATTTCCCAAATGACACATAACAGAGAACTGTTATTTGGTATGCTGCATCCTTAGGACTAGTAGAGTTGAATGACAAAAAAAAATTGTCGGAACCACTGGTCAGAATGATTTAATGTTTGGTAAACATCATTGTTATGAGGGTCAAATTCAAGTTTGTTCGCATCAAGTCTCTCAGTTAATATTTGGGCTTCCTATGGGGGCCAGAATTTTAACTTTGTACAATATGAGGAAATTTTGTTTAAAATCTTCTTCAGATCCACCAGTCAGAATCCTTTCATATTTGGTATACAACATCTCGGAGGGGGGAGGAGGGGGTGCAGATTCAGTTTCTTCAAATTGAGTCCTTGGGTTAATATTTGGGCTCCCAATGTGAGCCTGAATTTTAACTTAGTGCAATATGAGGGACTTTCTTCAAAACTCTTTTTCTCCAGAACCACCAATCAGAATCTTTTCATATTTGGTATTTGACATCTCTGGGAAGATCAAGTTCAGTCCCTGCCTTAACATTTGAGCTCTCTTCGTGGGGTCCAAGTTTGTTCGAATCCATTCCAAAGTTGGGGTTTTCCATAAAAATTTGCACTTCAAACTGCAGTGACATAATAACACTTGGAAGTTTTGCAGTGCTGGTCCACAGCTGATAGAATTGGAAGCAGTCAGGAAGACTTAACGATAATAATCATCTGACGTGGACACTAGAGTTATGAATAATTTCATGACTTCATTCCTCTGTAGTGTTGATGGACCACAACTAACTGAATATAATCTTTTTTGAACCACTTTATCAGGTTGAGCGATTAAGGCTGCTTGGGGCCTCTTATTTGTTATGGATTAGTGATGACTAGAAAAAGGTTCCTTTTGATAATCAGTTTTTCTGCCATATCCAATATGAGAGCCTTCTTGGATTTTTTAGCTCAACTTGACAAAGTCAAGCTGAGCTATTGCCATCACTTCTCGTCCGTCAGCGTACGTACGTACGTCCACAATTTCCTTTGGCACACCTCACAGGTCGCATTTATGATCAGATCGCTTTGAAACTTGGTATGCTTGTTCGGGGTGACCTCTAGATGGGAGCTATCGATTTTCTTCGATTTCTGTCAAAAAATGTTACCGCGGCCAACATTCTTAGAACTTAGTTTAGTCAGACCTCAATATTTCCCTTTGGCACACCCTACAGGGCACATTTATGATCGGATTGCTTTGAAACCTGGCATGCTTGTTTGAGTTGACCTCTAGATGGGAGCTATTGATATTCTTCCATTTCCGTCAAAAAATCTTGCCGCTGGCACCGATCTTTGTACTTAGTTTAGTTAGGCATCAATATATCCTTTGGCATGCCGTACAGGGCACATTTTTGATCAGATCGGTTTGAAACTTGGTATGCTTGTTTGGGGTTACCTCTAGATGGGAGCTATTTGATTTTCTTCGATATCTGCCAAGAAATGTTGCCGCTGGCAATGACCTTTGATGAACTTGGTGCAGTTAAGCATCAAAATTTCCCCTTGGCACACCCTGCAGGGCACATTTATTATTGGATCACATTGAAACTTGGTATGCTTGTTTGGGGTGACCTCTAGATGGGAGCTATCGATTTTCTTCAATTTCCGTCAAAAAATGTTGCCGCTGCCAACGTTCTTAGAACTTCGTTTAGTCAAACCTCAATATTTCCCTTTGGCACACCCTACAGGGTACATTTATGATCAGATTGCTTTGAAATCTGGCATGCTTGTTTGGAGTGACCTCTAGATGGGAGCTATTGATTTTCTTCCATTTCCATCAAAATATCTTGCCGCCGGCACTGACCTTTGAACTTAGTTTTGTCAAGCATCAATATATTCCTTGGGTATGCCCTAGAGTGCACATTTATGATCAGATCGGTTTGAAACTTTGTATGCTTGTTTGGGGTTACCTCTAGATGGGAGCTATCGATTTTCTTCCATTTCCGTCAAAAAATGTTGCCGCTGGCAATGACCTTTGAACTTAGTTTAGTCAGGCATCAATATATTCCTTTGGCACGCCATACAGGGCACATTTTTGATCAGATCGGTTTGAAACTTGGTATGCTTGTTTGGGGTTGCCTCTAAGTGGGAGCTATCGATTTTCTTCGATATCTGCCAAGGAATGTTGCCACTGGCAACGACCTTTGATGAACTTAGTGCAGTTATGCATCAAAATTTCCCCTTGGCACACCCTGCAGGGCACATTTATTATTGGATCACATTGAAACTTGGTATGCTTGTTTGGGGTGACCTCTAGATGGGAGCTATCGATTTTCTTCAATTTCCGTCAAAAAATGTTGCCGCTGCCAACGTTCTTAGAACTTCATTTAGTCAGACCCCAATATTTCCCTTTGGCACACTCTACAGGGTACATTTTTGATCAGATTGCTTTGAAATCTGGCATGCTTGTTTGGAGTGACCTCTAGATGGGAGCTATTGATTTTCTTCCATTTCCATCAAAAAATCTTGCCGCCGGCACTGACCTTTGAACTTAGTTTTGTCAAGCATCAATATATTCCTTGGGTATGCCCTAGAGTGCACATTTATGATCAGATCGGTTTGAAACTTTGTATGCTTGTTTGGGGTTACCTCTAGATGGGAGCTATCGATTTTCTTCCATTTCCGTCAACAAATGTTGCCGCTGGCAATGACCTTTGAACTTAGTTTAGTCAGGCATCAATATATTCCTTTGGCACGCCATACAGGGCACATTTTTGATCAGATCGGTTTGAAACTTGGTATGCTTGTTTGGGGTTACCTCTAATTGGGAGCTATCGATTTTCTTTGATATCTGCCAAGAAATGTTGCCACTGGCAACGACCTTTGATGAACTTAGTGCAGTTATGCATCAAAATTTCCCCTTGGCACACCCTGCAGGGCACATTTATTATTGGATCACTTTGAAACTTGGTATGCTTGTTTGGGGTGACCTCTAGATGGGAACTATCGATTTTCTTCGATTTCCGTCAAAAAATGTTGCCACTGGCAATGACCTTCAATGAACTTAGTGCAGTTATGCATCAATATTTCCCTTTTGGCACACCCTGCAGCACACAGTTTTGACTTAGTTTAGTCAGACCTCAATATTTCCCTTTAACACACCCTTCAGGGCACATTTATGATTGGATCACTTTGAAACTTGGTATGTGTGTTTGGGGTGACCTCTAGATGTGAGCTATTGCTTTTTTTAATTTCCATAAAAAATTATTGTCGTTATCACCAGCCTTTGAACTTACTGCATTTGTACATCAACTTATCCCTTTTGCACTCTCTGCAGGGTATATTTATGAATTTCCATAAAAAAAAAATAAAAAAACATTGCCACAAGCAATGACCATCAAACTTAGTGTATGTGTGCATTAACATCTTCCTTAGGCATGCCTCAGAAGGCACATTCATTATCAGGTTGTTTTGAAACTTTGTATGCTTATGCAGTGTGACAAAGATAGGAGCTATTGATTTTCTTTTCATTTCCATCAAAAACTGTTGCTGTTAGCAACAATCTTTGAATTTATTGTATTTGTGCATTCTTCTTTGACATGGCCTACAGGCCACATTTATCATAGGATTGTTTTTTGGCTCACCAACGACTATGGCATAGCTCTCATGTCGGCGGCGTCCGGATTCAAACAATTTGAACTTTTGTGTGCAGTTTTTGATTTTTTTGATTTTTTTTTTATGTCAGCATGCTTTTCAGGGATAGTAATATTTTATTCAACCCTCTCCATGCTTAGTTACTTGCATTTTGGACTTTTGTGTACAGGTTTTTGACTTTTCTGTGCAGGTTTTTGACTTTTGTGTACAGGTTTTGAAATTTTGTCTTCAAGTGGAGTTTTACCTTACCGGCATATTGCCATGGTGGTTACCTTAACATTTCAGGGTATTTTTCTCAATTTTAACCCTTTGAAACAAATGTGATACTTTTTTTACTTTTATGTGCAGGTTTTGAGGTTTGTCTTTCTTTTTTTCCAAGTGGATATTTTTCAAGTAGAGTTTCACCTTATTGGCAAATTGCCATGGTGGTTACTGTGACATTTGCAGGGTATTTTTCTCAATCTTAACCCTTTGAAACAAATGTGATACTTTTTTTTACTTTTATGTGCAGGTTATGAGGTTTGTCATTCTTTTCATCCAAGTGGCGACTTACCTTGTAGCATATTGCCATGGTTCGTATTTTATGTTAGGATGCTTCTTGGGGCTAGTATCATATCATTTAACCATTTAGCTGCTTATTTACTTGAATTTTGGACTTTTGTGTGCAGGTTTTTGACTTTTGTGTGCAGATTTTTGACTTTTGTGTACAGGTTTTGATATTATTTTTTTTTTTAAGTGGAGTTTTACCTCACTGGCATATTGCCATGGTGGTTACTGTAACATTTTCAGAGTATTTTTCTAAATTTCAACTCCTTGAAACAAATGTGATACTTTTTTTACATTTATGTGCAGGTTTTGAGTTTTTTCTTTCTTTTCTTCCAAGTGGATATTCTTCAGGTAGAGTTTCACCTTACTGGCATATTGCCATGGTGGTTACTGTGACATTATCAGGGTATTTTTCTCAATTTTAACCCATTGAAACAAATGTAATTTTTTTTTTTTTTTTACTTTTATGTGCAGGTTTTGAGGTTTGTCTTTCTTTTCTTCAAAGTGGAGACTTACCTTGTAGCATATTGCCACGGTTCCTATTTTATGTTAGCATGCTTCTTGGGGCTATTATTATATTATTTAACCCTTTAGCTGCTTATTTACTTTAATTTTGGACTTTTGTGTGCAGGTTTTGGACTTTTGTGTACAGTTTTGATATTTTTTTTTTAAGTGGAGTTTTACCTCACAGGCATATTGCCATGGTGGTTACTGTAACATTTTCAGAGTATTTTTCTAAATTTCAACCCTTTGAAACAAATGTGATACTTTTCTTACTTTTATGTGCGGGTTTTGAGTTTTTTCTTTCTTTTCTTCCAAGTGCATATTGCCATGGTGGTTACTGTGACATTATCAGGGTATTTTTCTCAATTTTAACCCATTGAAACAAATGTAATCCTTTTTTTTTTTTTTTACTTTTATGTGCAGGTTTTGAGGTTTGTCTTTCTTTTCTTCAAAGTGGAGACTTACCTTGTAGCATATTGCCATGGTTCCTATTTTATGTTAGCATGCTTCTTGGGGCTATTATTATATTTTTAACCCTTTAGCTGCTTATTAGTCCCCTACGGGAACCGTAAGGGGACTATAGGATTGCACTCCGTCTGTCCGTCCGTCCGTCCGTCTGTCTGTCTGTCCATCCATCCGTCCGTCCGTCCGTCCGTCCGTCTGTTTTTTATGTTACCACCTCTCCCTCCAACATGCTTTAAGCTACACCTTTCATATTTGGTACATGGATAAATGGTTCTGAGGGGATGATGCACTCTCAAAATTTTTTTTTCAAAATCCAAGATGGCGGAATGACGGCCATTTTTGTTGTGTTTTTTAAGCTTTTTTTCTCTATTTTCCTGTTACCACCCCTCCCACCAACATAGTTCAAGCTACACCTTTCATATTTGGTACATGGATAAATGGTTCTGAGGGGATGATGCACGCTCAAAATTTTTTTTTCAAAATCCAAGATGGCGGAATGGCGGCCATTTTTGTTGTTTTTTGAGCTTTTTTTTTCTCTATTTTCATGTTACCACCCCTCCCACCAACATGGTTCAAGCTACACCTTTCATATTTGGTACGTGGATCAATGGTTCTGAGGGGATAATGCACGCTCAAAGTTTTTTTTTCAAAATCCAAGATGGCAGAATGGCGGCCATTTTTGTTGTGTTTTTTAAGCTTTTTTTCTCTATTTTGATGTTACCACCCCTCCCACCAACATGGTTCAAGCTACACCTTTCATATTTGGTACATGGATGAATGGTTCTGAGCTGATGATGCACGCTCAAAATGTTTTTTTCAAAATCCAAGATGGCGGAATGGCGGCCATTTTTGTTGTTTTTTGAGCTTTTTTTTCTCTATTTTCATGTTACCACCCCTCCCACCAACATGGTTCAAGCTACACCTTTCATATTTGGTACATGGATAAATGGTTCTGAGGGGATGATGCACGCTCAAAATTGTTTTTTTCAAAATTCAAAATGGCGGAATGGCGGCCATTTTTGTTGTGTTTTTTAAGCTTTTTTTCTCTATTTTCATGTTACCACCCCTCCCACCAACATGGTTCAAGCGACACTGTGCATATTTGGCACATGGATAGAGGGTTGGGAGGGGATGATGCACGTTCAATATTTTTTCTTCAAAATCCAAGATGGCGGCATGGCGGCCATTTTTGTTGTGTTTTTTAAGCTTTTTTTCTCTATTTTATGTTACCACCCCTCACTCCAACATGGTTCAAGCTACACTTTTTATATCTGGCACATGGATAGAGGGTTGTAATGGGAGGTTGCACGTTCAATTTTTTTTTTCCAAAATTCAAGATGGCGCCATGGCAACCATTTCTGTTGTGTTTTTTAAGCTTTTTTCTCTATTTTATGTTACCACTACTCCCTCCAACATGGTTCAAGCTGCACTTTTCATATATGGTACATGGAATAAGGATGTTGTGAGGGGATTATGCACGCTCAATATTTTTTTTTCAAAATCTAACATCTGTCTGTCTGTCTGTCTGTCTGTCTGTGTTTTTACCACCTCTCCCTCTAATATGCTTCAAGCTACACCTTTCATATTTGGTACATGGATAAATGGTTCTGAGGGGATGATGCACAGTCAATATTTATTTTTCAAAATCCAAGATGGCAGAATGGCGGCCATTTTTGTTGTGTTTTTTTAAGCTTTTTTTCTCTATTTCATGTTACCACCCCTCCCTCCAACATGGTTCAAGCTACGCCTTTCATATATGGTACATGGATAAAGGGTTGTGAGGCGATTATGCACGCTCAATATTTTTTTTAAAAATTCAAGATGCTTATATACTCTAGTGTCTTCTGTGACAAAAACACCTTATGTCACAAAAGCGACGTAGGGGACTAATACCACCTCGGTGGTCAAACACTTGTTTACTTTAATTTTCGACTTTTGTGTGCAGGTTTTGGACTTTTTTTTTTTTTTTTACTCCAGCCACCCCTTTACATTGGCCACCTGTTGGTGAGCCATGGGGTACTGATATCCCCTCTAGTTGAACTTGGTGTGCTCATTAGGCAAGACCTTTAGATAAGAGCTATTGATTAGCATTCATTTCTGTGAAAAAAAGTTGCCATTTACAATAACCCCAGAACTTACTGCATTTGTGTATCAACATTCTTCCTTTAGCCAGTCTTACAGTTTACATTTAAAAATACATGGATTACTCTTTTGTTGTGCACACACAAAGCTGTTATGTTGAAATTTCACCAAATAACATTGGTACCAATGATCGTCAATTTTGCCATTTCACTTAGGGGATAACTATGTTGTATTTGATTGTTTGGGGCCGTAAATGATGGTTTTACTGTTGCAAATTGAGTTTTGCTGGCGACGCATTAGCGGAGCCGGTAAAACGGATATTTGCGACAGTAAAACCATCGTTTATGGCCCCAAACAATCAAATACAACATAGTTATCCCCATTCTAATATAATTCGGCTGAAAACGGAGATAGATTTGATCTCCCAACTATAAAATGACGCCTTGTTGAAGACAACATTGTCAACAATTTAAAACTAAAAATACAGTCTTTGTGACGTCATTTGGGAGTTCCGAACCAAATCACGAAATATATTTTACGCTGCCACAATACAAATAATTCCAAACGTTTTAGTCATTTTATCACCAATAACAAAATATATTTATATTTGTACTGACAACATTTATCATCTTTAAATGTTTGTGACAATCTGAAAACAAAATACGCCGGCTGCTTTCTCTATTCAAAGTTTAGAGTTCACCTTGTGATGTTTCAGTCGACGTCGGAAAGCACTCGAGGATTTCCCATTAAAGTTAAAAAAATTGATATCTTTGATTGGAAGCCCTTGTTTATAATTACTTATGGTTACAGAACAGTTGTTCATTTCAAACTGTTTCTGGGAAGTGATGTCTTGTGGAATTGGGCTACTGCTATTGACATAATTGTTACAGAACGAATAGTTCACCTCTCTTGAGCAGTGGTGAATGCGTTTCTGTAGTGTAGCTGTACATGTGATGTGGTGCCACGAACGCAGGTAACAAATTAGAAAATGAAAGGACCGCTTGCACTTGAAGTTGATGTTATAACATCGCTAGCGGATCTGTCAGAAATATTTGGCCTTGAACAATTAAAATTTTTATTGCCAGTTGTCGGAATTTTGGTTTTCTATTTCGCACATAGCGTCCATAAATTCTTCATCGTACGAAAATGGCTATTTATAAATTATATTTTCATATCGCTTACTGCTTCCGCACGGTTTCCGTTAAGACCGTCGAAATCAGTTTTTTAACACTCACTTCATTACTCAGCAGTCTCTGCCAAACCCCTATTCTACATTAATATTAAACTTTCCAACTTCATCCGTATTAAATACAGTCAATTACAAGAAAGATAGAGAACGTTTTTTACAGCAAGTCAACACGTTCACAGCGTTTGTTTACATTGGATACGGTAGTCAATGACTCCAAATGGAACGAAAATAGAACGCCCACGAATACATCTTGACTTCGTAAAATAGTTTTCGACAAAATAAAATTTGCGACAGGTTACGCTGATTTTACTGTCGCAAATTTTATTGATTAACCAATCAAATTTCGAGATTTATAGTAATTGTATTAGAATTATAACTTACCAAATTCAAGTTTGTCAAGTTGAGCTACAGTGTCATTGACACTTTCATTTAATTCTTTGCTTATCTGTGTAATAACTTGAAAATGAAATGCACCATGGGTCCTATTATTAGTGGTGACTAGAGAAAGGTTCCTTTTGATAATCAGTTTTCTGCCAAATCCAACATTGCCACCTTTGCAGTCATCTTGGATTTTTTATCATTTTTGCTTCTCTTCACATTAACTTAAAAATGAAATGCACCATGGATCCTATTTTTTGTGTGGTGTTTTAGTGATGACTAGAGGAAGGTTCCTTTTGACAATCAGTTTTATGTAATATCCAATATGGCCACCATGCAGCAGCCATTTTGGATTTTTATACCCCTCCCCCTCCCCCCCCCCCCCCCCACTCTTGAAAACAATGAGGCGGGGTATACTAGATTACATCTGTCTGTCTGTCCATCTGTCCGTGCATTCATCTGTGCTTCTATCTCTCCATCCACCCATGCATTTGACTGTCCGCAGAGATATCTTACCAGTGGGTGGATGGATTTCACTGAAATTTGGTATGAGGGCTCCTTATGACAAGCTGCTCCTGCACATATTATAAAAAAGTTGCACATATTTTTTCAACAGAGGTCCTTATTTGTTTTTAATTCATTTATGCTTCATCGGTCCAGCACTGCAGTGAGGTTATGAATTGCCTTCAGCAATAGCTCTTGTTTTTTTTAGCTCACCTTGACAAAGTCAAGCTGAGCTTATCTAAATGCTCTCCGACTGTCGTCCTTCGTCCGTAAACACTATGTTTTGGATTTTTCCTTCAAAACCACTGAGCCAATTCTTCAAGTGAAAGTTTGTGTGAGTTATGGCCCCAAAGGGGCAATGCATATTTGTTCAACTCGACATGCCCAGCCCCACAGGGAAGGGGTGGGGGAAAATTCTGGTACAATGACTTGATACTTGGTAGGGAGCTTTTTTTTTTGAGGTGCAGAATCAAGTTTGTTCAAACGAAGTTCGTGGAGCAATATTTGCCTTTGAAATGAAAGGGGCAAGATTATTTGGCCCTGCCCAAAATTTCTGTTTTATTGTCCGATTTGAACCAAATTCGGTATGTGGTATTATTGGGTCATAAGTACTTGACTGATGCAAATAAAAAATTTCCTGCGTCCCCTTGGGAACCCCAGGATCAAAAAATAGAAATATTTTCAAATTCCCATATTTCCTAAACCACATGGAACAGAAAACTGTTATTTGGTATGAAGCATCCTTAGGACCAGTAGAACTGAAAGGTAAAAAAAATTGCCATCGGTTATGTCAGGGTGTTCTGTAAGGTTGGGGGGGGGGGGGGGGGGGGGGGGGTGCATCGAAAAAATGAAGAGTCTGCATATTTGTAAAAAGAAATTTCATCCAGAATCAATGGTCAGAATCTTTTGATATTTGGTATACAGCATCCACAGTGGGGTCAGATAAAAGTTTGTAAAGATGAAGCCCTTTGGATAATTATTGGGCCTAATACAGGAGCCCCAGTTTTTAACTTAGGGCAATATGGGAAATATTCTTTAAAAATCTTCTTCAGAACCACCAGTCAGAATCTTTTAATGTTTGGTATACATCATTGTTATGAGGGTCAGATTGAAGATTGTTCAAACCAAGTCCCTAGGTTAATATGTGGGCTTCCCATGGAAGCCCAAATTTTAACTTAGTGCAATATGGAGGATAATTTTTATGGTGGTTTTGCAATTTTAGTTAGCATGAAGTTGGTGAGCATGAAGAGTGTATGCATTCTGCATACCTCCATTTGGTTTTCACTCATGGCAAATAGCCTGAAAAATAATATAACAGTGCTATGCCTGGGTTGGAAGTCCTCTAAAATGGACAGTGTGGGTTTAAACGATTGGCTGGACTTTATTTATATCCATGTTGCGGCCACACTTAGCCATTGTGCAGAAATATGTGACCTCAAACACCAAGTAAATAACAGTGATATGATTTTTAGAGGGTGGCCCTTGATTATTTGACTTACATCAGTCATTAATAGCCCTGCAGTTATTAGCCGACCATGGCTCTGCAGAGGGCCACTGATTAGTCTTGGGCTGCTAATCACCAAATGATGTCTGATAATCAAGCATAACATCCCAAGAAAATTGTTACTATTATTATCAAGACTTGACAAGTGGCTAGGCCATAACTTTTTTTCATTCTAGTGGTCATTTCTTTCTTTGTGCTTGTTGGCCTTGTGGCAACTTTCATTTTTCTCTCTTTTTTTAGCTCACCTGACTGAAAGTCAGGGTGAGCTTTTCTTATCACTCTTCGTCCATCATCCGTCCGTCCGTCTGTCATCCGTCATCCTGCGTGAAGGTGGTGTTTGAGCCTCTTTCTCCTAAACCACTGGTCACATTTTAATTAAATTTCATGTAAGTAGTGGTTATATAGGGGCATTTTGATTTTTATCCAAATTAGGTTTCGGCTCATATTGAGCAGAGGTGTGGGGAAAAAATGGCCAAATTTTTTGAAAATCTTCTTCTAATGAACCACCAGTAGCAGAGACTTGATATGTGGTATGCGGAGTCCTTTTGAGGTTTAGAATCAAGTTTGTTCAAGAGAAGTTTGTCGGGCATTATTTGCCTTCGTTATGGGAGAGGCAAAAATTTTGGCCACGCCTAAAATTTCTATTTTCAGAACGGTGCGGTCGATTTGAACCAAATTTGATATGAGAGGATAATGGGTCATAAGTAGTTCATTGATGCAAAAAAAAATTTTCTCATTGCCCTGTGAGAACCTCGGGAGCTAAAAATAGGAAAAACCTTAAAACTGCCATATCTCCAAAACTACACGGCACAGAGAATTCTTGTTTTGTATAAAGCTTACTTTTATCCAGTAGAATAGAATGGTTAAAAAAAATCCCTATCGGTTTGATCACAAGGTATTTTTTTTCAGGACTTTGAAAAAGTGCTGAGCCAGCACTTTTTAACACTGTAGGCAATAGGAAAAACATTAAAAAATCTTCTCCAGATCCAGCAGGCAGAATCTTTTGATATTTGGTATGCAACATTGTAGGGTGGATCTGATTCAGGTTTGTTCAAATCGGCCCCCTGGGTTCATATTTGGGCTCAGTATAGGAGCCCATTTCGAACTTAGTGCATTTCAGGCAAATTTCTTCAAAAATCTTCTTCTCCAGATCCAGCAGGCAGAATCTTTTGATATTTGGTATGCAACATTGTGGGGTGGATCTGATTCAGGTTTGTTCAAATCGGCTCCCTAGATTCATATTTGGGCTCACTATAGAAGCTCGAATTCAAATTTAGTGCATTTCAGGCAAATTTCTTCAAAAATCTTCTTCTCCAGATCCAGCAGGCAGAATCTTTTGATATTTGGTATGCAACATTGTGGGGTGGATCTGATTTAAGTTTGTTCAAATCGGCCCCCTGGATTCATATTTGGGCTCACAAAAGAAGCCTGAATTCGAACTCAGTGCATTTCAGGCAAATTTCTTAAAAAATCTTCTTCTCCAGATCCAGCAGGCAGAATCTTTTGATATTTGGTATGCAACAGTGTGGGGTGGATCTGATTCAAGTTTGTTCAAATCAGTCCCCTGGGTTTATATTTGGGCTCAGTATAAGAGACCAAATTTGAACTTAGTGCATTTCAGGCAAATTTCTTCGAAAATCTTCTTCTCAAGATCCAGCAGGCAGAATCTTTTGATATTGGGTATGCACCATGCTTAGGGAGGTGAGATTCAAGTTTGTTCAAGCCAAGTCCCTGGGTTCATATTTGGGCTTACTGTGGTAGCCCGAATTATAACTTAGTTCAAAATGAGGAATTTTCTTTAAAAATCATCTTCCGATCCAGCAGTCGGAATGTTTTGATATTTGGTATGCAGCATCCTTAGAGGGGTAAGATTCAAGTTTGTTCAAGCCATGTCTGTAGTTCCATATTTGGGCTCACTGTGGGAGCCCGAATGATAACTTAGTTCAAAATGAGGAGGTTTTTTTAAAAATCTTCTTCTTCAGATCCAGCAGTCGGAATGTTTTGACATTTGGTATGCAGCATCCTTAGGGGGGTGAGATTCAAGTTTGTTCAAGCCATGTCCCTAGGTCCATATTTGGACTCACTGTGGGAACTCGAATTGTGACTTATTTCAAAATGAGGAATTTTCTTTAAAAATCTTCTTCTTCAGATCCAGCAGTCGGAATGTTTTGATATTTGGTGTGCAGCATCCTTAGGGGGGTGAGATTCAAGTTTGTTAAAGCCAAGTCCCTGGGTTCATATATAGACTCCCTGTGGGAGCCCGAATTATAACTTAGTTCAAAATGAGGAATACTCTTTAAAAATCTTTTTTTTTTTAGATCCACTGGTCAGAACCTTGGGATATTTGGTATAAGCTTTTCTTAGGAGGAGCAGATGCAACTTGTTGAAATCAATTCTCTGGGTTGATAGTTAGGCTACCATGTCAGGTGAGCACCCACAGACCCCCTGGGGCCTCTTGTTTTTGTTCATCATCATTTGTTTTTGAAGACAAACATTTTTCAGTTATTTCATGAAAGTCTAAAGGCAGTTTTCAGTCATCATCAAAACAAATGTACAGGAGGTTTACATGTAAGACTATACGTTCTTCCCTGCAGTACAACAGGAATCTAGTGGCGATAGGTAGTATGTGTGATTGTCAAATATATTTTCAGAAGATATTACACTTTCTTGTCATCAGCATAAAAATTTGTATTGTGTGGGTAACACCTTGAGATTTAATAATAATATTTTTAGTCAGCTGTTAATTTCTCAACTATGTGTAAAAACTACATTTCCAAAAATATTTTTTGCAGAGTCGGTCTAAAAATGAAGATCCAGAACAACTAAAACTTAAACAGAAGGCTAAAGAAGTGAGTATTACATAAGGTTTTACACAGTACATGTTATACAGATTTTATGAAAGGTCTATGGATCAGATTTTTTTCCTTTTTCTTTCAACTCTGTTCATTTGGGAGGTCACTTCCCCATCTTAATAACTCAAGTGATAATTTATTTTTTGTGTTACATCTTTTTCGTGACAAGTTTGTTTTTTTTTTATATGCCTGTTTGCAAATCATATTTTGTTATCCCTCTGCACACTGATGTTACAATACCCGAATTGTGAATTGCTAATTTTTTCATAATACAACTAGGAACTAATTCAATCTTGTTGTGGGCGTGGTGGCTCAGTAGTCAGAAGTGCAGGCTGCAAGCCAAGAGGTCCTCGGTTTGAATCCTACCTGCGGCAGCCGCATTGTATCCTTGGGCAAGACACTTCACCCCATTGCCCACGTGGGGGCACAGTGGCATTGTGTACTAAGGTGTACTGCACGTCGATGGTGCACCTGTCTTCAACCAATGCTAACCCTGCTTGTGTGGAGTTCGTATGTTGGGGAGCTAACAGTTGCTCGCCATTGCTTGGTGGTTCTCTCTGGGTACACCGGCTTTCTCCACCCGTAAAACTGTCGCGGTCATGATTAGCCATTGTGCAGAAATATGTGACCTTAAACACCAATAAATAAATAAATTCAATCTTGTTTGACAGAGCTCAAGATCTTTTAAATAAGATTGAATTCTTTAAATTCACATTTGAATTTTGTAGTTTGATTATTTTACATCAGTGTGTATAGGGTTAATGTCAATACAGTTGTACATCTGTCCATTGATCCTACTATTCATTAACCCTTTACCTTACGTAACGGCCAAAACTGGCCAGTGCTAGTCACAAAAATCTCCAATTAATTTTCATTATTTTTTAATTTTTTGTTTCAAAAACATAGGTTATGACCCCTCATTGGAACAAGTTTGTCGAGCTCGTCCCATCAAGGGGTCATAACATGTTTTTGAGACAAAAAAATGAAAAAAATTAGTTATTCAAGAATTTTTTTGCAAGTGTTGTCTGCTTTTCATGTTAGGTAAAGGGTTAATCAGTGCATTTACACATCAAATCTCAACAAGCTATTTGTTGAAGAGATATCAATCTTCATGTGTTTATACTGCATGGGATGCGCTATGCTGTCAAACAACTTCACATGGAGATGTGTTTGTTCACATGTGTTTGTGGTGGAAAGCATACCAAAATTAAATCACTGGGGCCTTTCTTCATGTTTGACTAGAAATCTGAGAATATCTAGGCTGCCATCATCCTCTCATCATACTTTGCCACACATGTTACAAAATACTTGGCAGTTGCTTGCCAAAAGCTAATTTGGGGTGCATGACCTCTGCAATTGTGCATTTTAACATTTTCTCATCACTTCAGTGCCTTAACCCTGTCATCATGCAGCATGTCATTTGTTTGCCAAGTACAGTGGATCCCACTAATAGTATGTCAAATAATTGTATATCCCGGTTATTTGTATATTATTCTGCTGCACCGATCCATTTGCCATTCACGCAACTCAAAATTGATCGGTTAATTGTATCTCGCATAATTGTATATTCCGCTTAAGTGTATACAAATTTGATTGGATTTTAACAGAAGAATCACGTATATGAATATTTTCATTGGAGGCAATGAACGAAAAAATGTTCAGAAATATTTTATCAAACTAATTTAACTTTATTCAGCTTTACTTTGAAAATCATTGTCATCAAATTTAATTTCGATTACATGGACATTTACATACCATGTGCGATCGTCTTCGAATATTAACAAAGAATAACATGACCTTTGATTCTGCTTTCCTTATGAATAACATATTGTGAATAACATCACATATGTGTGCTTAAAAATCACAGACTTGATAATAATTCTATATTTTTGTGAACGGACAAAAGTGAAATCATCTCTGGATTGTTTTTGAAGCACGTGAAGATGGCTGTATGTTTTGATTACATGCATGCTGGAATTGGAGAAATTATCTGGGGATGTTAAATAAATGGATACATTTCACACATTCATCCGTAATTATTAAAACATCATTACTGACATGTGTTTTGTTCTTCATTTAATCAAACCCCACCTTTTATGACTTGTATTGTTTTTCACTTCAAAGTAAGTAACTGTCAAAACGGCCATTTGTTCAGAAGTTTTCTTTATCACTGGGTCTTGGGGAAAGTTGTGTTAGCAGCTGTATAATTTTTGCATATAACTTACTTGTCAGTGCAGTAATGGGTGGTGACTGGTGGTCAGTAAAAAAAAACTTTGACATGGCTACAAAGCGAAAGAGAAATGATTTGTCACTTGCCGATAAGTATGAGGTTGTCAAATTATTGGAACAAAAAGTCCCCCAGGCAGAAATAGCAAAGAAAATGGGCTGTTCGCAGCCACAGATTTTGAGAATAAGGGGAAAGAAAGACGAAATAAAGGAAGAATGTACTACAAATGCCAATCATGAGCGGAAGAGACAGCGCACTGGAAAGGCTTCAGATGTGGAGTCTGCCCTTTCAAAGTGGTTCACAGAGGCCAGAAATCGGGACATTCCCCTGTCTGGGCCAATTTTGTCAGAGAAAGCACTGGATTTGGCTAAGGAATTAAAAGAAAAAGGCTTCACGCTAACTAATGGCTTGTTATGCAGATGGAAAGACAGGGATGCCATAGTTTATAGTTTACAAGAAAATGCATGGCGAAAAGAAAAATGCCGATCAACCAGCAGCAGAAAATTGGATTCGATCAGTTCTTCTAGATTTATTGAAAAAATACGATATCAATGACATTTACAATGCAGATGAGACTGGAATTTATTACCGGGCATTACCTGAAGGGACTTTCACACAAAAAAAGTGAAGTTTTAGCTCGAAGTAAAAAAGCAAAGGACAGAATTACTGCATTAGTCGCAACAAATATGAGTGGAAATGATAAAAGAAAGCTGCTTGTTATTGTAAAAAGTAAAGACCCATGTTGTTTCAGAGGAAAGAAATCACTGCCGGTTATTTATGAAGGCAACAAAAATGCATGGATGATGAGGAGAGCTTTTTTTGAAGTGGTTGAAAGACTTTAACACTGATATGAAACAACAGCAGAGAAAAGTGCTTCTTTTATTAGACAATTGCAGTGCACACCCAAAAGACTGTGGAAAAAACCTTTCCCACATTGAAATTGTATTTTTACCAGCTAATACAACATCAGCTATTCAACCATGCGATCAGGGCACTATATGGAACTGGAAATGCATTTATCGGAAAAAAGTGGTTTCAAAAATAATAGAGACAGTAGACAGTGAAGCAGAGCTTGATGCAAATCAGCTGGCCAAAAAGTTGAATGTGCTTGACGCTGCACATATGCTATGTGTTACATGGAGGGAAGTCACCCCAGTCACCATTCAAAATTGTTTCTTGAAAGCAGGATTCGTAATTCCAGGAGATGATCTCTACAGAAATGGTGGACGGTGAGATAGCCCCTCCCACAGGACTGACGGTAGAAGTGTTTGATAAGTTTGTTTATCAGGACAGTGAGTTGGAATGTTTTGGGGCAGTGACTGGTCGGAAATCTGTGCTGGAATTTTAGCAGACAATGGCAATGGTCAGGATGAGTCAGAATCTGACAATGACGACGACGATAAGACAGAGTTACCTGTGATGGGGTTTGAAGTCAGGGCTGCGTTAAGGACAATAATAAAATTTATGGAGCAAAATATTGTTGGAAAAGACGATATTTTTATACTGTACCAATGACCCAGACTTAGCTGGTGCTAACTCCACAAAAACCAGGGCCAAACACAAATTTTGCCCCCCAATCCCCAAAATTTGCATCCAAAACAAAAAGAAATCATGTCCTAAAGGACCTCCATAGTACGACTCTACTGCGCATGCGCAGTGACGCAGTCGTCCCGAAATTGGCGCCAAATATCATTCTCTGTTTGGCCCTTCATCAGTCAACATCTCACTGATCTTTGTGCTTGTAAATCTCAGTTTAAAGGATGCCAGACACGTAATTCTTGGAGAAAATGTGATTCTAAGGAGGATAGAAGGAGGAGAGGAAAAAAGAAGTGGCAAAAAATAATCAGGGCTGTACTTAAAATTTTTTGTTAAAATTATGTTAAGTTGCCTATTTTCGAGGCAAACGCCTCTTGTTGTCATTCTTGCTAATTGTTGCACTGCTTATTCAGTGTTTCCTCTCCCCTAACCTTCTAAAGTCCCCCCTTGCAATTCTCCCATGCTTTTGGCATATTTTTGAGAAGTTTCATTTCTAAAATTTCCCTGGGAGAGTTGCTTGGTTACAGAATGTTTTCTGTTATTTTCCCCATAGTTACGTTTTCACCCATGGGTGTATAACGTTTGTGTTCTGCATCTTCCATCTGATGTTCTGCAGATTCTCCCCTGGGAGTCTCTGTTTTGCATCAGATAGAGTGTAATTGAGGACTGATTCCGGGCCAGTTTTTTCAGTGCCTGGAGTCATGTTTTCTTCTGTGTTTACACTGTTTGTTTTCATTGGCAACAGCCTTTTTTGAGGGGGGCTGTTTGTCTTTGAGGTAGTTTATCTCATTATAAGATACATTTATATTATCCGAAAGTGTCTCATTAATTATTTTATATAATTTTAAAATTTTTGACCACACTTTGCCATCGGATCCATCGGGGCTCAACGTTACTTTTCAGCAACTTGGGCTTCTCTGAAAAAATATTTTTTCAAAATTATTTTGTTTTGCAATTGTTTTTTCATTTATTAATGGATCATGTTATTATGTATCTTTGTGTCAGGGGTTTTTGCGAGTAACTAGGACTTATTGTTGTTCCTTCACAATGAAAGGAACTTGTTCAAATTGTAATAGGAAGAAATCTTCCTCTGACTTTCATGATTATTGCATAAATTGTAGTCAGTGTTCTCGCATTAATCCCTGTCCTGTATGTGAACATTGGGATGAGAAACATTGGAAACGTGTGTCACGATATGTTGTTTCTGGAGAAAGAGCGATGCCGGCTCTTTCTCCACAAGGTCACTCTACTCTCTCAGTTTCTATTTCAGAGGAACCAGAACAGGGTGATGTTTCCATGTTATCTTCTTCAAGTGTGCGTCCGTCGTCACAATTAAATACAGAGCTAGCGGCAAAAGTGCTCATGGAGATTAGACAAATGTCGTCCGCTAGCTCGCCCGGTGTAGCGTCCATTCACCGAATGGTTCGGCAGCCGGGTTCGTCCGATGCGGTCCAAGAGGAAATTTTGGGTGATGCGAGCACTATAAAAATAATAGATGCACACCCAGTGACGGCGGATAGTGAACGAGAACGGAGGAAGCCTTTTAGTCCGGTTCCTAGCTCGTCCAGGTCCAGCCGGGCCGCGAGCGAGAGAGGCCCCTCTCTCGTACAACAACATCTGGGACCAGATGTTGTGGTACAAAATGTGTCTTTAGCGGAGCATACGTCCGTCGCTCGGGACGCTCCGTTGTATAAGCAGTCCGCAGAGACTGTTAAGGCTTCCTCTTCTCGCCGGCGCACACGACCGCACCTTGGCTGCGTGACCTCCGATATCTTGCCAGCTTCGCCGAGGAAGGATTATTCGGCGACCAGGTCACACCATCCGGCAGCCAGGGACTCGAGACCGATGGACTCCGGACGTTCGCATAGGAAAAGTATGCGGGAGCCATCCGATGCGGAGCTGCCCTCGGCAAAGCAGCGAAAGACCGCTCCTCCGCAGGTCTCGACGTCGGACATTCTAGTGCAGATAGCACTGCTTATCGCAGCATCCCAGCAGCCGACAGAGACGGTGTCGGATCGAGAATTATCCGACGGCGCTGGGTCGGTACGCTCCGCCGAAGCATCGGGGGCGGACGACCGGGAACATCGGGAGGTCCGACCGGATGGTGAAAGGGATACGGATGAATTGGAGCTATCCCTTTCGGAACAACACAAAGCTGCCGTAGACTTCATCCGGCACTTTCTTCCTCAAGTTGTTCCGTCGGGCCAGACTGCTGCGCTTCCGGACAGGAGAATTATAGCGTCATTGGACTCTGATTTTTTCGAGCGGTTCAGGGACATCGCTCCCGAGTTTCCGTCGCAGTCCAATAATGTTGCAAGAACATTTGAATTATTGAACGACGATATTTTTAAACTTGCTTCCAGGACAGGGAAAGCAGGCTTCTTGTCCGCAAATACTCTCAACCTGCCTTTCATTAATGCAAGGAATAAATTCGACACGGCAGGTCAGGGTATACCGAGAGTTCCTCTGCGTATGGACGACGAGGCGGAAGACTTAGAGCTATCATTACCGTCGTCAGCTTCTATTCCAACCGCAGTGTTGGAAACAGCTATTGCGTCTAACAGAGCCAATTTAGATGCCTTATCTTACGCAGATCACCTTACGAAGGCGTTATCACTGCGTCTTCAAGGGGAAGAGTTTCAGGATATACAATCCTCCTTAAGACTTCTTTCAAGGGCAGTAGCTTATTCCACGTGTAACTCCGCCCTTTCAGTGGCTAATCTGGAGTTGGTTAGACGTGACGCAGCCCTGTCTACATCCACACTAGTGGATTCTAAGGTGAAGAACTCTCTTAGAGTCGCTTCGGTCTCAGGAGATCTTCTCTTTGACGGCAAGCTTTCCGCTATTTATGATAATATTAAAAAGAAAGCTAGTGATTCTCTGTTGTTTAGATCCGCTCCTAAAAGGTCGGATTCAGCAGACACGAATAAGGCGGGCACTTCTGGGTCTTATCCGCCCAAGAGAGGTTCCTATAGAGGTTCCGGTGCGTCCTCTAGCTCTTATTCGAGAGACCGTCAGGATAGCGACTCTCGTTCGGGACGTCCTTCAGGCCGGGACAATCGGTCGGACGCCCCGAGGTCGACGAGGCGAGGTGCGGGTCGTGGAAGACGTGGTTTCTCCTACCGCAGACCTCGCAGATCCAGGAGGTGATGGCTCAAACCTCTATCGCGTTCCGGTTGGCGGAAGGTTGTCGAGTTTTTCTCAAGAGTGGGCGTCGATTACGGACGACCCTTGGGTGAGAGGAGTGACTTCGGAAGGTCTAAAGATATCCTTCAAACGAAAGCCTCCATTAACTCGAAGTCCAAAGTGGACTCATCTTCCGTCAAACCCTCAGAAAAGAGACGCTCTGCTATCAGAGGTGCAGTCTCTTTTAATGAAGAACGCGGTAGAGGTCGTAGAAAACCAGGAATCGCTGGGATTCTACAGCCATCTGTTTCTGGTTCCGAAACCAGACGGCTCGTTCCGTCCAGTCATAGATTTGAGCTGGATAAACAAGCTGATCATCGCTCCGAAGTTTTATATGGAGACGATTCGATCGGTCAGAGCGAGTATTCGGGTGAACGATTATGCAACGAGCATAGATCTCAAAGATGCGTACTTTCACGTCATGGTACATCCGACATTCCGAAAGTATCTACGCTTCGCAGTCCTAGGAGTGGTGTATCAGTTCCGGGCCATGTGCTTCGGATTGAATCTAGCACCCTGGGCTTTCACTCGAGTAATGAACTCGGTAATGATTTACTTCCGAGCTCATTCGTCTGCGGTAACGTCGGCCTACCTGGACGACATTCTTCAGAGGTACGGCAACAAGTTAACGCTTCAGAACGATGTTCAGAATCTTCTTCTATTGCTCCGACGTCTCGGTTTCATAGTAAACGAGGAGAAGTCGGATCTGGTGCCGTCCAAGTCATTCACTCATCTGGGAATGAGCTTCGAGACGCACAACAATCTCGTTCGTCTGCCGTTAACCAGAGCGAAATTAGTCAGTTGTTACGCTCGCTTTTGTCTAAATACAGACAAAGTCACAGCGAGAGAATTTATGAGACTGATAGGTCTGTGCGGAGCCGCTGCGGATCTCATTCCGATGGGACGGCTACGCACACGGCCTCTTCAAATTTTCTTGACTCAGAATTGGAGTGTGAAAATTCATTCGCTCGATGTAGACGTTCTCTTGTCAGATCAAGTGAAACAAGAGATTCAGACTTGGGCAAACATTCAGTGGTTAACTCAAGGAGTTCCGCTGCAGTTGCCGGATCCGAGTTTTACCATTATGACGGATGCCAGTCAAACAGGTTGGGGTGCATCATTAATCCCAACGGATTCGAGATGCCACGGTCTTTGGGATCCGCAATTCCTGTGCAAGCACATAAACATCAAGGAAATGATGTCAATCTGGCTTGCGTTACGTCACTGGATGGACATTATTCACGATGCTCATGTCCAAATCCTATCCGACAATACGACAGTAGTGGCGTATATACGGAATCAGGGAGGCACTCATTCAGTTCCGTTGTTCAATCTAACGGAAAGAATCCTTCTGTTTGCGTTGGAACATCACGTTCTTCTTTCGGTCCGTCACATACCGGGTCGTCTGAATGTGCTAGCAGACTCCCTTTCTCGAAAGGGTCGCTTGTTGCCGTCGGAGTGGACTCTCAACAAACAAGTATTCAATCAGATTTGCTACCAATGGGAACGGCCAATGATAGACTTATTTGCGACACATCTCAACAATCAGCTGCAGACGTATGTGTCCCCGTGTCCGGATCCAAGAGCATTTGCTGTAGACGCTCTATCGATCCCTTGGGACGGAATGATAGGATATGCGTATCCTCCAGCGCCGTTAATTCAACAAGTATTGCTAAAGATAAAACAATCTCAATGCAAGATTCTGTTGGTAGCATCTCTGTCGCCACAGAGACCGTGGATAAATCTACTCAGGTGTCTGTTGTGGGACCTACCGCGGAAGCTCCCTCCACGAGAGGATCTTCTTTGGCAGGGGAAATCGCGCCAACTGCATCACAACCCGCAAGGTCTCAACCTTCACGTTTTTCCGTTGTGCGGTCCTTCTTGCATGGCAAGCACTTTACAGGACGAGCAGTGGACGCGATTTCTAACTGTAGGAGGACCTCCTCTTCGCTAAACTATGCGGCTAAGTGGAAGGTTTTCCGTCGTTGGTGTAGGGATCATAGATCTATGTTATCTGATACCTATGCACATCATGATAGTTTACAAATTGGATCTAATGTCTCTTTATCGAAATTGGTTAGAAACTTTTCGATAAATAGACCCAGAACTCTTAGATTAATTCCTAAGTGGAATTTAGCTTGGGTTCTCCTTAAATTGAAGGAAAAGCCATTTGAACCTCTTGGGACAGTAGATTTCAAATTCTTATCTTATAAGACAGCTTTTCTCTTAGCTTTCTCTTCTGCCAGAAGAGTCAGTGAGCTTCATGCACTATCGGTGGATGATTCTCATTATCGTAGTGTTGGGAACACTATCACCTTCACTACTAACGTCGGTTTTTTAGCTAAGAATCAGGCTCCTAATAAATATCCGGAACCTATTGTTATTAAGGCTCTTCCGTCTTCAGACGGGCGTAGGCCTTTACTCTGTCCTGTTAGAGCACTACGTATCTATAAACAGAGATCTCAGTTCATCAGAAAGGGACGGAAACGTTTCTGTCTTTGATGCCTAATAAAAAGGACATTTCAGTCCATTCTATTGCTAGATGGATTCAGTTAACTATCCGTACTGCGTATGAAGATTTATCTTCTTCTCAGCAGTCTGTGCTTAAGATTTCTGCTCATGAAGTAAGAGCTCTTTCTACTTCCTGGGCTTATGCTAATAGTGTTGCTATTACAGATTTAATGAAGGCTGCTTATTGGTCTCAGCCATCCACATTTACTAATTTTTATCTCAGAAATATTGAGTCCATTTCTGGAGACCTGCATTGTTTAGGTCCGTTATCTGTTGCTCAGAATGTCGTCCACTAAACAGTTGCAACTATAGTTATGCAGGCTTTCTGTTCCGGCAGTGACTCCGTCCGGCTGCCCTCTTCGCTCTGGGCTATTTGACCCAGGGCAAGGGGAAGGGGGGGGGCGGGTGTTCCCTTAGGTCACCTGCTTTATAGTGAAAAGCAAGGGAATGCCTCCTCCAAGACAGTATTTCTGAGTCGCTTCCGGGATGGTTTTAAAGTGTAATATTAATGTTTAATTTCATTCATGTCTTATTTTTAAAGTGTAGCTCGGTGTGAAGCATTTGTATATGTCAAGTGTCAAACGGGCTTTAATATACAATACTCGGACACTTTTAAATGATTATAAAGAGTCTCAATTCTCTGGACTACTTTATTTATTGGCTTGTTTTAATATTAATTAGTATAAAGGTTATACTGGATATTAATAGAGAACATGAATGTTATTGTGCTCAATTATTAAGGGTAGTGTATCTTTCTAATTTAAATATTAAATAAGAAAGATACATGTAAAGCCTAATACTCCTTTTCTCCTTAAGGGGTTATCTCTTTATTTTATAATTGAGCTTATTGGATTTTCCTCTATGTCCTAGGCCCTCCAGCCTGTTTACTATTCAGCTAAGTCTGGGTCATTGGTACAGTATAAAAATGTTAAAAAATTTATAGTAATTTATATATTTTTTATACTTACCAATGACCCAGACGGGGATGGCCCTCCCTGAGTTGGGAACTCTTGCCTCCCCGCTGAGTACATAGCGCTGACCAGGCACTGCCAGTAAGAATGATATTTGGCGCCAATTTCGGGACGACTGCGTCACTGCGCATGCGCAGTAGAGTCGTACTATGGAGGTCCTTTAGGACATGATTTCTTTTTGTTTTGGATGCAAATTTTGGGGATTGGGGGGCAAAATTTGTGTTTGGCCCTGGTTTTTGTGGAGTTAGCACCAGCTAAGTCTGGGTCATTGGTAAGTATAAAAAATATATAAATTACTATAAATTTTTTAACTTTTAGACATTTGACAACCTTGAAAAAATGACTGAAGGTGTTTTAGAAAAATCTTGGAAGACAGTCTGTTATTGCAGAACACATTAACTGGGTCCCATAATGTTGAAGATGACTTCCCAGTATGGAGTACATGTACATAATTGAATATTTTCTGAAAGATGACCCCCATCTCCCACCCCAACTCTAGCGTTCTTATTTCATGAAAGAATTTTATTAAAAACTGACCAACAAATGAAGTCGGCACCATTTGTTGGTCAGTTTTTAATACATATGTTCCATGGAACAAAAATGCCAGAGTCGCTTAGTGCTGAGTAGGCCTGTACACACTGAGGTCTGATGAATATGAAGCCCAACATGAATTATAAATTAAGTGTGTGTGTGTGTGTGTGTGGTGGTGGGGGGGGGGGAGGGGGGAGGGATGGCTGCCTTCCACATTTCTTGGAAAATTCCTTGAATATTTTCTGAAAGATGATCCACACCCTACCCCCACCCCACTCTAGCATTCTTATTTCATAAAAGGTTTTTATTAAAAACTGGCCAACAAATGAAGTCGGCATAATTCATTGGTCAGTTTTTAATAACGTTCCATGGAACAAAAATGCCAGAGTCGCTTAGTGCTGAGTAGGCCTATACGCACTGAGGTCCAATGAATATGAAGCCCAACATGAATTATAAATTAAGTGTGAAAGAGTGGGATGGGTGCCTTCGACATTTCTTGGAAAATTCCTTGAATATTTTCTGAAAGATGATCCCCACCCTACCCCCACCCCACTCTTGCATTCTTATTTCATGAAAGGTTTTTATTAAAAACTGACCAACAAATGAAGTCTGGCGTCATTTGTTGGACAATTTTTAACAAAAATGTTCCATGGAACAAAAACGCTAGAGTCGCTGAGATCAGCTCACAGTTAGTGTACACACAAACTGGGTTTTTAACCAAGTTTTTCAACTGATAATTTTATCGAGGGAGTCTCTGTGGAACAGCTCAAAATGATGTAACTCCTAATTTATGTATGAATATTTATGAAGCTCACGTTTCTGCAATGTTGACACGCTGTTTGGATTTTAATATTTTTATGTGAATGAAATGAATAAAATAAGTATGATGGGAAGCATTCAAGTTTTTACCGTGGTACATGGAGTAGTAAAAACACGAACGTCAATGCACATATGGAATATTTTTTTTCTCATTTTATTACAACAATAAGTGATACATAATGCACACATTTTGATAAGATCGACACTTCATTGAGGTGAATCACTGAATGAAAGATACATGTATTCAGATTTCGTGCCGAGTCTGACCAAAATTACCTGCCCCTTCCTTCCCCTTACTGGATCCCACTTATTTGTATACTCCGGTTATTACCTGCGTCGCCAGCGGCAGAGCAGGTCTAGTAACCGCTCGACTCTGTCCGTCACATCCGTCAGTCCATCAGTCCGTCCGAAACACTTTTTCCGTCAAGCTTTTCTTGGCTTCTATGAAAGGGAATGATTTTATATTTGGTCTTCTGCTTCATGGATGAGTTGTATCGTGTAAGCAATTTTCAGATCTGCCGTGCAGCCACTTCCTGTTTGCCGATACTTTGAAATTTTACTGTACCCACTGAACATTGAAATTTTTCGTCAAACTTTTCTCGGCTTCTATGCAAGGGATTGATTTTATATTTCATCTGGAGCCTGATAATGATCAGTTGTATCGTGTATGCAATTTTCAGATCTGCCGTGCAGCCACTTCCTGTTTGCCGATTCAATTGCATGCAGCGACGCAGGTCCAGACCCGGTATTGGTCTTGGCATGTTTGTATATTTTCTTCTTACAAAAGCCATATTCAATTAAACAGGATCCACTGTATATACTTTTGTATATACTGAATTGTTTGTCACTTTTCTGAAATATGTAATTAGATTTTTTCAGTGGTCAGCCATCTTCAGGCATATCAGGTAGCAAATGACCGATCTTCAATCCCAAATGATGCCATTTGGGTGTGAGAAAAATCTTGCATACGAAACTTGAAAAACGGTGACTTCTACTAAATGGTTGACTGCATTTGGGAGGAAATCTTTGTCCAAAACATAATGCGTCCATGATCAGTATCTTATTCTTAGCTACAGTTGTGAAAAAATCTTCCAGCTATTACCTGTTCAAGGCAGATCTTGGGTGGTATTTGGTACTGAATATACCTGCTTTATTAAATAAAGCTCACCTGACTTTTAGTCAGGAGAGCTATAGTGATCACTCCCTGTCCGTCGTCTGTGAACATGGTGTTTGCATCTTTTCCTCCCAAACTGCTGAACCAATTTAATTGATATTTGAGATAATAGTTTGTTATGACATCGCAATTTGATTTTGTTCAAATCAAGTTGCCTCGCCCCTCGGTAGGGCCATGCCCAAAAAGTGTGCTTAAATCTTAAAAAATCTTCTCATGAACCAGCAGTAGCAGAGACTTGATATTTGGTGTGCAGCTTCCCTTTGAGGTGTAGACTCCGATTTGTTCAAGAGAAGTTCGAGGAACTATATTTGCCTTCGTTATGGGAGGGGCAAGAATTTTCGCCCGCCCAAAATTTCTATATTTTTATACTGTACCAATGACCCAGACTTAGCTTAGCTGGTGCTAACTCTAACAAAACCAGGGCCAAACACAAATTTTGCCCCCCAATCCCCAAAATTTGCATCCAAAACAAAAAGAAATCATGTCCTAAAGGACCTCCATACTACGCCTCTACTGCGCATGCGCAGTGACGCAGTCGTCCCGAAATTGGCGCCAATTATCATTCTCTGTTTGGCCCTTCATCAGTCAACATCTCACTGATCTTTGTGCTTGTAAATCTCAGTTTAAAGGATGCTAGACACGTAATTTTTGGAGAAAATGTGATTCTAAGGAGGATAGAAGGAGGAGAGGAAAAAGAAGTGGCAAAAAATAATCAGGGCTGTACTTAAAATTTTTTGATGAAATTATGTTAAGTTGCCTATTTTCGAGGCATGGGCCTCTTGTTGTCATTCTTGCTAATTGTTGCACTGCTTATTCAGTGTTTCCTCTCCCCTAGCCTTCTAAAGTCCCCCCTTGCAATTCTCCCATGCTTTTGGCATATTTTTGAGAAATTTCATTTCTAAAATTTCCTGGGAGAGTTGCTTGGTTACAGAATGTTTTCTGTTATTTTCCCCATAGTTACGTTTTCACCCATGGGTGTATAACGTTTGTGTTCTGCATCTTCCATCTGATGTTCTACAGATTCTCCCCTGGGAGTCTCTGTTTTGCATCAGATAGAGTGTAATTGATGACTGATTCCGGGCCAGTTTTTTCAGTGCCTGGAGTCATGTTTTCTAGTGTGTTTACACTGTTTGTTTTCATTGGCAACAGCCTTTTTTGAGGGGGGCTGTTTGCCTTTGTGGTAGTTTATCTCATTATAAGATACATTTATATTATCCAAAAGTGTCTCATTAATTATTTTATATAAATTTAAAATTTTTGACCACACTTTGCCATCGGATCCATCGGGGCTCAACGTTACTTTTCAGCAACTTGGGCTTCTCTGAAAAAATATTTTTTCAAAATTATTTTGTTTTGCAATTGTTTTTTCATTTATTAATGGATCATGTTATTATGTATCTTTGTGTCAGGGGTTTTTGCGAGTAACTAGGACTTATTGTTGTTCTTTCACAATGAAGGGACGTTGTTCAAATTGTAATAGGAAGAAATCTTCCTCTGACTTTCATGATCATTGTATTAATTGTAGTCAGTGTTCTCGCATTAATCCCTGTCCTATATGTGAACATTGGGATGAGAAACATTGGAAACGTGTGTCACGATATGTTGTTTCTGGAGAAAGAGCGATGCCGGCTCTTTTTCCGCAAGGTCACTCTACTCTCTCAGTTTCTATTTCAGAGGAACCAGAACAGGGTGATGTTTCCATGTTATCTTCTTCAAGTGTGCGTCCGTCGTCACAAATGAATTCAGAGCTAGCGGCAAAAGTGCTTATGGAGATTAGACAAATGTCGTCCGCTAGCTCGCCCGGTGTAGCGTCCATTCACCGAATGGTTCTGCAGCCGGGTTCGTCCGATGCGGTCCAAGAGGAAATTTTGGGTGATGCGAGCACTATAAACATAATAGATGCACACCCAGTGACGGCGGATAGTAAGCGAGAACGGAGGAAGCCTTTTAGTCCGGTTCCTAGCTCGTCCAGGTCCAGCCGGGCCGCGAGCGAGAGAGGTCCCTCTCTCGTACAACAACATCTGGGACCAGATGTTGTGGTACAAAATGTGTCTTTAGCGGAGCATACGTCCGTCGCTCGGGACGCTCCGTTGTATAAGCAGTCCGCAGAGACTGTTAAGGCTTCCTCTTCTCGTCAGCGCACACGACCGCACCTTGGCTGCGTGACCGCCGATATATTACCAGCTTCGCCGATGAAGGATTCTTCGGCGACCAGGTCACACCATCCGGCAGCCAGGGATTCGAGACCGATGGACTCCGGGCGTTCGCATAGGAAAAGTATGCGGGAGCCATCTGATGCGGAGCTGCCCTCGGCGAAGCAGCGTAAGACTGCGCCTCCGCAGGTCACGACGCCGGACATTCTTGTGCAGATAGCACAGCTTATCGCAGCATCCCAGCAGCCGACAGAAACGGTGTCGGATCAAGAATTATCCGACGGCGCTGGGTCGGTACGCTCCGCCGAAGCATCGGGGGCGGACGACCGGGAACATCGTGAGGTCCGACCGGATGGTGAAAGGGATACGGATGACTTGGAGCTATCCCTTTCGGAACAACATAAAGCTGCCGTGGACTTCATCCGGCACTTTCTCCCTCAAGTTGTTCCGTCGGGCCAGACTGCTGCGCTTCCGGACAAGAGAATTATAGCGTCATTGGACTCTGAATTTTTTGAGCGGTTCAGGGACATCGCTCCCGAGTTTCCGTCGCAGTCCAATAATGTTGCTAGAACATTTGAATTATTGAACGACGCTATATTTAAACTTGCTTCCAGGACGGGGAAAGCAGGTTTCTTGTCCGCTAATACTCTCAACCTGCCTTTCATTAATGCAAGGAATAAATTCGATACGGCAGGACAGGGTATACCGAGAGTTCCTCTGCGTATGGACGATGAGGCGGAAGACTTAGAGCTATCATTACCGTCGTCAGCTTCTATTCCAACCGCGGTGTTGGAAACAGCTATTGCGTCTAACAGAGCCAATTTAGATGCCTTATCTTACGCAGATCACCTTACTAAGGTGTTATCACTGCGCCTTCAAGGAGAAGAGTTTCAGGATATACAATCCTCTTTAAGACTTCTTTCAAGGGCAGTAGCTTATTCCACGTGTAACTCCGCCCTTTCAGTGGCAAATCTGGAGTTGGTTAGACGTGACGCAGCCCTAGCTACATCCACACTAATGGATTCTAAGGTGAAGAACTCTCTTAGAGTCGCTTCGGTCTCAGGAGAACTTCTCTTTGACGGCAAGCTTTCCGCTATTTATGATAAAATTAAAAAGAAAGCTAATGATTCTCTGTTGTTCAGATCGGCTCCTAAGAAGTCGGATACAGCAGACACGAATAAGACAGGCACTTCTGGGTCTAATGCGCCCAAGAGAGGTTCCTATAGAGGTTCCATGGGTCCTCTTGGTCTTATTCGAGAGACCGTCAGGATAGCGACTCTCGTTCGGGACGTCCTTCTGGCCGGGACAATCGGTCGGACGCCCCGAGGTCGACGAGGCGAGGTGCGGGTCGTGGAAGACGTGGTTTCTCCTACCGCAGGCCTCGCAGGTCCAGGAGGTGATGGCTTAAACCTCTATCGCGTTCCGGTTGGCGGAAGGTTGTCGAGTTTTTCACAAGAGTGGGCGTCAATTACGGACGACCCTTGGGTGAGAGGAGTGACTTCGGAAGGTCTAAAGATATCCTTCAAACGAAAGCCTCCATTAACTCGAAGTCCAAAGTGGACTCATCTTCCGTCAAATCCACAGAAAAGAGACGCTCTGTTATCAGAGGTGCAGTCTCTTTTAATGAAGAACGCGGTAGAGGTCGTAGAAAACCAGGAATCTCTGGGATTCTACAGCCATCTGTTTCTGGTTCCGAAACCAGACGGCTCGTTCCGTCCAGTCATAGATTTGAGCTGGATAAACAAGCTGATCGTCGCTCCGAAGTTTTATATGGAGACGATTCGATCGGTCAGAGCGAGTATTCGGGTGAACGATTATGCAACAAGCATAGATCTCAAAGATGCGTACTTTCACGTCATGGTACATCCGACATTCCGAAAGTATCTACGCTTTGCAGTCCTGGGAGTGGTGTATCAATTCCGGGCGATGTGCTTCGGATTGAATCTAGCACCCTGGGCTTTCACTCGGGTAATGAACTCGGTAATGATCTACTTCCGAGCTCATTCGTCTGCGGTAACGTCGGCCTACCTGGACGACATTCTTCAGAGGTACGGCAACGAGTTAACGCTTCAGAACGATGTTCAGAATCTTCTTTTATTGCTCCGACGTCTCGGTTTTATAGTAAACGAGGAGAAGTCGGATCTGGTGCCGTCCAAGTCATTCACTCATCTGGGAATGAGCTTCGAGACGCACAACAATCTCGTTCGTCTGCCGTTAACCAGAGCGAAATTAGTCAGTTGTTACGCTCGATATTGTCTGCACGCAGACAAAGTCACGGCGAGAGAATTTATGAGACTGATAGGTCTGTGCGGAGCCGCCGCGGATCTCATTCCGATGGGGCGGCTACGCACACGTCCTCTTCAAATTTTCCTGACTCAGAATTGGAGTGTGAAAATTCATTCGCTCGATGTAGACGTTCTCTTGTCAGATCAAGTGAAACAAGAGATTCAGACTTGGGCAAACATTCAGTGGTTAACTCAAGGAGTTCCGCTGCAGTTGCCGGATCCGAGTTTTACCGTTATGACGGATGCCAGTCAAACAGGTTGGGGTGCATCATTAATCCCAACGGATTCGAGATGCCAGGGTCTTTGGGATCCGCAATTCCTGTGCAAGCACATAAACATCAAGGAAATGATGTCAATTTGGCTTGCGTTACGTCACTGGATGGACATTATTCACGATGCTCATGTCCAAATCCTATCCGACAATACGACAGTAGTGGCGTATATACGGAATCAGGGAGGCACTCATTCAGTTCCGTTGTTCAATCTAACGGAAAGAATCCTTCTGTTTGCGTTAGAACATCACGTTCTTCTTTCGGTCCGTCACATACCGGGTCATCTGAATGTGCTAGCAGACTCCCTTTCACGAAAGGGTCGCTTGTTGCCGTCGGAGTGGACTCTCAACAAACAAGTATTCAATCAGATTTGCTACCAATGGGAACGGCCAATGATAGACTTATTTGCGACACATCTCAACAATCAGTTGCAGACGTATGTGTCTCCGTGTCCGGATCCAAGAGCATTTGCAGTAGACGCTCTGTTGATCCCTTGGGGCGGAATGATAGGATATGCGTATCCTCCAGCGCCGTTAATTCAACAAGTATTGCTAAAGATAAAACAATCTCAATGCAAGATTCTGTTGGTAGCATCTCTGTCGCCACAGAGACCGTGGATAAATCTACTCAGGTGTCTGTTGTGGGACCTACCGCGGAAGCTTCCTCCACGAGAGGATCTTCTTTCGCAGGGGAAATCGCGCCAACTCCATCACAACCCGCAAGGTCTCAACCTTCACGTTTTTCCGTTGTGCGGTCCTTCTTGCATGGCAAGCACTTTACAGGACGAGCAGTGGACGCGATTTCTAACTGTAGGAGGACCTCCTCTTCGCTAAACTATGCGGCTAAATGGAAGGTTTTTCGTCGTTGGTGTAGGGATCATTCTGTAGATATATTTGATCCCTCTATACCAGACATTGCAAACTTTCTAGTATACTTGTTTGACGAAATCAAACTGCAGCCTGTTACTATAAAGGGTTATAGATCTATGTTATCTGATACCTATGCACATCATGATAGTTTACAAATTGGATCTAATGTCTCTTTATCGAAGTTGGTTAGAAACTTTTCGATAAATAGACCCAGAACTCTTAGATTAATTCCTAAGTGGAATTTAGCTTGGGTTCTCCTTAAATTGAAGGAAAAGCCATTTGAACCTCTTGGGACAGTAGATTTCAAATTCTTATCTTATAAGACAGCTTTTCTCTTAGCTTTCTCTTCTGCCAGAAGAGTCAGTGAGCTTCATGCACTATCGGTGGATGATTCTCATTATCGTAGTGTTGGGAACACTATCACCTTCACTACTAATGTGGGTTTTTTAGCTAAGAATCAGGCTCCTAATAAATATCCGGAACCTATTGTTATTAAGGCTCTTCCGTCTTCAGACGGGCGTAGGCCTTTACTCTGTCCTGTTAGAGCACTACGTATCTATAAACAGAGATCTCAGTTTATCAGAAAGGGACGGAAACGTTTCTTTCTGTCTTTGATGCCTAATAGAAAGGACATTTCAGTCCATTCTATTGCTAGATGGATTCAGTTAACTATCCGTACTGCTTATGAAGATTTATCTTCTTCTCAGCAGTCTGTGCTTAAGATTTCTGCTCATGAAGTAAGAGCTCTTTCTACTTCCTGGGCTTATGCTAATAGTGTTGCTATTACAGATTTAATGAAGGCTGCTTATTGGTCTCAGCCATCCACATTTACGAATTTTTATCTCAGAAATATTGAGTCCATTTCTGGAGACCTGCATTGTTTAGGTCCGTTATCTGTTGCTCAGAATGTCGTCCACTAAACAGTTGCAACTATAGTTATGCAGGCTTTCTGTTCCGGCAGTGACTCCGTCCGGCTGCCCTCTTCGCTCTGGGCTATTTGACCCAGGGCAAGGGGAAGGGGGGGGGGGGGGGGGGGGGCGGCGGGTGTTCCCTTAGGTCACCTGCTTTATAGTGAAAAGCAAGGGAATGCCTCCTCCAAGTCAGTATTTCTGAGTCGCTTCCGGGATGGTTTTAAAGTGTAATATTAATGTTTAAATTCATTCATGTCTTATTTTTAAAGTGTAGCTCGGTGTGAAGCATTTGTATATGTCAAGTGTCAAACGGGCTTTAATATACAATACTCGGACACTTTTAAATGATTATAAAGAGTCTCAATTCTCTGGACTACTTTATTTATTGGCTTGCTTTAAAAATAATTAGTATAAGGGTTATACTGGATGTTAATAGAGAACATGAATGTTATTGTGCTCAATTATTAAGGGTAGTGTATCTTTCTAATTTAATATTAAATAAGAAAGATACATGTAAAGCCTAATACTCCTTTTCTCCTTAAGGGGTTACCTCTTTACTATATAGTTGAGCTTATTGGATTTTCCTCTATGTCCTAGGCCCTCCAGCCTGTTTACTATTCAGCTAAGTCTGGGTCATTGGTACAGTATAAAAATGTTAAAAAATTCATAGTAATTTATATATTTTTTATACTTACCAATGACCCAGACGGGGATGGCCCTCCCTGGAGTTGGGAACTCTTGCCTCCCCGCTGAGTACATAGCGCTGACCAGGCACTGCCAGTAAGAATGATAATTGGCGCCAATTTCGGGACGACTGCGTCACTGCGCATGCGCAGTAGAGGCGTAGTATGGAGGTCCTTTAGGACATGATTTCTTTTTGTTTTGGATGCAAATTTTGGGGATTGGGGGGCAAAATTTGTGTTTGGCCCTGGTTTTGTTAGAGTTAGCACCAGCTAAGCTAAGTCTGGGTCATTGGTAAGTAAAAAAAATATATAAATTACTATAAATTTTTTAACTTTCCAAACCGAGAGGCAGATTTGAACCAAATTTGATATGAGGGCTTATTGGGTCATAAGTACTTAATTTATGCCCCAATTTTTTCTCCGTCGCCCCATGGGAACCGCGGGAGCTAAAAATAGAAAAATTAAAACACCCATATCTCCAAAACTACACGACACTGAGAATTTTTATTTGGTGTGAAGCTTCCTTAGGACCAACAGAATGGAATGGTAAAAAAATTGCTATCGGTTTTATCATGGGATACTTTTTTGGGACTTTTGAAAAAGTGCTGAGTCAGCATTTTTTTAACACTGTGGGTAATGGGAAAAACATTTAAGACTACTTTTCTCCCAAACCACTGCTCCAAAAGCTTTCAAATTTCACATATAACATCTTTGGGAGATTGTTTCACATGTTTATTGAAATCAAATCCCTGGGCCCATATTTGGGCTCTCTATGGGAGCCCAAATGTTTAAATTTGTGCAGTATGAGGAATATTCTTTAAAAATCTTCTTCTTTAGATCTACCAATCAGAATCTTTTGATATTTGGTATGCAGCATGCTTAGGGGGTGAGATTCAAGTTTGTTCAAGCCAAGTCCCTGGGTTCATATTTGGGCTCACTGTAGGAGCCCGAATTATAACTTAGTACAAAATGAGGAAATTTTTATACTGTACCAATGACCCAGACTTTGCTGGTGCTAACTCTAAAATATTTAGGGCCAAATGCAAATTTTACTCCCCAATCTCCAAAATTTGCATCTAAAACCGAAAATTACATGTCCTATATGGTCCTCCATACTTTTACTCCACTGCGCATGCGCAGTGTCAAGGAGGTCTCGAAATTGCCGCCAAAAGTCATTCTTTGTTTGGCCCTCAATACATTTACACTTCACTGTTATTTGAGCTTGTAAATCTCAGTTTTAAAGATGCCAGATGCATAATTTTGAAAGAAATGGTGGATATATGGTGGAAATAGAAGGTGGAGAGGAAAAAACAGTGGAAACAAATGTTCAGGGCTGTAACTTATAATTTTTTTTATGAAATTATTTCATGTTACCTATTTTCGAGGCATGACCTTGTTGTGGTCATTCTTGCTGTGAATGTTCCATTGTTTAATCAGTGTTTCCTCTCTCCCTTTCCTTTATTCCCCCCTAGCTCTTCTCCCATGCTTTTGGCTTCTTTTTTGTAATGTTTATTACTAAAATTTCTTGGGAGTTTTGGCTTGGTAACAGAATTATTTTCTGTTTTTTCCCCATGTTTACATCCTCACCCTAGGAGTGTTTAGGCGTTTTGGTCTGCATCTACATCTGATGTTCTACAGTTTCTTCGCTGGAAGCCTCTGTTTTGCATCAGATAGTGTTTAAATTGGTAACTGATTTCGGGCTATGTTTGTTTCAGTGCCTGGAGTCATGTTTCCAGTTTGTTGACACTTTTGCTTGTGTTGACAACTGTTACTTCTGACAGTGATTACTTGTCTTCTGCTTAATTTAGTTCTAAGCAAGATACATTAATATTGTCCGTAAGTGTTACATTAATTTTTCAAAATGATTAAAAAAAATTGTTCACCCTTAGGCTTTTTTGGGATCCTTTGGGCTCAAGGTTCCCATTGGGAACTTGGGCTCTTCTGAAAAAATTTTTTCAAAAATTTTTTTTTTTTTTTTAAATTATTTTCTTTTGAAATGTGATTGAATTAATATATTATGTATATTTATTTCAAGGGTTAGTGCGAGTAATATGACGGTGTATATTTTTTTAGTTGGAAAAAATATTCTTCATTCGTAATGCGAGGATATCTTCCTCTAATTCATAAGTTCATTGTGTTTCTTATAGTCAATGTAGTCGCATTAATTCTTGCTCTGTGTGTGTTGATTGATATGACAACGTTGGAGACGTGTGTCACGGTATTTTATTAGCGGTGAGGGGTCCATTACGGTCCTCTTTCCGTAGGGTCACTATATATTATCAGTTTCTTTTTCAGAATTCAGAGTGATGTTTCTGTGATGTCTTCAATAAGTGTGTCTCCGTCGTTGCAATATTAGGGCTAGCGGTAAGTGCTCAAGGTATTATGACAATTGCTGAAGAGTTCCCTAGTAGGATCGAAAGCAATTGATCGCCCGCTAGTCCGCCCGGTGTCGCGTCTATTCACCAGGAAAGAATGGTACAGCACCCGGATTAGTCTGTTGCGGTCCAGGGAAACAGATTGGGTGATGCAAGCACTATAAAACTTCAGATGTGCACACCCAGCAATGACGGATCCGAGGATAGTACGGAGGAAGCCTGTCAGTCCGGTAGCTAGCTTGTCCAGGTCCCCCGGACCGCGAGCGAGAGAGGCTGCCCATCTCTCTTGCATCAACATCTGCGCCCCGATGTTGTTGTATGTTGTTGGCTTAGTCGGAGCTTACGTCCACTCCTCCTGTTTGGGACGCTTCGTCGCATGACTGTCCTACGCGGCTGTTATATTGGCTTCCTCATCCTCGTCAGCACACACGACCGCACCTTGGCTATGTGACCACAGATTTCCAGGGGACGTTCGCATATTATATAAATGCAGGATTGAACGTCCCTGGTGCTCCTGCTTCGCCGACCAAGGAATACACGTCGACCAGGTCACTCCATCTGCTAGCCAAGGATACGAGACCTTTCAAGTTGGGACGTTCGCATATTATATAAATACAGGAATGAACGTCCCGGGAGCTTCCAGCGGATATTTCACGTAGGGCCGCGGCTCCACAGGTCTCATAGGGTAACATGAACTAGGTATTGTTACCGTGATGTCTTCGTAAGTGTGCCTCCGTTGTCACAGTCAAATGAAGAGCTAGCGGTAAAGTGCTCATGCAGATACGTCAATTGCCTAAGAGGTCCAAAGTAGAATCGACGGCGTTGACGTCCGCTAGCTCGCCTGGTGTCGCGACCATTCACCGAATGGCTCAGCACCCGGGTTCGTCCGTTGCGGTCCAGGAAGGAGATTTGGGTGATGCGAGCACTATAAAATACAATGTGCACACCCAGTGACGACGGATACGAGGATAGTACAGAAGAACCCTATTAGTCCGGTTCCTAGCTCGTCCAGGTCCATCCGGGCTGCGAGCAAGAGAGGTTCCTCTCTCGTATTACAACATCTGGGCCCAGATGTTGTGGTACAAAACGTTCCTCAGTCGGAGCAAATGTCCACCGCTTGGGACGCTCCGTTATATAGACAGTCCGGAGAGACTGCTCTTTCGGCTTCATCATCCTCATGGCAGCACACGCGACCGCACCTTGGCTACGTGACCTGTGATATTCAACTAACATCGCCGACCAGGGAATCTACGGTGACCAGATCACGCCATCCGATAGCCAAGGATACGAGGCCTTCATACTCCGTACGTTCGCATATTAGATTATGCAGGAGTGAACGTCCAAGGAACTTCCAGCGGCTAAATCCTATAAGAACGCAGCTCCACAGGTCTCTGTTACGGACATGCTATCGCAGATAGCACAAATTATCGCAGCATCCCAGCAACCGACAGTAACTCTGTCGGATCAGGAATTATCCGAGGAAGCTGGGTTGGTATGTTCCGCTGCAGGTTCAGGCACGGACGACCAAGAATTACAAGTCGTCCGACAGGATGGCGAAAGGGATACGGATGAGTTGTAGTTTCCCTTTTCGGAACAACATAATTGCCGTAGAGTGCATCCAGCATTATCATCTGACGTTGTTTCTCCAGACCAAAATGCTGCGTTGCCGGATAAGAGACTGATAGCGCCACAGGACATAGAATTCTTAATCGGTTTAGGGACATCATCCCTCAGTTTCCGACATAGTCCAGATACGTCTCACGGACATTTGATCTGTTGAACGACGCTATATTTATTTAACTTGCTACCTAAATGGGCAGGTCAGGTTTCTTATCGTCAATATGCTTTACATCTGCCTTTCATCAATTCAACGAATATTTTGAAACGGCAGGACAGAGCATTCTGAGAGTTCTCTGCATCTAGACGACCAGGGCAGACCTAGTATTGTTTTTTACTGTCGTCTATGTCAATTCCAACCACGATGTTGGAAATAATAATTTCGTCTAGCAGGGTCAGCTTAGACGCATCATCGTACGCAGATCACCTTACCAGAATGTTATCATTACGTCTCAAAGAGAAAAGTATTCTAGGATGATAATATACTTAAGAGTTCTTTCAAGGGCCTCACGTAAAACTCCATCCTTTAGTGGCAATATGGAGTTGGTTAGACGTGACGCGGCCTTGGCTACATCCACGCATGTAGATAGTAAGGTGAAAAACTCGACGGTATTAGCATATTTTGGGAATTTTGGAGGCACTCATTCCATTCTGTTATTCATGTTAATGGAATGAATCTTTCGGTTGCTACTAGAACATCAAGTTCTCCTATCGGTCCGTCATATTCTGGGTCGTCTGAACGTATTAGCGGACTCCCTACGCGGCGGGGCCGTTTGTTGCCGCCAGAATCGGCTTTCAACAAACGAGTTTTCAATCAGATTGCTACCAAGGCGAGTGGCCAATGATCGACTTATTCGCGATGCATCTCAACAATCAGTTGCAGACGTATGTGTCATTATGTTTGGATCTTCGAGCGTTTGCAGTAAACGCTCTATTGATCTAGTTAGATGGAATAATAAGATGCATCTTCCAGCGCTGTTGATTCAGCAGATATTGCTCTAGTGTAATTATTTTAATGCAAATTCTGTTGGTAGCTTCTCTAGCTCCACAAAGACTGTGGACTAATTTACTCAGGCGTCTGTTGTGGGACATGCCGTGGAAGCTTCCTCCACATTTCGGTCCATTCTATGGTCAGATGGATTCAATCTACAGTCAGTTCTGCTTATGATTATATCTTCATTCAGCAGTCTGTGTTTTAGTTTTAACTCATGAAGTAAGAGTTCTTCTACTTCATGGGCTTAAGCTATTAATATTGTTATTACAGATTTAATGAGGGCTGTATATTGGTGTTAGCCCTCCATTTTCACGATTTTGTATCTGAGAATATTGAGTCCTTTTCTGCAGATCTACATTGTTTAGGTCTGCTATTTTTTACTCAGAATGTTGTCTACTAAACAGTGGCAACTATGTGTGTATAGGCTTTCGGTTCCGGCAGTGACTCTGTCCTGCTGCCCTCTTTGCTCTGGAGTATTTGATCCAGGGCAAGGGAAAGGGAGGGGTGGGGGTGGGGGGGGGTGTTCCCTTAGGTCACCTCCTTTATATATAAAGCAAGGGAATACCTCCCTTGGACTTAGTAATTCCGTGTCGGTTCCGAAATGATTTTAGGGTTAAGCCTATGTTTACTCATCTGTGTAATATTTTTTAAGTGTTGATTGATGTGAAGCATTTGTATATATCACGTGATTAATTGAGCGTTAATATACAATCCTCGAACACTTTTAAATGAGTATATAGAGTCTCATTTCTCTAGACTGCCGTATTTATTGGCTTTCCTTAAAAAATATTAGTATAAAGGGTTATTCTAGATGTTTATAGAGATCATTGATGTTATTGTGCTCAATTACAGAATAGTATTGTGTCTTTCTTTTTTGTTACAAATAAGAAAGATACATGTAAGACTATCTCTCCCTTTCTCCTTAAGGGGATAGGTCTGTTATAGGTAATTGAGTCTATTGGATTTTCCTTATGTCCTAGGCCCTCCAACCTTTTTACTATTCAGCTAAGTCTGGGTCATTGGTACAGTATAAAAATGTTAAAAAATTTATAGTAATTTATATATTTTTTATACTTATCAATGACCCTGACAGGGATGGCCCTCCCATGAGTTGGGAACTCATACCTCCCTGCTGAGTACATAACGCTTACCAGGCACTGGTTGTAAGAATGACTTTTGGCGACAATTTCGAGACCTCCTTGACACTGCGCATGCGCAGTGGAGTAAAAGTATGGAGATCCATATAGGACATGTAATTTTCAGTTTTAGATGCAAATTTTGGGGATTGGGGTGTAAAATTTGCATTTGGCACTAAATATTTTAGAGTTAGCACCAGCTAAGTCTGGGTCATTGGTAAGTATAAAAAATACATAAATTTACTATAAATTTTTTAACTTTTCTTTAAAAATCTTCTTCTTCAGGTCCAGCAGTCGGAATGCTTTGATATTTGGTATGCAGCATCCTTAGGGGGGTGAGATTCAAGTTTGTTCAAGCCATGTCCCTAGGTCCATATTTGGGCTCAGTGTGGGAGCTCGAAATGTAACTTAGTTCAAAATGAGGAATTTTCTTTAAAAATCTTCTTCTTCAGATCCAGTAGTTAGATGCTTTGATATTTGGTATGAAGTATCCTTAGGGGGGTAAGATTCAAGTTTGTTCAGGCCAAGTCCCTGGGTTTATATTTGGGCTCCCTGTGGGAGCCCGAATTATAACTTGGTTCAATATGAGGAATATTCTTCAAAAATCTTTTTCTTCACATCCTCCATTCAGAATCTTTTAATATTTGGTATACAGCATCCCACTGGAGGTGAGATTCAAGTTTGTTCAAGCCAAGTCCCGGGTTCATATATGGGCGCCCTGTGGGAACCCAAAATTTTTACTTAGTTCAATATGAGGAATATTCTTTCAAAATCCTTTTTTTTTAGATCCACTGGTCAGAATCTTCGGATATTTGGTATAAGTTTTTCTTAGGAGGGGCAGATGCAACTTGTTGAAATCAATTCCCTGGCTTGATATTTAGGCTACCATGTCAGGTGAGTGCTCTCAGGCCCCCTGGGGCCTCTTGTTTTGTTAAGCATCGAAATCATTCCTGGCCTATTAAGATTCTCTTTTGTTAAGTTTTTTCCAACTGACATGCAGTGTTCCTCGGCTGTACTTGTATTCTGTACAAGCCTACAAATATTTTGTAAAGTTGAGAGGTACCAAGAGTTTTGAGCCTCTTATCCAATCTGGCACTAGGATTACAATCCAATAGTAAGAAGTGAAACAATATATAGTTTTCATTCTCTCTAAAGAGATCAGTTTGACCCCTTTTGCATTCAGATTCTTAAAAATTTGTAAAAGAATTACTTGCTGATAATTCTAACATCTGTTTTACCAATTCTGCATTTGAAGTGATAGAACTTTTAGAATTTTAGAATTTGATTGAAAGTGATGTCCTTTCTGCTTACTAAGTTTACGTTCCAGGCATTTTCTTGTGTTTATTATGATGATCTTACCCTGCATAACTTACATAAGTGGCCTTTGCAATTTATCCATCACCTTGCTGTTTTCTCAGCATTAGAAAGAAAATGTTTCTACTTGTACAAGTTGTTTTGTTATAATTGGAGAGTGCCAATCAGCACTCTCCAATAAAGTGTAACAAAACCATTATTTATCAACACAATCTTACTAAATTAAGGCTCCTCTTCCTGGTTGCTTGGTAACTTTGGAAAAAATATTCATGTTACAAATCACCTTTGAAAAGAATTAAAATTTATACCCAAAAATACATGACACTTGACTCCATTTTCTAAAGGTCGACATCAACCCAGACTCTAACTTGTTTGTCGAGGGAAACTTCAAAACCCAACAAGCAAACTGCATATTTTATGTACCATCGGGTGGTTTAAATGAACTTCAGATTTTTCTTGTCATATTCTCAAGTTAACTACAGGGGTAGTAATTATTAAAACTGCTGTTTGTCAGGCGACCAAATACCAAATTATATTTGTTGTAGTGTATGAAGGGTAGATTTATCTTGGAATTACTTCAAAGGATGAATGGTGTAAAATTATACATTCTGTTTCTTGGTTTTGTTGGAACCTGTGTGTGCGTTTTGAAAAATTTTAAATCTCTTGGTGTCTTCATTTATTTTTTATACTGTCCACTAAAAATAGTGTATTATTTGTGATCTGTTTTCCACATCAGTTGGTTTCTGGAAAAATACATATGTCGATATGTGGTTATATCTTCACTGATGAAGGATGCACTGTACCTATGGAACAACAGTACAGTGCTTGCAAATGTGTCCTCTTTCCTCATAATCTGATCACAACACATTCATCAGTGGATCGGGATTTCATAAATAAAATATTTCCAAATGAAGACTGAATAAGGAAAGGCAAACATATTTTTTTAGTGATGTGGACAGGAAAATGGACAAGAGAATTTCAGCTGGATTGCAATCAAGTCCTGATCTGGTCAAAATTTGTGATCTCCTTTTTTTAATCACAGTACTTTATTTTCTACACACATCAATATATTTGTGTTTCATTGATTCACAATGATTTCAGAAATTAATTCAGTGATTTTCTTTATTAAATGCAGGCCCTAAAGTTTGTTAAGAATCAAAGTCATGATCCTCATTATGATTCTCACAAATTATTCTCGCAAATATGTATTTTAAGGCCTGAAATGTGGAAAATACTATTTAATTTACTAATAGGGGACCTTTATTTGCATAAGATAAACTGTACACTACTCTCTCAATGAGAGGAGTCTCGTAAGTTGTAATAACTTGTTCTCCAGTACTTTTTTCTGTAAATAGTGGCAAATAAACATGTAAAAAGTACACCTGCCACTTACTAGGATCAGTTTGTGTAGAGACAACTATGAACAGTTTTGTGTTTCAGAGACATGAATTTAAAAGGATATACAGCTATCAAGCATTCAGCAGAGTGGAATTCTCTATATTTAAATACACTTTTGTCCTTTTTTACAGCTTCAACAATTAGAACTGGAAGCAGTTAGGCAAAAAGAAACAAATTTAACTGCATTAATAGCATCAGGTAAAAGAAGAAAAACTCAGATAGGAGTACTTGGTCAGGTAAGTGTTTACTTTCCCAGAGAAAGTGGTTGAGGGGATTGGGTTAGCCATCTTCATTTTAATTTACAGTTGTACATTGGTAAGCAAGAGCAGAACCGTTCTTTCCTTGATCTTAATTTTCATGTGATGCATAATTTCAAACTTTTTCCAAACATGAACTATACTGAATATCAGACCAAACCAGGGGCCAATACTATAAAACTTTTACAGTTGTATTTTCTAGAATTGTATTTTTTTTATACGACAACCAATGGCCCAGACTAGCTGATGATAACCCAAAATAAGCCAGGGCCAAACACAAATTTTGCCCCCCAATCCCCAAAATTTGCATGCAAAATCGAAGAAATTAAGTCCTAGATGGTCCTCCATACCTTTCAGATCTGCGCATCCAGGAAGGCACCGAAATTGGTGCAAACCATCATTCTTTGTTTGGCCCTAAAGTCAGCAATATTCAACTGACATCTGTGCTTTTAAATCTCATTTTTTGAGGATGCCCGACACAAATCAATGGTAAAATTGGTGGATCCAAGGACATAAATGGATGATGGAAGTGAACAACGGTGGTTAGGAACATTCAGGGCTGTAACTTTATAATTATACCCCCACTTTCGAAGAAACTGGGGGGTATACTGGATTACATGCATCCATCCATCCGTCCAAGAATATTCATAACTTTCATAACTTAAGTAAATTATTATGGAACTTGCTATGTACTTAAATTGTAACATTTCCCAAGCCTAGAATGATTTTTGGTGTTGTCAGATTTTTTTTTTTTATTATTACTTGTTCGCTTAGAAATTGTGTCTGTCCGAGCCAAATTTTGTCTGTTCAGCCTGTATCTTGGGTAACGAATGTTCTATTGCAATGAAATTTGCCGTGAACACTGCTTATGGTATAGGCTTTAAAAAAAAGGATTCAACGATATTTCTCACAGTCTCCTTTTTAGAGTTATCCCCCTTTTTTGACTTAGAAATTGTAGGAAATAGACATTATTTGTCTGTTCAGCCTGTATCTCAGGTTCTGAAAATGCAATCCTGTTGGAAAATACACATTGTTTTCTATAATATTTGGTCATAGGTATGCCCACACTAGGCGGTACACCACGTGGGGGTATGCACCGGACGACAGTCCAACTCTTGTATTTATAAAAATTATTTCATGTTTCCCAATTTCTTGGGAGTTTAACGTGTGTAACAGAATGCTTATTCTGTTTATCCCCATGGTTACGTCCTCACCCTAGGGGTGTTGGATCGTTTGGGTCCTGCATCTTCTATCCAATGTATCGTTTTTTCTTCATTTGAAGATCTTGCTTTACATCTGGTAGCTTTAAAATCAGTTACTGACTTTGGGCCTTTTTCTGTAAGCCTGATGTCTTGTTTCCGTTTTTTTCCTTAACGTTGTTTACATTGGCAACGACCCTAAATATATGTAGTATTTAGTTATTATTACTGTAGGATTGTTGTAGGATACATTAATTAATATTCCGATAGTGTAGCAATAATTTTGGGAATTTTCTCCACACTTAGGCTCTTTCGGGATACCCTTGGGCTCTTCATGTTCCCTTTGGTAACTTGGGCTTTTGACAAAAAAATTTATAAAAATTTTTTGAATTTAATTTTTCGATTTTGATTGTTGTTTATTATGTATCTTTATCATATATTTATTGTGGAGTTTGTGGGAGTACGATCGACTTTGTTTTGATTAATCATGAAAGCTTATTGCTCAAAATGCAAGTCGAGGAAGTCTTCCTTAGATTTACATGCGTGTTGCCTTGCCTGTAGTCGCTGTACTCTTTCAGATTCTTGTTCTACATGTGTCGATTGGGATGACAAATGTTGGAAGCAGGTGTCACGGTACATTGTTAGCAGTGAGAGGCCTTTGCCGGTACTCTCACCACAAGGTCATTCAAGTTTTTCAGTTTCTCTTTCAGAGGAACAAGAACATGATGATGGTAATGTGACACCCATCAAAAGTGTGCTACCGTCATCGTGCTGTGATGAGCAAACAGAGTTAGCTGCTAAGGTACTCTTGTATATTAGGCAAGGGATAAGGCCACTGGGCGGTGGTCTTAATCCTTTGCCGGCAGCTAGCTCGACCGGTGAAGCAGTTACTCCATCTGTGGGAGCCGTAACACCAGGTATGTCTGTTGCGGTTGAGGGAAGTGTATTGGGTAGAGCGAGCACCTTGAAAACAAAAGCTCTCCCAGCGATGACGGAACTAGGGAGGAAGCTAGCAAGTTTCTTATCGGGAGGATCGGCGAGGTCTGAAAAGGCCACGAGCGGAAGAGGTCCCTCTCTAACCCAGCAACATCTGGGGCCAGATGTTGTTATGAGAAACTTGCTCGACCCGGAGCATACGTCCACACCTGCTGCTCGGGACACTCCGTCTAGACTGCAATCAGCCTCGGCTGCAGTCACGGCTTCTTCCGCTTCGATATCTAAGCACACACGACCACATCCTAGCTGCCCGACTTCGGATATCCAGCCAGCTGTGCGAAGAAGGAACCACTCTTCATCCATGAAGTCGGACCATCCAGTAGCTAGGGAACTGAGGCTTCTATCATCGGGATGTCCATCTCCGGAATGCCGTCCCAGGAGCAGCAAGCAGCTAAGAAACAGAAAACCGCTGCTCCTCAAGCCTCAATGACAGACTTGCTGTCGGAGATTGCTCAGCTGATCGCAGCATCCCAGCGAGTGTGGGAGGAGACTCAGAAACTGAGCTGTCGGACGGTGCTGGGTCGGTGCAGTCATCTGTTCACGCAGATGCAATGAACCGAGATTCTCAGCTGATTCAGTCGGATGGTGAAAGGGATAAGGAAGAGGATTACCCTTCCCTTTCGGAACAACATATGGTTGCGATGGATTTTATCCATCAATACTATCCTGAGTTTGTTCCACCAAATCAGCAAGCTGCGACAACAAGGGAGAAACTGCTGTCATCTCTAGACGCAGATTTTACGGAGGAAAGAAGAAGTTCTTTCTTTCCCGGTTCAGTCTAGGCAGGTGTCGCAGGCCTTCGGCCATGTAGACGACACCATATTTAACCTCTCGAGTGTGAGGAAAAAAAAGGGCGGTTTCTTGTCAACATCTTCTATAAATATGCCGTTCCTTGGACCACGTTCATTTAAAACAGTTGGAGAAGATTTCCGAGAGCTCCACTGCATTTGAATGAGCAGGCCGGGGATTTAGACATATCCTTACCTGCCTCATTCAGTATTCGCTCAGATGTAATGGAAACTGCAATTTCATTGACTAGAGCAAATTTGGACACTATGTCCTACGCAGATCACCTTACCAGAGCTATGGCGCAACATCTTAATGGGAAGGAATTTGAGGACGTGTGTACCTCGCTTAGAGTTCTTTCCAGGGCAATCACGTATGCCATGTATAACTCCGCCCTGACAGTGGCTAATCTGGAGTTAATTAGACGTGATGCTGCCATTGCGTCGTCATCACTTATAGATGACAAGGTGAAAAGCTCTCTCCGGGTCGCTCCGGAATACTATCTTTGACGACAAGCTTTCGTTAGTATATGAACAGGCTACTAAGAAAGCGTCCAGTGCTCTGCTCTTGAAGTCGGCGTCTCAACAACCGTCTTCAGCAGACCGGGATAAGCGAGGACATTCCAAATCAAAGTCATCAAAAGGGAACTCCTCGCGAGGGTACAAGAAACCCGCAAAACAATTACTCTGGAGGTCGTCAATACAGCGACTCAAGGAAAGGGGCGTAGGTCTGATCGGGACTATCGGTCAGACGCCCCTTAGGTGATGGGGTGAGGATCTTTACAGGGAAGACGTAGTTTTTTCCTCCTATAAGCCTCGCAGGTCCAACAAGTGATGGTCAAGACCTCGATTGCTTGGCAGTTGGAAGGTTATCAAAACTTCGCAAAAAAACTGGATAGCAGTCACAGAAGATCAGTAGGTGAGAAGTGTAGTCTTGGACGGCCTACGGCTTTCATTCCAAGCGAAACCCCCATTAACGAGATATCCGCGTTGGACAAAATTTTCCGGCGGATCCTTTCAAAAGAGAGGCTCTCCTAGTGGAGGTACAGGCTCTCTTATTAAAGGAAGCAATAGAAGTTGTCGAGAATCAAAATTCTCAGGGTTTTTACCGTCATCTGTTCCTCGTACCGAAGCCAGATGGCTCATGCTGACCTGTAATAGACTTGAGCTGGATAAACAAGCTTTTAGTGGCTCCAAAGTTCTATATGGAAACAATTCGGTCGGTAAGAGCAAGCATTCAAGCAAACGACTATGCGGCAAGCATAGATCTAAAGGACTCTTACTTTCATGTCCTGGTACATCTGACTTTCAGAAAGTACCTGTGGTTCGCCGTACAAGGGAAGGTTTATCAGTTCAGAGCAATGTGCTTTGGTCTGAAACTGGCTCTCTGGGCATTCACTCGAATAATGAACTTGGTAATGTCATACTTCCGAGCTCATTCGTCTGCGGTAAAGTCGGCTTACTTGGACGACATTCTGCAGAGATACGGCAACAGAATTATACTTCAGAACGATGTTCAGAGTCTGCTTCTATTACTCCGATGTCTCAGTTTCATCGTAAATAAGAAAAAGTCGGATCTAGCTCCATCCAAGTTGTTCACTCACTTGGGAATGAGCTTCGAGACTCACAACAATCTGGTTCATCTGCCGTTACCTAGAGCGAAATTAGTCAGTTGTTATGCTCGCTTTTGTCTACACTCAGACGCATTAACAGCAAGGGAATTCATGTGACTGATTGGGCTGTGCGGAGTGGCTGCGGATCTTATTCCGATGATATTATTATTCCAGATATTCGTTTTCTCAGAACTGGAGTGTAAAGACGCATTCCCTCGAAACCAGTATTGTTTTAACGGACCTAGTAAAAACAAAAAGTTTCAGATTTGGGGAGATCTTCAGTGGTTAACTCAAGGAGTTGCGCTACAGCTGCCGGATCCGGCTTTCACGATTATGACTGACGCGAGTCAGACCGGCTGTGGCATGACCCTAAGTCTCGCAGACTTGAAGTGCCAGGGTCTTTGGGACTCTTGGTTCCTAGAGAAGCACATAAAACATCAAAGAGATGATGTCAATATGGCTAGCACTACAACACTGGATTCACCTAATAGCGAACGTCAACGTTCAAATTCTGTCGGACAATTCGACAGTAGTTGCTTACCTCAGGAACCAGGGCGGAACTCACTCGATTCCATTATGCAAATTAACGGAGAGGATTCTCCTAAACGTCATGAATCATGGCGTTCATCTCTCTGTCCGTCATATACCGGGTCGTCTGAACATATTAGCAGACTCGTTCTCTCGGAAAAGTAGAGATGGGCAGTTAACCAAAAATTTGGTTTGGTTTCGGTTTTGATAACAAGAGACCGAAAACAATTACAGAAAAAACGTTATCGCGGTTTTCAACTTCAGTGTTGAAAAAACTTTTATCAGGTCTTCAATTTTCAGAATAAAGAGATAAACAACCTAACATTAACCTATTTTCAAACTTCAGGGTCGCTATACCCTGTTTTCAGAACAGCAGCAGTAATTGGTATTGCGTTCGAGCATGGCATTTACCGCGAAAATAGGTGACAAAATTGCTTCTTACGCATCGTGTTTTAAACATTCATCTGTTTATCAAATGCGATTTCTTTTGCTGAATTGAAACCTTGTCACTTGTTCCACATTTATAATGACAAATATATTTACTTCTACATGTAATTTTGAAACCATGAACTCCAAAGCCAGCGCCAAAATCACAGTTGAAGTTGGATGGAAAATTTCGGGTTACAATGACCTATATGAGGCTTATGGGCGACTTTTACTCGATAAAAATTTTTAGGGTCAACATAATATTTTAGGGTGTGTCGGGTTACCCTAAACACAGGTATTTGGGGAGGGGGGCTAATTTTGCAACAGACGCGAGGCAAAAATCATTGTTCTCAAAACTTAAAACTTTTGAGATAATTTATGCAAATACATTGTGCTCAGGAAATCAGAGTACCGGTATAGGATATTACACAGGTGAGTTGAACTAGAAAAGGGAGTCCCATTGACACAGACTGGCGCCAAATACATTTTCTTACATGCAAATGCAATATATTGTTATGTTTGTACAATGAAAACCGAAAAACCTGACTCTTTGAATGAAACCAAAACCAACAAGAAAATTTAAAAACCGCCCATCTCTATCGGAAAGGTCGCCTGTTGCCATCGGAGTGGACTCTCAACAAGCGAATATTCAGACAGATTTGCTACCAGTGGGATCGTCCCATGATAGATATTTTTGCGACACACCTGAACAATCGGTTACCAACGTTTGTGTCGCCATGCCCAGATCATCAATCGTACGCAGTAGACACTCTGTCAATTTCATGCCACTGGATGATAGGATACGCATATCCTCCAACTCTGTTGATTCAGAAGATTCTGTTAAAGATAAAACAGTCTTGTTGCAAAATCCTACCAGTAGCACCTCTGTCGTCACAGAAACCTAGGATCAATCTTCTCAGGTGTCTGTTATGGGACATTCCCTGGAAGCTTCCTCCACGAGAGGATCTTCTTTATCAGGGGAAGTCACACGCACTGCATCACAACGCAGAAGGTCTCAACCTTTTACGTATTTCCGATGTGCGGTCCTTCCTGCATGGGATGCAATTTCTAACTGCAGGAGATCCTCCTCTTCGTTGAACTACGCAGCGAAGTGGAGGATTTTCTTCCATTGGTGTAAGGATCAGTCAATAGACGTATACGATCCGTCCATACCAAATATTGCCGATTTCCTGGTATACTTGTTTGATGATCTCAAAACTGCAGCCCATCACTTTTAAGGGCTATAGGTCTATGTTATCAGATACTTACGGTCATCATGATAACTTGGCTATTGGATCAAATACTTCATTATCCAAGCTAGTTAAAAATTTCTCTGTCAATAGACCTAGATCCCTCAGACTAATTCCTAAGTGGAATTTGGCTTGGGTTCTGTTGAAGCTCAAAGTAGCTCCTTTTGAGCCATTGGACGTCGTAGAGTTCAAATTCTTGACCTATAAAATGACGTTTCTCTTAGCCTTTGCATCTGCTAGAAGAGTCAGTGAACTTCATGCCTTATTTGTTGATGAATCTCACTACCGTAGTGTGCGTAATGCCATTACCCTCACTACGGAAGTGTGGTTTTTGGCTAAGAATCAGACTCCAGACAAGCGGCCGGAGTCTGTTGTCATTGAGGCCTTACCGTCCTCCGATAACCGTAGACCTTTGCTGTGTCCAGTCAGGGCTATGCGCATTTATAAACGTCGATCAGATTTTGTTAGAACAGCAAGAAAACTTTTCTTTCTTTCATTGATTCCTAACAGAAAGGATATTTCTGTTCATGCAGTCGCTAGATGGATTCAGTTGGCAATACGCATTGCCTATGAAAATCTATCTTCGGATCAACATTCTGTTAATAAGATATCAGCGCACGAGGTTAGAACACTGTCCACTTCTTGGGCTTATTCCAACAGTAGCCATTACTGATCTCATGAAGGCTGCGTACTGGACACAGCCCTCTTCATTAACCAAGTTTTACCTGAGAAATTTAAGAGTCCATCTCCGGTGACCTTAGATCTTTGGGTCCTCTTTCTGTTGCTCAGAATGTCGTCCATTAATGGTTACATCTATAGGTCTTTAGGCAGTTCGTTCCAGCACTGACACTGTTCCACTGCCCTCTTCGTTCTTAGGGTATTTACCTCAGAACAAGGGAGGGGGGATGTTTTTTTCCCTTATATCATCTGGCTTTATAGTGAAAAGCAAGGGAAGACCTCCTCCGGTGTCAGTAGTTCTGAGTCGGTGCTGGGATGGTTTTAATGTGTAGCTTGGTGTGAAGCAATAACTATGTCTCATTTATGTATGGTTTTTTAAGTGTAGCTCACTGTGAAGCATTTGTATATGTCACATGTCAAACAGGCATCAATATACAATCCTCGGACACTTTTAAATGAGTATAAAGAGTCTCATTCTCTAGACTATCTTTATATATTGGTTTTCCTTCACAGAAATAGCATAACGGGTTATGCTGGCATTAAATGGAGAATTATATATTATGTAATACTCAATTACATTGTTGGTGTTATGTCTTTCTCTTTTCTCGTAAAAGAGAAAGACATATAATTCCTATCTTCTCCTATTCTCCTGTGGGAGCTATTCTTCACTGAAGCAATTGAGAGAATGGATTTTCCTTTAAGTCCTAGGCTCTCCATCCTTTTTATGATTCACCTAGTCTGGGGCATTGGTTGTCATATAAAAATATAAATTTTAAGTAATTTGTATATTTTTTATAGTTACCAATGGCAGATGGGTATGGCCCTCCCATGAGTGGGCACTCATACCTCCTGGCTGTTTATAACATTTAACAGGCAATCTGTAGAAAGAATGATGGTTGGTGCCAATTTCAGTACCTTCCTGGATACTGTGCATGCGCAGATCTTGAAAGTATGGAGGACCATCTAGGACTTGATTTTTAGCTCAACTTGACAAAGTCAAGCTGAGCTATTGCCATCACTTCTCGTCCATCGGCATACATACGTATGTATGTTAGTATGTTAGTGCATTAGTACGTACGTCCACAATTTCCTTTGGCACACCTCACGGGTCGAGATCACTTTGAAACTTGGTATGCTTGTTTGGGGTGACCTCTAGATGGGAGCTATCGATTTTCTTCAATTTCCGTCAAAAAATGTTGCCATGGCCAACGTTCTTAGAACTTAGTTTAGTCAGACCACAATATTTCCCTTTGGCACACCCTACAGGGCACATTTATGATTGGATTGCTTTGAAACCTGGTATGGTTGTTTAGAGTGACCTCTAGATTGGAGCTATCGACTTTCTTCAATTTACGTCAAAAAATGTTGCCACGGCCAACGTTCTTAGAAATTAGTTTAGTCAGACCTCAATATTTCCCTTTGGCACACCCTACAGGGCACATTTATGATTGGATTACTTTGAAGCCTGGTATGCTTGTTTGGGGAGACCTCTAGATGGGAGCTATCGATTTTCTTCAATTTCCGTCAAAAAATGTTGCCGCCGCCAACGTTCTTAGAACTTAGTTTAGTCAGAAGACATCAATATTTCCCTTTGGCACACCCTACAGGGCACATTTATGATCGGATTGCTTTGAAACCTGGCATGCTTGTTTGGGGTGACCTCTAGATGGGAGCTATCGATTTTCTTCAATTTCCGTCAAAAAATGTTGCCGTGGCCAAGGTTCTTAGAACTTAGTTTAGTCAGACCACAATATTCCCTTTGGCACACCCTACAGGGCACATTTATGATTGGATTGCTTTGAAACCTGGTACGCTTGTTTACGGTGACCTCTAGGTGGGAGCTATCGATTTTCTTCCAATTTCCGTCAAAAAATGTTGCCGCTGCCAACGTTCTTAGAACTTAGTTTAGTCAGACCTCAATATTTCCCTTTGGCACACCCTACAGGGCACATTTATTAGCTCAACTTGCCAAAGTCCAGCTGAGCTATTGCCATCACTTCTCGTCCGTCGGCGTACGTACGTACGTCCACAATTTCCTTTGGCACACCTCACAGGTCGCATTTATTTTCATTTCCTTTAAAAATTTATTGTCGTTTTCATCAGCCTTTAAACTTACTGCATTTGTGTAGCAACTTATTCCTTTTGCACTCTCTGCAGGGTATGTTTATGAATTTCCATAAAAAAGAGAAAAAAAACATTGCCACAAGCAATGACATTCAAACTTAGTGCATTTGTGCATTAACATCTTCCTTTGGCATACCTCAGAGGGTGCATTCATTATCAGGTTGTTTTGAAACTTTGTATGCTTATGCAGGATGACAAAGATAATCAATTTTCTTTTCATTTCCATCAAAAACTTGCTGTTAGCAACAGTCTTTGAATTTATTGCATTTGTGCATCAACATTCCTCTTTGACATGGCCTACAGGCCACATTTATCAAGATTTTTTTTTGAACTGGGTGTGCTCATTGGGTGAGACCTTTAGATAAGAGCTATTGATTAGAATTCATTCCTGTGAAAAAAGTTGCCATTTACAATAACCTCTGAACTTACTGCATTTGTATATCAACATTCTTCCTTTAGCCAGTCTTACAGTTTACATATATAAATTCAAGGATTACTCTTGATGTTGTGCACACACAATGCTGTTATGTTGAAATTTCACCAAATGACATTGGTACCAGTGATCTTCAATTTTGCCATGTCATTTATAACTTACTAAGTTCAAGTTTGTCAAGTTGAGCTACAATGTCATTGACATTGACACTTTCATTTCATTTTTGCATGCAAATTTGGGGGATTGGGGGCAAAATTTGTGTTTGGCCCTAGATTATTTTGAGTTATCATCAGCTAGTCTGTGCTATTGGTAAGTATAAAAAATATACAAATTACTTAAAATTTAACATTTTCTAGTTATGACTTTAAATGGATTGAAATGAACCATTACCATTTTAAAAGATGTGGCAATTTGCCAGTTGGCATATTGTCATATCTTTTAAAATGTTAATGATTCATTTTAGTTAGTTATATTAATAGGTAGAAAATACAATTGTAAACGTTTTATAGTATTGGCTCCTGTCTATATTTTCAAATATAGTAAGTTGATATTTTAGTTAAAAGTAAAAATATTCTTTGGGGATATTATGGAAGAATAACTGTCAAGATGTTCTTCCAGCATCTTGGTCTTCTCTACAGTTGACAAATCTGTTTTTCTGCAGCCATTTGTTCCAGCTATATACACATTACAGAATATAATTTGCATATTTTTATGGCTCAAGAATATCCTGTTGCTCTTTGGATAAGCTTACTGTCTGCTTTCTGGTATCAGATTTGAGTTTGTGAATGTTTTCTTAATTTGTTCTTGGGTTAAAAATAGGTCTTGTGTTTACATTTGGTATGTGTATGGGTTTCTGAATCGTATATTTGTTTCAATTATAATATTTTCGAAATGCAGTCAAGTTGCTATGGCTGTGGATGTCTGATGTAACATTGAAATAAAAAACCAAAGATGCAAAAGAAATCTTCATATATGCATTTCTTTTCAAGGTTTTCTTGTTTTACTTTATTACATCAAGCCAAAGTGTTTGTCAAAGAATGATTGTCAGTAACTGAGTACCAGATAAATTATGGTAGTCTGATTTACTTTTTCAATAATTGTTTTTTTTACAATTTTTGGGAGCATACCTATATGCACTCGTCGATAAATTGTAACCAGAACCAATCTGCATGCAAAGGCGGCATAATCCAGGCATATATGCCTCTTCACTCTCTTTCACAGAATGAGCACATGATTACACAATAAGTTAAAAAATTGAGATAATTCAAATGTGTCAGTACATAAACTTTCCTGTAATAAGGCAGAACACAACGAGGGTGGAGTACAGGTGCTGGAATCAATGCTCCAAGTTGGAGTTCTTCCTGTACTTCACGTGTGCCAAAGGCACATGTGAAGTACAGGAAATACTCATCACATGAGTTCTGTTCGCCGTAGTCTACCTGAGTTGTGTGCTGTATTTATACCATGATTAGACTTGAATTAAGTGGATGAAACTGATATTTGTAAAGAAAACCACCACCTTTGGTGAAATGTTTTCATTCTTGCTTGAACATGGTTTTGTGTCGAAGCAATTCATTCACATCATAACTTCACTCAGACATTTAATGTCCAATCAGATACCTGATGTTCTTATGCGTAATCTGGATTCCATGTGTGGTGTATCTTCAACATTTCTCAATGTTTGGAGTAATGTTGATTATATATACAGCAATTGTGGTATAATATATCTGTAAATTTAAACAAATCTAATGGCTTGTGGCTAAAAACATCCACCTTTGGTTGGTATGGTTTGTTTCTTATACTTCAACCATCTTCCAGCTTAATATAAAAAATTGTTTTTTTGTCACATAAGTTCTAATAATAAAATTTGACAAAATATACTCCTGTAATGCCTCTTGTAACATCCTTTTCTGAAGATTATAAGACCTAGAAACATAAAAGAATCAGTTTATAAAGAGAAGAACAAATTTTGAAAAATGAATAAAAAATACTTCATAAATAAATACTTCATCATATTTTCAGAAAACTCTTGATGGGTCATCATTAGCTAATGGCTTCAGCAGTACACCAAACAGACCAACTGTAAGTATATTTTTATGTCATTCATGAATTGATGACTCGATCATTAATGTATCTCTATATGTTCCCAGCTTCTTTGTGGAATATTCCATAATATACTAGTAACCAAGCCTGAATATAAGCAACCTGTCATTTGCAAAATGAGGTCCCCAGAGGGTGAATTTGCTGATGCTATCACATACAGTGGGCCAATTTATCCTCCATGTACATCTTTCTGTTTTGGCTTGAGACCATGATTCAGACTGAAGTTCACAGAGGGTAAATTTTGTGATGCTACCCTTCTGTGCAGGGTAGCATCACCAAATTCACCCTTTGGGGACCTCATTTTTCAGGTGACAGTCTGCTTATTTTCAGGCTTGCTAATAACTCCTTTCAATTACAGAAAGAATATTCTTTGATAATATTATCTTACATATTTAATGGGACCATGTTAAAAACCTTGGCAAATTTCTATAATTTTAGTCACACATGAACTGTTCTTTCGTGTGGTTTCTAGTCAAGTCTTGGATGCCTATAGATGCAGCTAAGACTTGGCTAGAATCCACTGGCAGAAAACTCAAGGATCCTGTGAGGCCTTGGATTCAAAGAATGGCCTTGAATTTGATCAAGGGCCATACAAGGCCTTGAAATTCTGTAAAATGTGTCAGAAGGCCTTGAAAAGCCTTGAATATTCATGAAATAAAAATGCTGACAAAGCACATAATCAAAACTAAACAGTTTTATATGCCAGAGTGTGTGAATGCATACCCTCTGGTCATTACCCTCTCCTCCCACTTCCCTTGTAGGGACAGGTGGGTCCAAGTTAGGACAAGTTAAATTAAAACTTTTAATTTGACTCACAAATAGATTCAAAGTGTGTAAGCGAAGTCTCCTGTTCTGGGGAAGAAGATTGTCCAGAATCAATATTAGGCCTTTAGAGTTAAATGAATAGCTACTTTGCTAGTGAAAAATATTCAGTTAACCAGAACATGCCATTTACCAGAATTTCGTTTTCCTCCATTTTGGTGATAAATTGAATATTTACCCTCCCATATATTGTTTACAGACCACGGGGAGTTTTGTTAACCCTTTACCCAACAAATCGCCCACATCCGCCCGCGTAATATGCAAATTCAGCAGCTGAAAAAATATTTTTCGAATAATTTCAACAAAACCATATCATGTGACCCCTCTTTGGAATGAGCTCGTCGAAAATTAACCAGACCAGAAAATTAACCAGAATAAACCTACAACAGCCTAAAATATCTTGGAAGTTTTTCAATAAAACCATACAAATATGGATATCATTAGAACCAGCTTGACAACCATCTGAAAGTGAAGAAAGCTGATCTCATTCATGGCTGATTCACGCGTTGCCCAAAAAACATGCTATGAGTTTTGTAAACTTCCAGGTTCTGTGAAATTTGTCTTAAAAAAATGTGAAATATAATTTATTTTTTAAAAATATTGTGTTAGGTAAAGGGTTAACCTTTAAGGTTTGAAGTGTTTTTAGCTTAACTTGACATAGTCAAGATAAGCTATTGCCATCACGCATGCGGTAGTCTGTTAGTCTGTGAGTCTGTGATGTCTGTTCACATTTTCCTTTAGCACGGGCTAATTCTTGTCTGATCGTCCCGAAATTTCATATGCAGGTTTGGGGTCATGTCTAGATGAGAACGTCCCCTTTTGGTCGCGATCGGGCAACCGGTATGGCTGCTCGAGCCCAAAACCCGAAAACCATTAGCACAGTCTACAGGTCGTATTTATGAAGGGATTTCATTGTAACTTGGTAGGATGCCTCTGCATAATGCCTAATGAGAATGTCCCCTTTTGGGAATGATCGAACAACCGTGATGGCTGCCCAAGCCCGAAACCCAAAAACTTTTAGCACAGTCTGCAGGTCATGTTTAATGTGGAGGGATTTCATTGTAACTTGGTAGGATGACTCCTTATGATGTCTAGATGAGAATTTCCCCATTTGGGCATGATCTGCCAACCGTGACGACTGCCCGAGTCCAAAACCCGAAAACCTTTAGCACAGTCTACACGTCATATTTATTGAGGAATTTCATTGTAACTTGGTGGGTTGACTTCATACAATGTCTAGATGAGAAAGTCCCCTTTTGGACGTGATTGGGCAACTGTGACAGCTACAGGGGTCCGAAACCCGAAAACCTTTAGCACAGTCTAGAGGTCATATTTAAGAAGAAATTTCATTGTAACTTGGTAGGATGACTCCAAATAATGTCTAGATGAGAATGTCCCATTTTGATTGTGATCATGCAGCCATGATGGGTGCCCGAGTCCAAAATCCTTTAGCATAGGCAAAAGGTCATATTTATGGAAGGATTTCATTGTAGGCTGTTAGACTCCATATAATGCCTAGATGATGACATCCCCTTTTGGTCGTGATTGGTCAGTTGTGATGGCTACAAGTGCCCGAAGCCCAAAAACCTTGAGCACAGTCTACAGGTCATATTTATGAAGGGATTTCATTGTAACTTCTTAGGATCACTCCAGATGATGCCCAGATGAGATTGTCCCGTATGGTTGAAATCATTCAGCCATGATGGCTGCCCGAAGTCCTAAAAACCTTTAGCACAGTCTACAGGTCATATTTATGAAGGGATTTCATTGTAACTTGGTTGGTTAACTTCATATAATGTCTAGATGAGAACGTCCCCTTTTGGACATGATTGGGCAACTGTGACGGCTAAAGGTGCCCAAAGCCCGAAAACCTTTAGCACAGTCTACAGGTCATATTTATGAGGGGCTTTCATTGTAACTTGGTAGAATGACTCCAAATAATGTCTACATGAGAATGTCCCATTTTGATCGCGATCATTCAGCCTTGATGGGTGCCTGAGCCAAAAAACCTTTAGCATAGGTAAAAGGTCATATTTATGGAAGGATTTCATTGTAACCTATTAGGTTGACTCCATATAATGCCTAGATGATGACATCCCCTTTTGGTCGTGATTGGTCAGCTGTGATGGCTACAAGTGCCTGAAGCCCGAAAACCGGGAGCACAGTCTACAGGTCATATTTATAAAGGGATTTCATTGTAACTTAGTAGGATCACTCCAGATGATGCCCAGATGAGATTGTCCCCTTTGGTTGCGATTATTCAACCATGATGGCTGCCCGAAGCCCGAAAACCTTAAGCACAGTCTACAGGTCATATTTATGAAGGGATTTCAATGTAACTTGGTAGGTTGACTTCATATAATGTCTAGATGAGAACGTCCCCTTTTGGACATGATTGGGCAACTTTGATGGCTAAAGGTGCCCGAAGCCCGAAAACCTTTATCACAGTCTACAGGTCATATTTATGAAGGGATTTCATTGTAACTTGGTAGGATGACTCCAAATAATGTCTAGATGAGAACGTCCCATTTTGGTCGTGATCATTCAGCCTTGATGGGTGCCCGAGCCCAAAAACCTTTAGCATTGGCAAAAGGTTATATTTATAGAAGGATTTCATTGTAACCTGTTAGGTTGACTCCATATAATGCCTAGATGATGACATCCCCTTTTGGTCGTGATTGGTCAAATGTGATGGCTACAAGTGCCTGAAGCCCGAAAACCTTGAGCACAGTCTACAGGTCATATTTATGAAGGGATTTCATTGTAACTTCACAGAATCACTCCAGATGATGCCCAGATGAGGTTGTCCCCTTTTGTTGCGATCATTCAACCATGATGGCTGCCCGAGCCCGAAGCCCGAAAACCTTAAGCACAGTCTACAGGTCATATTTATGAAGGGATTTCATTGTAACTTGGTAGGTTGACTTCATACAATGTCTAGATGAGAACGTCCCCTTTTGGACACGATTGGGCAACTGTGACGGCTTCAGGGGCCCAAAGCCCGAAAACCTTTAGAACAGTCTACAGGTCATAATTATGAAGGAAGGGATTTCATTGTAGCTTGGTAGGATAACTCCAAATAGTGTCCAGATGAGAACGTCCCCTTTTGGTCACGATCATTCAGCCTTGATGGCTGCCCGAGTCCAAAAACCTTTAGCATGTCTGTAGGTCATATTTATGGATGGATTTCATTGTAACTTGTTAGGTTGACTCCATATAATGCCTAGATGATGACATACCCTTTTGGTCGTGGTTGGTCAACTGTGATGGCTACAGGTGCCTGAAACCCGAAAATCTTGAGCACAGTCTACAGGTCATATTTGTGAAGGGATTTCATTGTAACTTCATAGGATCACTCCAGATGATGTCCAGATGAGAACGTCCCCTTTTGGTTGCGATCATTCAACCATGAAGGCTGTCCAAGCCTAAAGCCCGAAAACCTTTAGCACAGTCTTCAGATCATATTTATGAAGGGATTTCATTGTAACTTGGTAGGTTGACTTCATGCAATGTCTAGATGAGAACAGCCCCTTTTGGACACCATTAGGCAACTGTGTTGGCTACAGGGGCCCAAAGCCCGAAAATCTTTAGCACAGTCTACAGGTGATATTTATGAAGGGATTTCATTGTACCTTGGTAGGATGACTCAAAATAATGTCTAGATGAGAACGTCCCCTTTTGGTCACGATCATTCAGCCTTGATGGCTGCCCGAACCCAAAACCTCAAAACCTTTAGCATAGTCTATTGGTCATATTTATGGAAGGACTTCATTGTAACCCGTAAGTTTGACTCCATAAATGCCAAGATGATGACATCCCCTTTTGGTCGTGATTGGTCAACTGTGACGTCTTCAGGGACCCGAAGCCCAAAAACCTTGAGCACAGTCTACAGGTCATATTTATGAAGGGATTTCATTGTAACTTTGTAGCTTTTGGTTGCAATCATTCAACCATGATGGCTGCCAGAGACCAAAGCCCAAAAACCTTTAGCACACTCTACAGGTCATATTTATTAAGGGATTTCATTGTAACTTGGTAGGTTGACTTCATATAATGTCTAGATGAGAACGTCCCCTTTGGACGCAATTGGGAAACTGACGGCTACAGGGGCCCGAAGCCCGAAAACCTTTAGCACAGTCTACAGGCCATATTTATGAAGCGATTTTAATGTAACTTGATAGGATGACTCGTTTTGCAATAATTTCACTGTAACTTGGTAACTTTTGTTGATATGCGTTAACTGTGAGGGCCACATACATTAACTGTGAGGTCATATTAACCCACCCCTCAGCTCTTTAGTACAGTGTACACCTCATATTATTTTTATCATAAACATAGCATACAGGGAACAGAAATAAACATATTCCCAGTTATCACAATTCTTGTCTTATTTCATAATCCTTTCATAAACATTGAACATTATCCTTTTCATCAAACATAACACACAAGTTAAGCTACAGTGTCATTGACACTTTCATTTGCATTTTTGCTTCACTTTGACAGTCTTCATCGTACGCCTTTGCAGTTGTTGCTTGGCAGATTTTTGCCACCTATGGAGGCAGCAAAGACTAGCCAAGAAACAACTGCAAAGGTACTTATAATGTAATTTACAAGTTTCTCCATAGACTACATGTTGGGGCACCTGCTCTGTTGCAGAAAAAAGTGAGCATCAAAGATAAGGGGATAAAGGCTGTGGAAATTGGCAGTTGGCAGGATTATTTCTCAGTAGATTGTTTTTTACCTCAACTTTGGCGAAGCCAAATTTGAGCTTATGCCATGGCCAGTTGTCTGTCGTCCGTCTGGCCGTCTGTCCATCAACAATTCAATACGGCTCGGGCTAGAGGCCATATTTATAAACCAATCTTTACGAAACTTCTTGGGTAACTTTGTTATCACCATGGTACGAGAACGAGTGTTTTTGGGTGCGGTCCGAAATTCAAGATGGCCGATGGCAGCCATTTTGTACAAAATTAGGTGCAATCAGATTTTTGCACAGAACTTCCATATGAAAGTGCTGACTTGAATAATTTTTGGTGTGAATGTTTAGTACCATGGGATACATCACATATAATACGGGTTTTTTTCTCGTGCAGAAATTATGTAAATTAGATGAACTTTGATTTTTTCATTGCTACTTACACACAGTAAGTGCACATTTCAATACGGCTCAGGCTAGAGGCTGTATTTAGCAACCGATCTTCACGAAACTTCTTGGGTACCTCTGTAATCACCTTGGGATGAGAACGAGTGTTTCTGAGTGCGGTCCAAAATTCAAGATGGCTGCCAGTGGCCATTTCGTACCAAAATTAGGTCTAATCAGTTTTTTGTACACAACTTCTATACGGCTCAGGCTAGAGGCCGTATTTATGAACCGATCTTTACGAAACTTCTTGGGGACCTTTGTTATCATCGTGGGATGAGAACGAGTGTTTTTGGGTGTGGTCCGAAATTCAAGATGGCCACCAGCAGCCATTTTGTACCAAAATTAGTGCAATCAGTCTTTTGTACAGAACTTCTGTTTGAAAGTTCTGATTTGAATAAATTTTTGTAGGAATGTTTAGTAAAATGGAATACATCACATACAGTACAGGTTTTTTTCTCATGCAGAAATTATGCAAATTAGATGAATTTTGATTTATTTAGTGCTACTTATACACTGCAATTGCACATGTCAATACGGCTCAGGCTAGAGGCTGTATTTATCAACCGATCTTCACGAAACTTCTTGGGTACCTCTGTTATCACCTTGGGATGAGAACGAGTGTTTCTGAGTGCGGTCCAAAATTCAAGATGGCTGCCAGTGGCCATTTCGTACCGAAATTAGGTCTAATCAGTTTTTTGTACACAACTTCTATACGGCTCAGGCTAGAGGCCATATTTATGAACCGATCTTTTGAAACTTCTTGGGTACCTTTGTTATCACTGTGGGATGAGAACGGGTGTTTTTGGGTGTGGTCTGAAATTCAAGATGGCCACCAGCAGCCATTTTGTACCAAAATTAGTGCAATCAGTCTTTTGTACAGAACATCTGTATGAAAGCTCTGATTTGAATAAATTTTTGTATGAATGTTTAGTAAAATGGAATACATCACATACAGTACAGGTTTTTTTCTCATGCAGAAATTATGCAGATTAGATGAATTTTGATTTATTTAGTTCTTCTTATACACTGTAAGTGCACATGTCAATACGGCTCGGGCTAGAGGCTGTATTTATCAACCGATCTTCATGAAACTTCTTGGGTACCTTTGTTATCACCTTGGGACGAGAACGAGTGTTTCTGAGTGCGGTCCAAAATTCAAGATGGCTGCCAGTGACCATTTTGTACCGAAATTAGGTCCAGTCAGTTTTTTGTCACAACTTCTATACAGCTTGTATTTATGAACTGATCTTCACGATACTTCTTGGGTACCTTTGTTTTCACCTTGGGACAGGAATGAGTGTGTTTTGGGGTTACCTTTGTTATCACTGTGCTATGAGAACAAATATTTTGGGGTTCAGTCAGACCCACTCTAAGACTCAAAGATTTCTTTTCTAGTTTAGCATCTGACTGTCACCCACCTTTGCAATACTTTACCTATACATTTGTTACAGGCTACGGCCAGTATTTATGTACAGACCGTTACAATACTTTATATGTACATTTGTTATCAAGTCATTACCTAGATGTTTGTCATTGCTGTGTCACATACTATACATGTACATGTCTTGACAAGTTGAGCTACAGTGTCATTGACACTTTCATTTCAGTTAACCTTTTACCTAACGAATCGACCGCATTCGTCCAGGCAATTTACAAATTAAGCAGTTGAAAAAAAAAAATTTCAATCAGCACAAAACCATATCATGGTACCTCTCATTGGAGCAAGCTTAGTTCCAATGAGAGGCCGCATGATATGGTTTTGTTGAACTTTTTTAGCTCAACTTTGGCGAAGCCAAATTTGAGCTTTTGTCATGGCCCGTCTGGCCATCTGTCTGTCTGTCCGTACGTCAACAATTGGATACGGCTCGGGCTAGAGGCCGTATTTATGAACCGATCTTTATGAAACTTCTTGGGTTCCTTTGTTATGACCGTGGGACGAGAACGAGTGTTTTGGGGTCCGGTCCAAAATTCAAGATGGCTGCCAGCCGCCATTTTGTACCGACTATGCAGAAATCTGTTTTTTGCACAGAACTTCCATATGAAAGCACTGATTTGAATAATTTTTTGTATGAATGTTTAGAACCATGAGATACATCACATATAATACAGGTTTTTTTCTCGCACGTAAATTAAGCAAATTAGACTAACTTTGATGTATTTAGTGTTACTTTCAGCACTGTCAGTGCAAATGCCAATGCGGCTCAGGTTAGAGGCCGCATTTATGAACCGATCTTTACAAAACTTCTTGGGTACCTTTGGTATCACCGTGGGACGAGAACGAGTGTTTTTGGGTGCGGTCCAAATTTCAAGATGGCCGCTGGCAGCCATTTTGTTCAAAATTAGGGGCAATCAGATTTTTGCACAGAACTTCCACATGAAAGCTCTGATTTGAATAATTGTTTGTATGAATGTTTAGTACCATGGGATACATCACATATAATACGGGTTTTTTTCTCGTGCAGAAATTATGCAAATTAGATGAACTTTGATTTTTTCAGTGCTACTTACACACAGTAAGTACACATGTCAATACGGCTCAGGCTAGAGGCTGTATTTATCAACCGATCTTCACGAAACTTCTTGGGTACCTCTGCTATCACCTTGGGATGAGAACGAGTGTTTCTGAGTGCGGTCCGAAATTCAAGATAGCTGCAGTGGCCATTTTGTACCGAAATTAGGTCTAATCAGTTTTTTGTACACAACTTCTATAAGGCTCAGGCTAGAGGCCGTATTTATGAACCGATCTTTACGAAACTTCTTGGGTACCTTTGTTATCACTGTGGGATGAGAACGGGTGTTTTTGGGTGTGGTCTGAAATTCAAGATGGCCACCAGCAGCCATTTTGTACCAAAATTAGTGCAATCAGTCTTTTGTACAGAACATCTGTATGAAAGCTCTGATTTGAATAAATTTTTGTATGAATGTTTAGTAAAATGGAATACATCACATACAGTACAGGTTTTTTTCTCATGCAGAAATTATGCAGATTAGATGAATTTTGATTTATTTAGTTCTTCTTATACACTGTAAGTGCACATGTCAATACTGCTCGGGCTAGAGGCTGTATTTATCAACCGATCTTCATGAAACTTCTTGGGTACCTTTGTTATCACCTTGGGACGAGAACGAGTGTTTCTGAGTGCGGTCCAAAATTCAAGATGGCTGCCAGTGGCCATTTTGTACCAAAATTAGGTCCAATCAGTTTTTTGTCCAAACTTCTATACAGCTCGTATTTATGAACTGATCTTCACGAAACTTCTTGGGTACCTTTGTTTTCACCTTGGGACAGGAATGAGTGTGTTTTGGGGTGCCTTTGTTATCACTGTGCTATGATAACAAATATTTTGGGGTTCAGTCAGACCCACTCTTTTCTAGTTTAGCATCTGACTGTCACCCACCTTTACAATACTTTACCTATACATTTGTTACAGACTACGGTCAATATTTAGGTACAGGCCGTAACAATACTTTATATGTACCTTTGTTATCAGGTCATTACCTAGATGTTTGTCATTGCTGTGTCACATACTATTCATGTACATGTCTTGACAAGTTGAGCTACAGTGTCATTGACACTTTCATTTAAATTTTTTAAAAAAAAAAACAATTAAAATAATTTTGATATCCTTTGTGTTGGGTAAAGGGTTGAATCTTTACCAAACATAAGTGGAGGTCAATACTTGAAAACAAAAAACTGAAATAACTAAAAAAATTCTCATTTTTCACCTCATAAATATAGCTTATAACCCTTCAATGGAACAAGCACATTGATCCACTGCTTTACTAGACAAGTGGCTGGACCATCCCTTGTGTATGAATATGTACTATTCGAGTGACAAAATGGACCAGTAAGGGCAGTACTTTAGTTGGTTGCAATACAAGGATATTGGATTATGAACACAAAAGATTGAACTTTTTGTTTCAAAATGTACATGAATAACAAATGATGACTTGCATCAAACTACCATTCAAACTAATTACCATTCTGAGGTCTAGATTATGAATGTAATATAAAATTAATTTTGTGTTTGTTTAGTTGTCTCAAAATACTTGACTTTGAAATGACAATTTCCATAGAAAGTTAGTAATATAAAATTAACATTTAGATGGCCACTCCGCATGTCATGATGTCATCACAAAAAAACGTGAAATTCATTCCAATGCAATCGCGAATACATCAGCAATTTCAGGTTTGGAGCGTCTGTCTCGAAAAAAATAAAAATCAGAGGACATTTGAAACTATACTCTGTCATTTGAAATTCTTTTTCATGTTTGGAGAATCCTTGAGGATTCAGTGGCATGAATTTTTTTCCTAGCAGATAAAAATGAACCAAATTTAGAAGTGTGTTTCTTTAGAGGTTCTTTAATATAGCCTCAGTTATCAAAACCAATGATGCACTAGGTAAATTGGAATTCTGATATTCAGGAATCTGTCAGATAGATATGATCTTCATACAGTGTAACCCTGTTAATTGAATAGCCACTTAGTCAGTGCAAAGGAGTATTCAATTAACAGGGCTTTGGTCACTTTCCTGTATTCTACACATAAACTTAGCATTTATTCGATTATATCTTGTTTGACAGAGCTCCATGAACTCTGTCAAACAAGATATAATAGATTAAATGCCTGTATTGGATGTGCTGAGTCCAAATAGGTCTATAAACAAAGGAAAACTGGGGACAGTCTGGTTAATTTCTTGATAGGTTGCAAGATTTTTTATTCAATTAACAGGAGTTTACTCTATAACCTATATTCAATTAACAGGTCAAATTTGTACTGGAGGTATGGAAAAGTGTTTTGTGTTGGGAAATTATATTCAATTAGCAGGGTTATTCAGTTATTCAGTTAAAAGTTATCCAATTAAGTGGGTTCCACTGTATTGTGATAGGGTAAGGCAGAGGTTGCATGCATACCTGACCTAATGGCTTGTCTGATGTTAATTAGAAGCTCAGTTGGTTACTTAATCTATGTCTCCTCACTGTGGGAAGTGCTTGTGCAATAATATTCAGAGTAAGACTTTCAAAACATTTTATGAGGGTCAAAATGATATCAAGCCCATTCTGTTCTACTGTTCAGAATCAGGGAACAAGAATCTATAGTAGATTCTCACGGAATTCTACCCATGATATTTCAGTGTAATTTTGAAACTTTTGCCATTGGCACTGTTGTCAACATGGTTTAATGAGGTGATATCAAGGAAAGTAGTCCATGAACAAAATATGCACAATTTAGATGTGTGTTATTCTGTCATTATAATGTTTCAAACAAACCTTGACATAACTCTTAATCCCAGTTCAAATCCCTGGTACATGAACATTATCACTTAACAAGTGTGATTACAGAACAATGCATATCTTAATGTCATGTGTTTTTTCCATAGGTTACTTGATAAGTAGCCTGAATTACTACCAGTATGACTACAAATCTGATCTGGTTCTTAACCCTTTACCTAACATGAAAGACAGACAACACTCACAAACAAAATTCTTGAATAAATAACTTTTAGCTCACCTGGCCTAAAAGGCCATGTGAGCTTTTCACATCACTTGACGTCCGTCGTCCATAAACTTTTCACATTTTCATCTTCTTCGTTATAACCGCTGAGCCGGTGTGAACCAAACTTGGCAGGAATGGTCTATGGGAGGTCCTCTACCAACGATCCTCATTTTTTTCGCGTCGGATGAAAAACATGGCTTCCAGAGGAATTCTTTGATTCTGGTTGGATGATTTTCAAAAATCTGCTGGACTAATTGTTTTGAAACTTCACATAAATGATGACTGGGACCCCTTCTACCAACGATCCTTATTTAATGTTGATCGGGTTACAAACATGGCCGCAATTGCGGCTTACAGTTACTATAGAAACCCTTTGGGAAATCGCATTTTCATCTTCTCTGGAACTACTGAGCCGACGTGAACCGAACCTGGCAGGGATAGTCTATGGGAGGTCCTCTACAAACGATCCTCATTTTGTTCCCATGGGTTTGAAAACATGGCTGCCAGAGGCAATCTTTGATTCTGATTGCTGGATTTTGAAAAATCTTCTCTGAAATCACAGGGCCAAATGTTTTGAAACTTTGCATGGTTGATGACTTGTACCCCATCTACCAACAATCCTCATTTAATGTTGATCGGGTTGTAAACATGGATGCAATTGTGGCTTACAGTTACTATAGCAACCCTATTGGAAATCACATTTTCATCTTCTTCTCTGGAACTACTGAACCGACGTGAACCAAGCTTGGCAGGAATGGTCTACGTGAGGTCCTCTACAAACGCTCCTCATTTTGTTCCCGTGGGTTGAAAAACATGGCCGTCAGAGGCATTCTTTGATTCTGGTTGGGGGATTTTCAAAAATCTTCTCCTCTGAAACTGCGAGGCCAAATGTTTTGATACTTCACATAAATGATGACTGGGACCCCCTCTACCAACAATCCTCATTTAATTTTGATCGAGTTGTAAACATGGCTGCAATTGCGGCCTATAGTTACAAAAGAAATCCTCTGGGAAATCACATTTTCATCTTCTCTGGAACTACTGAGCCGACGTGAACCAAACTTTGCAGGAATGGTCTATAGGAGGCCACCGTTTCATCCGGCCTCTGCTTATCCCTGCAGGGGTCTGCAGTGATGCATCTCTGGTAATGTGGATGTGGGGTATCGGCCTCAGCCTTCCCTGATTTCAACTCGGCGAAGTCGGAAGGAGCTGCCAACCGAACCCTCTGCTGTGGCCTCTCCGCCATTGAGCACATAGTTTATCCCTGCAGGGATCTGCAGAGATGTCTGGTAGTGTAGACATGGGGTATCGGTCTCAGCCTTCCCTGACTTCAACTCGGCAAAGTCGGAAGGGGCTGCCGACCGAACCCTCTGCTGTGGCCTCTCAGCCATTGAGCACAGCAGTTTTATCCCTGCAGGGGTCTGCAGAGATGTCTGGTAGTGTAGACGTGGGGTATCGGCCTCAGCCTTCCCTGACTTCAACTCGGCAAAATCGGAAGGGGCTGCCGGCCAAACCCTATGCTGTGGTCTCTCAGCCGTCGAGCACCACAGTTTTCTCATTGGATTCGGATATTCATAGTGGGGCCACCATGAACTCCATGACGTTTCTGTCCACGCACTCTGGTCCCATGGCAAGTTTTGCGGGACCAACGCCTTTTGTGCAGCCTGGACCTTCTGTCCCTCAGAGGTTTGCGTCAACTCACCTGTAGATCCTCGGGGTATATATACCCCTAAACACATCTGCCTTCAGATGTTTCGGCTGCCACCCGTCGCCCCGCGTCAGGTATATTTGAGGATCATGACCCTTCGCTGGTTTAAAGGGTCAGGAGTGAAGCCACTTTGCCAGTACGTTCCCACGTCGAACCGGCCGACACGGGCCGTGAGCTTAGGGAGGCCCTCTCCTTGCTTACTCAGGTTCTTTCCAAGAGCCTTCCCATTGCTTCCAGCGAGGCTACTAGTGGTTTCCAGGCACCCCCACCCTGCGGCCAGCCTCCCGGGATCAGAAGCTGGCATCTTTCTGATCCCTCAGGTGTGCCTACACCATGGGAGGCATCAGCTGGTTTGCCCATGATGGGCTATGTGTCTTCCAACTCAGGGGATGAGTCCGACATATACCTGACGTCAAGAGCCAAAAGTCTTCTGACTTGGGGGCAGCTCTTGACTTTGTGTTTGGGTTCCTTCCAGATCTCAAACCGTCAAACCAGCCGACAGTGTCAGCCAGGCCGCGATCATCGGTCGCACGCTACAGCCTGTGGAGCAACCTGCTTCTGTACGCCTTCGACTGTGCCAGTCGGTACAGGTGGTTGAAGCATTTTCAGCTTTGGACTCTAAGCTGAGTTCCAAGGCTATGGAGACTTCGTTCTTCACCAGGGTTGACACTTTTTTGCCTCCAGTGCATTATCGTTCTTACGATTCCGCCAATCCGTCAGTCTGCCAGGCTTTGACGGTCTTGGATTAGGACTCCACCCCCCCCCCCCCCCTCGGGCTTTCCAAGCCCAAGTATCAAGAGAGATGCTGGGCACGATTTCTCTCTCGGATCACGTCGTCACTGCTTTAGCTGCCTCCAGATAAGTTCGACGACCTATAGGCTCCTTTGCGTGTGCTTTCCAAGGCGCTCATGCACACGCATGGATGTAACACGACTAACTTGGAATTAGTTTGCAGGGACGCTGTGTTGGACACATGCCATTCCCTTCTTTAGGGGCAGCGCACTGCTCTTCGATCTGCTTCTTTGGCAGGTCCGCAACTATTCCATGGTTCCATGGCGACGGTACGGGATGACGTCCCACGTCATTCCATAGATCAGCTGCTGCTTCGTCAACTTGATCAGCCTTCTGTTGGAGGCAGAGGCCGTCCAAAGCCTAACAAGTGCTTCCTCTGCAAAGCCAAGGGCTGATCCTCCTGCTGCCGCTTCTACTTACTCACAGGGTAAGGGTAGGCGTCCGTCTGCAGTTGTCACCTCCATTCGTCCCAGGTTGAGGCATCCAGCTCTGTCGAGAGTGCCTCTTCCAACACAAGTTCCTTTAGAAATTACACGTTGGGAACTTTTGATCACAGAGATAGGCAATCTCCTGTCAAAGGGGGCGATCGAGGTCGTCAGGAACATTAATTCAGTGGGATTTTATTCCCGCCTGTTCTTGGTGCCGAAGAAAGACGACCGACTCCAACTGGTTATCGATCTGAGTATCCTGAACCAGTCTATCATTGCTCCTAAGTTCAGCATGGAGACTTTCAGGTCGGTTCGCCACTCCATTCACCAGGGAGTTTTCACTTCCAGCATCAACCTGCGAGACGCTTACTTTCACATTCCAATTCATCGGACATCGCAAAAGTATCTCAGGTTCGCTTTTCTGGGGCGAGTTTACCAGTTCAAGGCCATGCCATTCGGCCTCAACCTGGCTCCTTGGGCCTTACATCTCACACAGTCCAGGGTGACTACTTTAGCATATCTAGACGATATCCTCCAGAGGCATTCCAATGCTGCCTTTCTGGAGTCAGATGTCGACACACTGTTGAGCCTGCTCACGTCGCTTAGGTTCAGAGTCAATGAGGAGAAGTCTGACCTGGTCCCTTCTCAGTCGTTTTGTCATCTGGGGAGGGTCTTCTGTACTCAGCTGAATACGGTGGCGGTTCCCCGGGCAAGGGCAGTGATTCTCTCAGCTTTTGCCCTGACTCTGTCCCAGTCCACGTCCGCGACAGCTCGGAGTCTTCTCCGGCTGCTCGGTCTCTGCAGTTCGGTGACAGATCTCATTCCTCTAGGTTGGCTGCATGTCAGACCTCTCCAACATTTTCTGCTCAGTCGTTGGAGGCCGAATGTCGATTCTCTGGATCTGGTGCTTCAGTTACCAGAGTCTCTTCCTCGTCACCTTCTCCCCTGGATGGATGTTCAGTGGATTATGCAGGGAGTTCTGTTGGACTTACCCACGTCCTATTGTGTTCTGACGGCAGTCGCCAGCGATCTCGGATGGGATAAGACGTTGGATCCTCTGGGTCTTTCCCTTCACAGGGCATGGGACCAGGATCAAGCAGCTCTTCACATCAACCAGAACGAGCTTCTTGCTCTTCTTCTGAGTTTCCAGCAGTGGATCCCCCACCTTTCGAATCGCCAGGTCCTTCTGTTGTCCGACAATTTGACAGTGGTTGCTTACATTCGGAACCAGGGCGTCACGCACTCTGTGCCCATGTATGAATTGGCTCAGGATCTTCTACTTCTCGCTTGGGATGTCAATGCCGAAGTGGTGGTTCGTCACATTCCTGGTCATCTGAATGTTCTAGCCGATTCCCTGTCCCGACAGGGCAGGTTCATTTCCACCGAGTGGATGCTCCACAGAGCAGTGTTCCAGTCGCTTTGCGATCTCTGGGGTCGTCCCCACATCGATCTCTTTACGACTTGTTGGAACCATCAGGTGGACACTTTCGTGTCCCTGTTTCCAGGTCCTCTGGCTTTCGCCATGGACGCTCTGTCACTCGATTGGAACGGTCTTGTCGGCTACGCCTTCCCGCTGGTTCCGATTCTGCCTCAAGTTCTAACCAAGTTACGAACCTGCAGTTGTCGAATCATTTTGGTTGCTCCCCCTGTCACCTCAGTGGGTGTGGATCAATCAGCTCTGCTTTCCGTTGACGGTGGTTCCGGCATGTCTCCCTCTATGTCATGACCTTCTTTGCCAAGGTCACCCCAGGAGGTTTCACGTCAATCCAACTTCATTTTGCCTTCACGCATATATTTTGTCAGGTCCTGTCTCCTCCGTAAAGGTTTTTTTCAAGACGAGCAGTGGAGTGCATTTCTTCTTCAAGGAGGCACCCCACTGGTTTAGCCTATGCGGCTAAGTGGAAGGTCTTCTGTCGATGGTGTGCCGATCACTCTGTTGATTCTGCCAATCCATTTTCACATATTGTGGAGTTTTCTGGTATATCTATTTGATTCTCGGGGTCTTCAGCCTGTTACCATCAAAGGGTACAGGTCCATGCTTTCGGAGACCTTTTCGTACGTGGGACAGCATATCGGCACTAATCCATACCTCTCCAAGCTTGTTCGGCACTTTTCCTTGAAAAGGCCTAGGACTTTGCAGCTTATCCCAAGATGGAATCTTTCTTGGGTGCTGCTTTGCTTGGGGCGGGGGGAGGCACCGTTCCAACCTTTATCCCAGGTGGATATGCGTTTTCTCACATACAAGACGGCTTTTCTGATGGCTTTTGCCTCAGCCAGACGGGTTAATGAGCTTCACGCGGTTGACCCGGCCTTTTTCAGGAGCTCTCCCAACAGTGTTACATTTACCACTGATTGCTCCTTTCTGGCCAAGAATCAGATACCAGAAACTACTCCACCTCCTACCTGTATCAGGGCTCTTCCTTCTGCTGAGGGTAACCGGCCTTTGCTCTGTCCGGTTCGTGCAATTCGCATTTATCTTAGTCGGACGCAGTTCATTAGGAAAGGCAGGAAACGATTTTTTCTGTCTCTTATTCCTGGTCGACAGAAGATCTCTTCTCAATCCATTTCTCAATGGATTTGTCTTTCTATTTGCATGGCTTCCGCTCGTCTAGCGACTGACGATTGTATTACCAGTCGTATTTCTGTCCACGAGGTGCGTGCATTGTCTACCTTTTGGGCTTATACTAACTCTGTCATGTTGTCGGATGTTATGCAGGCAGCCTACTGGAGAAATGCTACTTTCTCCACCTATCTGCGTCATTTGCAGGAGCAGGCAGAGGACTTTTGTACTATGGGCCCTCTTTCTTCTGCTCAGGCTGTTGTCTTCCCTAGCCATTAAGCTTCTTACAAGGTCAGTTCCAGCTCTGTGCTGTTACTGCCCTTTCTGTCTGTGCGTCGCACAGAACCATACGCCTCATCTCTCATTGTCTTTTACTAATGATTGTGATGCTATGATTTGATTGGCCTAGGGACCTCTTCCTCTGTCCACTGTTCCAGTACAATTGGGTTATGTAGGGGTTGGTTATGTGATTCCCTCCATCCTATTGTCTATTCAGCCTGTAGTGAACAATTGTAAGGTAGGTTGATAAGAAATTTAAATTTTATAGTAAATTTCCTTTCTTATTATACCTACCACAATTGTTTACATGGAGGCCCTCCCGTCTTCCTATTCGGGTAAGAATCCTTCCTCCCCGCTGATCACATAACTCCAATGTTGGCAGATTCAAAAGAATGATTCATTAGTTGCTGCATGCGCACTGGTTCCTGGAAGTCGTGGATTTGTACTAAGAGAAGAGCATCCCCCTACCGGGTGTGCGCCGATGGCGCTCGACCCAGTTTTGGCTTATTTTTTCTTGGTGCTTTTGCACCACTTTTCTTTCCCAAATCGCTTGGGAAAGATCAAAATAGAGAATATATTTTCCGAGTTAGGGTCTTCCACTGTAGTGCAAGCCTGTAGTAAACAATTGTGGTAGGTATAATAAGAAAGGAAATTTACTATAAAATTCAAATATCTTGGATATTTTAGTGAAAAATGGCATCACCAATCTGATGCTATTGGTCATCACCCATTTTATACAGGATAAGGATAATAGAAACTACTGAAGGCATTTCAAGAAGCGTCTTTAGCTATAAATGTGAACAAAATTCATGAAATTAACCCTTAAAAATTTATATACACTGTAACGTCATGGACTGGAACAATCTGTGCTCAGGTCCAATGAGAAGACCATACCAAAACTGAGCTATACCAGACTGTATAAGACTGCTTTTTTTGGACTGAACCACCCAAGTAGTCTCTATCAGTCTGCATCCTCATTGTAAGAGATCTATAGTTCTATATTAGAGGTAGTATTGAGATTTGATGTTTTGCGAGTGAGTGAGTGAGTGATAAGTGAGTGAAAAAATGCTGTTACTAACACATATAGCTTTGGTGACAGTTGTCTGATATAGATAATAACTAAAAAGACTTATTTTTTTATTTTTCAGATGATGAAACCAAGAAAAAAGTGTGTTAATCTCAGGGACTTGTTGTTTTTGTTAGAACAAGAACGGAGTACAAACAAATCGAACATTCTTTATAAAACTTACCTGAAATGATATATAAAAACACCCTGAAGTATGATTCTCCATAATTCTGAGATGCATGCATTCATTGAATGATGTGTTGCCATGGAGATCAGGCATTGGTCCCAGAATACTGAAGTGCTAAGCATTTGTGCTGTACCAGTTTGTGGACAATGTGCTGTGCTCATCTCTGATACAGCTGATGAACAATTATTACAATACTTGCAAACTTGATACTTACATCATCAAGATCTTCACACCCAAATAAAAGAATTACAGAACTTAAGAAGCTGATTTTAAAGCTCTGTGATATTAGCATCTACATCGGACATTGAAAAAAACTTAGTTCAAATATGGCATTATACGAAATAAATATGTTAAACAATTAGACCTAAAAAGATGAAAATCTGTTTCTCAGACTCTCTAGTATGGTTATTTTGACTGACACAGACTATCTTTTTATTACCAGTACAAACTTTTTAAAAAAAAAAATTTGGGGGGGGGATCAAATAAGCCCCCCCCCCCCACCCCAAGTTAATAGAATGGATAAAATGCACCACTGCCCATATTATTCTGTAGATTATCCCTCTACTCTGTTTTCAAAATATCAAAATTGCAAAAAAAAAGCAAATTTTATAATGCAACTTGAAATTTAACCAATTGTCTTATTTGACAGCGCTAATTGAGCACTGTCAAACAAGACAGAATTGGTTAAATTCCTAGTTGCATTGTGGGAAAATATTGTGATTTAAAATTTCAATATTTTGACATTAGTGTGCAGGGGGTTATGAGGCCTAAAACATAAAACAAACCGAGTATATGAATCTCTGAGGCTAAATAAATAATAAATACAAAAATAAAAAGACCTACATGCATTTTTAGCTCAACTTGACCAAGTCAAGCTGAGCTATTGCCATCACTTCTTGTCCGTCGGCGTACGTACGTCCACAATTTCCTTTGGCACACCTCACAGGTCGCATTTATGATCAGATTACTTTGAAACTTGGTATGCTTGTTTGGGGTGACCTCTAGATGGGAGCTATCGATTTTCTTCAATTTCTGTCAAAAAATGTTGCCGCTCCCAACGTTCTTAGAACTTAGTTTAGTCAAACCACAATATTTCCCTTTGGCACACCCTACAGGGCACATTTATGATTTGATTGCTTTGAAACCTGGTACGCTTATTTAGGGTGACCTCTAGATGGGAGCTATCGATTTTCTTCAATTTCCGGCAAAAAATGTTGCCACGGCCAATGTTCGTAGAACTTAGTTTAGTCAGACCTCAATATTTCCCTTTGGCACACCCTACAGGACACATTTATGATTGCTTTGAAACCTGGTATGCTTGTTTGGGGAGACCTCTAGATGGGAGCTATCGATTTTCTTCAATTTCTGTCAAAAAATGTTGCCGCGGCCAACGTTCTTAGAACTTAGTTTAGTCAGAAGACTCAATATTTCCCTTTGGCACACCCTACAGGGTACATTTATGATCGGATTGCTTTGAAACCTGGCATGCTTGTTTGGGGTGACCTCTAGATGGGAGCTATCAATTTTCTTCAATTTCCGTCAAAAAATGTTGCCGCGGCTCACGTTTTCAGAACTCAGTTTAGTCAGACCACAATATTTCCCTTTGGCACACCCTACAGGGCACATTTATGATTTGATTGCTTTGAAACCTGGTATGCTTGTTTGGGGAGACCTCTAGATGGGAGCTATTGATTTTCTTCAATTTCCGTTTAAAAATGTTGCCACGGCCAACGTTCTTAGAACTTAGTTTAGTCAGAAGACTCAATATTTCCCTTTGGCACACCCTACAGGGCACATTTATGATTGGATTGCTTTGAAACCAGGCATGCTTGTTTGGGGTGACCTCTAGATGGGAGCTATCGATTTTCTTCAATTTCCATAAAAAAATGTTGTCGCAGCCAACATTCTTTGAACTTAGTTTAGTTAGACCACAATATTTCCCTTTGGCTCACCCTACAGGGCAGATTTATGATTAGATTGCTTTGAAACCTGGTATGCTTATTTACGGTGACCTCTAGATGGGAGCTATCGATTTTCTTCCATTTCCGTCAAAAAATGTTGCCAAGGCCAACGTTCTTAGAACTTAGTCTAGTCAGACCCCAATATTTCCCTTTTGTACACCCTACAGGGCACATTTATGATCGGATTGCTTTGAAACCTGGCATGCTTGTTTGGGGAGGCCTCTAGATGGGAGCTATCAATTTTCTTCGGGTTTCTGTCAAAAAAATGTTGCCACTGGCAAAAAAAATAACATTGGTACCAATGATCTTCAATTTTGCCATTTCATTTATAACTTACCAAGTTCAAGTTTGTCAAGTTGAGCTACAGTGTCATTGACACTTTCATTATATAAAAAAATGGCCTGAGAAACAGAGGATCCACTTTATTGGTCTTATGATAGAAATATGTGTTAACCCTTGAGGGCTCTGGATATTTTTTCACATTTCCACAACACTACATCCTTTATGTGAACCAGTTCTGCAATGATCTCCAGTCAAGTCTTGGCTGCTTATAGAGTAATAAGGTCTGCTTCAACTTGATCAATCCTACTATTTTAGAACAGGCGCCCTCAACATGTAGTCTCGGACTAAACATGCAAGTAATATTTAAAATATCATGAAGAGGTTTCTCTTCAACCTTTGGCAGCATATTATGGCAACCAAGACTTAACAAGCAACCACTCCAAATCCAGAAGACTTATCTTGTAATGGTGTGGTCACAAGTCAGAAAATAAGCAGACTGTCATCTGCAAAATAAAGTCCCCAAAGGGTGAATTTAGTGATGCTACCCTGTATGGCAGGGTAACATCACTAAATTTCTCCTCTGTGAACCTCATTCTGAATGAGGGGCTCAAAAACTAAATAGAAAGAGGTACCCAGAGGATAAATTAGCCCACTGTATGGGATAGCATCATCAAATTCACCCTCTGGAGACCTTATTCTGCAAATGTCAGGCTGCTTATTTTCAGACCTGTGTGGTCATTATGGGTTAACAGTATCAGTATTTCCGAAATAAGTAAAAAATAATCTTTCCTCACCAAACATATTTTGCTTTCGATTCAACACTGAAGCATATTTGATAACATCATTTCCAAGGCAGCACAAATTGTTTTGGAAAGACCGGAAAGTGAAAATGAAATTGTTGGGAAATTTCCTTCATAGATCACCAATTGCGTTTGTAGTTTTACAAGGAAAAGGTACTATACACTTTTGTGAAACTTGCTCAATGGGTAGGTTTGTGGGTGTCAGGTTAGACAGTTTGAGAAAAAATATGAATTTTATGTCACTGTATTACCTCAAGCAATAAACAATGTTCATTGCTTTTTGAACTTATTCAGGAACTTTTCACCAAGAGCTGAATTCACTTTGTTCCTATCAAGTGTTGATACAGTGATATCATTGATATGCATTGTTCAGTTGTCTTTACCTTTTTCCAGCATTATTTTTATTTAAATGGAAATAATAGTAATAACATCATTTTTGTCAAGACATTACATTTCATTGTTGGCTTTTCAATGATTGTTAGTAGCCCTTCATATTTATTAGCAGCCCTCGCAAACTCGGGCCTCTCATAATATATCAGGCTGATGACCATTCTTGCTGGGCTGATAATGAAAAGTAATGCCCTCTAAAATTCTGTTATTAATATATTGTACAAAGGAATATTAATTTGTCTTTGTGAGTGGATGACTTTGGACACAACATGTATTGTATTAGCTAGGGAGTATGGGGTGTCAGTGGTACAGTATTGGACTTCAAACCGAAAGGTCCATGTTTCAATCCCTGCCAGGGGTAACTGTGTTGTCCTTGGGCAAGGCACTTAATCCTGATTGCCCACTTGGGGGCAAGGTGACTTTGTGTACTAAGGCATACTGCACGTCGATCATCCACTTGTCTTCAACCAATATTAACCCTGCTTGTGTGGAGTTAGTACATTGGGGAGTCTTGCAGTTGCTTGGTTGTTCTCCCCAGGTACTCTGGCTTCCTCCACCTGTAAAACTGTCCAATACGAGCTGACCCTGGTGGTCAAAAGTGTTGTTAAATCCCAATAAATAAATAAATAATGAACACTGTGTCCTCAAAGGAACCCCAGGAAGTGAGCTATGCCTAATTACTGTGCTAAACATGTTCTGTTTACTGGTAACAGGGCTCGGTAACTAGTGGCTAGGGTGATAATCCTCTTAAAGGTCTGGAGATATTTTTATACTGTACCAATGACCCAGACTTAGCTGGTGCTAACTCTTAAAAATTCAGGGCCAAACACAAATATTGCCCCCCTAATCCCCAAAATTTGCATCAAAATCCAAAAAATCAATGTCCTATATGGTCCTCCATACTTATGTCCACTGCACATGCACAGTGTCCAGGAAGTACCGAAAATTGGAGCCAAATCTTCATTTCTTTGTTTGACCCTTCAATCAGCAACATCTCACTGATATCTGTGCTTATAATCTCATTTAAAATAATGCCAGACACAAAATCATGAAGGAAATGGTGGATCCAAGGATGAGAGGAAGAAACAGTGGAAGGATGTGTTCAGGGCTGTAACTTATCATTTTTATGTAAAATTTTTTCATGTTCCCTAATTTCTGGGCATGGGCCTGATGTTTTCATTCTTGCTATGAAATCTCCACAGTTTGTTCAGGGTTTCCTCTCTCCCTTTCCTTGATACCCCCCTTGCTAATCTCCCATACTTTTGGTATAATTAGTTGCGACTAGTAGCTCTATAAGTGGCAATGTTGGTCTGTCTGTCGGTCTGTCTGTGACCAACGAGTTTCAAAACTCAATAACTTTTGAAATACGTGATAGAATGACTTTATATTTGGCATGTAAGTGTATCTTATTGATGTCTAGTCACTGTTCAGTGCATGTGTTGTTCCAAATATTTTTCATGGATGAACTTAGAATTTTGTGAGATTGCACCACCCGTCGCAGCTACGGCGTCGATGTCACGATTTTTTTTAAATTTCTTTTTTGACATTTCTTGGGAGTTTTAGCATAGTTACAGAATGTTTATTCTGTTATCCCCATGGTTACGTCCTCACCCTAGGGGTGTTTAGGCGTTTTGGTCATGCATCTACCATCCTATGTACTGCAGATTCTTCTGTGGAAGATTCTGTTTTACCTCGGATAGTGTTTTAAAATTGGTTACTGATTCCATATTTTCAGTGCCTGGAGTCTTGTTTCCGGTTTTTTATTGACTTTTGTTTACGTTGACAACGGTTACTTCTGACCGTGATTCCTTATCTTCTGTAAGGTTCAACTTATTGCCAGATACATTAATATTGTCCGTAAGTGTAACATTAATTTTTAGATATGTTTTAAAATTTTTGTCCACACTTAGGCTTTTTTGGGATCCAGATGGGCTCATCGTTCCCTTTCGGAACTTGGGCTCATGTCAAAATTTTTTCGAAAATTTTTTCTTTTGAATTATTTTTCGAAATTTTTGTAATGGATTATATTATTATTATGTATCTTTGTATTTTCAAGGGCTAGTGCGAGTACTACGGCTGTTTAATATTTTTAGCTCACCTGACTTTCAGTCAGTAGAGCTATAGTGATCACTCACCGTCCGTCGTCCGTCGTCGTCCGTGAACATGGTGTTTGCATCTTCTCCTCCCAAACCGCTGAACCAATTTAATTGATATTTGAGATAATAGTTTGTTATGACATCGCATTTGGATTTTGTTCAAATCAAGTTGCCTCGCCCATGGGTAGGGCCACACCCAAAAAGTGTGCTGAAATCTTAAAAAATCTTCTTCTCATGAACCAGCAGTAGCAGAGACTTGATATGTGGTGTGCAGCTTCCTTTTGAGGTGTAGACTCAGATTTGTTCAAGAGAAGTTTGTGGGGCTATACTTGGCGTCGTAATGGGAGGAGAAAGAATATTTGCCCCTCCCAAAATTTCTATTTTTCAAACCGAGAGGCAAATTGTGACCAAATTTGATATGAGGGCTTATTGGGTCATAAGTACTTAATTTTTGCCAAAAAATTTTTTCCCGTTGCCCCATGGGGAGCGCAGGAGCTAAAAATAGAAAAAAATTAAAACGCCCATATCTCCAAAACTCCACGGCACTGAGAATTCTTATTTGATGTGAAGCTTCCTTAGGACCAACAGAATGGAATGGTCAAAAAAAATTGCCATCGGTTTTATCATGGGGTACTTTTTGGGGACTTTGAAAAAGTGCTGAGTCAGCATTTTTTAACACTGTGGGTAATGGGAAAAACATATAAGACTACTTTTCTCCCAAACCACTGCTCCAAAACCTTTCAGAGTTCACATATAACATCTTTGGAAGATTGTTTCACATATTTATTGAAATCAATTCCCTGGGTCGATATTTGGGCTCTCAATTGGAGCCCAAATGTTTAAATTAGTGCAGTATGAGGAGTATTTTTTAAAAATCTTCTTCTTCAGATCTACCAATAAGAATCTTTTGATATTTGGTATGCAGCATCCTTAGAGGGGTGAGATTCAAGTTTGTTCAAGCCAAGTCCCTGGGTTCATATTTAGGTTGAAAATTTGGGGTCCCATTGCAGACTTAGAAATTTTGGACCAAAATCTGGAAATTTTTTTATGCGTTTCGGTCAATTTTAAGACCAAAAAAAAATTATTTTTTTTTACACTGAAAATTTGGGGTCCGGGTGAGACTTGGAAAATTTTGGACCAAAATCCAAAAAAAAAATTTTTGTATTTTATGCGTTTCGGTCAATTTTAAGACAAAAAAAATTTTTTTTTTACACTGAAAATTTGGGGTCCAGGTGGGACTTTCAAAATTTTGGACCAAAATCCGAATTTTTTTTTTGTTTTTATGCGTTTTGGTCAATTTTAAGAGAAAACATTTTTTTTTTTTTTTACACTGAAAATTTGGGGGTCCGGGTGGGACTTTGAAAATTTTGGACCAAAATCTGAAACTTTTTTTTTGTTTTTTATGCGTTTCGGTCAATTTTAAGACAAAAAAAAATTTTTTTTTTTTTTTACACTGAAAATTTTGGGTCCGGATGGGAAAATTTTGGACCAAAATCCTAAAAAAATTTTTTTTGTTTTTTATGCGTTTGGTCAATTTTAAGAGGAAAAAACAAAAAATTTTTACACTAAAATTTTGGGGTCCGGGTGGGACTTAGAAAATTTTGGACCAAAATCCGAATTTTTTTTTTTTTTTGCTTTTTATGCATTTTGGTCAATTTTAAGAGAAAAAAAAAAAATTTTTTACACTGAAAATTTTGGGTCCGGGTGGGACTTAGAAAATTTTGGACCAAAATCCGGAAATTAGTTTTTTATGCAGTTTAAGAAGAAAAAAAATATTGAGGCTGACAATATTTTGTTTGGGGAAAAAAATTTGTTTTTTATGCGTTTATCTCAATTTTGGGACGTAAAAGTGCAAGAACTGAAAATAGAAGGAAAATCCTGTGTATTGTGTGAGCACAATCGCTTCATCTTGTTGGTATATGCTTTTCTTAGGAGGGGCGTATGCAGCTTATTCAAGTCCCTGGTTTGATATTTAGACTACCATGTCAGGTGAGCGCCCGCAGGCCCCCTGGGGTCTCTTGTTTTAAATATGAAAGAATATTGTTCAAATTGTAAATCGAGGAAGTCTTCCTCCGATTCTCATGCTCATTGTATTTGCTGTAGTCAATGTACTCACACTAATTCTTGCTCAGTGTGTGCCAATTGGGATGACAAACGTTGGTGACATGTGTCACGGTATATTGTTAGTGGTGAGAGGTCCATGCCGGTCCTCTCGCCACAGGGTCACTCTAGTTTTTCAGTCTCTTTTTCAAAGGAACAAGAACAGGGTGATGTTTCCGTGATGTCTTCAGGAAGTGTACTTCCGTCGTCGCATTCAAATGAAGAGCTAGCGGCAAAAGTGCTCAAGGAAATTCAACAAGTGCCTAGATCCTTAGTAGGATTGACGATCTTGTCGCCATCTGGCTCGCCCAGTGAAGCTATCACTCGTAGATCGGGTGATGTGACGCCGGGTTCGTCCATTGCGGTCCAGGAGAGGAGAAGGGGTGTTGCGAGCACTATAATCTGGGGCCAGATGTTGTTGTACATAACATTCGTCAGTCGGAGCATACGTCCACTCCTCCTGCTCGGGACGCTCCATCGCATAGACAGCCGGGCTGTCTATTGGCTTCCTCTTCCACACGACCGCACCTTGGCTATGTGACCTCAGATATCCAGCCTGCTTCGCCGACCAAGGATTCCACGTCGACCAGGTCACTCCATCCAGTAGCCAAGGACACGAGGCCTTACCAGTCGGGATGTTCGCATAAAAGAATTATGAAAGAGCCACCGTCCCAGGAGCTTCCAGTGGCAAAACAACGTAAGACCACAGCTCCACAGGCCTCCGTGACGGACTTGCTATCACAGATAGCACAACTTTTTGCAGCAACCTTCGGAAACTCTTTCAGATCAGGAACTGTCTGAGGAGCTGGGTCTTTCAGAACAACATAAGGTGGCCGTAGATTTCATCCGGCAACACCTTCCAGAAGTTGTTCCTCCGGACCAGAGAGCTGCAATACCAGATAAGAGACTGATAGCGTCACTGGACACAGACTTTTTCGGCCGGGCTAAGGACGTCGCGCCTGAATTCCCAGCCCAGTCCAGGGCGTTCCGAGAGTTTCTCTGCATTTAGACAACCAGGCAGAAGATTTGGAGTTGTCATTGCCGGCGTCTATGTCGATTCTCTCCAGTACGTTGGAGACGACAATCTCGTCTAACAGAGCCAGTTTAGATGACTTATCTTACGCAGATCACCTTACCAGAGCGTTATCACAACATCTCGATGGTAAAGAATTCCAGGATGTTCAAACTTCCTTGAGAGTTCTTTCGAGGGCAATCGCATATTCCAAGTGTAAATCCGCCCTTTCAGTGGAAAATTTGGAGTTAGACTTTATGCTTCCCTGGCTTCATCGACGAGAGTGGATTCTAAGGTGAAAAACTCTCTTTAAGTCGCTCTAGTTTCAGGAGAGCTTCTCTTTGATTGTCAGCTTTCACTAATCTACAATCAGACTCTCTGCTCTTTAAGTCCGTTTAAAAAAAAATGGACTCAGCAGAGAGGAGTAAGTCAGGAACTTCTGGGGCGAGTACGTCCATGGGAAGTTCCTATAGAGGATCTAAGAAAGCCTCTATGTCTTACTCCAGAGACCGTCAGAGTAGCATACTCAGGGAACGTAATGCTGGCCGAGACAACCGGTCAGATGCCCCTAGGTTGACTGGTCGAAGTGCGGGTCGGGGAGGACGTAGTTTCTCCTCCCGCAAGCCGCACAGGTCCAGGAGGTGAAGGTCAGAACCTCTATTGCGCTTCAGTGGGCAGAATGTTGTCGAAATTCTTAACCAATTGGTTGTCAATTACGGACGACCGATGGGCTCAGGAGTTTATTTCGGAAGGTCTAAAACTGTCCTTCAGAGAAAAACCTCCATTAACACGAAGTCCACGATGGACTCAGCTTCCGTCAAACATTCAGAAGAGAGATTTGCTTCTATCAGAGGTGCAATCTCTTCTGGAGAAGAAAGCAATAGAGGTCGTAGAAAACCAGGAATCTCCTGGTTTTTACAGTCAGCTGTTCCTGGTACCAAAACCAGATGGCTTGTTCTGTCCAGTTGTAGATCTAATCTGGATAAACAAGCTGATCATGGCTTCAAAATTTTATATGGAGACCATTCGATCGGTGAGAGTGAGCATTCGAGTGAACGATTATGCTGCGAGCATAGATCTCAAGGATGCGTACTTTCACGTCATGGTACATCCGGCGTTCAGAAAGTACCTTCGCTTCGCTGTCTTAGGAATCGTTTATCAGTTCCGTGCAATGTGCTTCGGACTGAATCTAGCACCCTGGGCCTTCACTCGAATAATGAACTCGGTAATGACTCATTTCAGAGCTCATTCGTCTGTGGTAACGTTGGCCTACTTGGACGACATTCTTCAGAGGTATGGTGACAGATTAATGCTTTAGAACGATGTTCAGAGTCTGCTTCAACCGCTCCAACGTCTCGGTTTCATAGTAAATGAAAAGAAGTCGGATCTAGTTCCGTCCAAGTCGTTCATTCATTTGGGAATGAGCTTCGAGACGCACAATAATCTGGTTCATCTGCCGTTACCCAGAGCGAAATTAGTCAGTTTTTACACTCGCTTTTGTCTACACTCATATGTAGTAACAGCGAGAGAATTCATGCGACTGATAGGTTTGTGCGGAGCCTCCGCAGACCTTATTCCAATGGGGTACCTACGAACTCGTCCACTCCAGATATTTTTTACTCAGAATTGGAGTGTGAAGATTCATTCGCTCGAAACGAACAGCGTTGTGTCGAACCAAGTAAAACAAGAGATTCAGACTTGGGCAGATAATCAGTGGTTAACTCAGGGAGTTCCACTGCAACTGCCGGATCCGAGTTTACGATTATGATGGATGCGAGTCAAACAGGTTGGGGCGTAACTTTGAGCCCAACAGATTCGAGGTGCCAGGGTCTTTGGGATTCGCAATTTCTGAACAAGCACATAACATCAAAGAGATGATGTCAATTTGGCTTGCGCTATGTCATTGGATGAACATTATTCAGAATTCACATGTTCAAATTCTGTCCGGCAATTCGACAGTAGTAGCGTATATTCGGAACCAGGGAGGCACTCATTCCATTCCGTTGTTCAACTTAACGGAAAGAATCCTTCTGTTTGTCCTAGAGCATCAGGTTCTTCTGTCGGTCCGTCATATTCCGGGTCGTCTGACCGTGCTAGCGGACTCCCTTTCTCGGAAAGGTCATATGTTGCCGTCAGAATGGACTCTCAACAAACGAGTATTCAATCAGATCTGCTACCAATGGGATCGTCCGATGATAGACTTGTTTGCGACGCATCTCTCCAATCAATTACAGACGTATGTGTCGCCATAACTGGATCCTCGAGCGTTCGCAGAAGACGCTCTCTCGATCTCTTGGGACAGAATGATAGGATTGCTAAAAATCAAGCAATCTCACTGCAGGATTCTGTTGGTAGCATCTCTGTCACCCCAGAGACCATGGATAAATCTACTCAGGTGTCTGTTATGGGACATTCCTCGGAAGCTTCCTCCATGGGAGGACCTTCTTTCGCAGGGGAAATCGCGCACACTGCATCACAACCCGCAAGGTCTCAACCTTCACGTATTTCCGTTGTGTGGTCCTTCTTGCACAGCAAGCAATTTACAGGACGAGCAGTGGATGCAATTTCTAACTTTAGGAGGACCTCCTCTTCGCTAAATTACTAAGTGGAAGGTTTTCTCTCGTTGGTGTAGGGATCATTCTATTGATATCTATGATCTCTCCATTCCAGACATTGCTAATTTTTTATTCTACCTGTTTGACGAGATCAAACTGCAGCCAATAACTATTAAGGGTTATAGGTCTATGCTATCGGATACTTATGCTCATCATGATAGCTTACAAATTGGATCTAATGTCTCTTTATCTAAGTTAGTTAAAAACTTTTCGATAAATAGACCTAGAACCCTAAGGTTAATTCCTAAGTAGAATTTAGCTTGGGTTCTTCTGAAGCTAAAAGAAGTGCCATTTGAACCCCTGGATACGGTAGACTTCAAATTCTTATCTTATAAGACAGCTTTTCTCTTAGCCTTCTCTTCTGCTAGAAGTGTTAGTGAGCTTCATGCTCTATCTGTTGATGATTCTCACTATCGTAGTGTTGGTAATACTATTACTTTGACTACTAATGTTGGATTTTTGGCTAAGAATCAGGCTCCTAATAAGTACCCTGAGCCTATTGTTATTAAGGCTCTTCCGTCCTCAGATGGTCATAGGCCTTTGCTATGTCCAGTTAGAGCTATGCGTATTTGCAAACGTAGATCTGAGTTTATCAGAAAGGGACGAAAACGTTTCTTTCTGTCTCTGCTGCCTAATAGAAGGGACATCGCTGTCCATTCTATTTCCAGGTGGATTCAATTGACTATTCGTACTGCTTATGAAAAATTATCTTCTTCTCAGCAGTCTGTGCTTAAGATTTCAGCGCATAAAGTTAGAGCGCTGTCTACATCTTGGGCTTATGCTAATAGTATTGCTATTACTGATTTGATGAAGGCTGCATACTTGTCTCATCCTTGTACATTCACAAATTTTTACCTTAGAAATATTGAGTCTATTTCTGGCGACCTTCGTTGTTTAGGTCCATTATCTGTTGCTCAGAATGTCATCCACTAAACAGTTGCAACTATAGTTATGCAGGCTTTCTGTCCCAGCAGGAACTCTGTCCTGCTGCCATCTTCGTTCTTGGGTGATTGACCCAGAGCAAGGGGAAGGAGGGGGGGGGGGGGGGGGGAGGATGGTGTTCCCTTATATCACCTGCTTTATAGTGAAAAGCAAGGGAATACCTCCTCAGGAGTCAGTAATTCCGAGTCGGTGCTGGGATGGTTTTAAAGTGTAAAGTTTATATCTATCTCATTTATGTAATATTTTTAAAGTGTAGCTCGGTGTGAAGGATTTGTATATAAAATATACAATCCTCGGACACTTTTAAATGAGTATAAAGAGTCTCATTCTCTGGACTATATTTATTGGCTTTCCTTTAAAAAAATTAGTATAATGGGTTATACTGGATGTTAATAGAGATCATTGATGTTATTGTGCTCAATTACGGATTGGTAATGTGTCTTTCTTTTTTTGTATAAACAAGAAAGATATATGTAAATCCTGTTTCTCCTTTTCTCCTTGAGGGGATAATTCTGTTTATATGTAATTGAGCCTATTGGATTTTCCTTTATTTCCTAGGCCCTCCAGCCTTTTTTTCTATTCAGCTAAGTCTGGGTCATTGGTACAGTATAAATTTATGAAAAAATTTATAGTAATTTATATATTTTTTTATACTTACCAATGACCCAGACGGGGATGGCCCTCCCATGAGTTGGGAACTCATACCTCCCTGCTGATTATATAACATTTACCAGACACTGGTTGTAAAAATGAAGATTTGGCTCCAATTTCGGTACTTCCTGGACACTGCGCATGCGCAGAAGACAAAAGTATAGAGGACCATATAGGACATAGATTTTTTGGATTTTGATGCAAATTTGGGGGATTGGGGGTGCAAAATTTGTGTTTGGCCCTGAATTTTTAAGAGTTAGCACCAGCTAAGTCTGGGTCATTGGTAAGTATAAAAAATATATAAATTACTATAAATTTTTTTCATTTTTATACATTTTCACTACACTTTCACAGTTCATATTCTGTGGCTTTGTAGCTGTTCCTGGACAAGGCTTGGCTGCCTACACAGGCAGCCAAGACTTGCCCAGAGACAATTGCTAAGGTACTTGGAATGTAACTTTTAAATTTACCCAGAGACTGTATGTTGGGACACCTATTCTGGTGCAGAAAACAGTGATCAAAGTCTGTATTAAGCCTTGTCTGACCTAGAAAAAAGGGAGTCGTCTCTGAGATATATTTGACCCATTTTAGCATTAAAAGAGTATTTTATTGGGGACGTGGTATACCAACGTAAAGCTTAACGCCTTAGCTGTTGAATGACATCAATATCGTGACAACAAGTTCACTCATTTGGTTTTTTTTGTGAGTTTGAAGATTGTAGGTAGATATCTTCCAAGCCAGCAAGTTGTGTACCTTGTCTCTCTTATATACAGAATCATAGGAAAATACATTTGTCAAAAAACCTTCAAATACACCATTTTTCATGATCTTTGGCACATGTCGAACAACTATGATCAGCAATTGGCAAAGGTGACATCAACTTTAGATCATCATTTATGAGAACCAAAACTGGTTGAGTGCTAGAAGCCACTATCATGGCACCCCTGAAAAGTGCTGGAATCCACTTTAGTGTTTTCACACTGAATGCATCAGCTTGTTGTTTTCACAAAAGTAGAAGAAAAATATTTGTGTAAAATTGTTTTGTTACTATTTAGTGGAGGGTCCATGGGCACTCTCCAATAATTTGTAACAAAAAATATTTATAATCAGAGTCGTGTTATACTAAGGCTCCCCTTGCTGTTAGAATTGTATCTTTAAAAAAATTACTCAATGTTTCAAAGGGCCTTTGAAAAAAAAATTCAACACTCTACCAGTTAAAAAAGGGTTATGGTATTTTATTCCTATGGAATAGTTAAGTTTGTCTCTTTTTGGAGATCTCAATAAAGGGGGCTTTGATTGTATAGTGAACAAGTTAGCCCATTACTTGTCCTCATAGGATTCCCATAGGAATTCTGAGGCCTCTTCTTGGAGACCTCAATAAAGGGGGTCTTCATTGTATGCTGAACAATAGGAACTCAGAGAAGTGGAGCTGTCTTTGTTCACTGTGGCAGAGAAGTTTTGCATCATTGGTACAATAGGACCAGGTGACCAAAGCCTGGCATAGGATTCCTCTAAAACAGGCATCATAACTATAGATAAATTGCTGAACTTCATTTTATCCTGAAACTGCAATAAATAAATATCAGTGTACAAAGACCAGGAAATGGAGCAAATGTTTTTTACTGTGGTGAGAAAGACATGCTTTTATGAAAAAGGGGCCCAATGAGCAATGCCGGGGATGAGAGTCCTCAAAAATGCAGGACATAATTATAAATAATTGGCTAACTTGAATTTACACTTGAGGTATAGCCATTATGTTCAAAGTGATTTTAAACTCAAAGTAAACCAACAAAACAACCTTTAACAAACATCTGGGCCAAACAATCTGGTGCTACACACAAAATCCTCATTTTGTTGCTTTTTTTTTTAATTCTGATTCCAAAATGTAGCTTTTGTCTCTTCAGTGGAACGAGCTTAGTGAGTTTACTGCAATGAAGGGACATAAGCTTTGTTTTGGACCCGAAAGCCAAAAGATAAAATGTTCAAATTTTTCAAAGAAGTATTTTGTCCCTTGAGGTGCTCCTTTTTTCCTCATCTGGGACATATTGCATGTGCCCTTTCCAGTTTGTGCGAGGTGAAATATTAGTTAAGTTTATTATACGCTAAACGATAGATTATCGAAGGAACTGCGGAAAGATAGAAATCATATCCTCCACTGTGAAGATATAGAAATTTTCACTTTTGCAGTATCAGTCAAAATGGCGGCTTTCAAAGCATCACTTCAACGTGAATACGAACGAGTCAAATTATCACTGGAAATGATCAATTTGTTCTAAAAAATTATAATGCAAAGTAAATCTAGTGTTTTTGAGTGGATACAGATCATTTCTAGCAATAATTCAACACTTATTCACCTTGAATTGATGCATGAAACCTGTTAGTCCAAACATGGCCTGAAAGCCTGTAATATAAGTTTTGGGTTTGGTCCTTTCAAATGACATACCAAACCAAAGACTTATATTACGGACTTTCAGACCATGTTTGGACTAGAAACCCGCCAGCTGAATCAGATAGCAAGACACTTTCTGTTCCGAGTGTCGATCAAATCACTTCTGCGTATCAGTGATTCAATGCTCTGTTTACTTTCATGCATCAATTCAAGGTTGAAACTAGTGGAATTATCAGATTCTTATAAAAAGCGTATAATGAAAAGAAAATCTAGTGTTTTTGAGTAGATACTGAAAATTATCTCACTTGTGACCGAGACAAATGGTTATTTTCGCTCGCGCAAGCGCTCACGAAAAATAAACATTTGTCTCGGTCACTCATGAGATAATTTTCGGTATCCACTCAAAAACACCAGATATCCTCTATTTATCTGATATAGACATTTTGGGTTTGGAGGCTTCTAATACTACCACTTACATTATCATTCAAGTTTTTAGTAAGCTCTTCAAGCCCCTTTCAGTGAGGGACCGTAATTATACCCCCACTTTCGAAGAAAATGGGGGTATACTGGATTACATGCGTCCATCCGTCCATGTGTGAGTTCGTCCGAGAATATTCATAACTTTCATATCCTAATAACTTAAGTATTTATTACTTGTTTTAATTCATTTATGCTTCATCAGTGCAGCAATGCAGTGGGGGTATGAATTGTCTTTAGCAATAGCCCTTGTGTTTATTTTGGATTTGAAAAATGAAATGTTCATGTTATTTGCAATTAGATATTGGAGATGTTTTCTGCAGCTTCTGTTGGGTACACACGTAGGTTAATTGGGGAATTGTATAGAATGTGAATATCAATAACTGATGACACCAATCTACCTCAATGAATGAAACTTCCCTGATTTATAAGAATAGACAATGATTGTGATAATAAATTCTCTTCACCAAATTGTATTTTTCTGGTGACTTTTGCAAAGACCTTGTGTTGTTGAGGAGTACTTCTCCAAAGATGTTTGTCAAGCATTCACATATTAACCCTCTGCACACTGATGTTAAAATATCAGAGTGCCAAGCCACAAATTTTTCCCCAAATTCAACAAGGAATTTAACCAATTCATTCTTGTTTGACTCTGTCAAACAAGATTGATTTGATTAAATGCCTAGTTGCCTTGTGAGAATTTTAGCATCAGCGTGCAGATGGTTAATTTATAACTTGACAAGCCATGGATGAATTGCTGACAGTTCTTAGTTAACCCATCGAATACTGCAGTCTGTGTCTTCAGTCCAGGTATGTGAAGGATCTGCTTTTATAATTTTACTGGTTCAGTTCTTGAAGCCCAAATTTGGGTTTTGTTGGAAGCTTGCCTTTGGAATTACAGCATCTTTTATGTACTTGATATTGATATATGTAAAGGTAAGCTCTGTATGTGGAACCTCTGTGAAGTGGAGCAGTTACCGATTAGTGTCAAAGACAAGTTTTGTTTTATGTCTTACCAGCACCTGACATGTGAGGTCTCTTAAGACAGGCAGCATAGGTGTGAGCAATTGGCTAGACTCTACTTTGTTTGTGTATCACAGTCATGATAGAGCTATAGAGGCAAAAGGGACCTTAAACACAAATAAATAAAGCAGTCAATAACCATAAACATTGTTTCATGAATAATTATCTTAAATTTATTTGAGAGTGCCACTTGGTGCTTTCAAATTAATAGTTAAAAAAAAAAATTATGGACCAAGTATTTTTCTCAATTTAGGTAACTATCAATGTTGACAACTGATGATATTGCAAATTCAGATGTTATTTATTTATTTATTGGTGTTTAAGGTCATATACTTATGCACAATGGCTAATCATGACCGAGACAGTTTTATGGGTGGAGAAAGCCGCAGTACCCAGCGAGAAGCCCTGAGCAACAACGAGCAGCTGCCAGCTCCCCAACATCGTAACTCCACACTGCAGCACAGGCAGGGTTAGATTGGTTGAAGACATGCGTACCATCGATGTGCAGTACGTCTTGGTACACGGCGTCATTGTGCCCCCTTGTGGACAATCGGGGTTAAGTGCCTTGCCCAAGGACACAACACGGAAGTCCGAATTGATTGCTCAGACGGTCACTCAGTCAATGATTAACTGGGCTCGACGTTGCTTAACTTCGGTGATCTGACGAGAACCGGTCACCACAATGCCACTATGCCCCCAATTCAGATGTTAATCCTTTACCTAACATATTGTTCATATTGGAACAAATTTTATAAGATCGATCCAGCCTCTGAGGGTCATGAATTATGTTTCAGAGGCAAAAAATGAAAAAAATAATGAAATTTGAATGTCAGTTATTTACAGATAGTGCTGACCTGATATGGCCATAAAGCTGGTGAAAAGGTTTTAATCTAAAATAGTGTGAAATAAGTTGTTGAAAGGCATTGCAGTAAATTTGTAGGGTGGACATTCACATCTTGAATATGAATTTGTACATTTCATGCTGTTGGGCTAACATGGAACATACAATTTTGTAAAATCATGGTAAAAAATTGTTGAGTAAAGTTTATAATTTCCCAATTTCAGTACAGTATGTGGAGAGTTCCTTGTGGGAACCCTGGGAAATAGAGCAGTGATTGTTTGCTGTGGTAGACCAATTTCTACTTGTAAAATGGTACCTTGTCACCAGTGTCTGGCAGCTGGGGTGCATGTACACGATAGTAAGCAGTAGAGGTATAAACGGAGGGCTGTACTTGACTTTACACTTGTGTTTTAGTCGTGATGTAGCCATAGATGCTGAAAAAGACATTAACCCTTAAAGCCTCAGATTAATTTTTACAATAATTGTTACCTTACATATATATACACTGCTGCAGATGACCTAACAGTGGATATACATCATTGTTGGCTGCCTGTACAACAAGGTTACAAATAATTACATTACTACTTCATTCCTCTGTAGTGTTAACTAGCCATAGATGCTTTATAAATCCTTTTTTTAAACAATCTTGTCTGGTGGGAACTTCAGGCCCCTTGGGAGACTCTTGTTTAATTTTTGCCTCAAAAACCTAGCTTATGAATTCTCAAAGGACAAGTCCAGAGATACCCTGTTGGTCAAGTTTTTTTTTTTTGGCAAAAGTTTTTAATTATCCAAGAAAAAATATTTGCAATGTCATATTTGCAGTGTATAATATTACAAGATTTTTATTCAATTAACAGCTGTTTATTCTTCAACCTTACTCTAACGGTATATATAAAATTTACACTATAAGGATGGTATATTGTTTGGTGCTTGAAAATTCTATTCAATTACCAGGGTTATTCAATTAAGAGATATACAATTAAGTGGGCTTCACTGCATTAAAAGCAACAGTGAGAGAAAAGGATTCTCAATGTATAATCTGTTCTAGTAGGATTAAGATATCCAGGGAAAAAGATATTGTGGTACACAAGTTTTCTACCAGTTAACTCAGCAAAGATGTGACAAATAGAACTTTTCCACTGAGAGCAGGAATAAGAAAGCAATAAATTTTTGTTTCCACAAGAAGTGGGGTAGTGCTTATCTCAGGATGTCTATCACAGCTTTACTGAAATGACATAACTTTATAACCAGTGTATGTGGTACTAGTCAAACTGCTGCTATTAATCATGTCAACTGAATTTTAAAGTAAATGTTTTCTAATAAACATACTGACTTTTGTTCAGTGTGTTATTGCAGGTTTTCTCAGAAAAAAATGAAATTTCGAGAAAAGGTTGAGTGTTATTTTTTTCTTATGAGTGTAATAATCTACCATTACACACCAATCAAGAGTCTATGTTTTTGTCATATCCTGAATGTACATTAGAAGTAATTATTTAACTCTTTATCCAACACATGATATAAAAATTTGTTATTATTTTGTTCTTCAAATTTTTCAAAACATTTCAACAAAATCATATAATGTCTCCCCTCAAGCTCATTCCAATGAGGAGATCACATGATAGGATTTTGCTTAAATTGAAAAAAAAACTCAATTGGTAAGTTTGTAAATTACACAAGCAGATATGGTCAAATTGTTAGATAAAGGGTTAACCACATAAGTTATAAATATAAAGATGGCTGTTATTAACAAACAAATCTAAGAATAGGAATTGTCTTCTTACCAGTGATTCCATCAACCAGTCTCTGTTGAATTTCTCATCAAATACAGCAGTCAAGACTTGATGTGATAAATTAAAGAAAATATTTAGCACCTTTAAAGTTAATCCTTTACCTAACATGAAAAGCGGGGGCATGGTGGCTCAGTGGTAGACTGTTGGACTTCTATGCTAGAGGTCCCGAGTTTGATCCCCGTCCGTGACAACCTGCGTTGTGTCCTTGGGCAAGGCACTTTATCCTGTTTGCCTACATGGGGGAATGATGACTCCGTGTACTAAGGCGTACAGCATGTTGATGGTGCACAAGTCTTTAACCGCTGTAACCCTGTTTGAGCAGAGCTTGAACAGAGTTAGAATGTTGAGCTGACAGTTGCTTGTCGATGCTCGGTGCTTCTCTCTGGGTACTCCGGCTTCCTCCACCCGTAAAACTGTGACGTTCACGATTAGCCATTGTGCATAAGTATGTGACCTTAAACACTACTAAATAAATAAATAATAAATAACATGAAAAGCAGATGACACTTGTAAAAAAAATTCTTGAATAACTAATTTTTAGCTCAACTTTGGCGAAGCCAAATTTGAGCTTTTGCCATGGCCCGCCATCCGTCTGTCAACAATTGGATACGGCTCGGGCTAGAGGCCGTATTTATGAACTGATCTTTACGAAACTTCTTGGGTACCTTTGTTATGACTGTGGGACGAGAACGAGTGTTTTTGGGTGCAGTCCAAAATTAAAGATGGCTGCCAGCCGCTATTTTGTACCGACGATGCAGAAATCCAGAAACCTGTTTTTTGTACAGAACTTCCATATGAAAGCTCTGATTTGAATAATTTTTGGTATGAATGTTTAGTACCATGAGATACATCACATATCATACAGGTTTTTTTCTCGTGCTTAAATTATGCAAATTAGACTAACTTTGATTTATTTATTGTTACTTTCAGCACTGTCAGTGCAAATGCCAATACGGCTTGGGCTAAAGGCTGCATTTATGAACCGATCTTTACAAAACTTCTTGGGTACCTTTGTTATCACCGTGGGACGAGAACAAGTGTTTTGGGGTCTGGTTTGAAATTCAAGATGGCCACTGGCAGCCATTTTGTTCAAAATTACAGGCAATCAGATTTTTGCGCAGAACTTCCACATGAAAGCTCTGATTTGAATAATTTTTTGTATGAATGTTTAGTACCATGGGATACATCACATATAATACAGGTTTTTTTCTCGTGCAGAAATTATGCAAATTAGATGAACTTTGATTTTTTCAGTGCTACTTACACACAGTAAGTACACATGTCAATACGGCTCGGGCTAGAGGCTGTATTTATTAACCGATCTTCACGAAACTTCTTGGGTACCTCTGTTATCACCTTGGGGCGAGAACGAGTGTTTCTGAGTGCGGCCCAAAATTCAAGATGGCTGCCAGTGGCCATTTTGTACCGAAATTAGGTCTAATCAGTTTTTTGTACACAACTTCTATACGGCTCAGGCAAGAGGCCGTATTTATGAACCGATCTTTACGAAACTTCTTGGGTACCTTTGTTATCACCATGGGATGAGAACGAGTGTTTTGGGGTGTGGTCCGAAATTCAAGATGGCCACCAGCAGCCATTTTGTACCAAAATTAGTGCAATCAGTCTTTTGTACAGAACTTCTGTATGAAAGTTCTGATTTGAATAAATATTTGTATGAATGTTTAGTAAATTGGATTACATCACATACAGGGTTTTTTTCTCTTGCAGAAATTATGCAAATTAGATGAATTTTGATTTATTTATTGCTACTTATAAACTGTGAATGCACATGTCAATACGGCTCGGGCTAGAGGCTGTATTTATCAACCGATCTTCACGAAACTTCTTGGGTACCTTTGTTATCACCTTGGGACGAGAACGAGTGTTTCTCAGTGTGGTCCAAAATAAAAGATGGCTGCCAGTGGCCATTTTGTACCGAAATTAGGTCCAATCAGTTTTTTGTCACAACTTCTATACAGCTCGTATTTATGAACTGATCTTCACGAAACTTCTTGGGTACCTTTGTTTTCACCTTGGGACAGGAATGAGTGTGTTTTGAGTGCCTTTGTTATCTCTGTACTATGAGAACAAATATTTTGGGGTTCAGTCAGACCCTCTCTGGGACTCAAAAGATTTCTTTTCTAGTTTAGCATCTGACAGTCACCCACCTTTACAATACTTTACCTATACATTTGTTACAGGCTACGGTCAGTATTTATGTACAGACTGTTACAATACTTTATATGTACCTTTGTTATCAGATCATTACCTAGATGTTTGTGATTGCTGTGTCACATACTATACATGTACATGTCTTGACAAGTTGAGCTACAGTGTCATTGACACTTTCATTTTCATTTTTTGTCTCTAAAACATAAGTTCATAAAAAATGAAAAAAATAATGAAAATTAATTGGCGATTTTTTGGAATAGCTCTGGCCGGATTGGGCCTTTATGTTGGGTAAAGGGTTAAAATGAAACTTTTAGGCAAGATTAAACTTCTGAAATGATCAGTGGTGGCATGTGTTAGTTTATGCTCTTTGGTTAGTTCTTGGTTAGCATGTGATAATGGAAAGCAAAAGCATTTGTTCCATGCATGAACATTCCTTGAATGCAAGAAGGTGCCATCTGCAATGCTTTGGTGTTGCCTTGTTACACACCTGGGATAGTATGTTGTTAAGGATGGGTGGCATCAAAGAACATGATCGTGGAATTTATTTAATGTTATTGTCTAATTGGATGTCTTAAAGTATTACATGAAGTATGTGCTTGAAGTGTTATTAACCCTTGCCCCAACGTAATGTCAAATCCGACCAGTGCAGTTCACAAAAATCCATTTTCATTATTTTTTGTCTCAAAAACATGGCTTATGCCCCCTCATTGGAATGAGCCCAATGAGTGGGCATAAGCTATGTTTTTGACATAATAAATAATAAAAAAAATTAATTATTCAAGAATTTTATTTTCTGCCTTTTTTAGTCATAGTTAAAGGGTTAAATACCATTTGATAAGTATCATTGGATTGGGGTTGAGAAACAAGAAGTACATGTAGATTGGTCTGTCATATTGTTTGTTTCAGTCATTTCTCAATCGTGGCAGTTTGTATCCTATTTCTCAATAATGAAACAGTTTTGAAGAAATGGAGGCCGTATTGTACTCATCCATATGTCAGCCCAGCTGGCTGCAATTTTTGTGTTGGGAAATTCTCCATTCATGAACTGATATTGATGAAACTTCTCAGACATGACCACTAATCTTTCCAAATTTTCAATGTGCAAAGATTCGAACCAAGTTATCTTCCCATGAACTTACAAGTTTTTATGTAGATTTCAATATTAGATTCTTGTGTGTGCAGCTGCTCATACATTTATGAGTCCATTTTGATGAAACATCCCAAAAATGACCATTAAACAAATGAATATTCGCATATTTCAGAACTTTTAAACTGTGATAATTCTACTCAAGTTAATCTCCTTTTGAATTTATATTTATTACAGGCTTTTGTTTGAAATTCTGTATCCAAATCCTAGATGGATGATTTGATTTGGAATGAAACTCTTTTACCCTTAAGGGCCTGGAGATTTTTTCCATTTTTACTTGACTTTGACATCCTACATCCTGTGGCTTGCAGTTGTTTTATGCAAGGCATGGCTGCCTATTTAGGCAGCCATGATTTGCCTAAAAGCAACTGTCAAGTTACTTACAATTTGAGTTGTGAGATAACCCAGAGACAGCATGTTGAAGCACCTGTTTTGTTGCAGTAAAAGTGATCAAAGTCAGAATTATGCCGTTAAGGGTTAAACTTGATGACTTGCAAGTGGACATGTGATTATTCACAAATCTTTAAGGTGGGACAGTTTTAACAGTTGTCTCCAAAAAGTAGAGCAATGCTTGTTCACTGTGGTAAACAATTTCTGTTTACTGGTAAAATAGGACCTGGTAACCAATACCTGAGGTGGCAGTTACTCTAAACAGTGCAGCTTGAGTATAGACGATTGGCAAAAATTGAATTTATACTTGTCTTGTGGTCAAGATACAGCCATAGATGCTGAGAGTGGCCTTAAAAACTATTAATTATTACACATCCATAAAACCCTTGTGTTTAACGGACTCGCCGCTATGACATAAATGTTTCTGTATTCAACTGGTGATATACAAGCCAGAACTTTTTTCCCAGCACCGTTTATACTAGTTCTTTTCCTGTTGAGTCATCAGTTGCACTTCGAAACTTTCCAAATTTCATTATACAGTTATCAATCATCTGTCACGTAGTGTGAAAATGAAACATACAAAGCAAAATCAAGTCGGTTCGCAAAACATTTAGTTAACTAAAAATGAGAAAATATTTCCAACCACAACATTAACCCAGTCCCATGGCTGTCTAGTCTGCGGATCCCGTAAAATCTAAATTGGTCAAATTTATTTCAGTAAATCTTCGGACATCTTGACATGCTTTGAACTTCTTTTAAAAAACTTTCTCCCAGCTGTTTTGCAAATCTGCCCAAATTTCTACTTATATTTTTACAAACAGTAATAGCCACCAAATGGTAAGGCATGAATAGACACCAGCCAAAGAGAAACAGAGATACAAATTTCAACAAACATGCTCAATAGAAAAGATAACAAATGTAATGTAGACTGGTTCCCAAAAGGTTGTTTTGATTTTTTATCGATCTATTTGATCAGTACAGCTTCAAACAAAACAAACAGACTCTTCACCTTTGGGTTTAAACATCAGAATTAAAATTTGTTTATTTAAATGAATTTTAATGCATGTGATGTGTAATAAACACAGACCGTGATTTGTCTTTCAATCGGTGGGTGTTGTACATAACGAGTTGGAATGGCATAGCCATATTTCACGAGAGCCGTAGGCTCAAGCGAAATATGACTATGCCATTCCAATGAGTTATGTAAAACACCCACCGATTCAAACACACACCACATTCTGTCTATCTATATCTCTGCTTGAACTTAGATTTAATATAGATTTCTATGTGAATTCTTATATGTGGAACCCCTCCAACATTTATAACTGATTCTGCTGAACCTTCTCAAGACATGCTGACAGGCAAGTAAATGTATGCGTATTCCAAACTTTTGAAGCTCCACATTGATAGATGCATTCTTGAAAGCCATAATTGGGGGTAATAGTCACCTTCACTGATAGTTCTAGTTTAATTTTTGTTTGAAAAACTTTATGATCAATGGAGATCTTTATGGAATATTATTGTTGAGTTTAACCAGTATTATTTCTCATTCAGTCAGAATCCAAGTTTTTACATGCAATATGGGAGGTGTGGAATTAACCATCTACCTAGCATAACAAGAGTTGACTGTTACATTATCCTGAATACAATTTTGTTTTCATCTTTTGTTTCCAAAACATTGCTTGTGACCCCCCCCCCCTATGGAGAACTGATTCCAATGAGGGGGCCATTGCCTATGTCTTGATAAAAAAGTTGGAAAATTTACCAAATTTTAATTGTGATTTAAAATCCTTTTAATGTCATGCCATGTTAACCCTTTACCCAATGCACATGATATCAAAATGAATTATTTTAATTATTGTTTTTTTAAATGTTTCAAAAAATTCCAATAAAACCATATCATGTGACCCATCATTGGAAAGAGCTTGTTCCAATGACAGGTCACAAGATATAGTTTTGTCAACATTTTTTTAAAAATATATTTTTTTCAACTGCTTAATTTGTAAATTACGTGGGCAGGTGTGGCCAATTCGTCAGGTAAGGTGTTAAAAGGTTCATTATTGAATTAATTTTGAATACTCATTAAGTACCTCCTAATTTCATCACATACAGAAAAAATGGTAACCTCAGTTTCAAGTTGCATTTTCTTGCAAAATTTCTTTTTTCATTTTGTTGGGAGTCTGCCCATTGACTTTCTTCAGGAAATGAAAATAAAATTCATTGTTATGAATAGAAATTTGGATGAAGTGATATGAGTACCGAGAGGATGAATTATACATTACCTCCCTCCACATTGATGTTGAAATATGAAATAAAAATTTCAAGAAGCAAATTTTTTTCAAAATGGAACTAGGAAATGAAACAATTCAGTCTTGAACTTTGTGAAACCAGATTGAAGTGGTAAAATTCCTAACTGCCTTGTGAAAAAAAAAATTTCTCCTTGAAATTTTCATATTTCAACATTAATGTGCAGGAAGTGAACTCCTTCAGGTGCTGTGTTCCATTATAGAATAGGAACATGATCTTTGGTATGTATCTTTGCTCTTGCCATTATGTGAAACACTTTTAGGAAGGTCTCAGAGCCCTTCTCAACAGTGTCCCACAACAGCATATCGCATATCAGAATAATAGAAAAAACTAAGGAAGATATTGAACATCACTGATCATATTTGCATTGGCACGAAAATAATTCAAGCCCAAAAATGTGTCTTCAGCAATCTTTATTCTAGCAGGCCATTAGATGGGACAAATTTGGGGACATCACAGACTTGTCAAGTCATTTGCTGTCCAACCCAATTAAAGAAACTGTTTTGTAATACTGATCACCTGAAAATTCTGTTTTTTGGCTTCTTGGGGTTGTGTTGGGGCTTCAGAATATCTGTTAACCTGGCATGGCCTAAATCCAACTTTGTTCACTTTTTACTGCAATGGAACAGACGCCCCAGTGTTCTGTGTCTGTGCAAAGCCAAAGGTGGATTATAAGTGCCTTGGGAGTTGTTTCTAGGCAAGTCTTGACTGCCTCTATAGGAACAACCTCAAAAAGTCACAGGATGAAGGCTGTTGTTTTGTATCAAAAAGCAATAAAATTTACAATCCTCTCCATCTCAGGGTTACCCCCCCCCCCCCCCAAAAAAAAAAAGAAAAACAAAAAAACCCAAAACATACTATACTAGGCATTATTCCCTCTAATTTGCTAACATTTCTGGTGTGAGTTCACTTGAATTTAAAGGCCCAATTCCAGATCCAGTGCAATCACAGTATTGACATTGACTTCATGAAATGTGAAAATCTATAACATGTTTACCCTTTACCTATCATAATGACCATATCTGGCTAGCGCTATTCACAAAAAAAAAACTAGTCAAATTTTATGGCACATCTTTAAGAATTATCGTCCAATATATATCAAATATCACACAGATGATAAAATTAATTGAAGGTAAATGTCCTGGAATGTGGTTGAAAGTTTTTCATTTATTTATTGGTGTTGTAACGACACTTTCGTATTGGACAGTTTTACATGTTGAGGAACTCCGAGTGAACCACTGGACAGTGGCGAGCAACTGTCCTGACTCCACACCTGTCGGGTTAGCATTGATTGAAGGCAAGTGCATCATTGACATGCAGTATGCCTTAGTACCAAGTGCCACTGTGTCCCTACATGGGCAATCAGTATTAAGAGCCCTGTCCAAGGGCACAAAACAGTTATCACTGGTCAGGTTTGGAGTCCAGTGCCCTGAGCCACTGCCCTCCTGAAAATTCTCAATAAAAGCCCTGATTTTTTTTTCTTCCAGGCCTGTATGAACCCTGTCAGTTTGATATCCAACTTAACCATTTTCAATAATGTTTCGATGACGATGCAGCTGTCTCCATTTGCAGATTTGAACACAAGATCCTCCAGAACTTACTTATTTAAAGATGCTTAACATAAACTTGTAATCTGCTTCGTATTTGTTTAAAATATTTTCTTTCACTCTTGTGAAGCAGCCATGATCAGATTTGATGAAAATTTCATACAAATATAACTTTATTGGTCAAAAATTTTCAAGGAAAAATTTGATAAAAGGGCCCAAATTCCATTTCTTCTTTGCTTTCCTGTGCAGGAATATACTCTAACAGCATGCAAAGATTTAAACAGGCTAATTGCATTTGACCATTACTGTTTTATTAGCTCGCCTGAATTTTGCTTTACACCATTTCACCTCTGAAATAGGCTTGAAGCCAGAATTCCCCATGGAAACTATGAAAGGGGGATCAGTGCTGCTTTACTGTTGTAAACATGTTCTGTTTTACTGGTAAAATAGGAACCAGTAACCAGTGCCTTGGGTTTGTATCCTTTTACATAGGCAGCATAGTTTTAAACAACTGGCTAACCTTGAGTTTATAGCTGTTTTGCACTCATAATATAACTAAAGATGCTGAAAGTGGCCTTAATAGTAACTAGAATCTTTTATTTTTGTCTCCGGAGCATAGCTAATAACCTCATTCAGGAATAGGGAGCTCCGTGGTTAGAGAATCAGATTTTAAACCAAAAAAATTGACTGTTTGATTCTGACCGGCGGTAATTGCAATGTGTCATTGAGCAAGAGATGCCTAATCCACATTGCCCATGTGGGGGAACAGTTGCACTGTGTACATAGAGGATATCTGCGCTGTTTTAGTGAATATCGAGAATTATCTCATGAGTGTGGATCTGAAAGTTTTATTTTTATAATACTTTCAGGTCCACACAAATGAGATAATTCCCAGTATTCACTAAAATAGCGTAGATTTTCTTTTTATTGTATACTATGTGACATTTTACTGTGCAGTATTCAGCCCAATTTCACTGCAAACATGTACATTTCAAAACAATAACAAAGATCAGCTGATTGTTCATTCAAGGTGACGTTCAAGGAGACATCATGCACCGAAGCGTAACGTCATTTAGGAAGCTACTGAAACCATTCATTGTGTGGACCTGAAAGTTTTATTTTTCACTCGTGCAAGCACCCATGAAAAATAAAACTTTCAGGTCCACACTCGTGAGATAATACCTGATATTGACTAAAATAGAGTACATTTTCTTTTTTATTATATGCTACGAGACATTTTATTGCACAATATTCAGCCCAATTCGACCTCAAATGCATACATTTCAAAACAATAACAAAGATCAACTGATCAGTCCTTCAAGGCGACGTCATGAGCTGAAGCTTGACATCATTTAGGAAGCTACTGAGGGATATTTCTCTATCCATCGAGTCAGTGGATATCGAGAAATATCTTAAATAATTTGCGATAATTCACATGCTAGCATACAATAAAAAGGAGTACTGCATGTTGATGGTACACATGTTTTCAACTAACTTTTGCTAACTCTGCTTGTGCCAGGTTTGTTACGTTGGAGAGTCAGACAGTTGCTCAGTTCTCTCTGGGTACTCTGGCTTTCTCCACCTTTAAAACTGTCCAGCATGATGTGAACTAGGTGCTTAAAGTGTCATTAAAGCCCACTAAACTTACTAACATTTAAAAAAAAAAAAGCATAGGAAGTCTTTGAAAAATATAGTTATGTAAAGTTGCTAGGAGGGTGTTTGAAAATGCTCTTGGAAAATAAAAAAAAAAATTTCACTCAGGTGTGTATGAACTCTTTAGGGGGCACGGTGGCGTTATGGTAACCGGTTCTCAGCAGATCACCGAAGTTAAGCAATGTCAAGCCCAGTTAGTCCTTGGATGGGTGACCATCTGAGCTATCGATTCGAACTCCCACATTGTGTTTTTGGGCAAGGCACTTCACCCCGATTTCCACATGGGGGCACGATGACGCCGTGTACTAAGGCATACTGCATATCAATGGTGGGCATGTCTTCAACCAATCTAACCCTGCCTGTGCTGCAGTGCGCAGTTACAAAATTGGGGAGCTGGCAGCTGTTCGTCGTTGCTCGGTGGTTCTCTCCAGGTACTCCGGCTTCCTCCACCTGTAAAACTGTCACCGATGCAATATGGCCTTGGCTGTTAAAGTGTCGTTAAACCTTAATATATAAATAAATAAACTCTTTAACTAACAGAGATGCAGAAAGAGTCATTGCATCATAAAACAGGCTTCCCATAGTGCTAGAAATGATTGAATTTTGCAGAAGGTCTTGGAATATCATGGAAATCTGAACAATGGAGTGATAGTCCAAGGAATATGTTGAAGTTTGTTAGAATAATACTTAATAATATTAGGCAGGTTATGATTTTCAAGAAATGTCCTATTGAGATCTATAATTAATTATTGTTATAATTATCCGAACCATTATATAAGGATTTGTTCACATCCACCCAGCACTTCATACTGTATTTGTCATTAAAATTTTACGTTTCCAATTTTTTACTTCAAAATTATTATGGTATGATCTCTCATTGGACTCAGCTCAGTGAGCTGGTTCAGTGAGGGGTCAAAACTTTCAATTTGGAAACAAAACATGATGCTCCAAGTTAATGATTTAAATAGGTTGTTTCTTTGACATAAATCTGTTGTCATGAAAATCATGGAATTTCATACTTCCCTGTGGGATAAACAAGTACTGCTTTAATAGTAATATAGGACTTGGAACCAATGCATGGGGTGGATGTTCTCTAAAATGGGCAGTATCTTAGTATAAATGATTGACTTTACACTTGACTTCATCAATTTGTTGCTGTCATGATATGAGGCCAAAGATGTTGAAAGTGATCTTAAACAAAAATAAATAAATAAATATGGAATTTCATACACGATTCCTGGTAAGTCATGAAATTTCACCCAAAAAATAAACTTATGAAAAAGCATGGACCTTCGTGTTCAGAAAACATATGGAATCCTAGAAAAGATTTGAATGAGAATTAATGCAAGTTTGTTTTCTTTTCAGAACTAAGTAATCATGTTATTGTTTTCTACCTCAATAGCAGAGTAATTTAGAGCAGCTAAATTAAATATGAATTGTTATCCTAGAATAAACTTAACCCTTAGGGAAAGGACAAGTGTCCTGAATTTCCACCAGCCCACGTCTCTATACATCCAGTGGCTTAGCAGTGATTCCTAGTCAAGTCTTGGCTACCTGTGAAGACAGCCAAGACTTGACTAGAAATTACTGGTTAGGTAATTTTTTTATTGTCAGCAGGACCTCCTCATGTTGGCATATTAAGGGCACCCTTTCAGAGGTCGTAAAAGTCAGAAATAGGCCTTTAAGGGTTATTTCTGTTCACAGTATTTTTCTTTCCTTCTCTGTTAGCCAAAAACTTTTTCTGTGAAGTTTGTACAGAATTTGTGGCGTTGACCCCCTTTTGGTGGCGATAGCTCAATATATATTTCTTTGCAGATTAAATTTTTAGAGTTTAGATCATTCAGATATTAAATACAAATACCTAGTGCTCCAATTAATTTGTTATTGGTTAATAGTATTTGCCTGTAAATTGCATATTTTTTCCAGTGTTAATCTATTTACCTTACAAGGCATGGAATGTGACTTTTTGGATTGTACACTGGTTATAGAAATATTTGTGTTCACTGACTGTTTTGTGTTTTCTTGAAATATGCGGAAAATCTCAGATTTGATGTTTTGTGAGTCTGACATGCTAACCATTGAGTTCCTGTGCCTTCAGTATGTATTTGATCATATGACCCTCATACGATGCATATGACTCAGTAACCAATAGCTGGGGTGTAAGTCTTCCGAAGTAGACATCACTCACATGAACAACTGGCTATACTTGACTACATAGCTGTGTTGCAGTCATGATATAGCCTGAATGAGACCTTGAACACCAATTAATAAAGATGCACATGTGCCATGAGCATGCAGTGTTCAATTTATGAACACAGGTAACAGACTTTTTTTACTGTGGTACATGTAAACAAATTCTGATTGACTTGGTTTGGAGTAATTGAAGTCTGATAAATAACATAGTGTATTTGCAAAAACTTTACATGAACCCTTTGGACACTGAGGTCAAATTTTGAATCAAGCTCTGTCAAACAAGATTGAATTTGTAGCTCTGTCAAGATAAGTTTGATTTTATTGCTCTGTCAAACAAAATTGAATTTGTTAAATGCTTAGTTGCTTTATGGGAAAAATTTGCTGCTTGTAATATCAGTGTACAGAGTTAAAGCATATATCTCTATCAATGAAAGAAGCTACTAAAATACTGATATATGATATTCTGGGCTGCTTATCCCTTCATTATAAATCAGTCAGATAGTTCCAGTACGAGACAAAAATTGTCATTTATTGTTTTGGTTTTGTGGGGTTTTCCCTTCCAAAATATAGTTGTGAGCTTTTATTGGAATGAGCGTATGAGAGGTAGGATCACTTTGATTCATTTGTTATTGCACTGGACTTGAGATGAAAGGTTTTGGGTTCAATCCTAACCCTCCCATGGAGAACCCTGTGAAGTGAAGGAGTTCTAGTTTAATGTGGTAAACAAGCTTGATTTTATTTGTAAAATAGGACCCAGTAACCAATGCCTGGGGTGGAAGTTGGCAACATGGGTATAACAGATTGGCTGGACATCACTGTATATCTGTGTTGCAGTTAACCATTGTGCAGAAATATGTGGCCTTAAACACCAAAAAATAAATAAGTAAATCTATCCTGACCTAGGGAGTGAAGTGGCTCTCTGGTTAGATCATTGAAGTTCAAACAGAAAAGTTCAGGGTTTGATCCTAACCAGCGGTAACTTTGTTGTGTCCTTAGGCAAGGCACTTCATCCCAATTGCCCACATGGGGCCATGGTTGTGCTGGGTACTAAGGTGTATTGCACATCGATGGTGAACTTGCCTTCAACCAATGTTAACCCTGCTTTATAGAGTTAGTATGTTGAGGAGTCTGATCTTTGCTAGCCATGGCTCACTGGTTCTCTTCGGGTACTCTGGCTTCCTCCACCCATAAAACTGTTCAATATGAGTTGACCCTGGCTGTCAAAAGTGTTGTTTAACCCCAATAAATAAATAAATCCTGACCTGTATCATCCTTATTTATGTTCTTGGATATGACACTAAATCCCAATTGCGAGACTGTTACCATGGTTGTGCAGTCTGCTTATGTGTGCAACATGTTTATTGTACATTTCCCTGTAACCACTACAGTAGAACCTGTCTTGAGAGACTGCCCTTTGGGCCACACAAAAGTGGTCTCTCAAGACAGGTGGTCTCTCATAACAGGTTTCAGGTTTTCTCAAGTCAGTGCATAACCAACCACAAAATTCAGAAATAGAGAAGAATGGATTTTTGTAATTACTTTGTAGTTGTTCTTTTTTATGAAGTTTTTGTAACAAATTGAAATGGACTGTTATAAAAATTATAAAAATAAATTAGTGTTGAAAATCTTCATTGAAGATTTTCAACACTAATTTATTTTTATAATTTTTATAACAGTCCATTTCAATTTGTTACAAAAAGATTTTCAACACAAATTTATTTTTATTCCTATCTGTAACATTTCAGGTATGTGTGAAATTGTTTATTCAGCAATAATCCTAATCTTTTCACAGGGGTCTTATAAAAACATCTCAATCTTTAATGAGCTATGTAACTGAATAACAATTGAAACACAATTAAGAGCTTTTAATACTTTTAATTTTGTCAGTATATCCACAATGGATTTTCCAATTCCAGAACAGGTAAAAAGTTTTTGTCATGGTTTCAGTCTTCAAAGGGGCGGTCTCTCAAGACAGGTCCATTATGGCATAAAAATACAAGTTGGTACCAGGTCACAGTGGTCTCTCAAGACAGGTGGTCTCTCAAGACAGATGGTCTCCCATAGCAGGTCCATTTTAGAGTAAAACCAATCGGTGCCTGACAGATGTGGTCTCTCGAGACAGGTGGTCTCTCAAGACAGTGGTCTCTCAAGACAGGTTTTACTGTACTAACTTTGCTTGTTAGTAATTTGCAGTGTCAGTCTGTTACAGGGTTTCCTTGGGGCTTTGAATACAAGCAATGGCCTTGAATTTGACTAATATTCATGAAATAAAAATGCTGATGAAGTACGTAATCATACCTATTATAGTTTTATATTCTATAGTTTGTGAAGGCCTAGTCCTAACTAAAACCCTCTAGAATTAATGACATAGCAAGTTCAGAAGTAGTTTGTGTTCAAAAAATGAATTTTTCCAGGAATTGTCCTGTTAGAGTGGCGGTAAGTCATGAAGGAACAGAGAAAACAAAAACATTTTGATTCTGCACATGCAAGAATCATGTCAGCATTTATACATATAAATGTATGAACAACTGATAAACATAGAGTGACTATTTCAGGATCAAATGTTGAGAACAAAGGGAATGTTTTTTATAAAGAAAAGGGTTATAAAATACAGTCCTGTTGCGTGGAGTTTCAGGCATGGCAAGGTCTTTCCACCAAGGTACACATTTTGGGTTCATGCTACAGTTTTCCCGTGAGAGAGGAGGGTGTGCTGTATGTTGAATGTCCAGCAACTGTGATTTTGTATGAACCAGAAGGAAGAATTAACAAGTGAACTTATCCCTGGGAAGTGGACATTGTGAAGCCATGTTTCATTCCTGTGGTAAATAAGTTCTGTTTTACAGGTAAAATAGTATGCATGTGCCAACCCTTAGGGTGGAAATCCTCTAAAGTGGGCAGCACAGGTACATACGATTGGCTTTGACTACATACCAGTGATGGGGTCTTGATATAGCCTTAGATGCTGAAAATGATCTTGAACACCAATAAATAAATAGTCAAAATAACATCCCAAAGAAATACCACAAACCACCCACTTATACACAATTATCTTCATTGGCTGTTTTAAGTAGAGGTCTGAAATTATTATCAGCCCTACCCCTATAAAGAAAGACTTTGGTTGATGAAAAATTATGCATGTAACTCGGATAACGAACATGTTTCTTCAGTTACAGTCCAGTGCAGACATTATGCCATTAATGGTTTAAGTGCTGGAAGCCCATATTTGGGCTCCATTTTGGATTGCAGGTACTGCAACATAAAAGCTTCATATTCTGTGGCTGTGCTTCAAATCATTGAAGTGAAACTATTTCATCTCTATGTATTTGTCTTGCAACAATTCATGAGAAAGCTCTCGTACCGTAACCTGCAACAGGTGAAAGACATGTGAACAAATTTTGACCGCCAGAAATTATTTTGCACTCTTCCAGTTGAAAGATATTCATTATTCCACGGTGAAAGAATGCATCTGACAGGAGGTTATGCATCTGGATGACGTAGTGTCCTTAAAGAAATGCTTCGACGCTTAACATTGTTAAACTAGAAAGTTATCAGACTGCCGAGGGTGATATTTTTCTTTAAAAATTACTTCATTCACTTAATAAGTTTAATCGTGGTATGAATACAGAATGCAACTCGGATAGAGTTAGTGGGATTGGAATCAACGATCCTTGATGGAGTTTTTTTCCTGTATTTCACTCACGCCTTCGGCGCACGTGAAATACAGGAAAAACTCTACCTTGGGTTGTTGAGTGCAGTTCCCCGTACTCCACCTTCGTTGTGTTCTGTCCCAAGATCAATACTAACACACAAATGTTCATATTCATTGTAAATTTTACACAAGCCGCTGTAAATTATGTAAAGGCATTATGTATAGAAATATACTGGCAGCATCATCCTCATCAGTGTGATTGTATAGAAAAGATTTATAATATATTGTTTCTTACTTGAGGAACATTTTGTGTATAAATTTGTACATTGTTAGATATATCACTGGTGATACAATCTTAAATATCATGATTACGATTTTCTCAAATATGATAATAAATCTATTGTGATATTATGAATATTGTGTTGATTTTATTTATCCTCTGTTCGATCTTTTCCGGGAGGGAGCGCCGGGAAATGAAGCAGGTCTTGATCACTATTGTAAAGAGGTTCTGGTATATTCGGATCAGGTGGAGAGAGTTATCTTAAGAGGGTAACATAGTTATAAACGATTGGCTAAACTTTACTTTATTATGTCCCCCAAGTTAAGAGCTGTCTACGTTTGTGCGTTATTTATTTATTTATTGGTGTTTAAGGTCACATACTTATGCACAATGGCCAATCGTGACCGTGACAGTTTTACGGGTGGAGGAAGCCGGAGTACCCGGAGAGAACCACCGAGCAACGACGAGCAGCTGTCAGCTCTCCAACATCGTAACTCTGAACTCTGCACCGCAGCACAGGCAGGGTTAGATTAGGCTGAAGACATGCGCACCATCGACGTGCAGTACGCCTCAGTACACAGCGTCATCGTGCCCCCATGTAGGCAATCGGGGTGAAGTGTCTTGCCCAAGGACACAACGTGGTTGCCGCAGATGCGATTCGAACCGAGGACCTCTCGGTTTGCAGCCTGCACCTCTACCAACTGAGCCACCGCGCCCCCTACGTCTGTGCGTTACAAAACATGTCTGCCCAAGATGTTTGCAGCTCGAGCTTCTTCACTAGAGATTGGATTCAAATAATTTTCGGCTTCCTTCTACCTAATACCGGGGAACAGATCGTGTGACAAAACATATGCCCCTTTGGTATTTACCCTTGTCTCATTTATGTGAATAATAAACGTGCCCATCCAATGTTGTTTTGTTTTTTTCGGGGGGGGGGTTGCTCCAGTGGTGTCGCTATTTGTTTGGTTGAAATGAATTGTCACACCCTTCTGTCATATAGATAAGATTTATAATATATTGCATAGAATACGCAAATTTTATGTCCGGATGTATGTTATGTTCTGGTCATGATATAGCCAAAGATAAAAATTATCTTAAATTCTTTTAACCAATCTGCTGTCTCTTGCGCGTTTGTTCTTCAGAACGAATTATTTTGATCAACAAATAAGAATTATAATCCTGGTTCTTAAAGTCACTCATGTCAGTGGGCGTGTTAATATATCACTTCGTGACCGTTTTGGGGGATATCTGTCAACATGTTGTGTGGTTTTCTTTCATGTGCAGAACAATCCACGAACAAAACAGATATTGATAGGATTGTAACGAACCACATAAATACCAACGAGTTGATATAATTACGCGCATCGGTGGACCACACCATGACATAGTCATATTAAATGACAAGGATATACAATAAAGTTGAGAACACCCCCCCCCCCCCCCCCCCCCCCCCACACACACACACACACCTGTGGGAACTCTGGAAGTGATGCAGTAAACAAGCTCTGTTTTACTGGTAAAATAAGACGCAATCACCAATGCTTTGGGTGGAAGTCTCTAAAATGGGTATAGACGATTGTGATTGACTCAACTTGACTCTTGTCTCCATGTTGAGGTCACAGTTATCATTTGTGGAGAATGTGAGACCTCAAGCACCAATAAATACAAAAGGGTATCTTAAAAATGTAAATGACGTACACCTTCAATCGCCGATTGCTGCAAATTAAGCCATATGCCAACTCATACGGTATCCCAAGTTTTTTTTATCTCACCGAGTTCCGTAAACGAGGGTTAGAATAGCCGCATTTCATGTTGCGTATGCCGTATGGTCATTTTAAGCTGACGTTCCCTGCATTGTGTCAAGGCATTTAATCCTGATTGGCTACATGAGGGCACGGTTGCGCTGTGTACAGAGGTGTACTGCATGTCGATGACTCACATTCCTTCAACCATACTAACACTGCTTGTGGGGAGTCTGACAGTTGCTTGGTGGTCCTCTCCGGGTACACCAGCTTTCTTCACCCGTAAAACTGAAAATTCGGGTTTACCAACTGCACTTTAACTAAAATCACGAGTTTTTCTTGCGCAAACACTGTTGCAGTTGTCAGCAAATAGCAATTTTGCCGCAATTCCTTCTTCAAATATGTATGGTCATCAAGCTTTCCCTGCTGACTCTGTAACACAGGGTATAAACCGTATAAACCTCTAGCGGGAAGTGGAGATAAGCGAGGCGAGAGATTTCTATTTTTATCTCAAAGTTTCAGTCGCAGCGTATCAAAGATCACCGAAAACAAGATTTTTTTAATAAAAGGAATGACCGAAGAATGCAAAATCAGTAAGAATGTTATATAAAACAATATTTAACAATGAAACGACACAACTTAATCGAAAAATCGACTCTTGTAGTATGAAAAAACACCTGCTGACCATCTCAGAAAGTGAATTTCTCGGGCAAATTTTTCCTTCAAATATCGGTTTTCACACGTTCGCACAAATGTAACATGTTAAAATCATAGATCGACAGATTCGGCGTTTAATTCCACACCAGAAACTATCAACCATAACAACGAAGGAGGTTCGGTGCTACTGAAACTGTTCAAAATATGTCACCTTATCGATTTTGTTATACGCCCAGTTGGTAAAATCGTTGATGGGGAGTTGGTGATAACTATACGTCCAGTTGAGATTATTCGATTTCCCATATGATCGTTCCAATGCCCATATTTGTGCATGTACGAAGGTCTAATCAGTTAACAAACCATATGAACAGACTCGAATGCACAACGTTGACGTCACACCTTTCAACTGAAACACTATATTGACTGAACCACCAAACCTGCAACCACGGGGGAGGGGGCGAGAGGACCGTTCCCCCCCCCCCCCCCACGAAGAACTTTCGCCCCAACCCGAAAGATTTCAGACCATGTTTTTCAATCGGGCGGCATTCATTTTTTTAATTTTCCTATGCATTACGGTAAATTAGTTCAGTTACAACTGTAACACTTCATTTTGCCTTGGCTCTAATTCCTTCACACCTGTAATTAACATATCCCTAATCACTTGTCTCTGAAGGTAATCCCATTGTTATTTGTGAGCTGTTTATTCATCATACACACATTCACACAGCTTTGTCGGGGAATTATTTTTCCAGTTGGGGGTATTTAGGGTTTGTTTCTTTCTTTTTAATGACCTTTTTAAAAAAAATTTGTTTACCGTTTTTGACCGTGGTCGTTTTTAGCGCGACTGTTTACAGTAAGGGGTATAGTAATGACTTTTGTCCGTCCGTCCGTCCGTCTGTCCGTCTGTTAACATTTAGAGTTTTTGGTTAAAGTTTGTGGTTAAAGTTTTTTACTGAAGGTTCAGATGGGTTTTTTTTTTTCTCTTTCCTGTTTAGTTGACATTTGGAGTTTTGGTTAAAGTTTGTGGTTAAAGTTTTTTATTCAACATTCAAGTACAGGCTATACCCGGTAGTTCTTGTCTGATTGTCACGAAATTTCATATGCAGGTTTTAGGTCGTGTCTTCATGAGAACGTCCCCTTTTGGTCATGATCGGTCTACCGGTATGGCTGCCCGAGCCCAAAACCCGAAAACCATTAGCACAGGTCGTATTTATGAAGGGATTTCATTGCAACTTCATAGAATGCCTCTGTATGATGCCTAGATGAGAACGTCCCTGTGTGGGCATGATCTGTTAACCGTGATGGCTGTCCATGCCCGAAACCCAAAAACTTTTAGCACAGTCTGCAGATCATGTTTAATATGGATGCATTTCGTTGTAACTTGATACGATGACTCCGTATGATGTCTACATGAGAATTTCCCCATTTGGGTGTGATCTATCAACCGTCACAACTGTCCGAGCCCAAAACCCAAAAACCTTTAGCACAGTCTACAGGTCATATTTATGGAGGGATTTCATTGTAACTTGATAGGTTGACTTCATATAATGTCAACATGAGAAAGTCCCCTTTTGGATGTGATGGGGCAACTTTGACGGCTACAGGTACCCGAAACCCGAAAACCTTCAGCACAGTCCACAATCATATTTATGAAGGGATTTCATTGTAACTTCATAGGATCAATCCACATGATGCCCAGATGAGAATGTCCCCTTTTGGTTGCGATCATTCAATCATGATGGCTGCCCGAGCCCGAAGCCCAAAAACCTTTGGCACAGTCTACACGTCATATTTATGGAGGGATTTCATTGTAACTGGATAGGTTGACTTCATATAATGTCTAGATGAGAACGTCCCCTTTTGGGCAACTGTGACTGAAACAGGAGCCCGAAGCCCAAATACCTTTAGCACAGTCTACAGGTCATATTTATGGATGGATTTCATTGTAACTTGATAGGTTGACTTCATATAATGTCAACATGAGAAGTCCCCTTTTGGACGTGATGGGGCAACTTTGACGGCTACAGGTGCCCGAAACCCGAAAACCTTCAGCACAGTCTACAGTCATATTTATGAAGGGATTTCATTGTAACTTCATAGGATCAATCCACATGATGCCCAGATGAGAATGTCCCCTTTTGGTTGCGATCATTCAACCATGATGGCTGCCCGAGCCCGAAGCCCAAAAACCTTTGGCACAGTCTACACGTCATATTTATGGAGGGATTTCATTGTAACTTGATAGGTTGACTTCATATAATGTCTAGATGAGAACGTCCCCTTTTGGGCAACTGTGATGGCAACAGGGGCCCGAATACCTTTAGCACAGTCTACAGGTCATATTTATGGAGGGATTTCATTGTAACGTGATAGGTTGACTTCATATAATGTCTAGATGAGAATGTCCCCTTTTGGGCAACTGTGACGGCAACAGAGGCCCGAAGCCCGAAAATCTTTAGAATATTCCACAGGCCATAATTATGAAGGGATTTCATAGTAGCTTGGTAGGGTGACTCCAAGTTTGTGGTTAAAAACCCAAACAAACACCACCACCCCCTACCCCCACCCCCAATTAGGTTTTTTTTTTTCTCCAAGATGCATTTTGAACTATTTGCAGTCACTACATGCAGAACCTTTTTTTAAACTTACGTACCCCCCTCCCCCCCCCCCCCCACCGGAGGCCAGTTAGGCACTTTTTTTTCCTTTCGTCAAAAATGTTAAAAACTCAGACGAGCACCACCGCCCCCCCCCCCCCCCCCCAATTAAGCATTTTTTTTCTTTCCTCGAATATGCATTTTGAACTTTTTACAGTCACTACATGCGGAACCTTTTTTAAACTCACGTAACCCTCCCTCCACCCCCACCCCCACCCACCGGGTGGCCAATTAGGCACTTTTTTTTCTTTCATCAAAAATGCAGTTTTACAGTTTTGGTTAAAGTTTGTGGTTAAAAACCCAGACAAACACCACCCCCCCCCCCCCCCCCCACCCCCATGGTGCCAGGTAGGTCATTTTTTTTTTTCTCTGCTCAAAATGCATTCTGAAGGATTTAGACTGACCACATGTGAAAAAAAAAATGGACTCCCCTAACACATCCCCACTCCCCCCCCACCCCTCACCCTCCACCCCACCTCCTCACCCAGGGCCATTCATGCAATATTTTTTCTTTGGTACAAAATGCAATTTTAGCCTGACAATAGTCAGGGCTGTAGTCATGACTTTCGACCGTCCATCTGTCTTCAAACAATTGGTTTCCAACTGATTACTCCAGTTTGGATTATTTTATTTGTTTTCAACCAAAGTTGATATGTGTATTTTCCAGCTACTAATACAGGACAGGTTTCAATATAGGTTCCACAACCCCCCCCCCCCCCCCCCCCCCCCCCCCCCCCCACACACACACACACACACACAAACGTGTCACTTAGGCAATTATTCCCAAAATGTATTTTGAAGGATTGGGAGTTATTACATGCAAAAAAGAAAATTGACTCATATAGCCCAACATTGCTTTATGTACTGCGTCTTTAATCCTTTACCCAACACAAGTGGGAGCCAACAGTACAAATTATTTTTCTGAGACATCAGATTTTTTCATTTTTTATTTACTTCTAACCATGGCTTATTAGTCCTTATTGGAACAAGCTCATCAAGTTTGTTCCATTAATAGGTCATGAGGTATGTTTTGAAGTAGAGAAATGAAAAAATAAAATTTGAATAGCAAATTTTGTATATCACGAGTGCAGATATGGCAGATTCTTTAGGTAAATAGTTAACAAAAAATGGCTCCGACTGTTTTGTGTCGAAGCATTGCCATTGCTGGGACAGTCGGGCTGCATGCGTGACATCACTCTAAATACTTCATAACGATCATTTAGTGTCTATGTTTTGCGGTTTTGCCTGTCTTTTTTTAATTATTTTTTTCTGTTTATTTTATTTTATGTTGTTGAAGTGTGTGTTTGCGGGGGGGGGGGGGGGGAGGGGGGGAGGGGGGGGGGTTGACAGTCGAATGGGAAGAAAATGTTTTCACTTCAGATAACGGCGTGTTATAACAATACGCCAATCCTCTGTTAATTGAAACCAGCTTGCCTGACAGCACGCTGAGCCAGCAGTTTATTCGACAATAATCCCTAACCCGACCCCCACCTCACCCTCTCGCGCTCTCTCATTTTCACTCTCGTTTTGGCAACAGTTTTTTGTGTCCAATAACTGTCGAACAAACATCAAATGGGCTATTTTTTAGTATTCTCTTCGAAGCAACTGCATCAATAAATATCTGGCTTTTAACGATTCCATTTTTAGAGAAATTAGCGAAACACTATGGAATCCTACATGAAGTATACCAAACCTATACTTTTGTAAATATTCAATGTTGTTCTTTGAGAACTTATTTTATCTGAAATAAATACTGTTTAAACTAAACTAAAGTATTTTTAGATAAGGCGTGACGTCACATGGGATTCCCTCGATATCTCGCCAATGTCGTGTTGAAACCAAACAGATCCAGGGTCGCAACAGTGGCGTAGATAAAGGGGGGGGGGCGGGGGAGGCCCCCCCCCCCCCCCACCAGAAGTTTTATCGGAAATTTTTTGGGACCATTTTTAGGCGAATTTATGCCTAATAGCATTAAAATGCTGGCTTTGGGGATAAAAACATGCCATTTTGGGTAAATTTGGGGTAAAAAAGACCAATTTTCAGTACATTTGCAGTAAACAACAGATTCTTTCTGTTTGTTTGGGTTTTTGTTGTTGTTACACTGTCGGAAAATTTTCGGTCTGTCGGAAAATTTTGGGCTTGCCCCTCCGCCAGCGAAATGCTATTTACGCCACTGGGTCGAAAACAAGCTTTATACTCACCAAGCGAACCCTACCGTGTGACAAAGGCAAAAAGATGAAATAAATAGAATAATTCGCGGCTTACATAAGTATTTTATAAATTTTCATCTTATTTTCACTTAATTTTCATACGACTTCACGGAAACAGTTTCGAAACAAGACTTCGGTTACCAGTTTTCTTTTTGAAACTTGAATGCCAAACAACTTTCTACACGATGTAGGATAAGCACAGTTAGGTCAACAGTAGCTGAAATTAAATTACGTTGTTGTCAATAGCTTTTTCAGAGCAGGGTCAAGTTGTCAAAAAAACAAAGCGATCATTTCTTTCAAATTAATCGATCACAAATTGATACCATAAAAAAGTTTCCGACATTTGATGATCGGTTTTGAGAAGGAATTTTCTTTATAGATTTATGTACAAATTACATAATATTCGCTTGATATTTGGCTTTTCTCCATAATTATGAGTAGACTTTGTAATTGGCCTAACCAAAGACTCCTTGTGGTACGTGGTACATGATACTGCTATATTGTGCGGGGCCGTCGAGAGGGAGGGCGGGGGGGGGGTAGTAACCCCGGGGCCCGGCGTTATTGGTGGCCCGCCGATTCCCGTAATTTCCTGAAGGCGGGATACTCGGGCGTGCGGCCCCTTCACTGCACGTCACATTTAGACGAGCAGTGAAGGACTCTCACGTAAGAAAATCCTGCCTTAAGGCAATTAGAGAAAATCGGCGGGCGCCGGTGTTCCAAATTGACACTATTTGTGTGCATTTACGAAAGCGCAATCTCGATATATTGCTAGCTTACCCAATTTATAAACTTGGAACATTATCAACATTTTAGTTCTGCGCGAAAAATAACTAGTGGGTCATACTATAAAGAATAAATGTACTTCAACCAAGAATCACTAGTTCTATATTTGCTTAGAACTAAATGTTTCCAACTTTTGAAATTTGAACCATAAAATTTCCAACTTTCAAAAATCAGAGTTCTCATTTGGGGGGGGGGGGGGGGGGGCGTCGGAACGTCCCTAAGTGCTCTTCGTCTTTGCTGGCGAAGAGTAGTCTCTTGCGCATCCCATTTGCTTTCATCTAGGTGAAAGGTAGTGGGATGCACAGGAGACTAGGCGAAGAGGTCATCCCGCACTTTAATAGCACAGCCAAACGGAACGCACACCTGGCACGCGTCACTAGCCAAATCCGCTTCAGAGTGACAAGAACCGATCTTGCCGGTTTCTGAGAATTTCACCCAAACAGGCCGCCAACAAAGTTATCCAAACTGCTCTCCAGTTTCCTTCTTAACCCTTTTGGAAAAAATAATTTTGTACGCCATGTGTCCTGGTCATAACTTGATACACCCAAACTGGCCTCTCGACTCAGCAATTTCATTCAAACCCAGACCGGCCATTACATTATTCTATAAAATACACCTGCAACTAATATAGTTTACTGATATATTTTTCCAGTTTGTTATGCCTGTAAACTGAAATTATTTACTCTCATTCAAGAACGTAACCAGGGGGGGGGGGGGGGCACCACCACCCACCCACCTACCCCAAGTTGAAATGTGGGTGACAAGTTGAAAAGAGTGGTGGATAAGTTCGCTGGTCTCTCGTGCCAGAAGTCGCGGGATCGCGGATCCCCGGCTGAGAAAAGATATGGACGTATCTGAACCCTCTCTGGCAGCATCAGTTGCGGGGTTGGTGATGTCACGGCGTGTCGTCCTATTGGGTGGGGAAGTAAAATGGCTGTCCTCTGTACGGAGAGAGACAGACTCCACACAGGCTAAAGATCCAGTCGTAGAACACAAAATTGGAATTCTCTGCTCCTTTCATTATCAGACTCGCTTCTAAATGTATTCGTTTGGTTATTTTCTTCGTTTGCGTTTTGTTTTACACTGACCTCTAACATGCAATTTTAAAAATGTAGTTTACATGTATACCATATTTTTTTGTTTGTTTATAGTAATACGATAACACACTGGAAAGGCGTTCATTTGAATCAGTTCCACATATTTATTTTTAAAATAGAGTATAGTTGATTATTCAGGAGCCGAAGGAAGGTAAAAATATTGGGGGTGAGGTGGGGTGGAGCTAATCCCAAGGGGACCACCATGTATGCTCACCGTGTGCTGTGCAGCAGCATCCGAGGCGCACAGTGGTTAGGTGGTGGGGGGGGGGTAGGGGAGGGGGTAGCATAAGAGGCGATATCGCCGTATCCCATTCTCGGTGGTGAGGGTCTGCGGGCTTTCTCTGGGATATTTTGAAAAATGAGGGCCAAAACTCACATACTCAGTGATTCTAAGGCTGCTGTGACTGACTCCTCAGATGAGGACTGTTGAATGCTGCAAATTCGAATTCTCTGCTCCTTTCATTATTAGATTCGCTTCTAAATTCATTCGATTGGTTTACCCATTCGTTTGTGTGTTTTTTCTTTCTTTGGGAGCATGTATTCCCTCTAGATCATACTAGCATGCCCAACACTCTGTAAAAGTGCGCACGCGGTGCCTATCGTTAGATTCTGTAATGCAGTGAAATGGGCTATTTCTCTGAGTTAAAAAAGGTAACCTGTGGTTCGCTTTTTGAACGCAATGCAATGTTGCATTCAACCCGGCTTGTGCGTGTATAGGCCTATCTTGCTTTCGGAACTTACAGGCTCCAAATTTACCAGATTCTCACATCGAAAGGGTCACCTGACAAGCATAAAAATGTATACGACTCATCAACTGAAGATACGAGCGTATACAACTGGGCGTATAAAAAATCGATGAGGTGACATTATATTTTGAACAGTTTCAGTAGCACCGAACCTCCTTCGTTGTTATGTTTGATAGTTTCTGGTGTGGAATTGAACGCCGAATCTGTCGATCTATGATTTTAACATGTTACATTTGTGCGAACATGTGAAAAACGATATTTGGAGGAGAAATTTGCCCGAGAAATTCATTTTCCGAGATGATCCGCAGATGTTTTTTCATACTACAAGAGTCGATTTTTCCATTAAGTTGTGTCGTTTCATTGTTAAATATTGTTTTATATAACATACTTACTGATTTTGCTTTCTTCGGTCATTCCTTTTATTAAAAAAATCTTGTTTTCGGTGATCTTGGATACGCTGCGACTGAAACTTTGAGATAAAAATAGAAATCTCTCGCCTCGCTTATCTCCACTTCCGTCTAAAGGTTTATACGGTTTATACCCTGTGTGTAATAGGCCTACACTTGTCAGCAAAGTTGGGGTTAATAACCTGCAGTGATAACTTTTCATCCGCTTAGATATCCATTTGTTCATGGTCAGTGGTTTTTAAGAATTTCAATCAAGTTTTTTATAAGTTACCTTTTCCTTGAAAAGCATTTTGTTTTCGACTTTTGGATTTGGGGATTTTGTGGACATGGACGAAAAATTTGTTGGTACAATCAGGGGTGATGCTTCGATGGTAAGTATGGCGAGCATTGTGGAGCAGACGGAAGAGGTGGGTGGTATCAGTCAGGGGATACAGGTGCAGGGTGGCTAGGGGTAGAGGCGTGTTGGCAGTGTGGGATGATGTGCTGGATTGGCAGTGGGATCTGTGCTGTCAGGAGATTCTGAGGTTGATGGAAGCGTATGTAAAGCTTAAGGGGAAAATGGAGCAGTTGAGGGGGAAGTCAGATAAGGCGGGATTTCCAGCAGTTACCCCGATGAAGGTAGCCTATGATGGTGGATGGAAAGAGGTTAACAGCTTGAAGAGAAGGGCAGGGGTAGCAAGAAGAGGACCTTTCATGTCGAGGATGAGAGGGTAGTTAACAGGAAGGTTCGTAGAGTAGAGAAGGGGGAACAGAGAGGGCTAAGAGGGGAAAGAGGAAGGAAGACTAAACGGTGTTTACAGTGGGGGTCTGAGGATGTTGACGAGAGGTGTCGGCAAGGGGAAAGGCGAGGAGGGTGGGTGACAGGAAAGTAGAGGGCGATGTGGTCAGTGGTGGGTATGTTTTGAAAAATAGGTTCAGTATGGTGGCAGGTAGTTATGAGTAGCCGGAGGAGGTGGTCAGTGATGGAGAGGAGATTCTATCAGGTGGTGGTAGTAATCCAAGTCAGTGCAGGGAAGGTGGAGTGGTAGATAGTAGAAGGTGGGGGGGGGGGGGGGCTAAGCGAAAACTTGTGGTAGCAGGAAGTAGTATAGTATGTTGGCTAGATAGGGTGGTTTGTGGTCCCGACAGTCTGAACCGAACTTACATGTGTTTCCCGGGGGCCAAGGTGGAGGATATTAGGGATAGAGTGGATGGTATTGTTAAGGGCTCAGGGGCAGATCCAGTAGTGGTGGTGCATGTGATGACAAACAATATCAGGGAAAGGAGGTCAGTTCAGCTTATGGCTACATACAGGGGCTTCATCAAGTTACACAGTAGGAATGCAACTGTAGTAGTGTCGGGGTTTCTTCCTCTGATGGTTTGAGGGAGTGAATGGAATTCTAGGATCATTGGGGTAGATAAGGAATTAGAGAAGTACTGCCTGGGCCTTGGGATACACCTTTATCGATAATTGGGGGATTTTACGGGGTATGTTGTATGGCAGGGGTGGTCTCCATCTAAGTCCAAGGGGTACAGAGGCGTTGGGTCGGAACATGTTGCAGTTAGTGGAGCCTTGTTTGGCATAAGGCAGGGTGAGTGGGAAAAGTTCGGATGCAAAAACAATATGGAGAGGCCACAAAAGGACGAGAATAACACCTCAGATAAATCATGCTTTTTCAAAACAGGGTACAACAATATTCAGGGTCAAAATTACAACCTTGGTGGAGGACGAGAACCTTGATTTGTTAGGCCCTAGTGAGACATGGATTAGAGAGGGTGAAAGGGCTAACCAGACCAATGGGTACGTGTAGATTGGTGTGGGTGGCCAGACGGTCGGAAAAGGAAGGGGAGGGGGGGGGGGTTGAGGTATGTATATCAAAGAGGAATTAGACCCTTTGAGAATCACAAACTTATCAAAAGTAAATACAACAAATCAAGTAGAAAGTTAAATGGGCAAAAATCAAGATGCAAAACAGAAGTGTTGCAGTTGTGGTTGTATATTTAGTAGTTGAAGGGAGCAAGCCTGAGTGGAATGACAGAATATTTACAACACTCCGATCTAATGTTACAGAACTGGAAAATAGGATGTTCTATGTTGTATTAATGGGAGCTTTTAATCGACACATTGTGGACGGAGGGGGATATAGTGATATATTAGATGGTGATAAGAAAATCAATGTTAATGGGAGGAAACTCTTAGAGTTTACAAACGAACTGGGCCTGAAGATTTTGAACAGGGATGCAAAGTGTAAGGGTAAATGGACGTGGGAAAGGAATGATAGAAAGACAATAATCGACCATGTAAGTAGTATGTCATGTACCCGGACAGTTACTATTGGCAGGATCTCGGGCAGGATCTCGGAAGTGACGTCATGTCACGTGACCTCCGTGGCGCCATGTTGTGTTGTCATGGTAACCCGTGTGAGCATGACGTCATCCCCATAGTGATACATGGTGTTAGTGTGCATGCGCAGCGCGTGTTCTTAGGTGATACGTGTTTCCGTCGTCCATTTTGTATACTGGAGGCCGACATTTTGGTTTCTATGGTAGCACGTGATTGCTATGTTACCCAAATGCTTATAATAGGACAGGGGTATGTTCGGAGGGTATGTTCCTTTGTTCAGGAGTAATTTCCCGATTCGTAGAATAACCACAAACAACCCGACAATCCCTCGAAATCACCAAAAACGACTTTATTTACTACGGATTTCCCCCAGAATCCTTTTTAGGACCACCATCACCATACCATGGATTTTAATAGTAGCACGTAGTGTTATAGTACCGACCCCCCCCCTCCCCCCCCCCCCCGGAGTAAGTTCGATTGAACTAGAGTAGTTTTTTCTGGATCGGATTTCCCCCAGAATCCATATTTACTTAGCAGAATTACCACAAAAAACCCCATAATTGTTTGCTTGGCTCTGATTTCCCACTAAATTCTCGGTTTCTACATATGTATCTACAAGCTATGTTATGACGTCTTTGTTCTATTTATTCTGACTTCCCTAGACGTGTTTATCTTCTATTGTACACATTACATGTAGCACAAAAGCACATGCTGGATGTGCCAATATGTGCTTATGCGAAAATTGCACAATGTGACACATTGTGCAGTAGCACATGGGCACATGCTGGATGTGCCAATATGTGCTTTTGTGAAAAGGCACAATGTGACACATTGTACACGAGCAAATGGGCACATACGACCAAAAAGGGATTCTATAACCACCGACGTTTCCCCAAAAAGGGATTTATATGGATTCCAAAAACGGGATTCCATAAGTGTGATTCTGTCTTACCTCGAGTGACTCACACATTCTGCTCGAACGACTCAAATCCCATCAAGCAAATGTGCTTTAGAGCAATTGCTCGATCTAGTGACTCGCACATACGACTCTCAGCCTCATTTCGGAAAAAAGGGATTCTGTAGCCACAGACATATCCTAAAAATGGATTCCATAAGTGGGATCCAAAAAAGAGGGATTCCACAATAGGGATTCCGTCTTACCTCGAGTGACTCGAACGTACTGCTCGAACGACTCGAATCCCATCGAGCAAATGTGCTTTAGTGACTCGCACATATGACTCTTACACTCATTTCAGGAAAAAGGGATTCCATAGTCACAGGCGTTTTCCAAAAAGGGATTCTTAAAAAGGGATTCCACCACTTATGGAATCCCTTTTTAATAATCCTTTTTTTAGAAAACGCCTGTGACTATAGAGTCTATAAAGGTGGGTGGGAAAGGTACTGATGACTGGGACAGTATAGCAGTAGAAATGATAAAGCATTGGGAGGGAGTAAATGACAGAAGGTGGGGGAATGCGTCCCTCCAGAATGTATGATGGCGAGTGAAGCAAATTTATCTGACTTAGTATGCAGGGAAATTGGGGTGGGGAAGTACGAAATGCCGTCACCAAGTTAAAGAATGGCAAAGCATCAGCCACTAATGAAATTCCCGATTTTTTAAAAAGAGAAATGGATCCACTATATGAACATCTTACAGCACTATTTAACATGGCCATCACAAAGCAGGATGTCCCGCCAGAGTGGAAGGAAAGCAGCAACATTCACACACAAAAAGGGAGATAGGGATGTTTTAGATAATTACAGAGGGATATCTCTTAGCAGCAATATTGGGAAAGTATTCATCAAGGTTCTGTATGGGAGGCTTCTGGTATTTGTTGAAGAAAGAGAATTCAAGTCACTGACCACTTGTTTACCCTATCACAACTGATAGCATCAACGAAAGTCAATAGGAAAAAGATGTTTATGACCTTTCTTGGTGTGAAAAAAGCATATGACAGTGTATGGAGGGAAGACATATGGCAAAAACTTAAGGGCTTTGGATTCGGAGGAAGTTTTGTTGAAATCATGAGAGCACTGTACGAAGATGTGCAGGGTGTACTTAACCTGGGAAACATCACAACGAAGAGGGTCCCAATGGAGATAGGCGTTAAGCAGGGGTGCATTTTATCACCAATTCCGTTTGTATTGTACATAAAGGATTTAGGAGATGAGTTGATTGCAAACACAGAGGGATAAACATCAGAGAGACAAAAATCCCAGGGTTCATCATTGACCATGACATGGTTTTATTGGCCGAGGGTGAAGAGTGACTACAAAAGACTGTTAACCATAGTAGGAAAGTACGGGGATGAATGATGCCTTGAACTTAACGAGAACAAAAGCAAGGTAATACCTGTGAGCCATAAGGTAAATGAGGTAAAAAAAAATTCTCTATTAGTGAAGAGGAAAGCAAGGATATAACAGTAGGCTAAACGGGCAAATATGAATACTTGGGGGCGAATCTATGTGTTACAGGTAGAGGCATATACAGAAAGCTTACAGGTAAATTTAAGAAAATGGAAAACAAATACTCAATCAGTTAAAACTTCTGGGAAGAAATAGTTTTAACAAGGTGTTCGTTGGAAAAACTATTTGGGAAAGGGTGGGATTACCAAGTATAACATATGGAACAGATGTGATCCCCCTAAACCAAATTGTCGTGAAGAACTTGGAGATTCCACAAAACGATGCTGGTCAGTGGATACCTGAATCAAGTAATGCAGCCGCACTGGAAGCAGTCAGAGGGGAACTTGGGTGGATGCCAGTTAATGACAGAATAGATATGGGAAAATTATGCTACCTAAATTACTTGGTAAACCTCCCAAACAGCAGATGGTGTAAAACATGTTTTAACCATGTATGAAACCATAACATTCAGACAGGATGATGGATAAAGCAGGCGAGGGGGCCAATGGAGAACTACTCTATAGAGACTGAAGATCTAGAAGAGGGACTGCAGCATGGGAGCAAAGAAAGGTTGCTTGAGGATTGTAATAGAAACTGGCGAGCTGGAATTAGGACCAAGAGTTTTTTAAACAGGCTATATAAAAAGGACGTGCCAGCTTTTGAGGAGTACCTGGAGGAGTCGTTTGGGGGTCATTGTTGTTTAAAGTGAGATCCAAATTTGTGGAGGTGACGGGGAGAATCGGGAAAGGCAAGGAAAGAGTGTGCCAAATGTGTAACTTAGTGTAATGGTGACCCTGGAACATTTCATTCTAGAATGCCCCAAAGATTTGCCTAGAAGAACAAGACTCCTTGGGAAACTAATGGAAAAATGGGATGAAAATATGAACGTTAATTAATGACATGAGTAGAAGAGTCTAGTTGGGGAGAGTCGAAAAGGTGCTAGTGGTGGAATTATGAAACAGTTTTCAACTGAATGCAATGAGATTAGGAGAGATAGTGGGGGAGGAATATCAAGGTGGGGCACTGGGTTAATGTAGGCCCCCTCATTACAGGACCATGACAAGTCAGTTGAAGGCCAAAGATTTATTATTATTATTATTATTATTATTATTATTATTATTATTATTATTAAATGCTCAATATGGGACTTTGCATCATGACTAAACACTAAAATGTCATCCAAATACGCTAATGGGAAATCGTTCATTCCATCTAAGGGCACCATCATCAGCTCCTGAAAAGAGGAGAGAGCACATTTTGGAGTCCAAGGGGCATGACGTTGTACTCATATAATCCTTTGTGACATGTAAAAGCTGTCTTTTGTTTATCCGTTTCATCCATCTTGACTTGCCAACAACCAGACTTCAAGTCAAGGGTAGTAAAATATTTGCATCCATTTAACAAAGTAAACATATGATCTATAAGGGGTAAAGGCCAGCTCGGGACTTTCGTGACCTGATTGAGACGACGGAAGTTGATGCAGAAGCATTTACTGACATCCTTCTTACCAACAAGTAAACAAGGAAAGCTCCGAACACTCGGCGACTGTTGGATAATGCCTGCATCTAACATTTCTTGAATTGCCTCATCCATATTTTTATGTTTCAAAAGTGGAAACTGATAAGCTCGGCTCTTGATTGGTTTTGCATCTCCTGGATTTATTTTCATTGTTATTGTGTTCATCTGGGTTAATTCTTTATCAGTTTTAGCAAATAAGTCCCCAGGTTCCCTAATTAATTTCATCAGCATATCTCTTTTATCTTGAAGTACTTGAATTTCTTTATCTGAAATATGATTGCTATTATTTTTTCTTTCAGCTGTATCTATTTTCATTACTGCCTGTTTTATGTCCACCAAATCTTCCTCTGCAGGTAAGGGTTCAACCTTTCCCACAATACATCTTCTCTTCACCGTATAATGTTTATTAGTATGATTAACCAACATAACTGGTATATTTTCATTATTGTTACACACTATACTAATACTTGCCATTAAGCCGGGTTGTTCAGCTTTAAAACCTTGTTTTAATCCATGATGTTCTAAAATTTCAGAGTCAAATGTCGACCTCACACCTACAGCCTTAGCTGTACATACACAAGGTCTCTGAGGTTTCAACTCAATGTTATTGACTAAACAGGTTAAATATGATACATTTAAGTCCTTAACAAGTGGTACTAATTGACCTTTTAATTTTATTTTTCACTATCCCCAATAAATGTTTACATTATTTTCTGATATCCAATCCAAACCTAAAATCATGCTTCTATTCAATTCGTCGAACCCCAAACATTCTTGTGACTGGTATTCCAATGATGGAAAAATATAACTGCTCCAGTCCTCTGGGCCTGATGCTCATGCCTTCTGGAGGTTTTTTTTTTTTTTTTTTTTTTTTTTGGGGGGGGGGGGGGGGGGGGGGAGGGTCGATTTATACTGCCAACCAAACGAGGGGGATTTCTCATATTTTTCCAGAATGTTGTGCTGATACATGAGACCTGAGGAAAGCTCATTTTTGTTGCTTTCCCACGTGGATTATCATGCTACCTAGAGATGCTGTGCCAAAATTTATTTCCATAGTTTCATGAAATTTTTCTTCTGAGGCTGTTTTTCAGTTGGTTTCCTATTTCCCAATTCATTTTATACTGTATTTATTTGTGAGCTCTTCTCTGGAGCTGGGTTCTCTCTGTTTTTGTGTGTCCTTTTGGATATCTTTCAGAAATAAATTTATTTTTCTCTGTTTTTCAACTCTTGTTCTGGGAAGTCCCTTTAGGGCAAAATTTGTGTTCAATCTTTCGTAAAGTGTCCCCTCACTGGACACCATTCACACTGTTTTATTCCCTCACAAAATTGGGTATAGTGATCTGAACTTCCCCACTTTTCACACTCTATAACGCCAAGGGAGGGCTAATTTCCTTGGGTTCACTATCTGTCCCACTTTTGTCACTTTTTATTCTAACAGACTCAGCACCTGTTGTATTTGTGTGGTTATCTCCCTTTGATTGGTTTTATTTGAGACTGGTTTCTTTTGCTTCTGCTGTCCATTGGTTAATGGAATGGTTTTCACTTTAATTCTGCACTGGCTAGCTCGGTGTCCTTAGTTATGACATTTTTTACATTTGTTTACATTATTCTCTTCATGTTTATCGTAGTTAGTTTTATTTCTCACACTCACATTTAATTTACATTTAGGATTTTTACAAAGTTCGGGAGCCGAAATACTATTAACCCCTTACAAACCAGCTACTGCTCCACATAGGTAGAGTTTTGTCTGTTTAAATGCTCCGGGCTCACTTGCATAGTATGAACCATGTGCCCAAGCTTTCCACAATGAAAGCCATGGCTGCCCTCTCCGCAGTCTGTTGTACTGTCACAGTGTGCACCTGTTTTGTGATTGTTACACTGCATTCCCACTTTAAGTGCCCCACTCTTCTGCAGCAATGGCATATGGGTTTTCTCACCATTGTTCACACTACCAGTTTTTGATATCACTCATTTTTCTTCAGATTAACATACTTTAGTGGGCCATTATTTTTGGTAATAACATTAACCCTATGTTTTTGTCTCAATATTTCAACATCCATCAGTTGGATGTCTCTTCATTCACCAGGGCTAGCTTCTCTGATGTAGTCCGCTGATACTGTTCTGGGCAATAAGACTTTGCCAAGTATGCGGGCTCACTGCATCTGCAAAATTTATATTTGACCCCTGACTCAAACATGGCCATCGAAAGTGCTTTATGTAGACTTGAAGGTGCCTTTCTAAACAATTTCATTTTAATATCACTTTTGTGTAATCCATCACAAAAATAATCAGCCGTCATCTTTTGTATCACAGGCTGGTTGACCGATGAGCCATAAGCATCTTTTGCCAGATCCAGTAGTCATTCCCCATAACTGACCACTGTCTCATGTTTTTCTTGTCTCATGCTGCACAAATAATCACTCACCATTGATCCATACATAACTTCAGTGTATCTAATCTTGATTTCCTTCTGAAGCGCCTCCCATTCCACCCTTGGGTTTGCTTTAATTATGCTAAGGATAAATTGGCTATGACAAAATCACTAGTCTAGGCAGCCAAATAGCATTTCTTAGCATCGGGGATTTCATTTGTATCGCAAAAATGTTTCGTCCACGCCTTATAGTTCTGTGGGTTGCCATCAAATTGTTTAACATGGGTATACATTGCCAGTGCCTGTGAGTCATTAGCAGCAGTATTAGTATTCTTATTCACCTTTACAATACTGCTCCATACAACAATACTTGCCACCATGACCTTTCCCCCTGTGCTCCCCCACCTCTCCCCCCACCCCAATCTCACCAAAAATGGACTCTTCCCATTCGTCATCAGTTTCAGCTACTTGCTGTTTCAGAGGGCTTGCACTAGATCTAATTGAATTTTTTGTGTGCCAATTTTTCGGCAAATTCACACTCAAAAACGCCTTTGCTTTTTCTATCTGCAACTCTTGCATTTGTTTCTCGATGTCTGCTATGCGATTATTTGTTTCTTCAGTAATTACCCTCTCCATTTCTGTCCTCATGTCTGCATCTATAACTCTGCGTGGGTTTGTCATGATTTTAGTTCATCCCAGATCTTAATAACCTTTCCTGCTAATAAAAAATGTGAAATGAACAACAAAATGTTGTACTTACAGTGCAAATTTTAGGAGCGACAGTTCTACGTTGTTCCACTGTGACTGGTGCATCATTTTATGATGATCTGATGCCTGGTATCAGGAAGCGATGCATAGCAGGATGTAATGCATAGTATCGCTGGAATCAAGCCTGTGGTATCACCAGCTCAAAAATCATGCGAACAGCACCAAGAAGACATATGTAGCACTGTGGCTGTGATCGTGGTGTCGCTAGCACTCTCTGTGTTGTGTAATGCTACTATTGTCTATGTTCTACAGTATGTATGGCTTCCAAATTCCTTTTCAAGGTGGAGAGAACCAATATACAGTTGGGATGCGAGTCAGCACATAGAAAGTGTAACTACAGTTTCTATAATATTAATCTTCACCAGAACATCAATATCAAGCTCTCAAAGCTGTCATTTGATACAATAGTTGTAAATCAGTCAATTATCATCTACACCAGAACACCGGGATATCTACTCTTCAAGCAACTCTTGACATTCACATAATAATAATCGCCGGTAGCGCGACATAACTGAATAATTCGACAGGGTTTTCTGGGGGCATTAGCCCTGCCAAGAATTAGTAAAGCAACATCTTTGGCATCCATATTTATGATATGACTTTGACAAGGTGCCCATTTTCACAAATTATGACTCAGCATTTCGAGCAATTGATCCTCAGCTCATTGGACTACTAGCCCAAGAACATTAGGTTTCACTTGGGAAAAAAATCGGAGAAAGCTGATTTTTTCAGGGAATGTCGAGTACATGTCACTGAACGATTAGACAAAAGTCCCCTAAAATCCCAGTTGAGCTTTTTTTTCTACAGCCTTTTTTCGAAAACGCGTTTGAAAAAAATTTTTAAAAATCGCACGAACTTTGTAACCTCGAATTGATCCATCTGTATTTTTTGTTTTTAATCTAATATACATTTACCTAGAGGAAAATGTGCATTCTGTGACAATTTCTGCGAAAAATTATTGAAAATTCACAAAAAAGTATCGGATTTACGCAAAAAATGATGATTTTCCTAACGGATTTGCCCAAAGGGTCGTAGTACAGAACGGGATGTTAGTTGGACAGACGATAAAAAATCCACCACCATTTGAAGACTTTTATCATTGCTTACAAAATAGACATTATGGAAGACCCCCTCTGCTTCTGGCCGAGTTCCCCTTTTGGCATAAAATTCGTCAGCATGAGAACTCAACTATTTTCGGGCTTGGGACCGAACAGACACGTCTGTGTCTGGCAGCATTAGATCAATAAATAATATTTACAGAATGTACAAAAATCAATAAATAATATTTACAGAATGTACAAATCAATCAACATGGATTAAGTTACATTGACTATTATCAACGCTATATACAGAAATGACATGACCTATATACATATTATTCATCGAACTCAGAAATTTCCGACAGGACAGTGTTTCTGTGGTTGTTACAAAAATCCGAACTGCAATTACACAAACCTGAGCAAGAGAGTCCTGCCTTCTTACACCCACACCTTTTTGTACAAGCACTCTTGCAACCACAACTGATCAGATTCAGTAGGTTATCGGGGGCACATGGCTTTGGGGCTGCAGTCGGTACAAGAAGTCCATTGTCTAGCGACCACCCCCAATCCGTCGGAGGAAGCGAAGTGCCCAGCCATTGTTGGACCTGGAGATAACTTCTGTAGACATGTTGTTGTGCAGCATCGCTGCTTGGTGGGAGTGAGGCTAGGTCGATGGGTTTATTCAGTTTAGATTTTGCTACATAACGCTTGTAAGTGACATATCTATATTGGTCGAGAGAGGAAACAGTTTTACTCCCGTATAAGATCAGGAGAAGTTGTTCCCCGGCAGCGGTTACTGCACTTGGTGTACTGTCATCCGCCAAAATTGTGTTGACATACTGTTGTGAGTCGCTAGTAACATCGGAGACAATTGTACTGAATACTTTCTTCTTACCAACTCGAAAGAGTGCAGAAGTAGTGTCACAATCACTTACAGAATGTGCTTCGAGGAGGTTGCTTCTATGGTCACCCATTTTGGTTGCTATTTCACTAACTGAAACTAGTAAGTTTGGGGTAATGGAATACATCTTGTGAATATTACATCCCGGTTGAACTCGAGAGGTAAGAATGACTAACAAGTCTGTGTCTGTTCCCACAACGACAACATTGTTGTCATCTTGAGCGATGTCAAGTGCAGTTTCGGCTATCAGTACATCAGCATCAGCATCAGCCTCGGCCTGCTTGGACTGAATATTGATAGCAGATAGCTCCTGCATTAGAAGATCGATCAGTTGGGTTTTGTTCTTGGCATTTGCAAGGAAATCGGATTGGGGTGTGGTGGCTGGTAACTCGGGTGAGATATTGATATCAATGGAATACCTGTCTTTAGATCTACGGGCTTGTTCCATGCCCTTTGTCGACATTGTTCAAGCATAACCATCAAAAACAACCACGACGTTCGCCCCAAAATGTCTCACTAGATAATTGGAATATGATGTACATATGTCCTTATATGACGACTGTTTAGGCCATACAACTGCCCTCAATAAAAATCCACCATCTACAACAAACAGAGAATGTTCTGGGATTTTAGTTTGCTCGGAACCGTATGTTTTGAGGATCTTACCGAGCGTGCTTTTCTGTGTCTTCCTCATTCCAGCAGAATCAAACAATGCTGGTGGTTTCGGGGCGAGTTCATATTTGAGATACTCTTCCATCTCTGCTTGTGACTGAATAACACATGTGATGCGGTTGAACAGAATTGTGGGGGCAATCACTACCTTACTTCCACGGACTTTGATGCTATTTGCCATCGATGCGAAAGACTTCACAGTGTCAACACGTCGTAGTTTGATGGTGTTGAACGTTTTGCTTACAACATTCGATACGTAACATTCACCAATTTTGCGAACTTGGTCACAGTTCACAGTTTCGTCGGCCACAAGCCCGGTCGCTATAGAGACTAATTGTAGTGGATCTCTATTCTGAAAGGGGGAATGCACTCTGAGCCAGTTCAATAATTTGGTGATATCATTGGCGTCAGTCAATTGTGAACTTTGACGGAGATCCCGATGTTGTTCGCCATGACCAGTGTGAACATGAACAAAATTTTCGAGAGCATTACATATCGGAAGGCAAAGAGGTAGTCCATGTACCCATTTCGCAACAGTGCTATCGGTTATTCCCCTGCCATGTGTGAGACCACCAGGGAGCTTGAACATTCTCATTAAACACTGCTCTATGGTCTGATCAGAATATATCCCGTCCCAGAATTTATCTGAGCGCCTTATGGTAAAGTAACCTTTCTCGGTGAACAACTTCAAAACATCCTGTTGCATTATTTCTGTTAGCTCATTCATCTGCTGCAAATAGAGATGAGAACTTTTTGCGTATGCAAAATGACCACCTGCGTGAAATACTGGAATCATATTGCGAACACAATATGTGTGGAGTTCCCAGTCGCCTGTGCGCTCTGCTCTCAAGAACAACCGGAGAAGACCTATTTGCTCGTAGTATTGTACCCAAAGCTTTCCTGTGCGTCCTACGGACGCATTCTGGAGCAGTTCGTGTAATTTTGACAGTAGATGGTTGACACTTTCTTGATTGACAGCGTCAGCTGTTGTACAGTCACCTCTGGCAAGTCCACGGAATATTTCATTGACTTCTGTGCAGTCTATGTTATCTAGTGTTCGGCTTTCTTCAAACACAAGTTTTGTAATGGCAATTTGTGTTAGCAAATGGGCACGAACTGCTCTTGAATATGCATGACCACTGATCAAATGATGGATTGACCCACCAGCACAAACAGTCCCCCAAAGTTCATCCAAGCCGCTACCAGCCATGATCGAACCAATTGCCCCTAAATATGACATAATCATATGGAAGCCGCCGAGTCTAACGAAAACTTTTGTCAACTTATCTGACGAAGACACAATCTCCACTGCTTTGATATAAAGTGGTTGGTCAAACGTCACTGGACAAACGTTCAGTCCCTGTTTCTCACATTCAGTTTGTGCAAACATGAGAGCAGTGTAAAAATTAATAAAGGGAAGTATCTCGACATCACTTGTTTCATAATCATCTGATGATGTGACAATGTGCATATATCCAGCCCAAGATGGGCAAGGTACTCTCAGTACATGCGTCAAAGACCAAAGACTGTCGACTGTTTTGCGAGTTTCAAATTTTTCGGATCAGATTCACCCAAAGTTGATAAATCCTTCATCACAATTTCGTCAAGACCCGATTTGCTTGGTTTACTGTAACCTTTCAAAGGGATGTACCCGAATTCACCAGAGCCAATATTCGAATGATCACCAGTTAGTCGTTTTATCGGAGACTCTTCTGTGTGATCTCTGCTTGGAGTTATACAGGCGATGCCTCCCATACTATGGAAAGTATTCTTGCCATCTAGCGTGCGCACATTACAATCGGCGTTATCGAAAACGAATAGTGTGAAGTTCGCAAGTCTAGGCGACGGACATTTGCTTATCATGACAGAATGAACGTATTGTTGAACTTCCCGGTAGCTAGAAGAGAACATTAGTCCATTCAGAATGTCGATCAATTCCCGAGATGCGAATTTCCTATGTATGCAAACTGCTACCGACAATAATACTGGTGACAAGAATGAACGGGGCCGACAAGAACTTATTAGAGACTGACCTAAGGCTGTCACGCGTCTCTGGTTGGCTTGGATGTTTTGCCCACGCTGCGACGGAGCAACAATCCCTTGTAACAAGGTTTGGAGTGTATCGGGTAGTAGATCACTAGATACAGATAAGGAATCGGGTTTAGGATAAACGTCACACTCGTAAATGGCTGACCGAATATCATCGCGGACTATAGCCGATGCTTTCTTGACGATGCGCATACGTTCATCAGTTTCATTGGTACATTTGTCTGAGTACCACGAATCATATAGTATTTTGTCTGATGAATCTCTGAATGTGACAACATTTTTTAGGGACCTCAGTGTTGTAATAGAGATTCTACTACCGAAATGCTCAAGCAGTTTGGTTGGTTTTAAGATGTTTAATTGTGTAACCGACTTCGTCACCAAGATACGATTCAAACGTCTCTGCCAATTCGCTCAAGGAAAACTGACACTCATCGCTGTTCTCCATAAAGGTACACAATTCATGGAATGCAAGTGCTTTCTTGTCTGCATCAGGCCTACCCCGTGAAAGAGTTCGCTCAGGCTTATCTCTGACAAATCCTGTCCAGCAATCATGGTGATACCGACCTTCCTCGGCCACTAGATCGATAGCACGACCGATCCGAGTAAGTACAGACTCACCCCATTCATCACTACGTTTCAAACAACGGGTCCTGATACTATCAACAAAAGTCAATGTTTCAACGGTGTGGACTTCTCTTCTACGTTGAACGGGTATATGAGTTTGTTTGTCGGCGGATTCTCCACAGAACAGACAATGGAGTTTAAAATTGAAAGCATCTTGATCAGAGCGCAATTTTTTTGTCAAAGATGGACCAGCTTCGTCAGATTCAGCTGCATCTAGAGACATTCTCTTACTTTTTCTTACAGAACTTTCCCGTGTATAATTCTTGTAGCAGAATTTGTGAATTTTTTCACCAACTGTGGGTTTCTTCGAACCGGCAAAAAGATTATCGCCAAGCTCGACGCTTACAGCAACCAACTTTTCTATACCCCGCTCACCAAGTGTAGTTATTCCGGACGAGCCGGTCAACTCATCGTTACATTTGATACATTTATCCATTGCCAAAGTCACAACAGAAAAAAGATGATAGACACAATAAACTCAAGTACAATACCACAGAACAGATATCAATGTGCGGACCTGCTTCGTTGTCACCGTAAGGTATCAACAGGTAACGCTAAGTGATATGCCAACAACATAACTGATCAGTTCTACAAATAACACAAGACTCTAATAATCAACAACAGGCAAAATTACATATATATCTATCAAGGGATCATTGGTTTCAATATCTAGGCATGAAATGCGGAGTGTCCAATACTGAACAGAGCAAATTGTGCAATGGACAGACCTGGAATGCAGAATTAAACAGCGTTTCCTGATGAAAGTCGTTCAAGGCTATTTTGCATCAAATTAAAGAGCGTTGTCTGTACATAAAGACCTGGAATGCGGAATTAAACAGCGTTTCCTGATGAAAGTCGTTCAAGGCTATTTTGCATCAAATTAAAGAGCGTTGTCTGTACAATACAAATTTGTTTATGAGTACACATCAAGGGCGTGCACACATTACATGCCAATGCATCTTGAGTGTAGGCGAACACCACATTATGTGATTTAATCGAACATGGACATTGAAACAATGATGCTATAATACGGTATTTGAATGAGAAAAGTCGATGCCGTTTGAATTTGAGTTTAGGGGGTATGGTTAATATTTCACACGTTTCACCAGTTCATTATGGAATAAATGACTATTGTTATATATCATTATAAAGCCACTGCTTTTCTGCAATTTTTGATATATAATTTAACTCTCAAAGTAGTCGTAGATTTGATTTAATGGACGTTGTGTACCGTTGTGTGTATGAAAACAATAAATTTTTTTTCGTAATTTTGTACATTTTCGTGAATATTTCACCATTGAGTGTGAGGATTGGTACAAAGTTGGCATTTTCTGTTGGGGATATGTATTCTCAATATAATTCAGCACGATATTTATGATTCTCACCCTACTAAGGCGAATAAGAATGAGAAATATGGAGCTGGGTCGATTTTTTTTTTAATTTTTTTTTTTCATCAAAAAAACGCTATAACTGAAAAAGCTCAACTCGGATTCGCGGGGACTTTTCACACTTTATCCGCAATGTGTGTCCCGGAAACATATAAAAAAAATCAGCTTTCTCCGATTTTTTTCCTTACTTTCTCATTTTTATGTTTAATGTGCCTGGACTATACTGCCGTCGCCAATAGTACATCATTATTTCTGATGATTCTTCGCATGCCCCAATGAGTCGAAGTGTCGTAGGAGCAGTCATTTGAACATAGCATTACTCCAACTGTTCTTTCACTCTTTTCAGTTGTCAGCTGCAGTAGTAGCAAAAGTACTGGCCCCAGCTTTGCATACTAGATTTTTTTTGCGGTCATACTAAATACCGAGGTTAAGGAAAATAGGGGTGGGAATGGGGTTTAAAAATCTGAAAAGGGTATGGGTTGTGTATTATGAGTATATAAAAAGATTTAAGCAGTATGTGCATGGTTTTAATGCCATATTTGAGAATTATGGGCGTTAATGTAATCGCATTCACTGAAAAATCATCCCCACCCCCCACCCCCCCCCCCCCACCCGGTATTTAGTAGGTACATGTAGCTTAGTAATTAGTATTTACAGCGGTCAGCGAAAGTGTGAATTGTTAATCACATTGAGACTTGTTAATTAGTTCTCTGTCGGCATTTGCAATTAATATAATAATAACACTTTGGCCAGCCGCTGATTTGTCGCGGTTCTCGAACGAGAAGGCCTTGGTTACCCCTGAACTCCCAACTGCCTCCCTGTTCCCACGCTTCTCCTCTCCTCCCAACATTCGGAGACGAACTGCTTGATGACATCCCTTACCCCATTCTTCCCAATCTCTCCGATTAGCACATTAACCCTCTCCTTTGAGTCTCCCCCTAACCACATGTCCTTCATTCTCCCATCCCACTTCCCCATTATACTCCCAGTGAATCTCATTCTTTTAGACTGATACTTTGGGCATTCTAGAAGGAAGTGTTCCAGGGTCTCCACCATGCCCAAGTTACACATCTGGCACTCCCTTTCACCGTCTTTCCCAATTTTTCCCCTCAGCTCTAGGGATCGCGACCGCAGCTTGAACAGCAGTGACCCCCCAAAGGTGCCATCAAGGTACTCTTCAAAACCTGGCCTCTCTTTATCACGCAGGCCACCCAAAGACCTCTTTGATTTGACCCCCTCTCGCCAATTACGGTTACAATCCTCCAAGACCCTTTCTCTGACGATTTTTTTACCCTGGTTTGCCCCAACGTCCAGGTCCGAGATCTCCAATGAGTAGTTCTCTACTAGCTCCCTCACTTGGATCATCCACCCCGTTTTGATATTTGAGTTGAAGATTTGCAGGAACATTACTTTACACCATCGGCTGTCGGGGATTAAAGCCTGCTTCCCGAACTCAACACACATATATTATGTGCCGGGCATTTGAAGGAGAATGCGCTCCACAATCTTCATAAGATACGTAACGAAGAAACCGCAAATAACATGATCAGCATTATCTCCAACTCAGATATATAGCTTCTCACGACTGAGGACCCTGTTGTATACGAAGACATTTCAGTTGACGTACGGACAATTTACGGAGACTGCAAATATTTGGCATCAACATTTTTACCTAAACTAAAATCCAAAGTATTCAAACCAAACAGGCACATACTGACATCCCCAAATTATGGGCAAATAGTAAATGTGAGAGTATGTTTAATACGATAAAAATTGGAAAATGAATGGATAATTTTGAAATTGCCAGATCTGACTTGACAGACTTGAAGACATTGTTATGGACCAATATCATTACATTACGAATTGATATTTTCTAAAGTGATTTTTCATTCGCCAACGATGCACAAAAAAACTTGCCGTAAAACAAGAAACGAGGTCAGCAATCATGGCTGACCAACGGGATCGACGAATTAATAACTGTCTATACTTAAAATGGCAGCAATTGCAAAACAAAATGGTCTTGTGAAGAGGGTGAATACTTCGAAATCAAAAAAGTGTTAACAAAAAACCAAGGCTAAAGTAAAGCCGTTGACACTGAGCCGAAATAGCTAAAAAATATACTGTATATACACATATACTAAATACAAGCTGCAAGTTTGAGTGTATCGGGCATAGCCGAGCGATACTTATCACAGTACGCCACAAATCCCTAATAATGGCATAAAGCCAACAGTGGCAATTGCCAAAAGTTCTGCCTATCCAAAACCGAGATAAAGGTTATGGGAGTTTTACTTTTATCAAATATGGTGTCTTCCCATTTCATCAATTCCCATTTCATCAACTGCCTCTAAAATTATATTTTCCCATTTCATCAATTCCCACTTCATCAACAGCTTTTTTTTCAGGTGTGTTTTATAATTACATATTATACATTTTAAAAATACAATTAGCCAGTTGATGAAAGTCAGACGAATGTTTGGATAGTGGTTATACAATTTTTTTTTTGACTATGTTCGACTGCTATGTTAAGTAAAGAGTTGAACAATGAAAAGAAGACTCTCATTTGCCGTCACAGCTCTAGCTGTACATTCGGCTACAAAGTACTTAGTACATCTCCAATACGTTTTGCCGTCTTTTCTTGTTCTTATCTTATTATACATAAAACTATCAACAACTAAGGTTGCTGAGCCCCTGGATGTAAATGTAAAATTGATGTCCTTATCCATTTTAACTAATAGACCAGGAAAGGTTTCTACCTGTTATATATATATTTCAGAACCTTTGATAACAAGCTAACACACAGTGGTTATATAAACAAGACAAACTTCAAATACTAAGTCATTACTATCAAAACACGAATAAGTTAATAAGTTAATTGTTGTACAAACACTAGTGCAAAACTAAACACTTCTCTCAGGTAAAAGTAAAAATGCACAAAAAAACCCCAAAACATAAGCCACCAACAGACATCAAACAGTTGTGATAACAAACAATATTCAAAGCTTAATACTTATTTTCATTCAGTTGATGAAGCAGAAAAAAACAAACAACATTCAAAAACACTAGTAAATAAAAAAAAAATAACTTAATGTGTGAAATATATATTTCTTAATATAATAATATATTTCTGTTTAATTTCTGTTTAATATTTTTTATAATTGGTAAAAAAAATGCATTTACATAAGATTAAAACATATTTTCATTCTGTTGATGAAGTGGGAATTGATGAAATGGGAAAATATAATTTTAGAGGCAGTTGATGAAATGGGAATTGATGAAATGGCAATAAACCTCAAATATTACAGTGATCTGTCATGTGATACAAATTAGCACTTATATATGTCGGTACATATATTTAAACCTTTTAAACAACTCTTACTTACTTATTTTCCTTCACCTCGGTATCCCTCGGTATTTAGTAGGACCCGATTTTTTGCGGTTTATTCAGGTCTTTTGAGAAAACATTTAGTTGCCCATTTTCGGTACCCATGTCAATGGTCTGACTGGCATGGTACTTCCTCTTTCCCAAGATGAGTCACAAAGTCATACGAAGAGCCACTCTTTCGGCCATTTGCAGTTATATTCTTCGACTCATTTAATTACAATGACCACCATCGTGATCCTCTGACTGATGAGTCAGATGGTTCGAAGAGTCACTCGAACAAAGTATCACTCAAACCACTTCCAGTTTTCAGCTGTTGTAGAAGTCAACCACTGGTTTGATAGTGGTACAAACCAAAACAGGAAGTGCTCGTAATAGACGACTGCAGTCGTAGACGCTAGTGATGGTAATCATTGTAGTAGTGAAAGCCGACCGCATGACAAATAGCGGTAGTAATGGTAGGGGTCCAGGTCGTTTCGTCCCCGGGACGTTTCGGCCCCTACTTGGTGGGACGTTTCGGCCCCTACTTGGTGGGACGTTTCGGCCCCTACTTGGTGGGACGTTTCGTCCCCGTGACAGGGTGGGACGTTTCGTTCCCAGTTGGGGTCGAAACGTCCCACTTCAATACCAAATTATTGAGAAGATGTGGGATTGGATTTTTTTTTCGTAAATTATGAGGCGTCGAGGTTGGATTTTATGAATGAAAGGTTTTGGCGCGCCGCAGGCGAGCAGGGACGATGTGAGATTTACAAATCCCTTGCGACCCGGTTAACCTTATTTTATTTTCCTTGGATCACACAGGCCTAGCTTTCCTATTGCCTTAAATGGGGTCTGAGGGGGTGATTTTGGAGTTTTTATAACCACTCAATGATAATAGATCTCACTGATAAGTCGGTACCTCAAGAAATGTTTTTTTTTTAATTGTTCAATCATACATTGTTTTCATAAGCGTTCAAGAAGAATGCATCTCATTGATGCCGGTATATCAATGAATGTTTGTTGATATGTAATTATATTTAATTATTAATAATTATTAGTATGTTTTCATTAGCACTCGAGGATAGTGGGTATTCCTGTTCAGCCGGCAGGCTGTATTAATTAACATGGAAAGGCTGACATATAGTCAGAATCTAATTAACTGTGTTGACTTGTTTGCCGGATGATGTTGTTTTAGCCAGCTACCAATACCTTGTTGGATGAACAGAATTAAGTTAATCCCTGGCAAACATATTTCGTTATTGGAACCGTTAGTAAAAACAGTATATTATAACAAACTTGCTGCCAAAAGACATGTCCCGCTACACTCAGAACCATTGATGGCATCATTACAACGGCGAGCGGCAGACCTACACGCAACCACCCATCAGACATAGAGCAAGTAGCAGTAGATGTCTTTCTGCATGAGCTGAAATCTACAGTCAAGAATGATTCCATGCCAATAACAGCAATATACCAAGAAGAAGTAGCGAAACTGAGAACAGATGAAACCCATGAAGATATATTGGCGAAGATCCCCACGTTTTATAGCATTAAAACAGCACTTTATAATTCAAGGGCCAAGACACGTCCAAATTTACCAAGACAGAGGTCAACACTACTCCTTCCAGAACCATACACAAAGACAACAACTGGTGATGATTTCCTGCTAGCTGACGATGGCGAAGTTGACAAAATTTTGATTTTCTCTACTGACCGAAATCTGCAACACATGGCTGCCGCTAACACACTGTTCTGCGACGGAACTTTCGACAAATGTCCAGCGATATTCTTCCAACTCTACACAATCCATGGTTTCGTCGCAGGGAAGATGTGTCCACTTCTTTATGCCTTTCTAGCCAACAAGTCAACTGAAAGGCTGCTTTTTTCCATTACGGCAAGGCAGTTTGGAAAAAGGCACAGAAATGTCACCTACAGCAGCTGTTTAATGAAAACGAAGCCGCGAAGAAACTCATCAAGAGAGCCATAGCACTGCCTTTGGTTCCAGTTAACGAGCTGAGTGACGCTTGGTTCGACACATTGGAGGAGAAACCTGACAGTGGCAACGCCAATATCGACGACAACATCACATCACATCATTTTGTGATTACATCACAGACTACTGGGTAGAAGGTTCCCACGGTCGTGAGATGTGGAACCACTTCAACACCAATGGACCCAGAACCACAAATCACGTCGAGGGGTGGCATCGCAAGATACAGCTCTTTCTGGCAGGTTTTCATCCGAATATCTTTCGGATGATCGAGTTCATCCAACGAGAGCAGGCATTCCAGGAAACCAGCATTTTACAACTGTGTAATGGGGGCAGTTTGATGCCACGCAAAAAGAAGTACAGATCTATAGATAACAGACTTCGCCATTGTCAGAGATTGTACAGAGAAGGAAGGAGCAGCCTCATGGAGTACCTGGATTCTGTATCCCACATTACAGGTTATTAGTCACTTTGTATATATCTGTCACTACAACTAAATGGAATATGATAATTCTAACCCGATTTTTCATGTAAAATGACTCAATGAGCCGGTTCCAATAGCATCCAATTATTAAGTTCTATGTTTTATGTATTTATTTGATTATTATTGTATTTATTTGATTATTATTGATTATTTTTATTTGACAATACCACACTACATAATAAAATAATATATGGAATGAAATTTTAATCTTAGTCATGTATTTACCCATGAATATATATATTCCAGTTTCCAGTTTCCCTATTCAGCTGGCAAATAGTTGATAATCTACGTTAACAAGAAGTCGAATGAGGTCCACCTTTAATGAACCAAACTATAGTCGGTTTTTCTTTGATGTCACGGATTATCACACTTCTACCCGAAATAATAGCTGCCGGGTGAACAGGAAGACCCCGAGGATAGTGCAGTTCACTGACATATCGGCGCAACAAAGAATGTTTTTTATTTTTTCACTAACTGTGGGTATATATGGGGGAAAGAGTCTGTGAGGACTGCCTCGCAACTCTGCTGATTGAAATGCGTTTAATAAGATCTATATAACAAAACCCTCCACATACTCCAGGATAGTGAATCAATGGTGAAGCTGAACGAACACCGAACCCTTAACAGAAAAACGAAATTATCCACAGTAAATTAAAATTAATCAATAGAATTAAACTGCGTGGAGTCACTGAGGATTGCCTCGCTACTCATTGAGATCTTTAGTTTAGTTTAAACAATATTTATTTCCAACTTTCAGAATATACATGAAACAGTATAATGATGTATGTGGATTCGACAAAAAGCTGATAGCTTATACAAGGTCGTTTCCACTCGCATTGCAATTACACATAAATAGATACGAGATGACAGTCATACAGCTGTGACAATCCAAAATTTCGATTCAAACTTTTAACATATGTACACATTGTTGAGTTCAATAAATTATCAATAAACAGCTGAGTATAAGCATAAGTTGAAAATAGAATTATGTGAATGGAGCTCAAAATATAAGAGAAAGAAGAATGGGTAAACAGAGAAACTTATGGACTTAGCGAGCCCTCCGCATTACCCCAACCGGAAATCGGACCAACAACGGAGTCGTTTCTACGGCTAGTACTTTCAAAACATTTTCCAATCTTCCACCTTTTTTTGATTTATGATTGTGCAGAGGGAGGTCGCTGGGCCGAATTTCCTGCTGAAGAAATGCGGCAGGCCCCAATTTCTAAAATGAGAGACCTTCACAGACAACATTATAAGTGTTGGTTCAGAACTGCCACAATTCGACTGGAATGATCACAGTAATCTTGAGATGTAGATAGATAGATAAATAGAGAGAGAGAGAGAGAGAGAGAGAGAGAGAGAGAGAGAGAGAGAGAGAGAGATCTTTAGGATTGAGTCTGTGAGGATTGCCTCGCAACTCTGCGTGTGGGGAGTGGGCTCCGAAGAAACACACCCCTTACAAGGGATTTGTAAATCCCACATCGTCCCTGCGCGCCTTCGGCGCGCTAAAACTTTTCATTCATCATATATGGGGGACGATCCGATTCCTCCTCAGTCTATCTCGAAATGGCTTACAACTTGAGATTAGCGCCCACGGCAGAATACCCATGCCTTGAATGTGGAAGGAATGTAAGAAATATACCACTGTTAGTTATTTATAACACTCATCCTTTACAGGAATTTGCATTGGGGACGAATCGTCCCGGGGACGAAACGTCCCACCAATAGGGGACGAATCGTCCCGGGGACGAAACGTCTCGGGGACGAATCGTCCCGGGGACGAAACGACCCGATCCCAATGGTAGAACCCAGTTGTAGAGGTAGTGTTAGCTTTGAGTAGCGGTATAATCCAGGAGCCGTAACGTGGTAGACAATGCTAGAAGTAAGACAGGAATAAGACTGAAGAATTGGCATATCACCGTAATAGAAGACACTGGAGTATAGTGGTAAAAATGCCACTCTCTGTGCCATGGTTAGAAGCTGGTATTAGGAATACGGAATTCGGAATACCAGACATCAGCACACTTTCTTGTGAGGATATTGTTTTATATAAGCGCCCAAATTATGCTTTTATTAGGAACAAGTAATCTGGTAATAACGTTGGTTATTCTGCTGAGTACCTCTTCCACCGGGTCGAGTCGAGGCTGCTATTAGGCAGCCACGACTGGATTTTTTTGTGAAAGCCGTCTCTAAATATTAACCCAATGGATCTCAATAAAAGGTTTGAATTAAACTAATGGGGGAAAAATGAATTTATATAAGCGCCCAAATTATGCTTGTATTAGGAATAAGGAATTTGGTAATTCGGGATATCAGACATCAGCACACTTTCTTGTGAGAGTGTTGTCTAGTCAGGTCCGACCAGGGCTGCTGTGAAGCATCCGTGGTTGGATTTGACGAGATAACTCACGAAATGTTAACTTATTGAATTAGCGATCAAATTATTGGTTCATTTAAAAAATAATAGCTACAATGCTTTAATCGAAATGGGAAAAATTAGCTCACGTCTGTAACTTAGTAACTGCTGTCAAGCAGCAATGACTGGATTTTATGCTATAATCGAAATAGGAAAAATTAGTTCACGTCTGTAACTTAGTAACTGCTGTCAAGCAGCAATGACTGGATTTTATGGAAAATTCCCCAAAATGACAAGTCAGTGAAGCAGTCATGGCTGTGTTCGATGAAAAATATTAATTCAGAGAATTCTTGGAAAATTTGTGGCAATCACTCTCTTTCATACTTGGGGCCCCGGAGGTGTCTTTACTACTAATTCAGTGGACTCAGATGGAAGAGTCTATATCTATCATTTTGGGGTGGACCAGTCAGTGTTTCCAACGTTCCGCCTTAGGACGGCACGTTGGAGTCACTGATTGGTCTACATAACATACATACAGTATACTTGCCAATCATTTATCAAGGAAATTGGGGATCATCATGGGCGTGGCCGGAAAATGGGCCATTGGGGTTCGGGTGTCACGGTCAATGAATGTTTTCACGATTAATGTGACGCATCATATATGCCGTTGTTTTGAGAATACACCGCGTAGTTCTCCATATTGTAAATAAGTTTTTCATGTCTGTACCTCTCAATATGTATATATGCGTATATGCACTTGAGAATGTTTTGATGTGGTTGTTAATTATTTTTTAAACTTTCAACTCGTCGACCATTTAATCCACTGTTTCCCTCTCCGTCTTTGTGATGTTTTCATAACGCAATATTTCAATATCGTTCCTGTGATATCCCAGTTATGATACTTGATCTTACAGATGTGTAGTGCACCACGTTCCGATTGTAACATGATCGATAAACATATCTGTCACTGATGATTACAAGCATGCACGTGTACCGAGGTGATATCACGAATGCCCCCCGCCCCCATCCCACCATCCAATCCGATCAATTAATATCAATATCCAGAAATGCGGTCGCAAAAACGGACAGAAAGTTTCCATCGGATTCTGATTATTTCGGAATGCGGTTGAGATTTTATTTCCGCTCTTAACCTCGTTGGTCTGTAAAATCTCATCTGCTGGTACCCGACAAGCGGCACACGCTAAAGCTTACAATGCTACTTTGCTTCTAGGTCGTAAAATAATATGTTCCGTAGCGTCGACTAGAACCGCACCCACCCTCTAGTAATGAGATTGCTTTTTGGTATTGATACTATAAATCCTTGACGAATCCCGGGCAACACCCAATCACCATTTCCTGTACCTATCCCTCGACATATCCAGCCTGTCAGGGTTGGTAACTACGAACTACCATATTATGATATTTTATGTTTCTGCCACCCTGTGCCAACATTGTGTCAACAAACCAGCAAGTAGTCAAGCTATGAAATTCACCGGTGCACTAACTTTTCCGATCATTTGTCCAAGCCACCACCCCCACCTCGCCCCTACATCAATACACTCTGACTTGTGATCACACGCCTAGGCATTCGCAGTCGTCTATGAAATTCTTCCTGTTTTACAGATTTGACACATGATGTATTAATTTACTGAAAAACTACATCATTTAAGTGCACCAGCTTCTGGGCTCGTCTAAGCAGACACCACCCTAAACTTATTTATAATCACTTCATAATCATCTTGGATATACTTACCTTAACGTATTTAAGTGTCTCATTGATCCTTTATTCCTCTGTCTATCTATCCTATAGTCTTTATTCTACATCGCAACCTTTTCTTCCAAGCCAGTCTGAATACATTTTTTCCCCAAAAAGATAGTACTTCTTTTTTCTTTTTTTTTATTTACGTTAATAAGCTGCAAAACAGTTAATAATGTGTTCCACTGAATCATATCGTGCTCGAATAGGCTCTTTCAACCTCAAAGTATATTGTCGTAGCTTGAAGTATTGTTTGCCGAAGAAGAGATCAATGTGTATCCTAATATATCTACTTTTTCATCTGGGTGGGGTTGGGCTGCATGGAAGCTTTGCTGCTATGTTTGCTTTGTTTTTTAGTCACATGAACGATTCCATTACCCCCCATTCAGCAAATCTACTTGATGAAACTTCATTTCCCTCCAGAGAGGTGGACGTCTCGAATGCTATGCCTGCATTGAAGGTCCTTGTCACCTCACTGTTCTACCTGGTCTTATGTTTATTATTGTCCGGTGACATTGAAACTAACCCTGGCCCAAATTCTTTAAACTCGGATCACAACCAGAATACTTTAAAAATTGTCCATCTTAACATCCAGAGCCTAAAGCCTAAAACAGACATCGTCCAATGTGAATTCGCATATTTTGACATTGTGACTTTGACTGAGACTTGGCTGAACAGTACCGATCCTACTTCCGATGTACTTCTTCATGGGTTTCATGAACCATTGAGATTCGATCGCTCGACAAGGGGGGGGGGGGGGGGGGGGGTGCCATTTACATTAAAGAGGGTATCTCATTTCCATCAAGACCGGACCTTCATACGTTGAATACAAAGTGTCTATGGGCTGAAATATTTACAAAACGAGGTAGACCGTTATTGCTAGGGGTATTCTATCGCCCACCCAACAGTCCCCCAGATACATGGGAAGCCATATCGGCATCCATCGATAAAGCAAGAGACACGTCAACCGTCGACCTAATTGTCACAGGTGATTTCAGTGACAACCAAATGGTCTCCTCCAGAAGCAGCTTTTCTGAAATTCACCATTCTTTTAATCTAAGGCAGGTTGTGAGCGAGCCAACTTGTTTTATTGAGTCCTCGGCTTCATTAATGGATCTCTTTGCTCTCAGTGACACAATCAACTTAAAAACGTGTGAGGTCCTTGAACCGATTATTCCAGACATGATCCGCTACCACTGCCCCATTTCAATTGAGGTTGAATTTTTGAAACCGCAATCTCTCTCATTTAAGAGGAGGATATGACTTTATTCCCAAGGTAATTATGGAGCACTAAATGAGGCCTTCTCTAACGTCGACTGGAGTGCTCTCTTTGATAACCTATGTCTTGATACTATTGTTTCTAACTTCACCGAGAAAATACTCGAAACAGCATCCACCCACATACCCAATAAATTCATTACTACAAGAACAGACCAACCGAAATGGTTGCATAACGAAATAAGATTACTGATTAGACAGAGGAAACGTTTATATCGCATTGCTAAACGCACTGATCTCCCACATACCTGGGCTAAATATGAACTGAAACGAAATGAAGTTGTATCGGCTGTTAGGAAGGCCAAAGCGCTATATTTGTCTAAAATTCAGTCCACTCTAACGAACAACGAAACACCGCCATCACAGTGGTGGAAGACTCTAAAAACATTAATCGGTAGCAGTAACATAGCAGGAATTCCCACCCTCGTCCACTCAAATAAAATATACTCATCAAGTGCTGAAAAGGCGGAAGTGTTTAACGAATATTTTAGTTCGATCTCAACAGTTGACGATTCGAATGCTTCCCTGCCTGACCCACCAGTTCGTGCATCACAAAGTATTGATAGTATCACCATCCATTGTAGCGAAGTATATACTGCAATGAAGTCGCTAAAAGTGTCCAAGGCGTCTGGCCCTGATCTGATAAGCCCGCGTCTCCTTAAAGAATGTAAAACCTCTTTATGTGAGCCACTTTCGATCTTATTTAATATACTGATGAATAACTTGTATTTTCCGTCACTGTGGAAAAAGGCAAACGTTTCCCCAATCTTGAAAAAGCAACCCTCCAATTCTGTTGTCAATTATCGCCCAATATCATTGATTAGCTGTGTTGGCAAAATTTTCGAAAAATGTGTATTCAAACGCTTGTGGGCGTTTCTAATTCACAATAATGTTCTCAGTCAATTTCAGTCAGGTTTTCGACCTGGCGACTCAACTGTCCTGCAACTGACTGACATATATGATGAATTCTGTCGCGCACTCGATGAAGGTAAGGAAGTTAGGGTAGTGTTCTGTGACGTAAGTAAGGCCTTTGACAAGGTATGGCATGCTGGTCTTATCTACAAGCTGGAGAGCATTGGCGTTTCTGGAGAACTCCTGTTGTTTTTGAGGTCGTATCTTGCAGATAGGTTGCAACGAGTTGTGGTAGCGTCGGAGGCATCTCCATGGAGACCCATCAATGCCGGTGTTCCCCAAGGGTCGATTCTCGGCCCCCTTCTGTTCCTCATCTACATTAATGACATAACCGATGATCTGCTTAGCAGTATACGCCTCTTTGCAGACGATACTTCATTATATCTAATTATCGAGAACCCTGATCAAGCCTCGACCTTAATCAACCATGATCTGGCCACAATTGAACATTGGGCTAAAACATGGTTGGTTGAGTTCAATCCCAATAAAACAGAGAGTATGCTAATTTCGCGTAAAAGCAGCACCACATCCCACCCACCCTTATTCTTAGGTGATTCTCAGATATCCGAAGTTCCCAACCATAAACATTTAGGAGTCATACTGAATAGTACTTGTACATGGAACGACCACATCGACCATATTTGCTCTAAGGCCTGGTGTCGTTTAGACTTGCTGAGGAGGCACAAATTTAATCTAGATCGTAGTGTTCTAGAAAAAATATACTTTGCCTTTATTAGGCCCCTTCTTGAATATGCTGATACGGTTTGGGATAACTGCTCTGAAACCAAATCGGCGGAACTGGAAAAAATTCAAATTGCAGCAGCTAGGATTATTACGGGGGCAACCGTCAGTGCCAGTAAGGCTTTGCTTTATCGTGAAACGCAATGGGAGACTCTGCAAGAAAGACGTCGCAAACACAAGCTAATTCAGTTTTTTAAAATGTATCATCGCATGTTACCTCATTACCTCTCCAACAAGGTCCCCCCGCCTGCCTCCTCAACTACTTCGTCACTCAGTCTCAGATCAAGTCAAAACCACCGAGTTCCTTTTTGTCGGACCCAGTTGTACAAGACTTCATTCATCCCTAGTGTAACAGACCATTGGAATAAGTTGCCCATGCCTATCCGCGAGAACCCGTCACTGATTAACTTCAAGACTTTCCTAAACAAGGGAAACCAACGACCTCCAAGGTTCTACAGTAAGGCCAAATCTGTATATCATTGTAGACTAAGGCTACAGTGCAGTAACCTTAATTCCCACCTATATGATAATCATCTATCACAAAACCCCTTATGTCAGTGTGGCGAGCATGAGACTCCCGATCATTTTTTCCTTCATTGCCCAATCTTCTCAGACGCACGTAATTATACGATTAACCTCCTCCCTTTTGAGGCAGACACATCCACACTTCTTTTTGGCTCAGAATTTCTTAACAACGATGACAACCGCCTTATCTTTGAAGTGGTACATGACTTTATTTTATCGAGTAAGCGATTCCAATGATTGGCTTGCAAGGCTTGTATCATAACAATGGCCCATTTCATATTCCCTTCCCCATACTGTCCTGTCAAATTTCATAGCAGCCCACCGCCACCTTGTCTGTTTTCGTAGACTGAAATCGTGGACTGTATTTGACGATTGATTTTGAAGACTGTATTCATAACTCTTTACTAAATGAATTGATTGAAATAAGCTACTCACTTTAGTATTTCTCGAGTGTATTTAACACACCATGTATTCAAACTGGCCGACACTTCTTCCTTTTCTTCTATCTTTTATTTGTTTTGTTTTTTCTATTTTCTTTTTTCTATCTTTTCAAATCGTTCGTACTCCATTCACGTTGTAGTTTAAACATTCTTGCATGTCGCTGCCCGGGGGTCTGTTCCCGCCCACCCTTACTGCGGGCAATGATCAGCATGGCCGGTGCTATTAACAAAACTCGTCACTCAAATTGTATTCTGTTTTCAGTTTTGGCATTGGAGACCTGCCTTATGACCCCCTGTTGGATCGAGTTTGTTCCAATGGGGGTGATGGGCTGTGTCTTAATGTCAGAAAATCGTCTAATGCCCCAAAAATTTCTTTTGTAATTGTCATCTTTTCTTTATCAGCACTGGAAAGGAGACCACGAGGGGCGGGACGGGGACCTTCGGGCGTCGATACGTGAGCTTGTCTACTGACTGATACCACCTGCCTGAGTGTAATGACAAATGAGTTAGGGCGACGACTTACATAAGCTGTCAGATTTTTGTCGAATCCCGTCCTTACATAGTAATCTATCTATTTGCTCACCTTTGTTATTCAGTGTACTGTTGTATCTTGTGTTGTTCCTGTTTTACCATCCAGAATGTAATGTACACAATTAACAAACTTTCCAATAAATATTGTTTAAACTAAGCTGGTGAAAGAGATAAAAGCGAGCCGCAGTTGTGGAACCTACCAATCTCAACGCCGATAGTGATACAAACTATAACTTTTAGCGACAGTTGCTGGAAGTATAGTCGTAAGAGACAGTGTTATTAAAAGACAGTATAAGACTGGATGTATAGATGGGTTACAAATTAATTTATGTATATTTAATTTGAATTTAAGGAATATCAGAAGTGAGAATTTTCAAAATCAACAAAATTCCATTACTCATATAGCACCTTAATTCTTCTCCTAATTCTTTTATATATGATGCAAACAGAATTGGGGACAGGATACCCTCCTGCTTGGTATCCTTTTTGTTGTGATGTTTCACAGGTTGAGTACACTCTACACATTCATGTACAGGGCCTTCAGGATTCCTACAAAACTCCCCCCAAATCAAAGGCCTTCAAGTTTCTCCCTTCATACTCTGCCGTATGCCTTTTTTCACATCTAGAAAGGCCATAAACATCTTTTTCTTGTTGCTTTTGTTGATTCTATCAGTTGCGAAAGAGTAAATAAGTGGTCAGTGACCCTTCTTCCTTTCCAGAGCCCATTTTGCCCCCCCCCCCCCCCCCCCCCCCCCCCCGGAATCCCTTCTCTTCCACAAGTCCTCCATAGAGAACCTTGCAAAATAACTTCCCAGTGTTTGTACTAAGGGAGATCCCTCTATAATTATCTAAAACTGCATGTCCCCCTTTTTATGAATACAGGTTACCCTGTTTTCCTTCCAGTCATCGGGGACCTCTTGCTTTCTGATTGCTATGTTAAATAATACTGACGTTAAATAATAAAATGCTCATATAATGGATCCCCTCCTCTTTTTAAAAACTCATTTATTTGGAATTTCCTAAGTACCAGCTGCTTTGCCATTCTTTAGCTTGGTGGCTGCATTTCTTACTTCCCCCACACTGCACACTAATTCGCATAAGTTTTCTGTACTTCTCACCTTACATTCTGGAGGAACCCCTTCCCCCATCTTTTGTCAGAATGCTTGACCATTTCTGCTGCAATGCTGTCGTGGTCATCAGTGTTATTGCTATCCACATTGATACTGTGAGGTATTGCCCTTGTTAGTTTTATTTACCAGTTTCCAGAATACACTGGAACTTGATCTCCATTTTCTTTTTTGTCCTAATGAGATTACTATTCCAAAGTTTCTTATTTTTGTCCTTGATTATATTAACCCTTTACCCAATGTAAGTCTCAAAACCAGCCAGTGCTATTCATTGGAACGAGCTTGTTCCAATGAGGGGTCATAAGCTATGTTTTTGACACAAAAAATGAAAAAAATTAGTACCCAAGAAGTTTTGTGAAGATCGGTTCATAAATACAGCCCCTAGCCCAAGCCGTATTGACGTATTGACATTTGCAGTTACTGTGTAAAAGTAGTACTGAATAAATCAAAGTTCATCTAATTTTCATAATTTCTGCACGAGAAAAAAAACGTATTATATGTGATGTATTCCATGTTACTAAACATTCATACAAAAATTTATTCAAATCAGAACTTTCATACAGAAGTTCTGTACAACAAGTGTTTGACCACCGAGGTGGTATTAGTCCCCTACGGCGTTTTTGTGACATAAGGTGTTTTTGTCACAGAAGACACTAGAGTATATAAGCATCTTTGATTTAAAAAAAAAATACTGAGCGTACATAATCCCCTCACAACCCTTTATCCATGTACCATATATGAAAGGCGTAGCTTGAACCATGTTGGAGGGAGGGGGGTGGTAACATAAAATAGAGAAAAAAGCTTAAAAAACACATCAAAAATGGCCGCCATTCTGCCATCTTGGATTTTGAAAAATAAATATCGACTGTGCATCATCCCCTCAGAACCATTTATCCATGTACAAAATATGAAAGGTGTAGCTTGAAGCATATTAGAGGGAGAGGTGGTAACATAAAAACAGACAGACAGTCTTGGATTTTGAAAAATAAATATAGACTGTGCATCATCCCATCAGAACCATTTATCCATGTACAAAATATGAAAGGTGTAGCTTGAAGCATATTAGAGGGAGAGGTGGCAACATAAAAACTACCCCCTCGTTAAATAGATATTTGCTCTTATCCCTTTTCCTATCTCGTCAATAAATTTTTGATTTGTAATATGTCAAGATTATAGGTAAAGAATATACTGTAGTGAATCTGTGAGCTTGAAGAATGTTCGTCAAACTATTGACTTCTGCCCTTATTGGGTTTTTACTCCCTTCACAAAACATATCAGATATGAAATTTGTTAAAAAAAAGAAGAAAAATTATGTTAAGAATATTCTGTTGAGTTTATGGTCGAACTGATTTATGGCTGCTGAGAAGCAGTCATGGCCAGGTTTGTCAATAAGAATCGGCAATTGGTATTCTGTCAAGCTATCGATTAAATCTGACCTCCACAAGCCTTTGTCGATTGGGCTCATCCATTGAAAATAAAGGGTAAGATTTCCATGGCCTGTAAATTGTACTAAAAACGATATCTCAGGATTTTCCAATTGGGTCGTGGCTGCCGTCAAACAGCTTCTTATCTATTGTATTTAATTTAATCCAACTGTATTTTTTTTTCTTCCCGCCAGTATAATAATCTTTCTTAAAGAAGTTAGCGAGTATATACATTTTAAGTATATTTAATTATGTCTATAGTGCCCCAGTTACAAATATCTCCTCTACTATATGCCTGAATCCTATAAACCATGTTTAGTTGTTCTGGATTCATTACTTCCCATCATCTGTGATGTCCTTAGATTCTTTCCTTGCAATTACACGGAGTGTTCGGTCGGCCTCAACCTTCTAGTGCAAGGAATGAAACTTAAGCTAGGGGCGAATCCCACTTGATTTATGCCTGTCGGTAGATTGCCTTCTCTTCCTGTCATATTTCGCTCTTAATTTCGAGACAGGAAAGGAGCCTAACTTACACTACCGTATTCCACCTAATTCACCGTATATAACAAACAGCTATCCTCGATAATGCAATTTTCTTTATAATTATTATTTTTACTTTTGTTAATATTATTATTATTATTATTATTATTATTATTATTATTATTATTACTTCATGGTTCAACCTGCAGCCTCACCCCCTTCCCCCTTGCAAATCTTATCGGTTTCTTTTTATCTGGGGATGTGATCAGTGGGCTGTAGTTACAGCAAATACGTGCCATTTTGAGCAAACAGCTGACACCACTGACACTTGGCTCTGTTACCCTATTCAAATGAATCCAGTTCAACCGTCTTAGATTTAGTCTCACTCCATCAAGAATGGTTGCGAAGTTTACAGGGTTCATTTCGTTTAGGGATGTGCGCTTTGGGCGGTAGATACAGAAAGCACTTGCCACCCTGAGGCAACAGCTGACACCACCGAAACATGGCTCTGCTCCCCTATTCTCATAAAGTATTTCAACTATTTTAGATTAGTTTACCCCTGCCCCCTGTCCCATCCCCACCCCACTCCAACACACACATATCAAGTATGGTTGATTATGTTTAAGGCAATATGTTCACACTTGATCTCACGATGTCAATAATAATATATGAATTGTGGTCCACAACTATCCCAAATTCCCCCGACAACATTAACTATTGATAATCTTCTATATATAAATCCTTTGTGGATCAACCTTCCGGAACTCCAATGACTTTGTAGCACTTGTAAATACAAATATTCCAAACGCCCGATATTCTCGGGTCTTCTCTTCTGTTGAATACTGTTTGCCAAATATGTATATTTGTTGATGTACTTTCCTCTTTAAATTATCTTTCTAATTGTTATTCAATTGGAACACCTTTGTTATTATCTGAATCTACATTTATTAGCCAACTTGAACCAATACAATATCTACTTTCCCACAAATTCAAAATTGCTAAATGTGTAATAACGACCTATACCGTGCTCGTATTGGAACATTCAATGCTGCTGTTTATGTACGTTGTTTAAAACATAGACTGTCACGTCATCATTCGTTGTGTACTCTGACTTACACTCTTTTAAGACTGAGTGGTGTGGAGCTGGGTAAAAGCTTTACTTGTATGGTTGCTCTGTCTTTCTATATCAAGCTGGAATATTCCTCTGATACGCCACTGTGGAATCCTATCGACTTCGAGTGTCGTCGAGATGATTCACAATCCCATTGTCCGGATCTTAAACTGATGTGTGCTCATCCAAATCCAAATGTGATGTTATCCATAGTACTACCCTTAGCCCTCACTTGCTGTATGTGCTTCTTTATCCTGATTTTCCTACTCATATTGTCTGGAGATATTGAAACAAATCCAGGCCCGTGTCCCACCAAACAAGTAAACAATCCTAATACCCTGAGAGTTCTGCATCAGAATACCCAGAGTTTAAAGCCTAAACTTGATCGTATTCAATGTGAATTTTCTGAACCTGATATTCTAGCTTTTACTGAGACGTGGCTTCAAAATGCTGATCCTTCCAGGAACCTTTGAGATTTAACCGCTCAACTAGAGGAGGTGGGGTTGCCATTTACTTCAAAGATAATATTTGCGCTCGCCATAGACCAGATCTGGAAACTCCGAACTCTGAATGCCTGTGGGCAGAAATCTCTACAAAATATCGAAGACCATTGCTTCTAGGTGTATTCTATCGCCCACCAAATAGTGTTCCTGAAATTTGGGAGAATATACAAGCATCAATTGATAAAGCTAAAGATACTGCAATTGACGATATTATCATTACAGGTGATTTCAATGATAACCAGTTAACATCTCCAAACAGCCAATTTTTCAATATAATTAGGTGTTATAACCTCCGTCAGCTTGTGAGTGAACCAACGTGCTTTACTGAGTCATCTGCTTCGCTGACTGATCTCTTTGCGGTCAGCAATTCAGTCAACGTACTAGCCTGTGAAGTTCTTGAGCCACTTATACCCGAAATGATCCGATACCACTGTCCAGTTTCCATTGATATTGAATTCACTAAGCCATGCCAAGTCAACTTTAAAAGGCGTATATGGTTATATTCAGAAGGAAATTATGAAACGTTAAATGTTGCGAACAGTGATGAAAGATGGGACATCCTATTCGACGACCCCTGCCTCGATACGATTGTGACTAACATCACCAGTAAGATACTTCATATTGCATCCAAGCATATACCCACTAAACTAATTACATTCAGGGCACCCCAGCCCAAATGGATGCATAATGAAATTCGTCTCTTGATTAGACAGCGTAAACGTTACTACCGTATTGCAAAACGTAACGGCACCACCCCCCCCCCCCCAAGCATGGGAGAAATACAAAATAAAAAAGAATGAAGTAGTAGCGGCCGTTAGGAGGGCAAACAATTCATACCTTTCTAAAGTCTAATCAACATTAGGTAGCCACGAAACAGCCCCGTCTCACTGGTGGAAAACCCTCAAGTCATTCTTAAATAATAATGTACCTGCAATTCCCCCTCTCTGTCATTCTGATATTCTCTACTCCTCTAATACTGAGAAGGCAGAGTTGTTCAATGATTATTTCTGCTCGATCTCAACTATTGATGATTGAAATGCTCACATTCCGACCCCTGCCCCTACTCCCGTACAAACCCTTGATACCATAACCCTTAATTTTAGCGAGGTGTATGAAGCGATAAAATCTGTTAAAGCCTCCAAGGCATGTGGACCTGACCTTATAAGCCCTCGACTGCTTAAAGAATGTAAGTTGTCCCTGTGTGGACCTCTTTTGGTCTTGTTTAATATTCTGCTAAATAATTCCCATTTTCCTTCTGAGTGGAAAAAGGCAAATGTGCCCCCAGTTCTGAAAAAGAACCCTGCCAATTTGGTAACTAATTACCGTCCAATATCTCTAATTAGCTGTGTTGGCAAGATATTCGAGAAATGTGTGTTTAGACGCTTATGGAAATTTTTAGCTGACAACAATATTTTAAGTAATTTCCAGTCTGGTTTTACTCCTGGAGACTCGACTGTTCTCCAGTTGACTGACTTATACGATGAGTTCTGTCGAGCTCTAGACGAAGGTAAAGAAGTTCGAGTAGTATTTTGCGACATCAGTAAAGCCTTCGACAAGGTGTGGCATGTTGGGCTTATTCACAAGCTTAAAAGAATCGGAGTTTCCGGTGATCTATTGTTTCTTAAATCCTATCTCTTGCACCGATCCCAACGAGTCGTCGTTGGTTCTGAATCATTTTCCTGGAAACCCATTAATGCAGGGGGCCCTCAAGGATCTATACTTGGGCCTTTACTGTTCCTAATATACATCAACGATATCACCGAAAATTTACTTAGCTCTATACGTCTCTTTGAAGATGATACGTCGTTATATCTCAATGTTGAAAATCCGGACCAAACATCAATTTTAATGAATCGTGACCTGACATCAATAGATCACTGGGCGAAAACGTGGCTAGTAGAGTTTAATCCCAAGAAAACAGAATGCATGTTGCTATCACATAAAAAAATCAGCTTCCTCACCCTCCACTAATGTTTTCTGGTACTCGGATTTCTGAGGTTAATAATCACAAGCATTTGGGATTAACCATAAATAATACTGGCACGTGGGATGATCACATTGACCATGTCTGTAACAGGGCATGGACACGTGTAGATTTACTGAGGAAATATAAATTCATACTGGATCGCAAGATTTTAGAGAAAATTTACTTTGCATTTATCAGACCTCTCTTAGAATACGCAGATACCGTATGGGACAATTGTTCTGCGTTCAAGGCAGCAGACTTCGAGAAAATTCAAATAGCTGCTGCGAGAATCATAACTGGTGCAACTGTGAGTGCGAGCAAGATATTACTATACACTGAAACATGTTGGGAGCCTCTCCAAGAAAGACGACGGAAACATAAACTTCTGCAATTTTTTAAGATGTATCATAATATTACTCCACCCTACATTGCAACTAAAGTCCCGCCGCCTGTTTCGTCCACCGGTGTCCGTCACAGTTTGCGATCTTCACAGCACCACCGAATTCCGTTCTGCCGCACTAATTTGTACCAAAGGTCATTCATTCCTAGTACTACTAGTCAATGGAATAACTTGCCTCTATCTATCCGTAACAATTCATCTATTAGCAACTTTAAATGTTTCCTTAATAGCGGCAACACACGTCCACCTCATTTCTATAGTAGCAATAGATCTCGTGTAGCCCAAGTCGGACCAAAGACAACTCGGACCAAGACAACTCGGACCACTTTTGAAGACAACTCGGACCAACTTTGAAGACAACTGGGACCAACATTGAAGACACGTCGGCCCAATTTTCAGGACAACTCGGACCAACTTTAAAGACAACTCGGACCAACTTTGAAGACAAGTCGGCCCAATTTTCAGAACAACTCGGACCACTTTTGAAGACAAGTCGACCAACTTTCTAGGCAACTTGGACTGACTCGGTGAATAATTCGGACCTGAATAGTGGAGAAACGAAGATTCGGGGTTGGTGAGGAAAGACACAAAACAACAAGTCACGGTTTAAACGATTTATTAAAAACTGAGGCATGACAATCAAAGACATGAATAAATGAATGAATAAAAGTTCACATAAAAAACAATGTCCAGCACATATTTTATCAAACTATATGTACAATATATATGTATTGAAATTTAAAGTCACAATTCTTCAAATTTAAGTCCGTATGAACATCTGCATTATTATCCGAATGATATATATTGGAACGGACGTGATTCGCTCGTTCAGTTGAGGGATCATAATCTATGTTTTGGAAACAAAAAAATGAAAAAACTGTATGGCTGAATCGATCAGTGTATTAACCCAGAGTTGTCAATTTTCACCTGTAATTACACTGAATATAATCCCATGACTGAGTCTCTATTTTTATATTTGAGGTGTTTATGCTGACTCTTCTGTGGTGATTGATGGCTGTTCGACTTTCACACATTATTTCTGTGTGATTTCTTGTTTAGTTGCAATGAAAACATTCGTCACATATCAAAGTTCGTGGTGAGAAGCATTTGCATTTTACAGAATAACTTCAAAGACAACACAAGCTGCACTGAAAAGTGTTCCGCCGCATCTATTGAAGTCTTTGAGATCACATTTAATTATTTTCGACATCATTCTTTTCTTCACAGTTGGTCCAACCTGTCTTATGGTCGTTACTACTTGTCTTGAAAGTTGGTCCGAGTTGTCTCCAAAAGTGGTCCGAGTTGGCTTCAAAGTTGGTCCGAATTGGCTTCAAAAGTGGTCCGAGTTGTCTTGAAAGTTGGGCCGACTTTTCTTGAAAGTTGGGCCGACTTGTCTTCAAAGTTGGTCCGAGTTGTCTTCAAAAGTGGTCCGACTTGTCTTGGTCCGAGTTGTCTTTGGTCTGAGTTGTCCTGATCCCTGTAGGTTGCGTCTGCGTTGTAGTAACCTAAATACCCATTTATTCGATAACCATTTATCAATCACCCCTTTCTGCCAATGTGGAGAACTTGAGACAACTGATCACTTTCTCTTATATTGTCCCCGCCACCTGAATGCTCGCATTCACTCAATTAGGGCCACCACGATTTACCGAGAGGTACCGGCAGGTACCGAGAGGTACGGAAAAAAAGCTTTTTAGAAATTATTTTCACAATAAATTGAATGCAAACGATATATTTAATGCATTTTATGCATTTATTTCTGGAAATGTGGCCATTAATGATGCAATTTGTGGCGATAATCATAGTTTGGAGTTATTTATTGAGTAGCGCGGTTGACCTCTCGGTAAATCGTGTTTTCTCGGTTTTACAACAGGCACCGAGAGGTACGCACAAAAAGCTTCTTGAAAATTATTTTCACAATAAATTGAATGCAAACGATATATTTCATGCATTTTATGCATTTATTTCTGGAAATGTGGCCATTAATGATGCAATTTGAGGCGATAATCACAGCTTGGTGTTATTTATTGAGTATCGCGAATGACCTCTCGGTAAATCGTGTTTTCTCGGTTTGACAAGAAGTAAATAATTATAATAAATAAGTACTGAAATAATTCTGAAAGTTGTCTTTATTACCCATGTAGAATAAAAACAAACTGATAATTTTATTTTACGTTATTTTTTTATATACCGTTTGCATTCAATTTAAAATTATTGTGAAAATTATTTATTAAAAGCTTTTTGTGATTATAACGTCAAATTGCAACAATAATGACCAAATCCCCGAAATAAATGCATAAAATGCATGAAATATACCGTTTGCATTCAATTTATTGTTAAAATAATTTTCAAGAAGCTTTCTTTCGCGTACCTCTCGGTGCCAGCTATCCTCGATCCGCAAGTATACAGAAGAAGTCTCCTTGGTTACGAATCGAAATTAAGTATTTTTATTGTTTACTAATCATATATATTTCATTTTCAGGTTATTTTATTCAACTTTGTGGGGAGTTAGTTTAGTATAGTAACTGGGACAAAGTTAGGAGGCCTTAAATAAAACTGTGAGCGCTAAGTTGTCGAACGGTTCGTCGTGTTGCCTTTTGTCGCGTGTTACAATTTTCCCTTCCGATCGCGTAATTTTGTCTTGATGATGGCGAGCAAGTCTGTTCAGACGGAGGTAAGTATGGAGGTAAATACGTGTAATATCGCGGTCCAGGTCAACGGTGCCAACGGAGTAAGTATTGGTGTGCAGACAGAGGTCACTGGGGGTGTCGGTCAGAGCCGGGTTGGTGGGGCCACCGATGGCGATATTGGGCTTGAAGTTTGTAAACAGTGTTCTATGATGTATGGGGACTGTCGCTCGATGGGATATGGAGAGGTATGTGCAAACTGTCAGGAAATCCTCCGCCTACTTGAGACAATTGTTAAGTTTGAGGGGGAGATTGCTGAGCTGAAGGGAAAACTTGGTAGGGCGGGGCTGTCTGGAGTTACGCCTGTGAAAGTGGCTTTCCGAGAAGGATGGAAGGTTGTCGGTGGTTCCAAGAGGAAACATGGGGGTAGAACCTTTGATGTGAATGAGGTAGGTGATGAGGTGGGGGCTGCTAGAAAAGTACGTAGGACAGATGAGGGGGGCCCAGGCCGGAGCAATGCTGTAAAGCGTTTGGCGTGGACTACCAAAAGTGGTAGGAAAGGGGGGCCAGAGAAGCAGGTAGATAGGGGTGTAAAGTGGTAGGAAAGGGGGGCCAGAGAAGCAGGTAGATAGGGGTGTAAAGTCCAAAGGCAGTGGGGAGTGCAGCACCAGAAACAGATTTGATGTGCTCGATTCGGAAGAGACAGAGGAGGAGATGGAGGTAGTTGCAACAGATAGTAGCTTGGGGTCTAGGCCAGGAAAAAGGAGGAGGGATCCGGGGGAAGACCAGGGGAGTAGTCCAGGTAGCTCAGGGCCTGGAAAGAGACGGAGGGACAAGGATAGGAGTAATCCTAGGTCAAAGATACCGATACCGATATTGATTCCGAGTGGGGCTGTTGGAGAGGAAGAGGACGCTGTAAACAATAGGAGACTAGAGGAGATAAATAGGGCGAGGTCCAAAAGTAAGTTGGTGGTTGCGGGAAGTAGCATAGTTCGGGGGATCGACAAGGTTGTCTGTGGTCCGGACAGTAAAAATAGAACAGTTCTGTGCTTTCCGGGGGCTAAAGTGGAGGACCTGAGGGATAGAGTGGACGGTATTGTAGCTGGGTCGGGGCCTGATCCGGTAGTGGTATTACATGTGGGGTCCAATAACATCAGGGAGAGGAAATCAGTTCGTTTGGTGGACACATACAAGGACCTAATTAGTAAGCTACTTAGCAGGAATGCTCGGATCATCGTTTCAGGGGTGCTCCCCGTTATGGGTGGTGGGAATGAGAGGAACTCGCGGATTATGGCACTAAACGAGGAGCTGGGAGAGCACTGCAAAGACTTGGGAGTACATTTCATTGACCACTGGGATTCATTCTGGGGACAAGGAGAGTTGTATGGGCGAGACGGATTGCATTTAAGTAGGATGGGTACAGACCTGTTGGGCCAAAAAATCTTACAGGTGGCTGGACCTTTTTTGGAGAAAAGGGGGGTAGGGGACCACAGCCGGTAACCCAGAGTGGCACAAATGTTGGGAACATAGGAAGAACAACAAACATGCACAATACAGGGACATACCAGGGTTATAATAATGTGCCAGTGATGACAAAAAAACAAAGATTCATTAAGTTTGGGTACTGTAACATCCAGGGTCTGCACAAGAAAGTAAGCGAAATATCAACAATGATGGACGAAGGAGACTTCGATATAATGGGTCTAAGTGAGACGTGGATACGACGGGATGAGCGGGTTGATCAGATGAAGGGTTGCGTGTGGATAGGAGCTGGGCGAACTGAGGGTCAGAAACGGGGTGGGGGTGTTGGCATCTACGCTAAAGAGGAATTACAGCCCTCATTGATTACAGATCTCACAGAAGCAAGGACTCAGATTCCAGTATCCAACGAAATAGTCTGGGCAAAAATCAAGTTAGGAAGCAGGAGTGTTGCCGTTGGTGTTGTATACTTAGCAGTGGAGGGAAGTAAGCCCGAGTGGAATGATTCAATATATACAACTCTTAGATCGAATATCACAGAGCTTGGGAGCAGAGGGTTCAGTATTGTCCTAATGGGGGACTTCAATGGGCACATCGGGGATAAGGAGGAGGGCATACAGGGAGGTGATAGGAAAATTAACACGAATGGGAGGAAGATGTTGGACCTATCAAAAGAGCTTGGTTTAAAGATCCTGAACAGGGATGCGAAATGTAAGGGTAAATGGACCTGGGAGAGGAACGATAAGAAAACAATAATTGATTATATACTCACTGACATTAGCGTATGGAGGGAGGTTATAGATGTAGAAATAGATGACGAGGGAAAAAATGACTTGGGTAGTGATCACAACCTGATAACAGTTAAGATTATGGGCAAAAAGACTAATAGAGACAGAAATACCTTCAAGGAAGTTTGGGGACTAAAACAAGGAGCCGACTGGAAGCAGTTTCGGGAAAAACTAAAACCAAATCTTGAATGTATACCTAGGGATGCAAATGTCCAGAGTATTTCAGATGGCATAGTAAATAGCCTAACAGAGGCAGGGAAGGAGTGTATAGGAAGGGTGAGGGTCCCAACGAGAGAGCTTGGATACAGGGTTAACGAGGGACTGAAAAAGGCTATAAAAGAAAGGAAGGTAAAATGCGCTGCTTACAGAAGAAGTAGGAAGCTTAAAGGGGTGGATAACAATGACACGAGACTAATGAAAGGAGAATATGAACTGGCACGGAAAAAGGTGAATGAGATAAAGGATAATAATAGGAAGGAGCGCAATTGCAGTCTTGCCAGAACAATAAAGAAAACGGGGGGTTCGAGCTCAAACGTATTTTGGAACTGGGTAAATAAACGGGGGAAAAGTAGTGTGCAGAGTATCAAAGTGGATGGGGAAAGTACAGAAGATAAAGGCCGTATCGCTTCAGAGTTAGTCAAGCACTGGGAAAAGATAAACGATAGGCGATGGGGCAGTGGGTCCCCACCAAAAAGAAATACACTGGTGGAGGAGAACCTATCCAATCGTGTATGTAGCGAAATAACGGCAGAAGAAGTGCGGAACGTGGTCTCGAAATTAAAAAATGGTAAAGCGGGAGGGACTGATGAAATTCCGAACGAATTCCTCAAAAATGGAGGGGAGGCACTTATTGAAGTCCTGACAAACCTTTTCAACCTGGCTCTGCGAAAGCAAGAGGTCCCCAGAGAGTGGAGGGAAAGTAAGGTGTCGTTCATACACAAAAAGGGGGATAAGGAAGTTCCAGATAACTATAGGGGGATATCAGTTAGTAGTAACATCGGAAAAGTATTCTGTAAGGTCATATACGGTAGACTAGAGGAAGTTATAGAAGAGAAAGGTTTTTTTAGGAGAAATTCAAAATGGTTTCAGGAAAGGACGAAGAGTCACTGATCACCTATTTACACTCACCCAACTGATAGAATCAACAAAGGCTGAAAAGAAAAAGATGTTTCTGGCATTTCTAGATGTGAAAAAAGCGTACGACCGAGTGTGGAGGGAAGGTATGTGGCGGAAGCTCGAGGGCATCGGACTGGGGGGTGACTTTGTGGGAATCATGAAAGCACTGTATACAGATGTGCAAAGCCAACTCAGTCTAGGGAGTATCACTACAAAACGAGTCCCTATGGATATAGGCCTCAAGCAGGGGTGTATCTTTTCACCGATTTTGTTTGCATTGTATGTTAAAGATTTAGGGGACGAACTAATTCAGAGTGCAGAGGGGGTAAATGTTGGAGACATAAAGATACCAGGCTTATTCTTTGCGGACGACATGGTGTTAATGTCTAGAACTGAACAGGGGCTAGAGAAACTGCTGGAAATTGTTGGTAGATATGGGAACACTTGGCGGCTCGAACTAAATGAAAATAAAAGCAAGGTAATACCCGTTGGACGCAAGGTAGATATGACGAAGAGATGGAGAGTGGGGGAGTTCTCAATCCCCGAAGGGGAAAGCAAACAAATCACTGTAGGAGAAACGGGAGAGTATGAGTATCTAGGGGTAAGCATAAATATAACGGGAAGAGGGGTGTACAGAAATTACTCAGCCAAACTGATTCTGAAGGGGAAAAGAATTCTGAACCAACTAAAACTTTTAGGGAAAAATAGTTTCAACAAGGTCTTTGTGGGGAAAACACTGTGGGAGAGGGTGGGTTTACCAAGTATAACGTATGGCACGGACGTGATTCCATTAAACCAAACCGTTACTAAGAAGTTGGAAAATACTCAAAATGATGCCGGCAGATGGATAACAGGGTCGAGTAATGCTGCAGCTTTGGAAGCAGTAAGGGGGGAGCTTGGGTGGATGAAAATCAAGGACAGGGTAGATTTGGGAAAACTGTGTTACTTTAACTACTTGAGAAACCTGCCTGACAACCGGTGGTGCAAATTGATGCTCGATACCATTTGGAATTCTAATATAGAAACGGGGTGGTCAAAACATGTGAGGGAACTAATGGACAATTACTCTATAGAGGTCACAAACATAGAAGTAGGAATGAAAGAAGGCAAAAGGTTTGTCAAAGAGAGAGTCATGGAAGATTGCAATCGAAACTGGCGAGCAGGGGTGAGCGTGAAAAGATCACTGCAGGGGTTACAATATAAAGAAAAGCCAGCTTTTGAGAAGTACCTAGATGGCACCTTTGGAGGGTCACTGCTGTTCAAACTGAGATCAAGATCACTGGAGCTTCGGGGAAAAATTGGGAGAGATGGGGAAAAGGGATGCCAAATGTGCCACTCTGGAGTAGTGGAGACCCTGGAACATTTTCTCTTGGAATGCCCACAGTATATACCTCATAGAATAAAATTTACTGGAAGAATAATGCAGAAGTGGGGTGAAGAAACAAAGGATAGATGGCTGAAGGGGGACACGAGGGAGAGGGTAGGAATGCTTATTGAAGAAATTGAAAAAGAGGAAGTGAGGGACACTATTAAGCAGTTTATATCTGAATGCTGGGAGGAGAGGAGGGGAAGAGGGGGTGGGGTGCAGGGGGAATGATGGCCTTCTCTTATGAGGACCGCGACAAATCAGCGGCTGGCCAAAGAGTTATTATTATTATTATTATTATCAAACCGAGAAAACACGATTTACCGAGAGGTCAATCGCGCTACTCAATAAATAACTCAAAACTATGATTATCGCGACAAATTGCAGCATTAATGCCCAAATCCTCCGAAATAAATGCATAAATGCATTAAATATACCCTTTGCATTTAATTTTTTGTGAAAATAATTTTCAAGAAGTTTTTTTTCGCGTACCTCTCGGTGCCTGCTGTCAAACCGAGAAAAAAAACACGATTTACCGAGAGGTCAATCGCGCTACTCAATAAATAACTCCAAACTATGATCATCGCGAAGAAATGCATCATTAATGGCTACATTTCCAGAAATAAATGCATAAATGCATTAGCTATATCGTTTGCATTCAATTTATTGTGAAAATAATTTCTAAAAAGCCTTTTTTCCGTACCTCTCGGTACCTACCGGTACCTCTCGGTAAATCGTGGTGGCGCTCAATTAGTGCTCTGCCATTTGTTTTCGATTCCCCAACTCTTCTGTTCGGCTCGAACTTACTTGGGAATACCGAGAACCGTCGTATTTTTGAAGGAGTGCAGAAATTTATTTTGCTAAGTGGGCGCTTCGGGTAGTCCAGGACCCTAGTGATCTATGTTGCTTAAGTTACTATCGTCGACGCTCTCCCAAATATAATTTATACATTATGCAGCTAAATAAAGGTATCCAGTCCTTATAATTTTATCCGTGTTGGTCCAACTGGACAGCGAGTCGTTCTGGGCTGTGCTGCGCTGCACCGGGTTGCCGCAATTTGAGTACGAAGTGATTTGTTGTTCCTAAATAGGGTCGTATAAACCAGGGACATCTGAGTGTGGCGTGGCGCCGCTTGGTGCGGCCCGGTGCTTACTCGGACCCTTCTGTATTGTCCTTATATTATTATTATTCAAGTTGGCTTACTACTGTAACCCCCTCCACTTTTATTCATTTTTTTATTCACTTTCTTGTTTGAATTTTTCTTCCTTTTTTACCTCCTCTCTTCTGAAATGTGGGACTATAAGTTCGTAGACTTTACTCCGAAGAAACTCATTGTCTGAAAGTAAGGCAAAACTCCATTGATGGAAATAGAGATGACATACCATTTCATCCATGCCGGCTTCTATCCGAACGTAGATGTTGGCATGGATAAAATGGTGTGATGTTTGTATACGGACGTTACTTGTGTACGATGTGCAAGTGATCTGCATGACGTATTTCTCTCTATCCCATCTTTCGACAGTTGTTAGTACTTGATATATATATATATATATATATATATATATATATATATATATATATCTCCCCCCTCTCTCTCTCTCTCTCTCTCTCTTCTGTTCACTTTAGTTCACTTTAGTTTGAACAATTTCCTTTTATAGCTGATATACTGCCAAAGCCTCATTTGTGTACATATTTCATTGATTGGGAAACGACTATTAATAAGCTTTAGGCATTCTGTCGAATTCCATCCTTAATTTGTGTCCTAGCCTTCTGTTATATTGTATAGCCATTATTATGTGTATTGTTTTTTGTATCTCATATCTCAGTTTTTGTATACATATAACGTGTTAACTGAAATAAAACTATTGTTTAAACTAACATAAAAACAGACAGACAGACAGACAGACAGACAGACAGACAGACAGACGGACGGACGGATGGATGGACGGACGGACGGACGGACAGACAGACAGACAGATGTTAGATTTTGAAAAAAAAATATTGAGCGTGCATAATCCCCTCACAACCCCTTTATCCATGTACCATATATGAAAAGTGCAGCTTGAACCATATTGGAGGGAGCAGTGGTAACATAAAATAGAGAAAAAAGCTTAAAAAACACAACACAAATGGTTGCCATCTTTAATTTTGGAAAAAAAAAATATTGAACGTGCAACATCCCATTACAACCCTCTAACCATGTGCCAGATATAAAAAGTGTAGCTTGAACCTTGTTGGAGTGAGGGGTGGTAACATAAAATAGAGAAAAAAGCTTAAAAAACAACAAAAATGGCCACCATGCCGCCATCTTGGATTTTCGAAGAAAAAATATTGAACATGCATCATCCCCTCCCAACCCTCTATCCATGTGCCAAATATGCAAAGTGTAGCTTGAACCTTGTTGGTGGGAGGGGTGGTAACATGAAAATAGAGAAAAAAAAGCTTAAAAAACACACACAAAAATGGCCGCCACTCCGCCATCTTGGATTTAAAAAAAAAAATTTTGTGCATGCATCATCCCCTCAGAACCATTTATCCATGTACCAAATATGAAAGGTGTAGCTTAAAGCATGTTGGAGGGAGAGGTGGTGACATAAACAAGAGGCCCCAAGGGGCCTGAGGGCGCTCACCTGACATAGTAGCCTAAATATCAACCAAGAGAATTGATTTCAACAGGTACCATCAGCTCCTCCTAAGAAAAAATTATACCAAATATCCAAAGATTCTGATCAGTGGATCTAAAAAAAAGATTTTTAAAGAATATTCCTCATATTGAACTAAGTTATAATTCAGGCTCCCACAGGGAGCCCATACATGAACTCAGGGACTTGGCTTTAACAAACTTGAATCTCACCCCCCTAAGGATGCTGCCCACCAAATATCAAAACATTCCAACTGCTGGATCTGAAGAAGAAGATTTTTAAAGAAAATTCCTCATTTTGAACTAAGTTACAATACGAGCTCCCACAGTGAGTCCAAATATGAACCTAGGGACATGACTTGAACAAACTTGAATCTTACCCCTAAGGATGCTGCATAACAAATATCAAAACATTCCGACAGCTGGATCTGAAGAAGATTTTTAAAGAAAATTCCTCATTTTGAACCAAGTTATAATTCGGGCTACCACAGTGAGCCCAAATATGAACCCAGGGACTTGGCTTGAACAAACTTGAATCTCACCCCCCTAAGCATGGTGCATACCCAATATCAAAAGATTCTGCCTGCTGGGTCTTAAGAAGAAGATTTTCAAAGAAATTTGCCTGAAATGCACTAAGTTCAAATTTGGGCTCCTATACTGAGCCCAAATATGAACCCAGGGGGCCGTTTTGAACAAACTTGAATCAGATCCACCCCACAATGTTGCATATCAAATATCAAAAGATTCTGCCTGCTGGATCTGGAGAAGATTTTTTAAGAAATTTGCCTGAAATGCACTAAGTTCAAATTTGGGCTCCTATACTGAGCCCAAATATAAACCCAGGGTGGCCGATTTGAACAAACTTGAATCAGATCCACCCCACAATGTCGCTTACCAAATATCAAAAGATTCTGCCTGCTGGATCTGGAGAAGAAGATTTTTGAAGAAATTTGCCTGAAATACACGAAGTTCGAATTCGAGCTTCTATAGTGAGCCCAAATATGAATCTAGGGAGCCGATTTGAACAAACTTGAATCAGATCCACCCCACAATGTTGCATATCAAATATGAAAAGATTCTGCCAGCTGGATCTGGAGAAGAAGATTTTTGAAGAAATTTGCCTGAAATGCACAAAGTTCGAATTCAAACTTCTTTAGTGAGCCCAAATATGAATCTAGGGAGCCGATTTGAACAAACTTGAATCAGATCCACCCCACAATGTTGCATACCAAATATCAAAAGATTCTGCCTGCTGGATCTGGAGAAGAAGATTTTTTAAGAAATTTGCCTGAAATGCACTAAGTTCGAATTCGGGCTTCTATAGTGAGCCCAAATATGAATCCAGGGGGCCAATTTGAACAAACTTGAATCAGATCCACCCCACAATGTTGCATACCAAATATGAAAAGATTCTGCCTGCTGGATCTGGAGAAGAAGATTTTTGAAGAAATTTGTCTGAAATGCACTAAGTTCGAAATCGGGCTCCTATACTGAGCCCACATATTAACCCAGGGGGCCGATTTGAACAAACTTGAATCAGATCTACCCGACAATGTTGCATACCAAATATCAAAAGATTCTGCCTGCTGGATCTGGAGAAGAAGATTTTTTAATGTTTTTCCCATTGCCTATAGTGTTAAAAAGTGCTGACTCAGCACTTTTTCAAAGTCCTGAAAAAAGTACCTTGTGATCAAACCGATAGGGATTTCTTTTTAACCATTCTATTCTACTGGATAAAAGTAAGCTTTATACAAAATAAGAATTCTCTGTGCCGTGTAGTTTTGGAGATATGGCAGTTTTAAGGTTTTTCCTATTTTTAGCTCCCGAGGTTCCCATGGGGCAATGAGAAAATTTTTTTTGCATCAATCAACTACTTATGACCCATTATCATCTCATGTCAAATTTGGTTCAAATCGATTTCACGGTTCAGAAAATAGAAATTTTAGGCGTGGCCAAAATTTTTGCACCTCCCATAATGAAGGCAAATAATGTCCGGCAAACTTCTCTTGAACAAACTTGATTCTAAACCTCAAAAGGACTCTGTATACCACATATCAAGTCTCTGCTACTGGTGGTTCATTAGAAGAGATTTTCTAAAAATTTGGCCATTTTTTCCCCACACCTCTGCTCAATATCAGCCGAAACCTAATTTGGATAAAAATCAAAATGCCCCTATATAACCACTACTTACATGAAATTTAATTAAAATGTGGCCAGTGGTTTAGGAGAAAGAGGCGCAAACACCACCTTAACGCAGGAATACGGACGATAGACGACGGACGAAGAGTGATAAGAAAAGCTCACCCTGACTTTCAGTCAGGTGATCTAAAAACAGACAGACAGATGGATGGACAGACAGATGGACGAACAGATGGATGGACGGATGGATGGACGGACAGACGGACGGACGGACGGACGGACGGACGGACGGATGGACGGACGGACAGACAGATGGACAGAGTGCAATCCTATAGTCCCCTTACGGTTCCCGTAGGGGACTAAAAAACTGATTGCACTAATTTCGGTACAAAATGGCTGCTGGTGGCCATCTTGAATTTTGGACCACACCCAAAAACACTCGTTCTCGTCCCACGGTGATAACAAAGGTACCCAAGAAGTTTCGTAAAGATAGGTTCATAAATACGGCCTCTAGCCTGAGCCGAATTGAATTGTTGACTCTAGACAGATATCCAGATGGATGACGGGCCATGGCATAACCTCAAATTTGACTATGTCAAAGTTGAGCTAATAATATATAATATACACCTGGAACTTTATTAAGCATCCCAGGGTTTTTTTTTTGCAGTAGTTTTAAAAGAAACTGTCATTACTTCCATGCTATCTTTAAGATGGCCAAAAGTGATTGTTTGCAGAAAGAATGGTCTATTGACACATGAAAGACAACACAATTATGAAAATATGCAGTATTTTAATGACGCTAATTACACATATCTGTCACTAATGTTTTGAATGGAAAAATGTTCTTTCAACAAGTATGGTTTTGGAACGGTCCATAATGAAACAACGCTGCAAATTTCTGACAAAAAATGTAACTTGTGATCTCCTGAACACAACAGCAGTGTCTGACGTCAGTTGTAAGTGTATCCACCATGTGCCCGGATGACAGCCTGAACCCTCCTCCTAATGCTACCAGTGAGCCTTTTGATACAGTCCAGAGGCAACTGCTGCCACTCCTCATGCAATGCAGCTTCCAAATCATCCAAATTCTGTACAGGCGAATCCCTTGCTTGCACACAAAGCCCAAGAAAGTCCCAGATGTGTTCTATGGGATTCAAATCGGGGCTCATTGTATGCCAAGGTAGTGTTGTTCTGAAGGAATGCTGTCACAGCATGGGAACGCTGTAGCCTTGCACTGTCGTCCAAGAATACAGGATGAGTAGCCAACAGGTGGTTGTCAAAATGAGGCACGACAACCAGATTGAGAATGTACCGGATGTACTGATGGCCATTGAGATTCCCACGTACAGTCACCATATCAAGTTTACAATCACGAGAGAGGCATCCCCCGAACATTACTGATCCCCCACCATAAGGAACAGTAGGTCTGATGTTCCTGGGCATGCAAGCAGTAACCTACTCTCGTCTGACCAATGGACTCTCCTCTATGTCCTGAGATTCCAATGTTGTGTGCTATACACCACTCCAAACATCATCTTTGAAGCCGATCGGACAGAGCTAAATGCTTGATGACCCTTCTGGACCTCATAGCCGGTGCTTTGAGATGGTTTTGGACAGTTCTGTTCCACAAATGCCTGTTGGGGAGCAAAAGGCATTTCAAAACAGCCACTTGAAGCAAAGGTTTCATGCCCAACGAGGTATGCCAGACTCCAATCTTCCCGAGGAAAGGTCTTTCGGGGTTTGTGCAAGCCTTGGTCGGTCCTTAACATCGTTAGTTTGTTGATATTTTCGGACAAGTCTGCTGATGACAGAATGACTATAGCCAAGTTGCCTTCCAATAGCTTTGAATGACATACCTGTTGCATGCATGCCAACGATTTGCCATCTTAATGCCTCTGACAGTCTCCTTGCCATGTCAATATTTACAGATAAAAGAAGTGACAAATTTTTGTTTTGTACCCAGATATTGCATGTGGATGATAGTGTTTTTTGTGACAATCGTGACTAGCATGCTTCACATGGACGAGGGGATGTGTTTGGGGTATGCTATCAACCAGAAACATCATGTTTCACAGGGTGAAATTTTTCTGTAAGACATAGCAATCATTAAAACATAATAATCAGTAATAGCAACTTCACTGTCATGAAACATTTCAGGGGGAGCTTAATTAAGTTCCAGATGTATAGATTAAATGCCTGCTTTTGAAGAACACCGGCTAAATAGGCCTACAAACGAGGGGAATATGGTGACTGTCACGGTAATTTCTTGACATATTACAATATGTTATATTCAGTTACAGGAGTTTGTTCTATAACCTATATGCAGTTAACAGGTCAAATTTATACTAATGGTATGGTAAAGTCTACAGAAACGCGCATACACTTGAATGGGTTAAGAATTATCGCACAAGATTGCTTTGGCCCAGGATACCACGAGAGCCAAAGGCACAAGTGATATCCTTGGCCAAAGCAATCAAGTGCGATAATTCTTAACCCATTCAAACGTATGTGCGGCTCTGTATTTATCACACATCTCCCAAGTAACAACCAGTTTACATGAAAATTGAACTAAAAGCATTTTCTAAGTTGATAATTGCTGCTTTTCTTTCATTGCCAAGAATACATCACTGTTAATGGGCAGGGTACCAACCCTAATTTGCTTATTAATTTTTACAGCATTCGATTGGTTGAAACCAATTGACAGAGATCAGTGTCAGGGTCACGATTGATCTTCAGATAATGACAAAACTGCGGGGAATAACAACAAAACGTTTTTGAATAGCTAATGAGTTTAGCACATTCCATCATTATATGACCAGAAGTGGAAAGTATTTGTTAAGGAACAGTCAGAATGTTATTTTTATTTTGAATTTTTTTTACCGGAATCTCATTGTTTAAATATCCCGGGTAAACAAATCTAAATGTGGAACTTTGAATTTCCAAGCGATCTCGACTCGGGTGCATTCGGCCAATGATGACGTGATTTATTTAGACAGGTTCCTTCTCTGTTTACATTGGAAATGAAATCAAATGTGTTTTGTTTCACCACATGTGATACAACTTTTATTTTTTATTGTACAGACAGAACAGTGGAAACCCCGTGTTTTACATTAATAGGTGGGTAATACATTTTTTTGTTACATCCAGGCTTGGTATCGGGTGGGGCGACTGGCCAAGAAATTGAATCAACCTGGTGATTGACTATGGGCCCTGGCCTTCACACAGCAATATATGAGTTTTATACCACCTTTTTGAGTAAATGTATGTATGACTCAGGGAGATGACTTTCATAAGCTGCAAGCTTTGTCAAATCTCTCCATTACTCAGCAATTTGTTTACTTTTAAACATATGTTATATTGCGAGCTGCTTGCCTTGCACTGTTACTTTTTCTGGTGTTCGATTCTGTAATGTATAGCATATTCATTGAATAAAATATTGTTTGAACTAAAAATGCTTTTGTGTTTGTAAATTATATTCATTTGACATGATTATTCAATTAAGAGATATCCAATTAAGTGGGCAACACTGTAGTAGGCACTTAATCAGAATTTATTCATTTTACTACATTCTGGTGAGATAAATTTAGCATATTTATCGATCATATTTTGTTTTGACAGAGTTCATTTAAGTTCTGTTGAACAATACTTTAAAGATTAATTGCTTACCAGTAAATTGGAAGCACTGGGCTGAAAAAATGCCTTGGCTGTTAGAATTATTTTTCAACAGTTTACAATAAGACTAAAAATTCTCGCCCTCTGATTGCATGAGAGCTTGCGTAGTGTCTTCTATGTTGACAGATCCAGTGGCATATGTTACTGTCTGACACCACCAAGTGAAATATTTGAAAATATGGTACCAATGGGAGGAGATTCAAAGTTCATACTGCCTATAGAATCGTATTTTTCAAGGTCAGTGATCATTTGATGAATGTATACCCACAACCCACTTATAAAAAAAAGGTCAAGGTTACTCTATCTTGGTTCAAATCATGAACTTGTTCATGATTTGAATTTTGAACTGAGATGGAGTAGCTTTGATCTTTATTTTAGTTATTGATTTTTTGTTGTCCGGTGCATTGTGGGTACATGAGAGGTTTATTTACTAAAATTTGTTACTGTTAAAGTTGCCTTGTTCATTTCACGATGTGGGTTTTGGGCTGTGGTTAGGGTCTTATTGGAACATATGCATTATTGTGATGAATTGATGGTAACATCGTCTGAGGTTTGCGACTCAGAGCATATGCTCAAATGTCCCAGCTGAACATAAGCTCCAATCCGCAAACCACAGACCATGTTACTGTCAATTCATCATAATAACTTATGTTTTTATTCAGTTAACAAGGATTTACCTCATAATCTAATCTACATGCAATTAATTGGTAAAGTTTGCTCCCAATATAAGGTACCATTACGATATATGTCTGTGTATAAGTTGCTCCCATGTATAAGTCACACCCCCAATTCTCACCCAAAATATCTTCCCTCTCTGACTATAACCTTTGTTTTAGTCGGACATCCAATTTGAACATAAATTAATGTGAAAGATACAAGAATAGCAAATGCTGAAAAACAGAATTAGGTCAGCATATGCAAAGTAAAATTTGGAGTGCTTTTTTTTTTTTATTATTTTTCCATTCCAGGCATACTAATCTCATGTTAAAAATAAAAAATAAAAAAATATATGCTGTTGTTTGTTTTGTTCATTTATTCTTCTGTGTTGAACGAATGCTGCATAAATCCATTTTATACTGCACAGAGAGTCATGCTGCTGTTGTCAAACTAATCAATTCACAAGTAGAACGAGAATCGAGATGTCCAATCCAGGTGGAAGTAGTATTTGGTGGGACAGTGAATAGTCATCTTAGGTGGCTAGAGTTGACACATGAACAAGTCCAACAAAAAAATTAATTTTTCATTTCTTGAGTATCAAGCTGTCATCAATACAAAATAAAGCTCAGCATTTGTAAACCTATATTCAAACAAAAGGCAGTAATGCAAAAAAAAAAACCCAGAAGTGGTAATTGCATATACAGTACAGTCACAATGGACTGGTCGTAATCCACGCATGGACAATGATGTTCACAAATGTGTTTACTAAGTAATAAAAATCATCATCAGGAAAATTTTAATTAATGAAGCACCGGGTTGTAACTGGTGTTTCATTTATTAAATTTTTGATGATTATTCCTATAATTAGTGTTTGAAATCTAATATTATTGCATCTGTGGAAATATTGCCCACCCATGGAAAGTGACCAGGCCATGGCAGCCGTACTGTACATCATATCACTATCAGTGTACCTATTGTCAGTATTTATGAAAGGGATTCCCCAGTTTAGGTTCTGAAAGCTTTCCAAACACACATTTGTTCTGTTCAAAATGAATTTATTTGTCTGTAAAAAAATATTAGACCAGATGATGGGTGGATTCATCTGTATAAAGCTCTTGAGAGCGATTATTACTGAAGAAGGAGGTAACATATACAGGTATTTTTTGTGGATTTTAATAAATTCAGTTTAATTTTCATTGTTCACACCCATTGAGCAACTCATATCCACTTAGGTTTTATCAACATGAAGAACCAGGTGTTCAATGCAATTCAATCAAAATTGATTTTTTTTTTATTGAATTTAAATGTAACTAACAGCAATTTGAAAGTAACATTTCTGTTTTTTTTTTTAATAGTTTTTTTTTAATTAAAAAAATAACTATCAAAGCATGTGATACTTGGCAATAATATGGCTAGACTGCAGTTGTCAAATCATCAAAGTGATGTTCAATTTGGAACTGATCACTTGCTAAAACTGTTGTATCTTTAGGAGATAAATTTCTCTTATCGATTTAGAAATTTGGGAATCTGATTATGGAAAACCATTTGTTAACGAGCCCCGAAGGGGCTCCTTAACAAATGGTTTTCCATAGCCAAATTCCTAAATGTCTAGAGAAACAAGAAATATTTATCTCCATTGTAATTCCTGTCATCGTTAAAAGTGAAAAAATTCTCCAAACTCATTTTATTTGAAGAAAAACAATCAAAAAATGTCATTTTCGATCTTGGTCTATTTGCCATGATCAAATTTACAGGGTGTGTTCGATTTGTGACTCGGGTGACGTAATAGTTCATAAGAGAGAAGGGAAATCGCATGTAGCATGGAGACAGAATGTTCTAATTGGCCCACTTCCGGCAATTAGAGCATGGTAATAGTGAATTTACATAAAATTAGAGTATGGGTCTGACTGACTCTCAGCCAATCAAATTACAGGTTCAGAAAGAACCACAAGATCTAATTTAACTGATGAATTACAATTGTATATGTCACACCCCAACTTTGGTGCCCTGTTTTCAGGCTAAAAGATGGAACATGCACCCAGACATACACAATAAATAATTTGGTGTTTAAAACTCTATGAACTAAAAGGGTTATTCTGTTAACCCTAATATCCTCAATTTTAAGCAATCGCAACAGCTTTCTAAATGCATTCCGGCCTAAAAGTACAGTCATCCAAAATTTTGAGAGTCCTTTATGCAATTTCCAGTGATGGCAGTTTACTAGAACAAAGATCTTGCTCGTCCACCTGACCAGTCTAACGTATGAAAGCACCAAGGTGATGTGCTAGTACAAACATCTTTCATGAAGAGGATTTGCTTTCAATTTGATGATCTTTACCTATCGCTTCAGTTACTGATGAATACCCATCTCTCCTGAAAGAATATAAGCAATAATCAGACCAAGGATAAGGTTTTTGGTGCAATGGGTATTTACCTCTCAGATTGTTTTGCAATGCATGTATTACTCCTTGGAAACTTTGCAAAAATTTCTTTTTAATTTTCAAAGGGTGAAAGGAAGACAAAACATTCTTATTCAATTCCTTTTTAATTACATTCTTCTGCTGTTAACTGGTTGAGTGCTGGAGCCACTATCATGGCTCTATTATAAAATGCTGAAAGTATAGTGGCTCTACACTGTCCATGTTAGCTTGTTTGCTCAGCAGTAGAAAAAAAATGTTTATGTAAATTGTTTTGTTACTATTTATTGGAGAGTGCCAATAGGCACTCTCCAATAGATGGTAATAAAACAATTATTTATGATTATTTATGAAGTCCATCTTGCTAAAGTAAGGCCCTTCAAGCTCGTAGCATGGTATGTTTGAAAAAAAAAAATAGGAAAATTTGAAGTAATTTGTAAATTTTTTATACTTACCAATGGCCCAGACTTAGCTGGTGCAACCTCAATAATATCAAAAGCCAAACACAAATTTCGAACCCCCCAAATCCCCAAAATTTGCATACAACTCCGAAATTTGAAAGTCCTATCTGGTCCTCCATACTTTTAGTACTGCATATGCGCAGTAACTAGGAAGAGACCGGAATTTGCGCCAAGCATCATTCTTCGTAGTTGTGCCTACTAATGTTATAAATCAGCGGGGAGGTATGAGTGCCCACTCATGGAGGGGGGCCAATCCCTCCTGGGCCATTGATAACTATAAAAAAATATACAAATTACTAATAAATCCAACATATTTTTATACTAGAACCAATGGCCCAGACTTATCTGAACAGAAAAAAGGCTGGAGGGCCTAGGACTTAAAGGAATAGCAGACTAAATTTCAGCCCCTTAGCCTGCAGTAGGACACCCAAGGAGAATAGGAGATTAAAATTAGAGGAATTACATATATCCCTCTCTATACAATAATAGAGAAGGATATACCACTGAAATAAGCAGCAATATCCAAATGATTCCTTATTACTTAGCATAAATGATTACACTAATTGGGTGTAACGAGCCCCCAATTTTAATGTTACCCCAGACTAAGACACTTAAAATTAGGAAAAGCGTGTCCGAGAGTTGGAGACTAACGCCCACAGACACATGCCAAATACAATGCAACGAGCTGTACATAAGATCAGTATTATCTATGGACAATAACAGCTTCACACATACTTACACACTTACTATAAGGCCAGAAGAAGTAAAGAGAAATTACCCCGGCCCCACCCTCTTTTTTGAAGGAATTAACCTTCAAAAAAAAAAAAGGAAAGCGGCCTGGAATCAGAGATAAAGCGGTACTGAATAATATATAGTCACCTAAAAGGCACCCAGTTACTAAAATCGCAAGCTTCTAAAATGTATGCCGTATCCGGAATATGGAGATAGATCGATAACCAGTGATATTAATATGTCCACCCTAAACTTGTCCAACTGAATCCCAATGGAAAGTTATCTGAGAGAACTTATATGCTTCTGAGCCAAACAACAGGCAACCATGTTCAGGTGTACAAGTAAATTCCAATAATGAACTTCAAAATTGTATCCGTTCAATCTACGAGAATGAGAGAGTAGGATTCCCCTTTGTGTACCGCTACCAGTTTCAGACTGGATTCAGAACTTGGAACGGGATATGAATAAAAAACCCATCAAGGACCGTCCCCAAATAAACCAGTGTTCTCTAGGGAATTACAGACAAATCGGACCAAAGACAACTCGGACCAAGACAACTCGGACCACTTTTGAAGACAACTCGGACCAACTTTGAAGACAACTCGGACCAACATTGAAGACAAGTCGGCCCAATTTTCAGGACAACTCGGACCAACTTTAAAGACAACTCGGACCAACTTTGAAGACAAGTCGTCCCAATTGTCAGAACAACTCGGACCACTTTTGAAGACAAGTCGACCAACTTTCTAGGCAACTTGGACTGACTCGGTGAATAATTCGGACCTGAATAGTGGAGAAACGATGATTCGGGGTTGGTGAGGAAAGACACAAAACAACAAGTCACGGTTTAAACGATTTATTAAAAACTGAGGCATGACAATCAAAGACATGAATAAATGAATGAATAAAAGTTCACATAAAAAACAATGTCCAGCACATATTTTATCAAACTATATGTACAATATATATGTATTGAAATTTAAAGTCACAATTCTTCAAATTTAAGTCCATATGAACATCTGCATTATTATCCGAATGATACATATTGGAACGGACGGGATTCGCTCGTTCAATTGAAGGATCATAATCTATGTTTTGTAAACAAAAAAAATGAAAAAACTGTATGGCTGATCCGATCAGTGAATTAACCCAGAGTTGTCAATTTTCACCTGTAATTACATTGAATATAATCCCATGACTGAGTCTCTATTTTTATATTTGAGGTGTTTATGCTGACTCTTCTGTGGTGATTGGTGGCTGTTCGACTTTCACACATTATTTCTGTGTGAGTACTTGTTTAGTTGCAATGCAAACATTCATCACATATCAAAGTTTCTGGTGAGAAGCATTTTCATTTTACAGAATAACTTCAAAGACAACACAAGCTGTACTGAAAAGTGTTCCGTCGCATCTATTGAAGTCTTTGAGATCACATTTAATTATTTTCGACATCATTCTTTTCTTCACAGTTGGTCCAACCTGTCTTATAGTCGTTACAACTTGTCTTGAAAGTTGGTCCAAGTTGTCTCCAAAAGTGGTCCGAGTTGTCTTGCTAGTTGGTCCGAGTTGGCTTCAAAAGTGGTCCGAGTTGTCTTGAAAGTTGGGCCGACTTGTCTTCAAAGTTGGTCCGAGTTGTCTTCAAAAGTGGTCCGAGTTGTCTTCAAAAGTGGTCTGACTTGTCTTGGTCCGAGTTGTCTTTGGTCCGAGTTGTCCTGATCCCTCTCTAGGTACATTAAAACCAATGACTGTTCCTCTGAAAAAGAGACTGAAAGACTAGTATTAGCCTGCGGTGAAAGCTCCAACATCGGTACTTCACCGCCCACCATACAGGTTGACACCCGTTTCCAACGTTCGCATCAATAGTACAAGAACTGAAGGAGTGTAGCAACTACCGGCAGACAACGAGCATTTAAATCCGAGACTTCCTGAACTTACACTAGGTACCAATTATTATAAAAGATACAATAATAATGAAGCCAAAATCATAAGTCCGCTTCACTCCCATCCACTGCACTCCCAATTATAATACAGAACAAGGGGCCTGAGGGTGCTCACCTGACATGGTAGCCTAAATATAAAACCTAGGGAATTGATTTCAACAAGTTGCATCTGCCCCTCCTTAGAAAAGCTTATACCAAATAAACAAAGATTCAGACCAGTGGATCTAAAAAAAAATATATTTTTAAAGAATATTCCTCATATTGAACTAAGTTATAATTCGGCTCCAACAGGAAGCCCAAATATGAACCCAGGGACTTGGCTTGAACAAACTTGAATCTCACCTCCAGTGGGATGCCGTTTTCCAAATATCAAAAGATTCTGACTGGAGGATGTGAAGAAGATTTTTGAAGAATATTCCTCATATTGAACTAAGTTATAATTCAGGTTCCCACAGGGAACTCAAATATCAACACAGGGACTTGGCTTGAACAAACTTGAATCTCACCGCCCTAAGGATGCTGCATGCCAAATATCAAAACATTCCGACCGCTGAATATGAAGAAGAAGATTTTTAAAGAAAAATTCCTCATATTGAACTAAGTTATAATTTGGGCTCCCACAGGGAGCCCAAATATGAACCCAGGGATTTGGCTTCAACAAACTTGAATCTCACCCCCCTAAGGATGCTGCATACCAAATATCAAAATATTCCAACTGCTGGATCTGAAGAAGAAGATTTTTAAAGAAAATTCCTCATTTTGAACTAAGTTACAATTCGAGTTCCCACAGAGAGCCCAAATATGAACCTAGGGACATGGCTTGAACAAATTGAATCTCACCCCACTAAGGATGCTGCATGCCAAATATAAAAACATTCTGACTGCTGAATCTGAAGAAGATTTTTAAAGAAAAATTCCTCATGTTGAATGAAGTTATAATTCAGGCTCCCACAGGGAGCCCAAATATGAACCCAGGGACTTGGATTTAACAAACTTGAATCACACCCCACGTAAGGATGCTGCACACCAAATATCAAAACATTCCAACTGCTGGATCTGAAGAAGAAGATTTTTTAAGAGAATTCCTCATTTTGAACTAAGTTACAATTCAAGCTCCCACAGTGAGCCCAAATATGGATCTGGGGACATGGCTTGAACAAACTTGAATCTCACCCACCGGAGGATGCTACATACCAAATATCAAAAGATTCTTATTGGTAGATCTAAAGAAGAAGATTTTTAAAGAATATTCCTCATACTGCACTAAGGGGCGAGGCAACTTGATTTGAACAAAATCAAATTGTGATGTCATAACAAACTATTATCTCAAATATCAATTGAATTGGTTCAGCGGTTTGGGAGGAGAAAACGCAAACACCATGTTCACGGACGATGGACGGTGAGTGATCACTGTAGCTCTCCTGACTGAAAGTGAGCTAATAAATATCGCAAGGATACATAACCCAGAAAATCACAAAGTTTCAAATTAAACAAAAATTTTTTGAAAAATTTTGAATGAATCCAAAGTACCCCAAGGGAACCTCACGAGCCTAAGGGCATCCCAATAGAGCCTAAGTGTGAACAAGCACTACCAAATTAAAGCTGAACTACAGGAATAAGATATAATATTTATCCTAATAGAAAAAAAAAACAATAACTGTTTTTAATTAAACACTGAATTAATACATTTCCAAAATGTTATTGAACAGACAACAACATCAAGAGGAAAAAACAGAATCTAACAAACAACAGGCACAACAGAGGCCCAAAGTCAGTAACTGATCAACAACCACCTGATGCAGAGCTAGATCTTCAAAGGAAGAAAATACAATGCATCTGGTAGAAGATGCAAGAAAACAAAACGTCCTGAACAGCAAATGAACAGGACGTAAACACAGGGGATAAACGGAATACCCATTCCGTAAAATAAGCTCCCAAGAATTTGAATAAAAAATTATCAATAAAAAAGCTGAAAGAGCTTGGGAGTATAACATGAGGGTTCAGGAGAGGGAAGTGAAGTAACACTAACAAGACAACAGTGGAGTCATATTATAATGACGACATTCAGAAGCACATCCCGAAAATGAGAAACATGAATAATTTTACATAAAAATTGCAAAGTTACAGCCCTGAACATCCAAAACCACAATTATTCACTTCCAACATCCTGCTACACTGTTGAATCCAAGAAAACCATCATTGATTTGTGTTTGGCATCTTTAATGAATGTGTCAATGACACTGTAACTTCACTTGATTGTGTGTTGTGTTTGATGAAAAGGATAATATTCAATGTTTATGAAAGGATTATATGAAATAAGACAAGAATTGTGATAACTGGGAATATGTTTATTTCTGTTCCCTGTATGCTATGTTTTCAATAAAAATAATTTGAGGCATAGACTGTACTAAAGAATTAAGGGGTGGATTAATGTGTACCTCACAGTTAATGTATGTGGCCCTCACAGTTAAAGTATGTCAACCAAAGTTACCAAGTTACAGTAAAGTATGTCAACCAAAGTTACCAAGTTACAGTGAAATTATTCCAAAACGAGTCACCTTACCAAGTTACAATGAAATCCCTCCATAAATATGACCTGTGGACTGTGCTAAAGGTTTTTGGGTTTCGGGCCCCATAGCCGTCACTGTTGACCAATCGTGACCAAAAGGGGACGTTCTCATCTAAACATTATATGGAGTCAACCTACCATGTTACAATGAAATCCCTCCATAAATACGACCTGTAGACTGTGCTACAGGTTTTTCGGCTTTGGGCTCGGGCAATCGTCACAGTTGACAGATCCAGACCAAAGTTCTCATCTAGACATCATACGGAGTCATCCTACCAAGTTACAATGAAATCCCTCCATATTAAATATGACCTGTAGACTGTTCTAAAAGGTTTCGGGTTTCAGGCTTGGGCAGCCGTCACTGTTGACAGTTCATGACCAAAAGGGTACGTTCTCAACTAGATATTATACAGAGTCATCCTACCAAGTTACCATTAAATCCCTTCATAAATACAACCTGTATACTATGCTAAAGGTTTTGGGCTCAGGCAGCCATCACGGTTGACCAATCACGACCAAAAGAGGAAGTTCTCATCTAGACATGACCTGAAACCTGCATATGAAATTTCGTGATGACTGGACAAGAACTACGGGGTGTAGCCTGTGCTAAAGGAAAATGCGAACAGACTCACAGACTTCTGCTCTGATGGCAATAGCTTATCTTGACTTTGTCAAGTTAAGCTAAAGTTGAGAATATATTGCACAGATGTCGGTTCAAATGTTTACTGACTTGGGCCAAACAAAAGAATGATGCTTGGCGCCAATTCTGGTCTCTTCCTGGGTAATGCGCATGCGCAGTACTAAAAGTATGGAGGGCCAGATAGGACTTTAAAATTTCGGTATTGTATGCAAATTTTGGGGATGGGGGTGGGGGGGTGTTCAAAATTTGTGTTCGGCCCTTGATATTATTGAGTTTGGACCAGCTAAGTCTGGGCCATTGGTTTTAGTATACACTCATGTTACAAATAACCTTTGAAACAAGAGGCCCCACGGGGCCTGAAGCGCTCATCTTGTACAGAACACAATTTAAACAGAGTCCAAGAATGAGTCTACATTAAGCAAGCCATCTCCATAGGCTACACTGACAATCCTTGAGTCCCTCAGGAGTGACAAAAATTATCTGGGCATCATGCCTTTTCTTCAGTTCATCATAAGTAAAATGTAGAGCTCCCCTATGAAGCCCCTTGATACAACCTATGTGGATTAATCTTAGTACCTCTAGAGGGTACTGAATACAAAATTTTTAATTCTTCAGCAAAATGGCCAATTCTGGCTCCCATAGAGAACCCAAATATTAACCCAGGCTCTTGATTTGAACACAGTTAAATCTGACTTCCCTAGAGATGTTGTGTACCGAATATGAAAGCATTCTGACTGTTGGATCTGAAGAAGAGAAATTGTAAAGAAATTTCTTCGAATTGCACTAAGTTAAAATTTGGGCTACCATAGCGAGCCCAAATATTAACCTATGGATCCGATTTGAACAAACTTGAATCTGACCCCCCTAGAGATGTTGTATACCAAACGTGAAAGCATTCTGACAAGTGAATCTGAAGAAGAAGATTTTTGAAGAAATTCCCTCATATTGTACTAAGTAAAATTTCATGTTCCCATATGGAGCCCAAATATTAACCTAGGCACTCGAATTGAACAACCTGGAATCTGACCCCCCTAGAGATGTTGTATACCAAATATAAAAGCATTCCGACTGGTGGATCTGAAGAAGAAGATTTTTAAAGAAATTTCCTCATATTGCACTAAGTAAAAATTTGGGCTACCATAGTGAGCCCAAATATATACCTAGGGATCCGATTTGAACAAACTTGAATCTGACCCCCATAGAGATGTTGCATACCAAATATCAAAGAATTCTGACTGATAGATCTGAAGAAGAAGATTTTTTTAAATTACCCTCCATATTGAACAAAGATAAAATTTGGGCTTCCGTAGGAAGCCCAAATATTAACCTAGGGACTTGGTTTGAACAATCTAGAATCTGACCCTCATAACAATGATGTATACCAAATATTAAAAGATTCTGACTGGTGGTTCTGAAGAAGAAGATTTTTAAAGAATACTCCCCATATTACCCTATGTTAAAACTTCAGGCTCCTGTAGAGAGCCCAAATATGAACCAATGAGCTTTATTTCAACATACTTTAATCTGACCCCCCCCCCCCCCCCCCCCCCCCCCCCCATGGATGCTGTATACCAAATATCAAAAGATTCTGATGATTGGTTCTGGAGAAAAGATTTTTAAAATTTTTTGCAAATATGCTGACTCAGCATTTTTTTTCGATGCCCATTACAGAACACCCTAACATAACCGATGACAATTTTTTTTACCATTCAATTCTACTGGTCATAAGGATACTACATACCAAATAAAAGCTCTCTGTTCCGTGGGGTTTGGGAAATATGGGCGTTTGAAAATATTTCTATTTTTAGCTCGCAGGGTTCCCATGGGGATGCGGAAATTTTTTTTTTCGCATGGGTCAAGTACTTATGACCCAATACTACCACAAAACAAATTTGGTTCATACCGGACCATCGGTTCAGAAAATAGAAATTTTGGGTGGGGCCAAAAATCTTACCCCTCCTATTACAAAGCCAAATATTACTTCACGAACTTCGTTTGAACAAACTTGATTCTACACCTCATATGGAAGCTCCATAGCAAATATCAAGTCATTGTACACACTGGTTCTTGAGAAGATTTTTAAAATATTTTGGAGCATTTTCCCCCACTCCCTCTCTATGGGGCTGGGCATGCTGAGTTGAACAAAAATGAAATGCCCCTTTGGGACCATCACTCACACAAACTTTCACTTGAATTGGCCCAGTGGCTTTGGAGGGGAAGAGCAAAACATGGTGTTGACGGACGACGGACGGAGAGCGATGAGATTAGCTCAGCTTGACTTTGTCAAGATGAGCTAAAAATAAAGTAGCACTCTACTAGTTAAGCAGTGGCAGACAAGCATACATTGTTGCCTGGGCCAACCTTAGGTGCTGCCCTATTCTGATGCAGCACTAAGTATTTTTTGGTGGCTGGTTTAATATCATAGCTTTTCTGACACATTTTGGTGCCCCTAAAATTCTTACTCCTCCTTGACCGCCACTGCTGTTCATCCTATCAGTGATGAGCTAGCTTGAATTAACAAAAAAATGCCGCTCAGGATCACCGATCCAATGTCGAGTTGTGACAAAAGTTCCTCGCACCAAGGCCAACACACCTATGAAGTTTCATGACTCTAGGTTGAAACACTATCAAGTTCTCATCCGGAAACCAATTGTTGCGATATACTATGTTCAAGGTCACTGTGACCTTGACCTTTGACCTGGTGAGTCCAACATCAATAGGGTTCTTCCTCGCACCAAGGCCAACACGCCTGTAAAGTTTCATGACTCTAGGTTGAATCACTATCAAGTTATCATCCGGAAACCAATTGTTGCGATATACTATGTTCAAGGTCACTGTGACCTTGACCTTTGACCTGGTGAGTCCAAGATCAATAGGGTTCTTCCTCGCACCAAGGCCAACACACCTATGAAGTTTCATGACTCTAGGTTGAACCACTATCAAGTTATCATCCGGAAACCAATTGTTGCGATATACTATGTTAAAGGTCATTGTGACCTTGACCTTTGATCTGGTGAGTCCAAGATCAATAGAGTTCTTCCTCGCACCAAGGCCAACCCACCTATGAAGTTTCATGAATGTAGGTTGAACTACTATCAAGTTATCATCCGGAAAGGAATTGTTGTGATTTACTATGTGCAAGGTCACGTTGACCTTGACCTTTGACGTAGCGAGTCCAAAATCAATAGGGTTCTTCCCCTCACCAAGGCCAATCTACCTATGAAGTTTCATGAATGTGAGTTGAACCATTATCAAGTTATCAATCGGAAACCAATTGTTTAAGATTTACTACGTTCAAGGTCACTGTGACCTTGACCTTCGACGTAGCATGTCCAAAATCAATAGGGTTCTTCCTCCCACCAAGACCAACCTACGTATGAAGTTTAGTGAATGTGAGTTGAACCACTATCAAGTTATCATCCGGAAACCAATTGTTTACGCCCGCCCGCCCGCCCGCCCGCCCGCCATTCACCAAACTATAAGTCGAGTTTGACTTCGTCACAACTCGACTAAAAATAAAAACAACAGAAAGGAAGGATAAATATGTGTGAGAAGGGAACCTCATTCTGCAAATGTCAGACTGCTTATTTTCAGGCCTGTTGATGAATAATTTGCAAAATATATTTTGGCAGTTTGGTCAATGAATAAATATTGACATGATGCTTCTTTCTGCAACATGTTATGAATTAATTTTCAAATCAGTACATCGCAATTAAGTCATGAAAAGACTTAAAAAGTAAGATGGACTGTGGGGGAATACTTACCAATAGGGCACAGCAACTTTATTTGAACAAAATGAAAGTGTGATGTCCCAACACACAGTTACTTGAAATTTCATTTATATCAGGCCAATGGTTTTGGAGAAGAACCCACAAATACTGTGTTCATGAATGATGCCAGATGAAAAGCAGTAACTACAGATCACTCCCGAGTTTTGCTTAGATGAGTTACGAAATTGTTATGAAGCTTATTACACGAAGACCACAGAGAATAAAACTTAAGGCTATTGTTCAGGAAGTGTGTGAGTGCATGCACATTTGAAATATCATATTATCACTAGAAAAGGATTTGGAATTTAGTTTGTTAGTTAAATATTTCAGAACAGATAAAAGGTATATGACACTTGATCAGAAACTTCTGAGTTAGAGAATGTATATGTGGGTCCAGAAACTGCTTCTCGGTTGGAAATCTCAACTTGAACTCTGGCCCACCCCACAAACTAAGGACACAAAGAAGTCATCAAAATATAAATGTCATTACAAAGTAAAGGATTAAAAAATGCCGATAGGATCACCGATCCAATGTCGAGTTGTGACAGCACAAAAGTGGGTTTAATCATTATCAATTTATCGTCCGGAAACCAAAAGTTTACAATTTACTATGTGAAGGGTCACTGTGACCTTGACCTTTAACCTAGTGATTCTGAAATAAGTAGGGCTCTTTCTTGCACCAATGCCAACCTACTTATGAAGTTTCATGAACGTAGATGGAACTATTGTTAAATTATCATCTGGAAACCAATTGTTTACGATTTATTATGTTCAAGGTCACTGCGACCTTGGCCTTTGAACTAGTGAGTCCAAAATAAATAGGGGTCTACCACTCACCTCGGCCAACCCACCTATGAAGTTTCATGAATGTGGGTCAAACCATTATCAAGTTATCGTCCGGAAACCAATTGTTAACGATTTACTATGTTGAAAGTCACTGTGACCTTGACCTTTCACCTAGCAAGTCCAAAATAAATAGGGTTCTTCCTCTCACTGATGCCAACCTACCTATAAAGTTTCATGAACGTGGGTCGAAACATTATCAAGTTATCATCTGGAAACCAATTGCTTACGATTTACTATGTTGAAGGTCACTGTGACCTTGTCCTTTCACCTAGCGAGTCCAAAATACATAGAGTTCTTCCTCTCACTGATGCCAACCTAACTATGAAGTTTCATGAACATGGGTCAAACCATTATCAAATTATCATCCGGAAACCAATTGTTTTGATTTACTATGTTCAGGGTCACTGTGACCTTGACCTTTGACCTAGTGAGTTCAAAATAAATAGGGTTCTTCCTCTCATGAAGGCCAAACTACATATGAAGTTTCATGAATGTGGGTTGAACCGTAGTCAAGTTATCATCCAGAAACCAATTGTTTACAATTCACTACGTTCAAGGTCACTGTGACCTTGACCTTTGACCAAGCACGTCCAAAATTAATAGGGTTCTTCCTCTCACCGATACCAGCCTACCTATGAAGTTTCATGAACATGGGTTGAACTATTATCAAGTTATCACCCGGAAACCAATTGTTTATGCCCGCCTGCCCACCCAACCGCCATTCATCAAACTATAAGTCGAGTTTGACTTTGTCACAACTTGACTAAAAACTGAATATCTTATGAGGATGCAATATTAAATAGATAAGATTTTTGTAATAATGATTTACCTGAGCAGCTCATCAAGTTCTCGCTTAATTTTGACGACTACTGGTGGCCCTTTATAAATAAGGGCTGTGTAGATCTGTATAAGGGAAGCACCTGCTTTTATCTTGTCATATGCATCTTGACCAGAACTAACACCTCCAACACCAATGATAGGTAATTTACCTGAAAGACATGTGTTTTTCTATGATCAGAATGTAATTTTAAACAAGTTTTTTATTACACTCTACCAGGGAATGTGGTGGATAGAGTTTCTGACTTCAAACAAAGAGGTCCACAGTTCAATAGTGACCGGAATAATTGTGTTGTGCTCTAGGGCAAGGCACTTAATCCTGGCATTATGGCGCTGTGTACCAAGGTATACTGCATGTTGATGGTGCACTTGCCAACAACCAATGCTAAACCTGCATGTGTAAAGTTAGTACAATGGGGAGTCTGACAGTTGCTAGTCACTACTCAGTGGTTCTCTCCAGCTTCATTCACCTGTAAAACTTCCTGACACAAGATGATTCTGGCTGTCAAAAGGGTCTTTAAACCCTAATAAATAAATAAATAAATAAATAAATAAATAAATAAATAACTCTTCACCTAATACAAGTGCAACTGATTGAGAGAGAAGTGCAGGAGCTGTGGCTTGAAACATCACACCTCTAGCACACAAAGAGACCAATTTGTCATGAGACTAAGAGATCATGACCCACTAGGCTGGTTGGTAAATGGCTCTTATACCTCCACTTGCTACACTACTCTGTTTTTTGAGATTCAGCCACCATGAATCTCACCCAGATTCTACCTCAGAGCAGTCAAATCTTCCATGTGCTTCACCAGAGCACCCACAATGCCTCCAACTGCTGAGAGCTGGTCAACGGAACCAATGAAACAGAGTAAGAGAGAAGTGTGGGATACAAGGCTTGAACTGTTCACCTCCAGAACACAAAGCAACCAATTTATCATGAGACTAACAAACCAGACTGGTTGGTAAATGGCTCTTATACCTTGATGACAGACAACATACTTTTCATAAATAATTAAATCTGTTCACTGTATGCTTCCAAAACATGGCTTATAACCCCACAGAGGAATAAGCTTGATTAGCTTATTCCAATGAGGGTCATAGGCTGTGTTTGGGAAGCAAAACTTAAAAAAAAAAAAAAAATGTGAACGGTGTATTTTGTGTATAGTGCTGGGTAGATTTAACTGATTCCTTGTTCATTTGTTTGTTTACAGGTGTTTTAAATCAGTTTCTGCATCTTTGGATACATAACCACAACACAAGTATAAAATTTATTTTAGCTACTCATTTTTACCAATACCAAGTGTGCTAACTTTAACCCTTTATCCAACGAATCTATCACATCTGCCCGGGTAATATGCAAATTCAGCAGCTGAAGAAATATTATTTTTCGAAAATTGTCAACAAAACCATATCATGTGACCAGGGATCGATTTAATTTTGAAAAATTGCAGAGCATTTTGCTACAAGTGTAGGAGAAATGTGTAGCAGTTTTGAAAAATTGCGTAGCTATTTTCAAATTGTATTATTTTTGTTTTTTAAGGCCCCTAAAACACAGATTGTCGTGGGAATGCAGCACTCCATCTCTCCTCAATCAAAAACAAATCAATAAATGTTATGTAAAGAAAAATCAATAAATGTTGGGTGATTACACCATTGATCCATTGCCAACATTATTTCTTGCGATGTGTGTGATTTCGGGTGACTGTGCATGATTTTGTGAGATTTAGAGCGAGTGCCTGTCATTTCCTTTCATCCTGTGAGGTGTCGTTTCGCTCCAATACCCGTTCACCCCGGGTTGTTTCGCCCCCCAAGATTTGGGGCGAAATGACCCGGGTCAGAGGTGATCTTTTTTTTTTAATTTGAATAGTTTATTTGAATAGTTTTTAACAATTTGTTCACTTATCATATCTATGTGTCGTATATGTGGTGAAAAATACCCCATAACCATTACCAATGAGCAAATGAGAAAACAGTTTCTTGAACTTTCCTCTCATCTTTGTGATCATGTCTAGAAAGGAAAATATGGACTGTGAGGGGTATTTGTCTGATGCACAAATGTCAAGGTAGGCAGTTGTCCGAAAGATGTCCGTGCACCACTTCGATACACCCTTAGAGGAAACGTACCAAAGTAAATAAATATGCGTAGCTGGGCTATTCTATCATACAATATTACTCCAGAGTTGCAACTTCTGGAATCTAATTCTTTACTTTGCCGGATAAAGTGTACCAAAACAAAACAAATAAATTACATGTCTCAATACATGTCCAATATAATTTTAGGGGAGACCGGGGCGCAAAACGACCCACTTCCGAATGTGGGGCGAAACAACCCAGGGCAAAACGACCCGGGAGGAAAGGAATTGGGACGAAACGACCCAAGGGGTGAACAGGATTTGGGGCGAAATGACCAAAATTGTGATTGTGGTATTTAGCCTTTAACGAATACCCATAATCGGACGGGGATACGAATGCTGGCAGTTGTGTTGAATGATTCACAACTTGTGTCAGATGATAAGAACTAAAATCATAATTTATTTTTGGGGACCTCTGGTGTTTGACGGGACCTCCTGTGTTAAGTGCGATCGGCATTTCACTGCTCGAAGACATTGTAATTCTTATATTGTCATTCAGGTCAACCATTTGAACTAAAGACAAACATTAAAACCATGTGTGTTCATACCAAGAGAACTTCTCATTGGTTAAACGTGAATACATGATAACTGACCCCTCTAGGACATAAAAACACAGCCACGTGTTTTTATGTTACAAGGTTATCGATTGGCGTAATGAATAGCAGAAACAAGTTTTGTATCCAATGACGGGAAGTGTCTGTCTCGATGATTAACCTTCTATCGAAAATCAAAACAATAACGTGCACACTACATACATTACCAGGACGTGAGGACGGACCCAGGCACTGGTAATTAATATTTAAATAAGGAATCGCAAAATGATATACAGAGAAATGAAATGCATCGCTGAAATCGAAAAATGCATCGAAAAATGCGATGCGATACCGGTTAAATCGACCCCTGCATGTGACCCCTCTTTGGAACGAGCCAAACTTTCCAAAGAAGGGTCCCATGATATGGTTTTGTTGAAATTTTTTGAAAAAATTTAAAAAATGATATTTAAAATAGTAAATTTTGAAATTGTCTGAGTTGGGTAAAGGGTTAAGGCACTCTTCCCTTGTGAACCCCAGGAAGAACTGTAGTAAACAAGTTCAGCTTTACTGGTAAAAATCAACCGGGAACCATTGCTTGGGTTGGAAGTCCTCTAAAGTGGGTGGCATAGGTATAAATGATTGGCTAAGCTTGACTTCATCCCTATGTTGCAGACATGAGATAGCCAAAGGTACAGAAAGTGACCTTACTTAAACACCAATGAATAAATAAATTATTAAGGGACTCACACCCTAAGTATTGATTACCGAGTCATATGACACAAGTCAAACAAAACTTGTTTAACCCTTTAACCAACGCAGACGATGTGAAAATTTATTATTTTAAATATCATTTTTTTAAATTTAAAAAAAAATTTCAACAAAACCATATCATGTGACCCTTCATTGGAAAAATAGTATTTTTTCAGCTGCTGAATTTGCATTTTATGTGGGCAGATGTGGCCGATTCGTTTGGTAAAGGGTTAACACAGTAATCAAGCACTGCCCTAATCAAATGTGGTGGTGCGTAAGTGGGAACCTCTCCCAGAAAATGACCTAAGAAGCGATACAGATGATTTTAGGGCATCAGTGGCCTGTGAGATCCTGCCAGTAATCCACAAATTACCGTACCTAAAGTTTTCCGGATCGCACAATAGGCAAGCGCTGCATCGTGTAATCTGGCATGTTATTGGCGTAGTCTCTACTCTTCTGCAGAAACTGACTCAAATAATCTACAGACTTGAAAAGTATGTCCTTTAGTATTAACTATTAATCTACGGAGTACTTTTAAAATATTTTTCATCAAATATAGTCATGGCTGCTGTGTAGCTGCCATGGCTAGATTTGATGAAAAATTAATTAAAGTTCAACTCAAGAAAAGGAGTTGAGGATGACAAATAAAACTAGATCGAGTTATTTGTGTGCAAAGCACACAATGGTGTATCCCCGCATTTCCTTAACAACACCTTAGCATAGTCTTAATGTTTTGAATTAATACCCAAGGAGCCTTTCGATGAAAACTGATTTTCTAACGATAAAATTGGTTCCACTGGAACCACCTGGGCAAAATCAAAATTCCAAAACCTTCATGCAGATCTAGAAATGTTACCTGAACACATTAGCATAGTTTAAACGTTTCAAATTAAATACCCTAAGAGCCTTTTGATGAAAACTGATTTTCTAACGATAAAAGTGGTTCCACTGGAACCACCGGGGGCAAAATCAAAATTCCGAAACCTTCATACACATCTAGAGATGTTACCTGAACACATTAGCATAGTTTAAACATTTTGAATTAAATACCCTAGGAGCCTTTTGATGAAAACTGATTTTCTAAAGATAAAAGTGATTCCACTGGAACCACCGGGGCAAAATCAAAATTTCGAAACCTTCATGCACATCTAGAGATGTTACCTGAACACATTAGCATAGTTTAAATGTTTCGAATTAAATACCCTAGGAGCCTTTCGATGAAAGTTAAAAAATTTATAGTAATTTATATATTTTTTATACTTACCAATGACCCAGACTTAGCTGGTGCTAACTCTAACAAAACCAGGGCCAAACACAAATTTTGCCCCCCAATCCCCAAAATTTGCATCCAAAACAAAAAGAAATCATGTCCTAAAGGACCTCCATACTACGCCTCTACTGCGCATGCGCAGTGACGCAGTCGTCCCGAAATTGGCGCCAATTATCATTCTTACTGGCAGTGCCTGGTCAGCGCTATGTACTCAGCGGGGAGGCAAGAGTTCCCAACTCCAGGGAGGGCCATCCCCGTCTGGGTCATTGGTAAGTATAAAAAATATATAAATTACTATAAATTTTTTAACATTTTTATACTGTACCAATGACCCAGACTTAGCTGAATAGTAAACAGGCTGGAGGGCCTAGGACATAGAGGAAAATCCAATAAGCTCAACTATATAGTAAAGAGGTAACCCCTTAAGGAGAAAAGGAGTATTAGGCTTTACATGTATCTTTCTTATTTAATATTAAATTAGAAAGATACACTACCCTTAATAATTGAGCACAATAACATTCATGTTCTCTATTAACATCCAGTATAACCCTTATACTAATTATTTTTAAAGCAAGCCAATAAATAAAGTAGTCCAGAGAATTGAGACTCTTTATAATCATTTAAAAGTGTCCTAGTATTGTATATTAAAGCCCGTTTGACACTTGACATATACAAATGCTTCACACCGAGCTACACTTTAAAAATAAGACATGAATGAATTTAAACATTAATATTACACTTTAAAACCATCCCGGAAGCGACTCAGAAATACTGACTTGGAGGAGGCATTCCCTTGCTTTTCACTATAAAGCAGGTGACCTAAGGGAACACCCCCCCCCCCCCCCCCCTTCCCCTTGCCCTGGGTCAAATAGCCCAGAGCGAAGAGGGCAGCCGGACGGAGTCACTGCCGGAACAGAAAGCCTGCATAACTATAGTTGCAACTGTTTAGTGGACGACATTCTGAGCAACAGATAACGGACCTAAACAATGCAGGTCTCCAGAAATGGACTCAATATTTCTGAGATAAAAATTCGTAAATGTGGATGGCTGAGACCAATAAGCAGCCTTCATTAAATCTGTAATAGCAACACTATTAGCATAAGCCCAGGAAGTAGAAAGAGCTCTTACTTCATGAGAAGAAATCTTAAGCACAGACTGCTGAGAAGAAGATAAATCTTCATAAGCAGTACGGATAGTTAACTAAATCCATCTAGCAATAGAATGGACTGAAATGTCCTTTCTATTAGGCATCAAAGACAGAAAGAAACGTTTCCGTCCCTTTCTGATAAACTGAGATCTCTGTTTATAGATACGTAGTGCTCTAACAGGACAGAGTAAAGGCCTACGCCCGTCTGAAGACGGAAGAGCCTTAATAACAATAGGTTCCGGATATTTATTAGGAGCCTGATTCTTAGCTAAAAAACCCACATTAGTAGTGAAGGTGATAGTGTTCCCAACACTACGATAATGAGAATCATCCACCGATAGTGCATGAAGCTCACTGACTCTTCTGGCAGAAGAGAAAGCTAAGAGAAAAGCTGTCTTATAAGATAAGAATTTGAAATCTACTGTCCCAAGAGGTTCAAATGGCTTTTCCTTCAATTTAAGGAGAACCCAAGCTAAATTCCACTTAGGAATTAATCTAAGAGTTCTGGGTCTATTTATCGAAAAGTTTCTAACCAACTTCGATAAAGAGACATTAGATCCAATTTGTAAACTATCATGATGTGCATAGGTATCAGATAACATAGATCTATAACCCTTTATAGTAACAGGCTGCAGTTTGATTTCGTCAAACAAGTATACTAGAAAGTTTGCAATGTCTGGTATAGAGGGATCAAATATATCTACAGAATGATCCCTACACCAACGACGAAAAACCTTCCACTTAGCCGCATAGTTTAGCGAAGAGGAGGTCCTCCTACAGTGAGAAATCGCGTCCACTGCTCGTCCTGTAAAGTGCTTGCCATGCAAGAAGGACCGCACAACGGAAAAACGTGAAGGTTGAGACCTTGCGGGTTGTGATGGAGTTGGCACGATTTCCCCTGCGAAAGAAGATCCTCTCGTGGAGGAAGCTTCCGCGGTAGGTCCCACAACAGACACCTGAGTAGATTTATCCACGGTCTCTGGTGACAGAGATGCTACCAACAGAATCTTGCATTGAGATTGTTTTATCTTTAGCAATACTTGTTGAATTAACGGCGCTGGAGGATACGCATATCCTATCATTCCGTCCCAAGGGATCGACAGAGCGTCTACTGCAAATGCTCTTGGATCCGGACACGGAGACACATACGTCTGCAACTGATTGTTGAGATGTGTCGCAAATAAGTCTATCATTGGCCGTTCCCATTGGTAGCAAATCTGATTGAATACTTGTTTGTTGAGAGTCCACTCCGATGGCAACAAGCGACCCTTTCGTGAAAGGGAGTCTGCTAGCACATTCAGACGACCCGGTATGTGACGGACCGAAAGAAGAACGTGATGTTCTAACGCAAACAGAAGGATTCTTTCCGTTAGATTGAACAACGGAACTGAATGAGTGCCTCCCTGATTCCGTATATACGCCACTACTGTCGTATTGTCGGATAGGATTTGGACATGAGCATCGTGAATAATGTCCATCCAGTGACGTAACGCAAGCCAAATTGACATCATTTCCTTGATGTTTATGTGCTTGCACAGGAATTGCGGATCCCAAAGACCCTGGCATCTTGAATCCGTTGGGATTAATGATGCACCCCAACCTGTTTGACTGGCATCCGTCATAATGGTAAAACTCGGATCCGGCAACTGCAGCGGAACTCCTTGAGTTAACCACTGAATGTTTGCCCAAGTCTGAATCTCTTGTTTCACTTGATCTGACAAGAGAACGTCTACATCGAGCGAATGAATTTTCACACTCCAATTCTGAGTCAGGAAAATTTGAAGAGGACGTGTGCATAGCCACCCCATCGGAATGAGATCCGCGGCGGGTCCGCACAGACCTATCAGTCTCATAAATTCTCTCGCCGTGACTTTGTCTGCGTGCAGACAATAGCGAGCGTAACAACTGACTAATTTCGCTCTGGTTAACGGCAGACGAACGAGATTGTTGTGCGTCTCGAAGCTCATTCCCAGATGAGTGAATGACTTGGACGGCACCAGATCCGACTTCTCCTCGTTTACTATAAAACCGAGACGTCGGAGCAATAGAAGAAGATTCTGAACATCGTTCTGAAGCGTTAACTCGTTGCCGTACCTCTGAAGAATGTCGTCCAGGTAGGCCGACGTTACCGCAGACGAATGAGCTCGGAAGTAGATCATTACCGAGTTCATTACCCGAGTGAAAGCCCAGGGTGCTAGATTCAATCCGAAGCACATCGCCCGGAATTGATACACCACTCCCAGGACTGCAAAGCGTAGATACTTTCGGAATGTCGGATGTACCATGACGTGAAAGTACGCATCTTTGAGATCTATGCTCGTTGCATAATCGTTCACCCGAATACTCGCTCTGACCGATCGAATCGTCTCCATATAAAACTTCGGAGCGACGATCAGCTTGTTTATCCAGCTCAAATCTATGACTGGACGGAACGAGCCGTCTGGTTTTGGAACCAGAAACAGATGGCTGTAGAATCCCAGAGATTGCTGGTTTTCTATGACCTCTACCGCGTTCTTCATTAAAAGAGACTGCACCTCTGATAACAGAGCGTCTCTTTTCTGTGGATTTGACGGAAGATGAGTCCACTTTGGACTTCGAGTTAATGGAGGCTTTCGTTTGAAGGATATCTTTAGACCTTCCGAAGTCACTCCTCTCACCCAAGGGTCGTCCGTAATCGACGCCCACTCTTGTGAAAAACTTGACAACCTTCCGCCAACCGGAACGCGATAGAGGTTTAAGCCATCACCTCCTGGACCTGCGAGGCCTGCGGTAGGAGAAACCACGTCTTCCACGACCCGCACCTCGCCTCGTCGACCTCGGGGCATCCGACCGATTGTCCCGGCCTGAAGGACGTCCCGAACGAGAGTCGCTATCCTGACGGTCTCTCGAATAAGACCAAGAGGACGCACCGGAACCTCTATAGGAACCTCTCTTGGGCGCATTAGACCCAGAAGTGCCTGTCTTATTCGTGTCTGCTGTATCCGACTTCTTAGGAGCCGATCTGAACAACAGAGAATCATTAGCTTTCTTTTTAATTTTATCATAAATAGCGGAAAGCTTGCCGTCAAAGAGAAGTTCTCCTGAGACCGAAGCGACTCTAAGAGAGTTCTTCACCTTAGAATCCACTAGTGTGGATGTAGCTAGGGCTGCGTCACGTCTAACCAACTCCAGATTTGCCACTGAAAGGGCGGAGTTACACGTGGAATAAGCTACTGCCCTTGAAAGAAGTCTTAAAGAGGATTGTATATCCTGAAACTCTTCCCCTTGAAGGCGCAGTGATAACGCCTTAGTAAGGTGATCTGCGTAAGATAAGGCATCTAAATTGGCTCTGTTAGACGCAATAGCTGTTTCCAACACCGCGGTTGGAATAGAAGCTGACGACGGTAATGATAGCTCTAAGTCTTCCGCCTCGTCGTCCATACGCAGAGGAACTCTCGGTATACCCTGTCCTGCCGTATCGAATTTATTCTTTGCATTAATGAAAGGCAGGTTGAGAGTATTAGCGGACAAGAAACCTGCTTTCCCCGTCCTGGAAGCAAGTTTAAATATAGCGTCGTTCAATAATTCAAATGTTCTAGCAACATTATTGGACTGCGACGGAAACTCGGGAGTGATGTCCCTGAACCGCTCAAAAAATTCAGAGTCCAATGACGCTATAATTCTCTTGTCCGGAAGCGCAGCAGTCTGGCCCGACGGAACAACTTGAGGGAGAAAGTGCCGGATGAAGTCCACGGCAGCTTTATGTTGTTCCGAAAGGGATAGCTCCAAGTCATCCGTATCCCTTTCACCATCCGGTCGGACCTCACGATGTTCCCGGTCGTCCGCCCCCGATGCTTCGGCGGAGCGTACCGACCCAGCGCCGTCGGATAATTCTCGATCCGACACCGTTTCTGTCGGCTGCTGGGATGCTGCGATAAGCTGTGCTATCTGCACAAGAATGTCCAGCGTCGAGACCTGCAGAGGCGCAGTCTTTCGCTGCTTCGCCGAGGGCAGCTCCGCATCAGATGGCTCCCGCATACTTTTCCTATGCGAACGTCCGGAGTCCATCGGTCTCGAATCCCTGGCTGCCGGATGGTGTGACCTGGTCGCCGAAGAATCCTTCATCGGCGAAGCTGGTAATATATCGGCGGTCACGCAGCCAAGGTGCGGTCGTGTGCGCTGACGAGAAGAGGAAGCCTTAACAGTCTCTGCGGACTGCTTATACAACGGAGCGTCCCGAGCGACGGACGTATGCTCCGCTAAAGACACATTTTGTACCACAACATCTCGTCCCAGATGTTGTTGTACGAGAGAGGGACCTCTCTCGCTCGCGGCCCGGCTGGACCTGGACGAGCTATGAACCGGACTAAAAGGCTTCCTCCGTTCTCGCTTACTATCCGCCGTCACTGGGTGTGCATCTATTATGTTTATAGTGCTCGCATCACCCAAAATTTCCTCTTGGACCGCATCGGACAAACCCGGCTGCCGAACCATTCGGTGAATGGACGCTACACCGGGCGAGCTAGCGGACGACATTTGTCTAATCTCCATGAGCACTTTTGCCGCTAGCTCTGAATTCATTTGTGACGACGGACGCACACTTGAAGAAGATAACATGGAAACATCACCCTGTTCTGGTTCCTCTGAAATAGAAACTGAGAGAGTACAGTGACCTTGCGGAGAAAGAGCCGGCATCGCACTTTCTCCAGAAACAACATATCGTGACACACGTTTCCAATGTTTCTCATCCCAATGTTCACATATAGGACAGGGATTAATGCGAGAACACTGACTACAATTAATACAATGATCATGAAAGTCAGAGGAAGATTTCTTCCTATTACAATTTGAACAACGTCCCTTCATTGTGAAAGAACAACAATAAGTCCTAGTTACTCGCAAAAACCCCTGACACAAAGATACATAATAACATGATCCATTAATAAATGAAAAAACAATTGCAAAACAAAATAATTTTGAAAAAATATTTTTTTCAGAGAAGCCCAAGTTGCTGAAAAGTAACGTTGAGCCCCGATGGATCCGATGGCAAAGTGTGGTCAAAAATTTTAAATTTATATAAAATAATTAATGAGACACTTTCGGATAATATAAATGTATCTTATAATGAGATAAACTACGACAAAGGCAAACAGCCCCCCTCAAAAAAGGCTGTTGCCAATGAAAACAAACAGTGTAAACACACTAGAAAACATGACTCCAGGCACTGAAAAAACTGGCCCGGAATCAGTCATCAATTACACTCTATCTGATGCAAAACAGAGACTCCCAGGGGAGAATCTGTAGAACATCAGATGGAAGATGCAGAACACAAACGTTATACACCCATGGGTGAAAACGTAACTATGGGGAAAATAACAGAAAACATTCTGTAACCAAGCAACTCTCCCAGGAAATTTTAGAAATGAAATTTCTCAAAAATATGCCAAAAGCATGGGAGAATTGCCAGGGGGGACTTTAGAAGGCTAGGGGAGAGGAAACACTGAATAAGCAGTGCAACAATTAGCAAGAATGACAACAAGAGGCCCATGCCTCGAAAATAGGCAACTTAACATAATTTCATCAAAAAATTTTAAGAACAACCCTGATTATTTTTTGCCACTTCTTTTTCCTCTCCTCCTTCTATCCTCCTTAGAATCACATTTTCTCCAAAAATTACGTGTCTGGCATCCTTTAAACTGAGATTTACAAGCACAAAGATCAGTGAGATGTTGACTGATGAAGGGCCAAACAGAGAATGATAATTGGCGCCAATTTCGGGACGACTGCGTCACTGCGCATGCGCAGTAGAGGCGTAGTATGGAGGTCCTTTAGGACATGATTTCTTTTTGTTTTGGATGCAAATTTTGGGGATTGGGGGGCAAAATTTGTGTTTGGCCCTGGTTTTGTTAGAGTTAGCACCAGCTAAGTCTGGGTCATTGGTACAGTATAAAAATACTGATTTTCTAATGATAAAAGTGGTTCCACTGAAACCACCGGGGACAAAATCAAAATTCCGAAACCTTCATACACATCTAGAGATGTTACCTGAACACATTAGCATAGTTTAAACGTTTCGAATTAAATACCCTAGGAGCCTTTCGATGAAAACTGATTTTCTAACGATAAAAGTGGTTCCACTGGCACCAGCGAGGGCAAAATCAAAATTCCAAAACCTTCATGCACATCTAGAGATGTTACCTGAACACATAAGCATAATTTAAACATTTCAAATTGAATACCCTAGGAGCCTTTCAGGGTGTGACGTACGGATGGACGGACGTACGGACGGAGATCACGACAATATCCCCTCATTTTTGAAAATGCGGGGATAATAGCTAGAATTCAAATGAATACAAACAATAGCTAGGGTATTAGCTAGAATAATAACCGGTTGTTGAAACATTCCTTTACTATTTTTGTAGTCTCCTCTCCTTCCCAGCCACAGGGAAGCTAATGCCTTGGGTAAAGGGTTGAACTTTTACCTAATATATATGCACAACAGTCTCTGTCTGAAAACAACCCAGTAAATGGTCACAACTGTAAGCTCGATCATCTCACAGGTTTTATAAGCAATGTTCTGATGGGGAAAAAAATAAAATTTTGTAATTATTGTAAGATATAAGTTAGTACAGTTTTTTGATGAAAGATGATACAAAATTGTATGCTTATCTCATTCATTTCAAAAGCTTTCAAGATCTCCTGAACAGTTTTATCTTTTGGGTAGCTCATATGGTATATTGTCAAAATAGCCCAAAAAAAAGGGGAAAAACATTACGGGGGCCCTGTACATGATCTATTTTGTCCAGGAATCCCCATTTGCTCATGCTGGGCCCCTGTCTAGTCTTGATATGAGGGCCCCATATCGGTTCATGGAACTCAACAGGGGCCCATGTGCAAGGTGTACACAAAGCTATTCCTGTTGGTGATTTATGGTACACAAATTCAAATTCCTACAAATACACAAGGAGATCCTCTCTCTCTTCTCTGAACTTGGGGGGGGGGAGGCCCTTTTGATCTTGTGGTGCCCCATGTTGAGCCAAGGGGGCCCCCTGAGGTAAGAGACCCATGGCCATTGGCCACCTGAGCCCATAAGATGAGCTGTACCTGTCTACTGCACTATCAAAATACAGCCTAATGGTCCTGTTTGCATATTTTGGCTTTCACATATACATCTAAGAGACAAAATTCTAAGACTTTTCAGGACCTTTTAAGGAATTTTCAAAAACTTTCCAGAACCTCCACCTGGAATTATTTGAATCATCTCTGATCTTCATATGGACCATGCATAATGCATGTGACAGTTTTATACGTATGTAGTGGTAAAATTGCCGTCCCTGTACTTTTTCTGTTAATTCCAAACTCCAAATGATGTCAAGTGAGCTAGTGTCTAAATTTCATTCTCAGGTACAGAAACTAAACAAGAGCTATTGCTGAAGGCAATTATACCCCCAATGGATGGACAGACAGACAGATGGATGGATGCATGGATGGACAGATGGATGGTTGGATGGACTGACAGACGGATGCATGCATGCGATCCAGTATACCCCCAATTCTCTTCAAGAGTAGGGGTATAAACCCGAGGCTCAAGTGAGCCTAAAACACTCACCTGGCTCAAGTTGTCAAAAGAGTGTATCAGTAAGTGATAGGCAGCAAGGGCAATTTTTTCATTTGCTATCATACAACCAAAGGCTCCTTTTTTAGGCCATTCATTTCTGCTGGTCCTTGGAAAGCTTCCTTGGCAAAAACAAAGCTTTGCTCTGTGAAGTATCCAAAAAGTGCCCAAACAAAAACATTTTTTATTCAAGCACTCCTGTGGTTCTCTTATCACCCCACCACATCCCACCCTCCTCCCCCAAAAAAGAAAAGATTCTGGCATAAATGAAGTAGTTATGACCCAGTTATATACTACAGTACAAATTTGGTTCACATCTGCCCATTGATCCCACAGAGAGTCCAAATATTGACCTAACAAGTATTAAACAAACTTTAATCTTCAACACCAAAGGATGTTCCATACCGAATATCAAGGCATTCTCTCTGGTGGTTTAAGAGAAGATTTTAAAGCTTTTGGGCCATTAACCAGAGCCGGAAGGTGGCAGCTGCTTCATTTGGACAAAATAGAAAGGTTATACTCCAAGGATGGTCTGTGCAATATATGTTTGAATTTGGTGGTTTTGAAGAAGACAAGTTTCCAAAGTTAAAGGATGCCAAGTGATGGCAATAGCTCAACACTGACTTGCAGTCAGGTGAGCTAAAAAAAAACCCACATATTTTCCACAATTTATAAGCACACTATGGCCAAAACAGGACAAGGATGTTTGAAAGACTTTTCATGATCTTCTCAAATGAAAGTGACACAGCAATAACACACATCTAGGTGATGACATGATAACAAAGGTACATATAAAGTATTGTAACTGTCTGTATATAAATACTGACCATTGCCTTTAACAAATGTATAGGTAAAGTATTGTAAAGGTGGGCAACAGTTAGATGCTAAACTAGAAAAGAAATCTTCATGGGGTTGATGTTACAATGGGGATACTTGTATGGCACACCATAAGCCAAATGTTAGCAATTGTTTTGGCCTGTTTGATTCAAACCCTTCTTAGATTGATTCATACTAATTGATAAATATTTGTCCAGTCCTTCTTAAAATATAGATATTTGAATTTTTTATCTTTAGCTCCTAGGGTTCCCATGGGTGAGGAGGTTTTATTTTTCTCATTGTAAATAGAAAATCGGGTTGTGCTAATAATGTTTACCTTCCCCAAACAACAACAAATATTAAGACTGGAACTTGGCTTCAACACATTTGAATATACACATCCTAGGGATGCTGAATTCATGAAACATTATTTTGTCTGGTGTTTTTGAAAAAGATTTTTAATTATCTCCCTTTTTGAGTCCCAGAGTGGGTCTGACAGAAACCAAAAATATTTGTTCTCATAGCACAGTGATAACAATGGCACCCAATAAATTTATAGCAAACATTACTGACATAAAAAATCCTCTTTACAGGTTCTGTACAAAAAATGTAATACACAGAATTCTCATAAATATGACTGCTAACAGGCATTTTGAATTTTTGGCCGAGCCCCAAAGCACTCATTACCATCCCATGATGATAATGAACGTAGCCCTAGAAGTTCTGTACAAAAAACTGATTGCACCTAATTTCAGTATAAAATGGCCACCGACAGCCATCTTGAATTTCAGACTGCACTCCAAAACACTTGTTCCTGTCCCAAAGTGATAACAAAGGTACCGAAGAAGTTTTGTGAAGATTGGTTCATAAATACAGCCTCTAGCCCGAGCCGTATTGACATGTGCACTTAATGTGTATAAGTAGCACTGCATAAATCAAAGTTCATCTAATTTGCATAATTTCGGCATGAGAAAATACCTGTATTATATGTGATGTATTCCATGTTACTAAACATTCAATCAAAAATGTATTCAAATCAGAACCTTCATATAGAAGTTCTGTACAAAAAACTGATTGTACCTAATTTTGGTACTAAATGGCCGCCAGCAGTCATCTTGAATTTTGGACTGCACCCAAAAAACACTCTTTCGTGTCCCAAGGTGATAACAAAGGTACCCAAGAAGTTTTGTGAAGATCAGTTCATAAATATAGCCCCTAGCCCGAGCCGTATTGACATATGTACTTACTGTGTATAAGCAGCACAAAATAAATCAAAGTCCATCTAAATTCTGCATTAGAAAAAAACATGTATTATATGTGATGTATTCCATGTTACTAAACATTCACAAAAATTTATTCAAATCATAACTTTCATACCCTACAGAAGTTCTGTACAAAAAACTGATTGCACTAATTTTGGTACAAAATGGCTGCCAGTGTCCATCTTGAATTTTGGACCGCAACCAAAAATGATAAATTTATAGTAATTTCTATATTTTTATACTTACCAATGGCCCAGACATAGCTGGTGCTAACTCTAAAATATCTAGGGCCAAACACAAATTTTGCACCCCCAATCCCCCAAATTTGCATTTAAAACCGAAAATTAGAAGTCCTATCTGGTCCTCCATACATTTACTCTCTGTGCATGCGCAGACTCAGGAAGTGACCAGAATTGGTGCCAACACCATTCTTTGTAAAAGAGAGTATTACATAATAATTTAGCAGGGAGGTATGAGTGCCCACTCATGGGAGGGCCCTTCCCATCTGGGCCATTGGTACGAATAGAAATATAGAAATTACTAAAAATTTATAATATTTTTACACAGTATACCAATGGCCCAGACATAGCTGAATCGTAAAAAAATGGAGGGCCTAGGACTTCTGAAATAATTCCAATCCTGCAATCCATGATGAAAGGAACTTAGAATAATTAGGAATTACATATACAGTAATAGAGGAGACATATTCTAAATAAGGAGCCCAATTTAAGTAATTCCTTATTGTAAGCATGAAGGCAAGTTCCTAATTTTTAAGGCTAGTCCGGACTAAGCCCCAAAAATTAGGATGGCGTATCTGAGAATGAGTGAAAATCTCCCACAAACATATGCCTTACAATAACACTTCAGCTGTATGCAGGATATAAATACGGCTTTTTAAGCCAGAGAAGGGGTAATGAAAGTGTCAATGACACTGCAGCTCAACTTGTCAAGACATGTACATGTATATGTTTAGTATGTGACACAGCAATGACAAAGATCTAGGTAATGACCTGATAACAAAGGTACATATAAAGTATTGTAACGGTCTGTACATAAATACTGACCGTAGCCTGTAACAAATGTATAGGTAAAGTATTGTAAAGGAGGGTGACAGTCAGATGCTAAACTAGAAAAGAAATCTTTTGAGTCCCAGAGTGGGTCTGACTGAACCCCAAAATATTTGTTCTCATAGCACAGTGATAACAAAGGCACCCCAAAACACATTCATTCCTGTCCCAAGGTGAAAACAAAGGTACCCAAGAAGTTTCATGAAGATCAGTTCATAAATACGAGCTGTATAGAAGTTGTGACAAAAAACTGATTGGACCTAATTTCGGTACAAAATGGCCACTGGCAGCCATCTTGAATTTTGGACCACACTCAGAAACACTCGTTCTCGTCCCAAGGTGATAACAAAGGTACCCAAGAAGTTTCGTGAAGATCGGTTGATAAATACAGCCTCTAGCCCGAGCCGTATTGACATGTGCGCTTACAGTGTATAAGTAGCACTAAATAAATCAAAATTCATCTAATTTGCATAATTTCTGCACGAGAAAAAAACCCGTACTGTATGTGATGTATTCCATTTTACTAAACATTCATACAAAAATTTATTCAAATCAGAACTTTCATACAGAAGTTCTGTACAAAAGACTGACTGCACTAATTTTGGTACAAAATGGCTGTGGTGGCCATCTTGAATTTTGGACCACACCCATAAACACTCGTTCTCATCCCATGTTGATAACAAAGGTACCCAAGAAGTTTTGTAAAGATCGGTTCATAAATACGGCCTCTAGCCTGAGCCGTATGGAAGTTGTGTACAAAAAACTGATTAGACCGAATTTCGGTACAAAATGGCTACTGGTAGCCATCTTGAATTTTGGACCGCACTCAGAAACACTCGTTCTCGTCCCAAGGTGATAACAGAGGTACCCAAGAAGTTTCGTGAAGATCGGTTGATAAATACAGCCTCTAGCCGAGCCGTATTGACATGTGGACTTACTGTGTGTTAGTTGCACTGAAAAAATCAAAGTTCATCTAATTTGCATAATTTCTGCATGAGAAAAAAACCCGTATTATATGTGATGTATCCCATGGTACTAAACATTCGCACAAAAATTTTTCAAATCAACGCTTTCATATGGAAGTTCCGTGCAAAAATCTGATTGCACCTAATTTTGAACAAAATGGCTGCCATCGGTCATCTTGAATTTCGGACCGCACCCCAAAACACTCGTTCTCGTCCCACGGTGATACCAAAGGTACCCAAGAAGTTTCGTAAAGATCGGTTTATAAATACGGCCTCTAGCCCAAGCCGTATTGGCATTTGCACTTACAGTGCTGAAATTAACACTAAATACAGCAAAGTTAGTCTAATTTGCATAATTTACGTACAAGAAAAAAACCTGTATTATATGTGCTGTATCCCATGGTTCTAAACATTCATACAAAACATTATTCAAATCAGCGCTTTCATATGGAAGTTCTGCACAAAAATCTGATTTCACCTAAGTCTGTACAAAATGGCCGCCAGCGGCCAACTTGAATTTTGGATCGGACCCCAAAACACTTGTTCTCGTCCCACGGTCATAACAAAGGTATCCAAGAAGTTTCGCAAAGATTGGTTCATAAATACGGCCTCTAGCCCGAGCCGTATTGAATTGTTGACAGACAGACAGACGACTGGCCATGGCATAAGCTTTGCCAAATTTGAGCTAAAAATCCCCCCCCCCCCCCTTTTTTTGAAGAAGTCTTCAAAAGAAAAAGGGGAGAGCTCTGGAAACAATAAGAGCGGGTACCAAAAAACAATATAAATAATAGTCGAACAGGCACTCAGGTATTAATTCATGATTAATAAATGGTGCTTAACGTTACTTCAGAAGTTACGGCTAAAGCGACAATCCTGGTAATTAATATTGCCCACTAAATAACATACACCACAGACGAAGTACACAGATACGTCGAAAACCGGTGATATATAAAAATATAACACACACATATCCAATTGAGCCACACTGAACGATCCCTGAAGAGAAAACACACTTCCTAGGTAATCCACAGGCAGCCTCTGTACAATAAATTCCAGTAACAACACTCTCCAACATGTACTATCCGATATCTACAATCGTAAAACACCTGCTAAGATGAGTACAGAACATAATAGAAACTTGGATCTAGAAATGTAAGTAGGTATGATTAATAGGCTCCGACACGGACTGCCCCCGAAATAGATTATGATTTCAAGGTCCACAAAATACAATAAAGCGTTAGCCTAATAATATAATGTGCGAGAGCATTTATATTTAGCATGTAATCATCTGAATACCTGTTAACTGGTTATACAGCCTGCGAGGTACGCAAGAGTAGCAATTTAATTGTGATGATTTATAAATAAGCACTCGTATATAACAAACCAACAAAAATAACAGGACACTAATCCAACTGAAAGCGGATGTGCCCATGAGGTCGCCATAGAAACGACCCAAATGCATAGTATGTATGTATTAAATTATATGAGGCTTGTGGGAAGAAAACTATGTCTTGCACGGTAATTGCCTCTAAACACATAGGCAGTGTGTGTGAGTGGGGGGGGGGGGGGGGGGGGGGGGATTCAAAGTCATATTAAAATCTCCTCACCCGCATTATTTAATCGTTCGTGTGTCAGTAAAAACAAAAAATATAGTAACCGGAATGTTTCCCTCACATCTAACCAACTCCATTATGCCACTATGGGTGGAGAAGGACGTGAAGAATAAAACTTCCCCTGAAAGAAGACCCTCTCATGGAGGAAGCTTCTGGGGTGCGTCCCATAACAGACACTTGAGAATAGTGATCCAAGATTTCTGTGACAACAGAGGTGCTACCAGTAGGATACACAATGAGACTGTTTAATCTTAAACGTAATCTATTGAATCAAATGAACAGGAGGATACGTGTATCCTATCATTCATCCCCATGAATTCTGCAGAGTGTCTACTGCATGCGCTCAATAATCTGGGCATGGCGACACAAATGATGTTAACTAATTGTTCCGGTGCATCACAAACTGAACTATCATGGGGTGATCCCACTGGTAGCAACATTGTCCAAATAATCGCATGTTGAGCGTCCAAAACAAATGAAACAGGTGACCTTTCCGAGGAGCGAGTCTGCTAGTACGTTCAGACGACCCACTATATGATGGATAGAGAGATGAACATAAAAATTCTTCTCCATTAGTTATCATAACGAAAATGAATGGGTGCCTCCCTGGTTCCTGATGTATGCTACCACTATCGATAATACCTGAACAAGCGTGTCCGCATTGATGTAGCACTAACAATATTGACATCATTCTTGATGTTTATGTGTTTCTCCAGAGACCAAGAGTCCCAAGACCCCTGCATTTCGAGTCTGTCGGACTCAGGGTTGTGCCCCAAACTATTGACTCATACCCGTCATAATCGTGAAAACCGGATCTGGCAGTTGCAGAGGAACTCTTTGAGTTACCCACTGAATATCTGCCCCAATATGGACCTTTTGTTTACTAGATCCGTTAAAACTATACTGGTGCTGAGTGAATGCGTTATCACACTCCAGTTCTGGTTAAGAATAACTGGAGGGGACATGTGCGTAAGCGACCCATCTAAACAAGATGCGTAGCCGCTCAGCACAACCCCATCAGTTGCATAAAACTAATTTCATTCTGGATAATGGCAGACAAACCAGATTGTTGTGAGACATTACGGAGTTTAATATTCGAGTAACAGCCCAGGGTGCTATCTTCAGACCGAAGCTATCCTTAGATCTATGCTTATAGCATAGTCAGTCACTCGAACACTCGCTTTAAACGACTAAATGATAACCATAAATAAACTTTTAAAGCTTTGATAAACTTGTTATCCAGCTCCAGTCTATTATCTGTCGGAACGAGCTCTATGGCTTCGGTACGGGTAACAGGTGACTACAGAATCCTAGAGAATCTTGATTCTCGACGACCTCTATTACTTTCATTGTCTGGAGAACCTTTACCTCCGATTGGAGCGACTCTTATGCAAGGATTTAATGGAAGCATTGTCCATCAGACATTAAGTTAGTTGGGGTTCTCTCGGAAAGATAGCCGTAGGCCGTCCGAGACCACACTTCTCGCGTACTGGTCTTCCGTAATAGTTATCCAGTTTGATGCGAATCTTGATGAACATCCGTCAACTGCTAAGCAATAGAGGTCCTAACCCACATCTGTAGTACCTGCGAGGCCAACGGAAAGAGAAACTGCATCTTATTCGCAAAGAGCCTCTACCCAGCGGTTTATGGGCGTCTGACTGGTAGTCTCGATCAGACCTGAGCTCCATATCCGAGTCAGTGTATGACGATCCCTAGAGTAATTATAGGAGGGTTAACTATACCCTCACGAGGAGTCCTTTTTAGACAACCTTCTGTCTAGGATGTCCTCCCTTACTCCTTTCTGCTATTGCGGGTCGATTAGATGCCGACTTAAGGGGCAGAGTATTAATGCTTTCTTTGTAGCTTGGTCATAAACCAATGAAAGCTTATCGTCAAAAACTTAATGTCCAGAAACCGGAGCGACTCGAAGAGAGTTTTTCACCTTGTCATCTATTAAGGATGATGATGCAAGGGCTCCGTCATGTCTGTTTAACTCCAAATTAGCAACTGTTAAGACAGAGTTATACGTGATAAATATAATAGCCCTGGAAAGGACTCTAATTGAGGTACGAACGTCCTCAAATTCCTTTCCGTAGAGAAGTTGCATCACAGTTCTTAAAGGTGATCTGCGTAAGACAGTGAGTCTAAATTCGCTCTGATTGAAGAAATGCCGTCTCAATTGTGACCGAGTGAATAGTGAACGACGAAAGTAAGGCCATAGCTAGGTCCTTAGCCTACTCATTCAAATGCAGAGGAACTCTCAATACATCTTCCCCGTTTTCCAAAAATCGGTAAAATTACAGATGATGATGATAAGAAACCGCCTTACTTCTTTCTACTGGAAAGTTGAATATGGCATCATCTAAAAGGCCAAAGGCCTGCGAACCTGTCTATACTTAACCGGAAAAGACATTTCCTCCTCTTTTTCTGGATGAAGTCAGCATCCAACAATGCTAGTGGTTTCTTGCAAGTAGTCGCAGCATTCTGATTCACTGAAACAAATTCAGGGTAGTGTTGATGGATTGAATCCATCTCAACCATGTGTTGTTTCGAAAGGGAAGGGTAATCCCCCTCCATATCCCTTTCATCATTTGTCTGAATCAGTTGAAAATCACAGTCATCGGCATCTGAACGCGCAGATGACTGGACCGACCCAGCACCATCCGACAGCTCAGGTTCTCAGACTGCCGTCAGCTGTTTCTGCACTTGCTGGGATGCTGCGATGAGCTGTGCAATCTGCGTCAGCAAAACTGTAACGGAGGCCTGAGGAGCAGTGGTCTTCTATTCTGGCCACTGGCAGCTCCTGGGACAGTGTGTCCAAGACGGCTCTTTTCTCTGGACGTCCCAATATATGAGGCCTCGTCTTTAGCGACTGAATAGTGCTACTTTTGAGCTGTCGCAGCATTCTGATTCTCAGGAACGAACTCAGGGAAGTATCAATGCATAAGATCTATCGCCACCCTGTGTTGTTCCGAAAGAGAAGGGTAATTCTCCTCCAAATCCCTTTCACCATCCGACTAAATCAGATTATACTCACGGTCATCGGCATCTGAATGCGCAGATGACTGGACCGACCCAGCACCATCCGACAGCTCAAGTTCTGAGACTGCTGTCGGCTGCTTCTGCACTTGCTGGGATGCTGCGATGAAATGCGCAATCTGCGACAGCCAATCCATTACAGAGGCCTAAGGAGCAGCGGTCTTCTGTTGCTTGGCTGCCAGCTGCTCCTGGGGCAGTGTGTCCGAGATGCTCTTTTCTGCGGACATCCCGATGAATGAGGCCTCATCTCCTTGGTCTACTGTACGGTGTGACTTTTCTGATGAAGAGTGACCTTCTCGGCGATGCAGGCTGGATATCAAAGTCACATAGCCAAGGTGCTGTCGTGTGTGATTGGTAGATGCTGAAGAAGAAGCCATAACTATAACCGACCCCGGCTGTAAACTGAACTGAGCATCCCAGACGGGAGGCGTGGACGTATGCTCCGACTGACGCAAGTTCCAAGCCACAAAATCTGGCCCCAGATGTTGTTATAAAAGAGAAAGGGGGGCTCTCTCACTCGCGGTCCTTCAGACCTCGCTGAGCTTCCTGCCAAACTTACTGGCTTCTTCCTCTCCGTCAGAATTTTTGGCTTATAATTTACCAAAACGCATAAAAAACAAGAATTTTCAGTGTAAAAAAAACAAAAAATTTTTGTCTTAAAATTGAGCAAAACAAATAAAAAACAAAAAAAAAATTTCTGGATTTTGGTCCAAAATTTTCAAGTCCCACCTGGACCCCAAATTTTCAGTGTAAAAAAAAAATGTTCCACCCGAACCACAAATTTTCAGTGTGAAAAAAACAATTGTCTTAAAATTGACCAAAATGCATAAAAAACAAAAAAAAAAAATTCTGGATTTTGGTCCAAAATTTCCAAGTCCCACCCGGACCCCAAATTTTCAGTGTAAAAAAAAAAAAAAAAATGTCTTAAAATTGACCAAAGTCCCAACTGGACCCCAAATTTTCAGTGTAAAAAAAAAAAAATTGTCTTAAAATTGACCAAAACGCATAAAAAAACCCCAAAAATTTCTGGATTTTGGTCCAAAATTTCTAAGTCCCACCCGGACCCCAAATTTTCAGTGCAAAAAAAAAAAAAAAAAAGGTCTTAAAATTGACCAAAACGCATAAAAACCAAGAAAAAAAAAAGTCCCACCCGGACCCAAAATTTTCTGTATAAAAAAAAATTGTCTTTAAATTGACCAAAATGCATAAAAAACAAAAAAAAACAAAAATTTCAGGATTTTGGCCCAAAATTTCCAAGTCCCAACCGGACCCCAAATTTTCAACGTAAAAAAAAAAAATTAAAAATTTGTCTTAAAATTGACCAACATGCATAAAAAAAAAAAAAAAAAAATTGCCGTATTTTGGTCCAAAATTCTTTGTCCGGACTGGGACCCCAAATTTTCCACCTAAATATAAACCCAGGGACTTGGCTTGAACAAACTTGAATCTCACCTCCCAAAGCATGCTGCATACAAAATATCAAAAGATTCTTATTGGTAGATCTGCTGAAGATTTTTAAAGAATATTCCTCATACTGCACTAATTTGAACATTTGGGCTCCCATAGGGAACCCAAATATGGACCGAGGGATTTGATTTCCACAAATATGTGAATCAATATTCCAAAGATGTTATATGTAAGATGGAAGCTTTTGGAGCAGTGGTTTGGAAGCAAACAATTCTTTTTTCTAATTTTTTCCCATTGCCCACTGTGTTAAAAAATGCTGACTCAGCATTTTTTCAAAGTCCCAAAAAAGTACCTTTTTTTGAGACTAGTCCGGACTAGGTCCTAAAAATTATTATGGCATACTGAGAATGAGAGAAAATTGCCCATAAACCTTTGCCACACAATAATACTGCAGCTTATCGCCGAACATAGTACGGACAAGACAGCTTCCTCAATAGTTACATACCCCATAAGGCAGAGAAGTGTACAAAATGACCCTCCCCCCCCTTCTTTTTAAACACATCTTCAAAAGAAAGAGGGGAGAGCTCTGGAATCAATAAGCAGAACCCGGAAACGATATAAATAAATATCGATCAGGCACTCAAATGAAAGTGTCAATGACACTGTAGCTCAACTTGACAAACTTGAACCTGGTAAGTTATAAATGAAATGGCAAAATTGAAGATCATTGGGACCAATGTCAGTTTTTTTGCCAGTGGCAACATTTTTGGACAGAAACCGAAGAAAATCGATAGCTCCCATCTAGAGGCCTCCCCAAACAAGCATGCCAGGTTTCAAAGCAATCCGATCATAAATGTGCCCTGTAGGGTGTACAAAAGGGAAATATTGTGGTCTGACTAAACTAAATTCTAAGAACATTGGCCGTGGCAACATTTTTTGACGGAAATAGAAGAAAATCGATAGCTCCCATCTAGAGGTCACCGTAAATAAGCATACCAGGTTTCAAAGCAATCTAATCATAAATGAGCCCTGTAGGGTGAGCCAAAGGGAAATATTGTGGTCTGACTAAACTAAGTTCTAAGAATGTTGGCTGCGGCAACATTTTTTGATGGAAATTGAAGAAAATGGATAGCTCCCATCTAGAGGTCACCCCAAACAAGCATGAAAGGTTTCAAAGCAATCCGATCATAAATGTGCCCTGTAGGGTGTGCCAAAGGGAAATATCGAGTCTTCTGACTAAACCAAGTTCTAAGAAAGTTGGCCGCGGCAACATTTTTTGCCGGAAATTGAAGAAAATCGATAGCTCCCATCTAGAGGTCACCCTAAATAAGCATACCAGGTTTCAAAGCAATCAAATCATAAATGTGCCCTGTAGGGTGTGCCAAAGGGAAATATTATGGTTTGACTAAACTAAGTTCTAAGAACGTTGGCCACGGCAACATTTTTTGACAGAAATTGAAGAAAATCGATAGCTCCCATCTAGAGGTCACCCCAAACAAGCATGCTAGGTTTCAAAGCAATCCAATCATAAATGTACCCTGTAGGGTGTGCCAAAGGGAAATATTGAGTCTTCTGACTAAACTAAGTTCTAAGAACGTTGGCCGCGGCAACATTTTTTGACAGAAATTGAAGAAAATCGATAGCTCCCATCTAGAGGTCTCCCCAAACAAGCATACCAGGTTTCAAAGCAATCTGATCGTAAATGTACCCTGTAGGGTGTGCCAAAGGGAAATATTGAGGTCTGACTAAACTAAGTTCTACGAACGTTGGCCGTGGCAACATTTTTTGCCGGAAATTGAAGAAAATCGATAGCTCCCATCTAGAGGTCACCCTAAATAAGCATATCAGGTTTCAAAGCAATCAAATCATAAATGTGCCCTGTAGGGTGTGCCAAAGGGAAATATTGTGGTTTGACTAAACTAAGTTCTAAGAACATTGGCCGCGGCAACATTTTTTGACGGAAATTGAAGAAAATCGATAGCTCCCATCTAGAGGTCACCCCAAACAAGCATAAGAAGTTTCAAACTAATCTGATCATAAATGCGACCTGTGAGGTGTGCCAAAGGAAATTGTGGACGTACGTACTAACGTACTAACGTACGTACGTACGCCGACGGACGAGAAGTGATGGCAATAGCTCAGCTTGACTATGTCAAGTTGATCTAAAAATTAATTCATGAATAATAAATGGTGCTTAATGCCACTTCACAAGCCAAGGCTATAGCGATGATTTTGATAAATAACATTATCTGCTACAAAATATGCACTGCAGATGCCGTATACAGGTACGACGAAATCAGTGAGAAATCAAATATAACATATACATACAAAAGCGGGATAAGATGAACAATCTCTGCAGAGAAAACACGCTTCAAGATCATTCACAGGAGGCCTCTGTAATATTAAATCCGGTAAAGACACTCTCCAACGTGTACAATTTGGTATCTACAACTATAAACACGTGAGAATATGCAATTTGAGAACCGACAAAATAGAGACCAGGATCTAGAAATGGAGGTAGGTATCATTAACCGGCTCCAAAATCAGAAAATAAATACCGGAAACAAATGCAACAGAACTGCATATATGCCTATGAGGGCGCTATCGAACACGACCCAGACGCAAAGTATGTATGTATTAAAATATATATACGCGACAGTGTGAGTGTGTGGGGGGGAATTCGAATATATGTCGAAGCCTCCTCACCCACATTACTTAATCATTGCTGGTGCAGACAGCAATAATATAGTGACCATAAAGCTCTTTCACGTCTGAAATACTCCGTAATGCCACTGAGAGCAGAGAATGACGTGAAGAATAAAACTTCCCTAAAAGAAGAAAACTCTCTTATGGGGAAGCTTCTGGCGAATGCTCAACAGCAGACCCCATAACCTCAATGAAATCAATAGAAACAAATGAATTGAAGGATACACATATCCTACCATTCATTCCCATGAAAACGCTGAGCGTCAAATGTATGCGCTCAAAAGCCTTATACTAGCAACACAAATAATGGAAACTATTATTCCCATGCGCCAAAAACTTAACTATCCTGAAGAGATCCCACATAAGATCATGTAATAGCCATACAGTTAGAATAAGCACAAGATATAGCCAGCGCTTACTTATGCGCTGAAATCTTAAGCACTGACAGCTAATTGGAGGATAAAATAACCCAAGCAGTACGAATAGCTAACTGATTTATTTAACAATAGAATGAACATAAACGTCCCTTCTATTGAAAAATAATGACAAAAGCGTTACTTCTCTTCTGATAAACTGTGATCTGCGTCTATAAATAAATGAGCAGAAAAAAATTCAATGATGTAACGTAAACAATGAGACATCATTGAATATGTGATTTCCAATAACCGAGGGTCCCAAGATCCCTGCATAGAGAGACCCTCGGACTCAGGATTGTAACGCAATATATGTGAACTCACGTCCAAAATAATTGAGAAGCCCGTAATATATGCTCAAACTTGACCTTATGTTAAAAGATTCTCTAAAACAAAACAGGTCAAGAGGGAAAAATGTCTACCACTCCAGTTAATAATTGGAGTAGACATGTATGTAAGCGACCCATCGAAATAACATTCCAAGCCGCTCCACACAACTCCATCCGGCGCATAAAAACTTTTGCAGTTAATGCGTCAGATAACAGATAAAAGCGAGCCAAACAGCTGGCTAAAATCGCTCTTTGAAACAACAGATGAAACAGCCAAATGAATAGTGGGATACGTGTATCCTATTATAAATCCCATTAGACATTAGCTAGTTCACTAAACAAGTGATCTAAAGAACGAAACTCGCTACAATTGCCGAACTTTCGCTTTTCGACTGAAAGATAATCATAAATAACCTAATTATCCACTTCCAGTCAAAATCGGTCAGACCGAGCTCTATAAGAGCCTAGAACCACCAGCTCCGGGGAGTCTGATCAGTAACTCAGACAGACGAGAAACCCCTATCCAACTGGCTGTATAAACAATCCTAAAGAAATATATATAGGAGAGATACCTATACCTTCATTATGAGCCCTTATAGGCGAATTGAGTCTTGGACAAACTCTCCTACTCTTTCTGTTGGTGTGGTCGATTAGACCCCAACTTAAAGAGTCGAGTATAGATGCTTTCTTGTAGTTTAATCTTACAATAATGAAAGCTTACTATCAAAGACTTAGGTATACCTATACCTTCGCTATGAGTCCTTATAGACGATCTGAGTCTTGGACAACCTCTGGCACTCTTTCTGCTAGTGTTGGTCCATTAGACCTCAACTTAAAGAGTCGAGAATTAATGCTTCTCACCATAAAAGACTAGAGTTGGAAGACTAAAGCGACCTATAGCAAGTTTTCCACCTAGTCAAATGCAAAGATGAAGACACAAGGCTTCGTTAAATCAGAATAACTCCCACTTAACATTAGTTAAGACCGAGATATATATACTGGGTCTGGAAAGAATTTTAAAAAGTACAAATGACCACAAAATTCCTTTCCATATAGACGTTGTATCACAGTACTTAAAATTAAAGTACATAAGACCATGAGTCTAAATTCACTCTGACAAAGAAATTATCTTCTCAATTGTGTCCGAGTGAACAGCTAAATGATGAAGATAAGGCTATAACTAGGATCTTAGCCTGCTCAATCAACGCAGAGGAACTCTCCACATCTTCCCCTGTTGTTTTTAAAAGTATGTGAACAATCACAAACGATTAAAAATACAGAGGAAGAAGATAAGAAACCAAATTACTTTTTCCCGCAGGAAGTTAAATATGGTGTCAACTACACAATCGAAGACCTGTGACACCTGTGTAGACTTAACCAAAAAGAGATCTTATTACCCTGCTCTTTATCCGGATGAAGTCAGCGTCCAACTACGCTAGCGGTTTCTCATAACTGCTCGCAGCATTTCGATTCACTGGAACAAGTTCAAGGAAATGATAATGTATGGTATCTATATCATCCAAGAGTTGTTCCGGAAGGGAAAGTTATCCTTTCCATCATACGTTCAAATCAGTTAGAATCACAGTCACCAGCATCTAAACAGGCAGGTGACTGGACCAAATAAGCACCATGCAACAGCTCAAGTTTTGAGGCTGACGTTGAGTGCTTCTGCCTTAGCAAGAATACTGCGATTAGCTGCGCAACTGCGACAGCAAGTCTGCTACAGAGGTCTGAGGAGCAGCGGTCATGAATAGCCTCTTCGCTGGCTGCTCTAGGACAGGGTGTCCAATATAGTTATTACTGCAGATGACCCGATGAATGAAGCCTCATCTCCTTGGCTACTAGATGGTGCGACTTTCTTCACAAAAGATGGACCTTTTGACGATGTAGACTGGAAATCCTGAGTCACTTAGCCAAGGTGTGGTCGGGAGTGCTTGGTAGACGCTAAAGAAGAAAAACTGTAGCCGTCCCCGGCTAAGAATTGAACTAAGCGTACCGGACAACAGCTATGTACGAAAGCTCTGACTGACGCAAGTTCCTACCAACAACACTCAGCTCCAGATGTTGTTGAAAGAGAGAGAGGGGTCTCCCTCTTGCGCGCGGTCCGGAGAGACCTGGACGAGCGTACCTCAGAAATTGCCGTCTTCTTCCTTCCATCGACACTGGGTGAGCATGATTTGATTAAACAGTGCTCGCTACACCTTTATTCTCTCTCGACCGCCACGGACATACCCGGCATCACATCACCCACATATGAGTGAGATCTGCCCGTTGAGATAGCTGTAGACAAGGGACGTAAACCTCTATTTGAAGCCTCGCCCTTGTCTAAAATCACTGAGCACTTTTCCACTAGCTCTGAATACAATGCATATGCGACACATCCGGAGTCACGGTCCTCGTATTCAATCTTAACCGTTTCACCGGCATCAGGGAACTGAAACCACTCATCGGGTTTTATAGCCCTGTGCAATATAAGATCACTTTGTCCGTTATGTTGAGGAAACCATAAGACTAGCCGACCTTGGCTGTCTATTAGACAGGACAACCCAGACAGGAGGCATGGACGCATACTCCGACTGACACAAGTTCCAACCAACAACATCTGTCCCCAGATGATGCTGTATGAGAGAGAGGCCTCTCTCTTTCTCGCGGTCCTGGATGACCTGGACAAGCGTACCTCAGAACTTGCCGGTTTCCTCCTTCCGTCGCCGCTGGGTGAGCATAGTTGCATATCATAGTGTTCGCTCCACCCTATATCATCTCCTAGCCCGGATCGTATACACCCGGCGTCACAGTTCTGAGAGGCCTGAGTAACTACTTCACCGGTCGAGCTAGCTGGCGACAACGGACTTGTGTGGTCGTGTGTGCTTTTCAAACATAGAGGAAGCTATAAGACTGGCCGACCCGGCAGTCTATGGAAGGAGCGTCCCATAGACGTAAGTTCCAACTGACACAAGTTCCTACCAACAATCTCTGACCCCAGATGTTGTTATAAGAGAGAGGGGCCTATCTCTTGCTCGCGATCACGGAAGACCTGGAAGAGCATACCTCAGAACTTGTCTACTTCCTCCTTCCCGTGCTTCCTCCTTTCCGTCGTCGCAGGGTGAGCATGTTCATATCTTTATAGCGCTCGCTACACCCTTATTCCTCTTCTCGACTGCTACGGACATACCCGGCATCACATCACCCACATACAAGTGAGATCTGCCGGTTGAGCTAGCTGGCGACAAGGCCGTCAATCCTACTAAGGATCTAGGCACTTGACTAATTCTTTGAGCACTTTTGCCGCTACCTCTTCATTGATTTGCGACGACTGCAGCACACTCCCTGAGGGCATCACGAAACCACACCATGTTCTTGTTCCTCTGTAAACAGAAACTAAACAAGAGGCCCCAAGAAGCCTTAATTGCTCATCGGCCAAAGTGGTTCAAAGAAGTATTTGAGGTCACATTCAGTTAGACATGGTTCATCAACACTACAAAGGAATGAAGTCATGAGAGACAAATTTTATGGAACTAGGGACATGGCTTGAACAAACTTGAATCCCCCCCCCCACCTTCCCCCAAGGTGCTGCATACCAAATATCAAAAGCATTCATCGGCTGGATCTGAAGAAGAAGATGTTTAAAGAAATTCCTCATTTTGATCTAAGTTATCATTCAGGTTCCCAAATATGGACCCATGGACTTGGCTTTAACAAACTTGAATCTCCCCCCTCTTTTTAAGACAAGAGGTCCCACGGGGCCTGAAGCTCTCATCTTGTACAGAACACAATTTAAACAGAGTCCAAGAATGAGTCTACATTAAGCAAGCCATCTCCATAGGCTACACTGTCAATCCTTGAGTCCCTCAGGAGTGACAAAAATAATTTGGGCATCATGCCTTTTCTTCAGTTGATCATAAGTAAAATGTAGAGCTCCCCTATGAAGCCCATTGATACAACCTATGTGGATTAATCTTAGTACCTCTAGAGGGTACTGAATACAAAATTTTTAATTCTTCAGCAAAATGCCAATTCCGGCTCCCACAGAGAGCCCAAATATTAACCTAGGCTCTTGATTTGAACACAGTTAAATCTGACTTCCCTAGAGATGTTGTGTACCGAATATGAAAGCATTCTGACTGTTGGATCTGAAGAAGAGAAATTGTAAAGAAATTTCTTCGAATTGCACTAAGTTCAAATTTGGGCTACCATAGCGAGCCCAAATATTGACCTATGGATCCGATTTGAACAAACTTGAATCTGACCCCCCTAGAGATGTTGTATACCAAATGTGAAAGCATTCTGACAATTGAATCTGAAGAAGAAGATTTTTGAAGAAATTCCCTCATATTGTACTAAGTTAAATTTCATGTTCCCATATGGAGCCCAAATATTAACCTAGGCACTCGAATTGAACAACCTGGAATCTGACCCCCCTAGAGATGTTGTATACCAAATATAAAAGCATTCCGTCTGGTGGATCTGAAGAAGATTTTTAAAGAAATTTCCTCATATTGCACTAAGTAAAAATTTGGGCTACCACAGTGAGCCCAAATATATACCTAGGGATTTGATTTGAACAAACTTGAATCTGACCCCCATAGAGATGAATGCCAAAAATATCTAGGGCCAAACACAAATTTTGCCCCCCAATCCCCAAAATTTGCATGCAAAACCGAAAATTAGAAGTCCTATCTGGCCCTCCATACATTTTACCCTCTGCGCATGCGCAGACGCCAGGAATCACCGAATCTGGCGCCAATAAACCATTCTTTGTTTGGCCCTTGTCAGACAACAACAAACTGATATTTGTGCTTTTAAATCTCAATTAATAATGATGCCAGACACAAATCTATGGTTAAATTGGTGGATCCAAGGACAGAACTGGATGAAGGAAGGAAGAAACGGTGGTTTGAAACGTTCAGGGCTGTAATTTTATAATATTTATTAAAATTAGTTCATGTTGCATACCAAATATCAAAGCATTCTGACTGATGGATCTAAAGAAGAAGATTTTTTTAAATTACCCTCCATATTGAACAAAGATAAAATTTGGGCTTCCATAGGAAGCCCAAATATTAACCTAGGGACTTGGTTTGAACAATCTATAATCTGACCCTCATAACAATGATGTATGCCAAATATTAAAAGATTCTATGTTAAAACTTCGGGCTCCTGTAGAGAGCCCAAATATGAACCAATGAGCTTTATTTCAACAAACTTTTATCTGACCCCCCCTATGAATGCTGTATACCAAATAACAAAAGATTCTGATGATTGGTTCTGGAGAAAAGATTTTTAAAAATTTTGGCAAATATGCTGACTCAGCATTTTTTTGATGCCCATTACAGAACACCCTAACATAACAGATGGCAATTTTTTTTTATCATTCAATTCTACTGGTCATAAGGATACTTCATACCAAATAAAAGCTCTCTGTTCCGTGGGGTTTGGGAAATATGGGCGTTTGAAAATATTTCTATTTTTAGCTCCCAGGGTTCCCATAGGGATGCGGGAATTTTTTTTTTTCATGGGTCAAGTACTTATGACCCAATACTACCACAAACCAAATTTGGTTCATACCGGACCAGCGGTTCAGAAAATAGAAATTTTGGGCGGGGCCAAAATCTTACCCCTCCTATTACAAAGCCAAATATTACTTTACGAACTTCATTTGAACAAACTTAATTCTACACCTCATATGGAAGCTCCATAGCAAATATCAAGTCATTGTACACACTGGTTCTTGAGAAGAAGATTTTAAAAATATTTTGGAGCATTTTCCCCCACTCCCTCCCTATGGGGCTGGGCATACTGAGTTGAACAAAAATGAAATGCCCCTTTGGGACCATCACTCACACAAACTTTCACTTGAATTGGCCCAGTGGCTTTGGAGGAGAAGACCAAAACATGGTGTTGACGGACGACGGACAACGGACGGGAAGCGATTAGATTAGCTCAGCTTGACTTTGTCAAGATGAGCTAAATATTCTTCATTTCGAACTAAGTTACAATTCAAGCTCCCACAGTGAGCCCAAATAAGGACCTAGGGACATGGCTTGAACAAACTTGAATCTCACCCCCCTAAGGATGCGGCATACCAAATATCAAAACATTCTGACTGCTAGATCTGAAGAAGAAGATTTTTAAAGAAAATTCCTCATTTTGAATTAAGTTATCATTCAGGCTCCCACAGTGAGCCCAAATATGGACCTAGGGACATGGCTTGAACAAACTTGAATTCATCCCCTTAAGGATGCTGCATACCAAATATCAAAACATTCTGAATGCTGGATCTGAAGCAGAAGATTTTTAAAGAAAATTTCTGATTTTGAACTAAGTTATAATTCGGGCTACCACAGTGAGCTCAAATATGAACCCAGGGACTTGGCTCGAACAAACTCGAATCTCACCCCCCTAAGCATGCTGCATACCCAATATCAAAAGATTCTGCCTGCAGGATCTTGAGAAGAAGATTTTTAAAGACATTTGCCTGAAATGCACTAAGTTCAAATTTGAGCTCCTATACTGACCCCAAATATGAACCCAGGGGGCCGATTTGAACAAACTTGAATCAGATCAACCCCACAATGTTGCATACCAAATATCAAAAGATTCTGCCTGCTGGATCTGAAGGAGAAGATTTTTAAAGAAATTTGCCTGAAATGCACTAAGTTCGAATTCGAGCTTCTACAGTGAGCCCAAATATGAATTCAGGGGGCCGATTTGAACAAACTTGAATCAGATCCACCCCACAATGTGGCATACCAAATATCAAAAGAATCTGCCTGCTGGATCTGAAGAAGAAGATTTTTTAAGAAATTTGCCTGAAATGCACTAAGTTCAAATTCGGACTTCTATAGTGAGCCCAAATATGAATCCAGGGGGCCGAATTGAACAAATTTGAATCAGATCCACCCCACAATGTTGCAAACCAAATATCAAAAGATTCTGCCTGCTGGATCTGGAGAAGATTTTTTAAGAAATTTGCCTGAAATGCACTAAGTTCGAATTCGGGCTTCTATACTGAGCCCAAATGTGAATCCAAGGGGGCCGATTTGAACAAACTTGAATCAGATCCACCCCACAATGTTGCATACCAAATATCAAAAGATTCTGCCTGCTGGATCTTGAGAAGAAGATTTTTAAAGAAATTTGCCTGAAATGCACTAAGTTCGAATTCGGGCTCCTACACTGAGCCCAAATATGAACCAAGGGGGTCGATTTGTACAAACTTGAATCAGATCCACCCCACAATGTCGCATACAAAATATCAAAAGATTCTGCCTGCTGGATCTGAAGAAGGAGATTTTTTAAGAAATTTGCCGGAAATGCACTAAGTTCGAATTCGGGCTTCTATGCTGAGCCCAAATGTTAATTCAGGGGGCCGATTTGAGCAAACTTGAATCAGATCCACCCCACAATGTTGCATACCAAATATCAAAAGATTCTGCCTGCTGGATCTTGAGAAGAAGATTTTTAAAGAAATTTGCCTGAAATGCACTAAGTTCAACTTCGGGCTCCTATACTGAGCCCAAATATGAACCCAGGGGGTCGGTCGATTTGTCCAAACTTGAATCAAATCCACCCCACAATGTTGCATACCAAATATCAAAAGATTATGCCTGCTGGATCTGGAGAAGGAGATTTTTTAAGAAATTTGCCTGAAATGCACTAAGTTCGAATTCGGGCTTCTATACTGAGCCCAAATGTTAATCCAGGGGGCAGATTTGAACAAACTTGAATCCGATCCACCCCACAATGTTGCATACCAAATATCTGAGATTTAAAAAGCACAAAAGTCAGTTTGTTGTTAACTGACAAGGGCCAAACAAAGAAAGGTGTTGCTGCCAATTCTGGTCACTTCCTGGCGTATGCGCAGAAAGTAAATATATGGAGGACCAGATAGGACTTATAATTTTTGGTTTTACATGCAAATTTTGGGGATGGGGGGGGGGGGGGCAAAATTTGTGTTTGGCCCTAGATATTTTAGAGTTAGAACCAGCGATGTCTGGGCCATTGGTATACTGTGTAAAAATACACTTGTTCTCATCCCACGGTGATAACAAAGGTACCCAAGAAGTTTAGTAAAGATCGTTCATAAATACGGCCTCCAGACCGAGCCGTATAGAAGTTAATTACAAAAAACTGATTGTACCTAATTTCGGTACAAAATGGCCGCTGGCAGTCATCTTGAATTTTGGACCGCACCCAGAAACACTAGTTCTCGTCCCAAGGTGATAACAAAGGTACCCAAGAAGTTTCGTGAAGATCAGTTCATAAATACAGCCCCTAGCCCAAGCCGTATTGACATGTGTACTTACTGTGTATAAGTAGCACTGAATAAATCAAAGTTCATCTAATTTGCCAAATCTCTGCACGAGAAAAAAAACCCTTATTATATGTGATGTATCCCATGTTAATAAACATTCAGACAAAAATTTATTCAAATCAGAACTTTCATACAGAAGTTCTGTACAAAAAACTGATTGCACTTACTTAGGTACAAAATGGCTGCTGGTGGCCATCTTGACCGCACCCAAAAACACTCGTTCTCGTCCCACAGTGGTAACAAAGGTACCAAAGAAGTTTTGTAAAGATCGGTTCATAAATATGGCCTCTTGCCTGAGCCATATTGAATTGCTGACAGACAGACAGATGGACCATGGCACAACCTCAAATTTGACTACGTCAAAGTTGAGCTAAAAATGTTCAATTTTCAAATACTTGTTTGTTTATTGGGGTCTTACAACACTTTCAATAGCCAGAATCATACTGTGTCAGAGTTTTACAGGTGGAGGAAGCCACAGTACCCAGAGAGAACCACCAAGCAGTGCCTAACAACTGTCAGGCACTCCAACATACTAACTCTACACAAGCAGAGTTGGCTGCGGTTGAAGGCAAAAGCATAACCGATGCCTTAGTACACAGCACCACTGTGCCCCAACTGTGACAATCAGGATTAAGTGTCTTACCCAAGGACACAATACAGTTAACGCAGGTCAGGATCAAACTGTCAACCTTTCAATTAGAGTTCCAATGCTCTAACCACTAAGCCAGCATACAAGCACTTACCAAGCTCCTTCAGTTTTAAGTTTCATATTCAAGCACTTTATAGGACCCTATTTATACCATGATTAAACACAAATGAATTACCTTGAGTTAATCTGTACATATCTCTAACAGTTGAGGAAGAAAGTTCCTTCAATGGTTCACCACTCAATCCTCCAATTTCATCTTTATTGAGGCTCTTCAGTGATGCTGGTCGTGTGACAGTAGTGTTTGATACAATTAAACCATCAATACCACTCTGAAATGAAACTAGAACAATCATATTGGGGTGATTAATATCCCCACTAACACTTGATTCAGAGAACGGGTAGGGGTATACAATACATGAAACTGTCTGTTTCATACAAAAATCAATAATAAATTTAAGTTCAAGAATCCAGTCAAGAATTATCACAACCTGGAAATTGGGAAAGATACTCTAGTGTTTTCCAGATTTTTGCTTGTGAACATGTAAAAGAAATTAATAAGTTTATACATCTAGAAAATATTACAATCTCTCAATCAACAATCTCAACATTTAAGTGATTTCAATCACCACAACCCCCTACACACACCCTTTAGAAAAAAAAATTGAAAATATTACACTCAATAGGAGGAAACCCTTTTTCAAACTAATGTTTACACCAGTTCCCAAGTACCATATTCTAATCCAGTGGAACAAGCCAGAAAATAAGCAGACTGTCATCAGCAAAATGAGGTCCCCTGAGGATGAATTTATTGATGCTACCCTGTACAGAAGGGTAGCATCACTAAATTTACCCTCTGTGAACCTCAATCTGAATCAGGGTCTCAAAACTAAAAAGAAAGAGGTACCCAGAGGATAAATTGGCCCACTGTATGTGATAGCAAAATCAAATTAACCCTCTGGGGACCTCATTCTGCAAGTATCAGACTGCTTATTTTCAGGCTTGCAGTGGAACCCTATTCATTGAATAGCCCCTTCACCTGCAAAAATATCCAATCAACGGAAGTATTCAATTAACAGAAATCTACTTATTTTCCTATATTCGTGTGACAAACCGAGCATTTATTCTATCAAAGCAAAGTTTGCAGGGGGATCTAGCAATGGGGTCCATCCATCCGTAACAACTTTAGACCTCTGTATCTCAGTCAGTACATGTCGGATTTGAATGATCTTTGAGATGGTGATGAACCATGGGGAGGGGGGTGGGGGAAGGATATTCACAAGAAACAGGTTTTGTCCAATAATTTTTCTAGAGTTACAGGTATTTTTCAACTTTTTTTGACATAAAGAATTTCAATTTTTAAGGTTTCTGGATGATCTTTTTAGTAAACCACTTCTCAGCGGGATACTGGTGGCATTGCACCTTGTTGCATACAGGTTATTGAGGAAACTTCTGTTAATTGAATCAAAAATGCTGTGATCAGAATTACCGTGACAACCATTGAATTTCATAGCACCATTCAGCCTAAATACATCAAATATAAGTATTTAATCTATGATATCTTGTTTGACAGAGCACTGCTCTGTCAAACAAGGTATCATAGATTAAATACTATAACAATTAACAGATAAAATTTGTTCTAAGGATATAGTAAATGGTTCGCATCTAGAACTTACATGGAATAACAGAGTTATGCGATTACAGGGGCAAAATTTCAAAACACTTTGTGAGAATCAAATTGACATAATGCCCATTCTTTTCTATTTTTCCTAAATATATTTGTGAGAATCATTACAAGAACATGATCTTCATGATATTCTGCCCCTGGATTAAGAAATATTGAATTCAGTGAGCTAAACTGTATTACAGATATAACTTGTGGTAGAAATTGATTGAATACAGAGTACCTCACACTCATGTTGGTACTATTAGGCTGCTATTCATGCCCGTATGATTACTGAATCAAAATGTTTACAAACATCAACAGCACCTGTAAAAAAACGAGGCACCCAGGGGCCTGAAGAACTCACCTGACAAAGGCCCAATGATTCTTTACAAAGTGATTTAAGGATTTTTTTAACAATTAATTTGGCATTTATTATTTACTTTTACTTTTTCTAACTGGCTGGAGAAGTGGTTTGAGAAAACAAAAACACTGCCAAGTATCTCAAAGTTCCCACAAGGAAATTGCTTTATTACAAATTCTCCATGGAAAGAGAAAATTACCAATTTCCACAGAATACAGATCAATAAAGTTGAAAGGGTTAAAATGACTGAAGACCTGATTAGTAAGAAATTAACTTCATGTACCAAATATCAAGATTCTGAATAGTGGATCTGAATAAGAAGATTTTAAAGAATTATATTGTGCTTAGTTAAAATTCAGGTTCCCATAGAGAACCCAAATATGACTTGATTTGAACAAACTTGAATCTGACACCCAAAAGGATGCTGAATACTAATGAAATTGTCAATGACACCGTAACTCAACCTGACAAACCTGAACCTGGTAAGTTGTAAGTGAAATGTCAACACTGAAGATCATTGGTTCCAATGTTATTTGGAGAAACTGTGTGTGTCCAACTTCAGAGCAATCCATGCATTTGTAAATGTGAACTGTAGGGCTGGCTAAAGGAAGAATGTTGATACACAACTGCAGTAAGCTGATGCACAAATGCACTAAGTTTGAAGATCATTGCTAATGGCAACTTTTTTCGATGAAAATGGAAGAAAGTTAAAAAATTTATAGTAATTTATATATTTTTTATACTTACCAATGACCCAGACATAGCTGGTGCTAACTCTTAAAATATAGGGCCAAACACAAATTTTGCCCCCCAATCCCCAAAATTTGCATCTAAAACCAAAGAAAACATGTCCTGAATGGCCCTCCACACTTCACCTCTACTGTGCATGCGCAGTGTCAAGGACGTTCTGAAATTGGCGCCATTAATCATTCTAATAACCAGTGCCTGGTAAGCGCTATGTACTCAGCGGGGAGGCAAGAGTTCCCAACTCCTGGGAGGGCCATCCCCGTCTGGGTCATTGGTAAGTATAAAAAATATATAAATTACTATAAATTTTTTAACATTTTTATACTGTACCAATGACCCAGACATAGCTGAATAGTAAAAAGGCTGGAGGGCCAAGGACATAGAGCAAGATGGAATACGCTCAATAATATAAAATAGAGTCATCCCCTCTAGGGAAAAAGAAGTAATAGGCCTTACATGTATCTTTCTTATTTATGATAAATTAGAAAGATACAACACCTTCCAAAATTGAGCATCATACATCCATGTACTCTATTAATATCTAGTATAATCCTTATACTAATAATTTTTAAAGTAAGCCAATAAATAAAGTAAGTCTAGAGAATAGAGACTCTTTATACTCCTTAAAAGTGTCTGAGGATTGCATAATCATGTCCGTTGACACGTGCTATATTCAAAAGCTATACTTTAAAAACTAAGACTTGAATGAATTTTTAAAACATAAACTTCTCACTAAACAACCATCCCAATAACAGCTCAGAATTACTAACTCCGGAGGAGGTATCCCCTTGTTTTCATAGTAAAACAGGTGACCCAAGGGAACACCCTCCCCCCCCCCCCCCCTTTTTCTTGCCCTGGGTCAAATAGCCCAGAGCGAAGAGGGCAGCAGAACGGAGTCACTGCCGAAACAGACAGCCTACCTAGCTATAGTAGCAACTGTTAAGTGAATGACATTCTGAGCAGTAGATAATAGACCTAACAATAGAGGCCTCCAGAAATGGACTCAATATTTCTGAGATAAAAAATTCATGAATGTGGATGGCTGAGCGCAATGAGCAGCCTTCAAAAATCTATAATAGCGACACTATTAATGTAAGCCCAACATGTAGAAGAACTCTTACTTCATGAGCCGAAATCTCAAACACAACTGCTGAGTCAAAGATATACCATAAGCAGTATCGATAGTTAATTGAATCCATTAGCAATAGAATGGAGCGTAACGTCCTTCTAATAGGCATCAAAGACAGAAGAAGTTTACGCCCGTAGTAATAAACAGATATCTGTTTATAAATACATAAACTCTAACCGGACAGAGTAAAGGCCTATGCCCGTACGAAGACGGAAGGACCTTAATAACAATAGGTTCCGGATATTAGGAGCCTAACTCTTATGCAAAAATCCAACCTAAATAGTAAAGGAAGTAGTGATTCTGAAACTACGAAAGTGAAAATCATCCACCGATAGTGCATGAAACTCACTGACTCTTCAGTAAAAGAGAAGCCAACAGAATTACTGTCTAAAAGGTCAGAATTTGAAAACTACTGTTTCCAGAGGCTCAAATGATTACTTAGCTAAATAAGAACCGAAGTTAAATTCCATATAGGAATTTAATCTAATGATACTAAGTCTATTTATCAAAAAGTTACTAACTGACTTAGATAAAGAGACATAAGACTCAATTGTAAACTATCATAGAGTGCATAGGTATGAGGTAACATAAACCTATAACCTTAATAATAACCGGCTGCAGTAGATCTTGTCAAACAAGTATACTAAAAAGTTGCAATGAGTAGTATGGAGGGATCAACAATATGAACATAGTGATCCCTACACCAACGACGGAAGAGCCTCCACTTTAGCCGCATAGAATAGCGAAGAAGAGGATCTCCTATAGTAAGAAATCGCGTCCAAAGCTCGTCCAGTACAATGCTTACAATGCAATATGGACCACACAACGGAATACGTGAAGGTTGCGACCTTGCGGGTTGTGATAAAGATGACACGATTTTACCCAGCGAAAAAAGATCCTCTCATTAAGGAAGATTTCGCGTTAAGTCCCACAGTAGACATCAGAGTAAATTTACCCACGGTCTCTGTGAAGACAGAGATGCTATCAACAGAAATGTATTGTGGTTGTTTATCTTAGCAATACCTGCTGAAACAACAGCGCCGGAGGATACGCATATCCTATCATTCCGTCCTATTAGATCAATAGAGCGTTAACAACATTAGCTCAGAGATCCGGACAAGCAAACACATACGTCTGCAATTGATTAGCAAGCTGTGTCGTAAATAAATTATCATTGGGCGCTCCCATTGATAGCAAATCTGATTGAATACTTGTTTGTTGAGAGTCCATTCTGACGGCAACAAGCGACTCATAAGTGAACGGGAGTCCGGTAAAACAATCAGACGACCCGGAATATGACGGACCGAAACAGAACTTGGTGTACTATAACAAACAGAAGGATTCTTTCCATTAAATTGAATAACGGAAACGAATGAGTGCCTCCCTGGTTCCGGAGATACGCCACTACTGTCGAATTAACGGACAGGATTTGGACATGCGTTTCTGAATAATGTTCATCCAATGACATAAAGCAAGCCTAAAAAACATTATTCCGCGGAAGATAAGTGCTTGCTTAGAGACTGCGGAACCCAAAGACCCTGGCACTTCGAATCCGTTGGGATCAATATTATATCCCAACCTGTTTGACTGGCCACCGTCATAATTATAACACTCGGATCCGGCAACTGCAGTGGCACTCTCTGAGTCAACCACCGAATGTTTGCCCCAGTCTGAATCTCTTGCAACACTAGATAGACAAGAGAACGTGTAAATCAAGCAATTCATGGATTGCTGAAAAGTTGCCGTCGAAGAGAAGCTTCTCCGAGAACGAAGCGACTCTGAGAGAGTTCTTCACCTTAGTATCCACGCGCGTGGATGTAGCTAGGGCTGCGTCACGTCTAACCAACTCCAATCAGCCACTAAAGGGCGGAGTAATACGTGAACAAACTACTGCCCTCAAAAGAAATCACATTGAGGATAATATCCCGTAATTCTTTTCTTGAAGACGTAAAGATAACGCCTCAGTAAGGTGGATTACGTATGATAAAGCGTCTAAGTTAAGTCTACTAGACATCATTGTCGTTTCCAACATTGTGGTTGGAAAAGACATAGACGGCGAAAAAGAATATTTCCAGTCTTTAACCACACCGTCTAGACGCATATGAACTCTCGGTATGCCCTGCTCTGCCAAAATAAATTATTCGTATAAATGATAAAAAGGCAGAAATGAACATTGCGGACAAGAAACTAAACTATCATGCTTGGCAGCAGGCTTATATGCATATATAGCGTCAATAAATAATACACATGTTCTAATGACAATATTGGACTGTGTCGGTAAGTCAGGGACAATGTCCCTGACCAATCCAAAATTCCATGTCCAATGACGCTATAAGTCTCTTATCCAACATCGCAGCAATGTAGTCCGAAATAACAATCACTGGAAGATAATGCCAGAAGATATGAATGGCAGCTTCCGATGCTACGAAAGGGAAAACTTGAAATCTTTTGAATCCCTTTCGCCATCCTGTCGGACCCTATAAAGCGTTCGGTCGTCCGTACCTGATGCAACCGCGGACCACACCGACCCAGCGCCGTCAGATAATTCCTGATTCGACTAAGAAACTGTCGATTGCTGGGATGCTGCGAAAAAACTGTGCTAACTCGGATAGCACGTCCGTCACTGAGGCCTGTGGAGAAGTGGTCCTACAATGCATTGCCGCTAGAAGCTCCATGATCGTTACCCCGTGCATACTACTAATATGCGAGCGAACGGAGTGTATAGGCCTCGTGTCCCTTGGCTACCGGATGGCGTGACCTATTCGCCGTGGAATCACTGAATGACGAAACTGATCGGATACTCGAGGTCACGTAGCCAATGTGCGGTCGTGTGCCCTGCTGTGAGGATGAGGAAGCATTATCGACAGTCTCTCGGACTGTCAATATAACGGAGCGTCCCGACCGACAGACATATGCTCCGAATGTAAAATATCTGAACCACAACATGCGGTCCCCTATGTTGTTGGACGAGAGAGGGACCTCTCTCGCTCACAGCCCGGACGGACCTGGACAAGCCAGGAACCGGACTAACAGGCTTCCTCCGATCTGTCCTCAATCCGCCGTCACTGGGTGAGTACTAAAGTAATTATAGTGCTCGCATCACCCAAATCTCTTTCCTAGACCGCAACGGACGAACCCGGCAGCCGAACCATTCGATGAATGTACGCTACACCGGGTGAACTAGCGAATGTCACTCCGTCGATCCTACAAGGGACCTCTTAGGCAATAGACATATTCCATGAGCACTTATTGCCGCTAGCTCTTCATTAACTATGACGACAGAGGCACACTTTTGAAAGACATCTCTATAACTTTGCGAACAAGAAACCAGAAATGCTTGGTAATAGCAAGCATATAATAATAATATATATAGCGTCGTTCAATAATTCGAAAGTTTGTGTGACATTATTGGACTATGTCGGAACTGAGGGACGATGTCCCTGAACCGAACCAAAAAATTTCTAAGTCCACCGACGCTATCAGTTTCTTATCCGGCATCGCAGCATTCTGGTCCGATGAAAGAAGCTGTAGAAGATCAAGTCAGATGACATACACAACAGCATATGTTGTTCCGAAAGGGAAAGCTCGAAATCCTCCGAATCCCTTTCGGTATCCCGTCGGACCGGATGAAATTTTCGGACGTCCGTACCCGCTTCCGCGGAGCGTCCCGACCCAGCATCGTCGGATAAAAAATATGCGACGGATTCAGTTGATGCTGGGATGCTGCGATAAGCTGTGCTATTTAGGAAAGCACGTCCGTTCCCGAGGCCTGTGCAGTAGCGGTCTTATGATGCATTGCCGCCGGAAGCTCCATGTACGTTGATTCCCGCACACTTTCCTATGCGAACGTCCGGAGTCTGCAGGCCTCGTGTCCCTGGCTACCGGATGGTGTGACCTGGTCGCCGATGATTCTCTGACTGGCGAAGCTGACTGGATATCCGAGGTCACGTAGCCAAGAGCGGTCGTGTGTGCTACGGACTGCCTATATGTCGGAGCGTCCCGAGCGACGGACGTATGCTCCGAATGCGAAACATTTTGTACCACAACATCTGGGACCAGATGTTGTTGTACGAGAGAGGGGCCTCTCTCGCTCGCCGTCCGGATGGACCAGAACGAGCTATGAACCAGACTAAAAGGCTTCCTCCGTTCTCCCTCTAATCCGCCGTCACTGGGTGTGCATTTGGTTGATTTATAGTGCTCGCATCACCCCAAAACTCCTTCTAGACTGCAACGGATGAACCTGGCTGCCGAACCATTCGATGAATGGATGCTACACCGGGCGAGCTAGCGGACGTCAAAGGCTGTCGAACCTACTAGGGTCCTCTTAGGCAATTGGCGTATTTACATGAGCACTTTTCCGCTAGCCCTTCATTAATTGTGACGACGGAGGCACACTGTTGGAAGACATCACAGATACATCACCCTAATCTTGATCGTCTGAAATAGAAATTGATAAAGTAGAGTGACCCTGCGGGGAAAGAGCCGGAGTGTCCAATTCCCCACTAACATACCGTGACATACGCTTCCCATGTTGTCATCGAAATGATACGATACAGAACAGGAGTTAATGCGAGTACACTGACCACATATAGAATGATTATAAAAGTCAGAGGAAGACTTCCTCTTATTACAATAGATCAAAATCCTTTCAATGAGAAAAGAAAACAAAGTCCTGGTACTCGCACCAACCCCTGGCAATCAAAATACATAATAATAATATGATCCATTAATATAGAAAAAATAATTGAAATCAAAATATTATGAAAAAATATTTTTTCAGAACAGCCCAAGTTTCTGAAAAGTAATGTTGAGCCCCAATGGATCCCAAGCCTAAGTGTGGACAAAAATTTTAAAAATATTTTAAACAATTTATTCAACACTTACGAACAATAATAATGTATCTAGTTATGATTAAAATAACATCAAGATATTATTTTCAAGAAATCCCCCCCTCACACAGAGGGCTGTTGTAAATGTAAACAATGAGTGTAAAAACACTAAAATAAGACTCCAGGCACCCAGGCCCGGAATCAGTTACCAAAAATACACTATCTGATGCAAAACAGAGACTTCCAGGGAAGAAACTGCAGAACATCAGATGGTAGATGCAGAACACAACGCCTAACCACCCGTAGGTGAAGACGTAAACATGGGGAAAGAACAGAATTCATTCTGTTATTCAGCTAAAACTCCCAAGAAATTTTAGTAATAATAATTACAGAAACTATGCCAAAAGCATGGGAGAATAGCAAGAGGGGACTTAAAGGAAAGGGAGAGAGGAAAACACTGAAAAATCAGTGTAACTAAATAACCAGAATGACAACAAAATGGCTGCTGCCTCGAAAATAGGTAACTTAACATAATTTCATTAAAAAATTTTAAGTTACAGCCCTGATAACATTCTGTCACACATTTTTCCTCTCCTCCTTCTCTATCCTCCTTAGAATCACCATTTCACTAATATTTATGTGTCTGGCATCATTTAAACTGAGATTTACAAGCACAAAGATCAGTCAGATGTTAACTGATGAAGGGCCAAACTTAGAATGATTAATGGCGCCAATTTCAGAACGTCCTTGACACTGCGCATGCGCAGTAGAGGTGAAGTGTGGAGGGCCATTCAGGACATGTTTTCTTTGGTTTTAGATGCAAATTTTGGGGATTGGGGGGCAAAATTTGTGTTTGGCCCTATATTTTAAGAGTTAGCACCAGCTATGTCTGGGTCATTGGTACAGTATAAAAATATCGATAGCTCCCATCTAGAGGTCACCCCCAAACAAGCATACCAGGTTCCACAACAACCCGATCATAAATGTGGCATGTGCAATTATATATTGAAGCATAACTGCACTAAGTTCAAAGGTCGTTGTCAAAGGAAAATGTTTTTTTGACGGAAATGGAAGAAAATCGATAGGTACCAACTAGAGATCACCCTAAACAAGCATACAAAGTTTCAAAGTGAATCGATCATAAATGTGCCCTGTAGGGCATGCCAAAGGAATATATATTGATGCACAACTAAACTAAGTTCAAAAGTCTTTGCCAACGGCAATGTTTTTTTACGAAAATAGAAGAAAATCAATAGCTCCCATCTAGAGGTCACCCCAAACAAACATACCAGGTTTCAAAGCGATCTTATCATAAATGTGCCCTGCAGGGTGAGCTAAAGGAAAATATTGAAGCATAACTGCACTAAATTCATCAAAGGTCATTGCCAACAGCAACATTTTTTGACGGAAATGGAAGAAAATCGAGAGCTCCCATCCAGAGGTCACCCTAAACAAGTAAACCAAGTTTCAAAGTGATCCAATCATAAAGTGCCCTGTAAGGTGTGCCAAAGGAATATATTTAGCCTGACTAAACTAAGTTCAAATGTTGTTGCCAACATTTGAATGAAAATGGATGAAAATTGATAGCTACCATCTAGAGGTCACCCCAAACAAGCATGCCAGGTTTCAAAGTGAGCTGATCATATATGTGCCCTGTAGGATGTGCCAAAGGGAAATATTGATGCCAAACTAAACTAAGTACAAAGGTCATTTCCAACATCAACATTTTTTGACAGAAAAGGAAGAAAATCGATAGCTCCCATCTGGAGGTCACCCCAAACAAACATATCAAGCTTGTTCCAGTGATTGGTCATAAGCTATGTTTCTGAGGCAAAAATATGAAAACTTTTAACCCTTTATCTAACATGAAAAGCAGATGACACTAGCAAACAAAATTCTTGAATAACTAATTTTTTTCATTTTTTGTCTCAAAAACAAGGGTTATAACCCCTCATTGGAACGAGCTCGATGTTTTTGAGACAAGAAATGAAAAAAATAATGAAAATTAATTTGCGAATTTTGAGAATAGTGCTGGCCGGTTTTGGACATTACGTTGGGTAAAGGGTTAAGGCTGTTAAAAAACAAGATTATGCAAATGCGCCGATGCAGAATAGAGTTTTTTCACATCTGTAAGGCTTGTCGTTATAAGACATTCAAAACCTTTCACAGTTGTTCATGACATCCCACTAACCAGCTGAAAACAGGCAAAAATTAACAAATTAAGAGTCCTAAGTCTGTTCAGTATGATCAAATTACACTGCTTTTCAAACAAGTTCAAGATATTGTAAATTTTTAAGAATGTCTCACATTCCAAATGTTGACAAATCCATTGATATTTGTTCAAGTTACTGCGCTGAAGAGCTGAAAACAGGCAAAAATTAATGAATTAAGGGTCACAACTCTACGCAGTATGGCCAAACCATACCAGTTTTGAAACTCATTCAAGACATTGTAAAGAAAGTCTCACATACCAAATATTGTCAAAACCCATTGATATTTGTACAAGTTGTCACACTAATGAGCTGATATGCAAGCCTGCTCATCTGCGTACCCATATTATCGAACTATAGGTCAATTTTTTTAAAAACTCAACCAAAAAGTACTTGTTTCTCAGGCACCACACTTTCATTGAAAATCTCATCCTCACTGAGCTCTGTCAAACTAGATATAGTATGTCAAATTTCCACTGCTGAGAACATTGGTTTTTTTTCACAGAACTGTGTGGAGTAACATTAATAATTCAAAATTCTAACTATTTTTAGACCCCCCCCCCCCCTCCACCCAAAAAACCATCCTACCCCCTCCTTCACCATAAAATTGAGGGAAAATTGCCTGAGAAACAAGACATTTTTTTGATAGGCCTAAACAAGAACCTTTTTTGGCTAGTATCATGTGTTTCGTGTTTGGTGAAGAGTTAAACCCTATTCTGCAGTACAGTTATTATGCTTTCATTCTTTTGGATTTTCCAAGATCTGCATTTGTATTGTTCATCCAAAACTTCAAAAGAAAACTAAAGAATATAACCCACTTCACACCGACGTTAAAATACTGCCATTTCTGGTTGCAAATTTTTCACAAAATGCAACTAGAAATTTAACCATTCTAATCTAGTTTGACAGTGCTAATTGCCATTATATTTCGAAACTGACTAGATAGTCCGAGAGGACCTCTGGTCAAGTTATCCCTAATATAAAGTGCCTAACTGGTTTCATTCACAGTAGACCTTCATCAGAGGCAATTTTCCTCTTTGTCACAGGCCTATATATACTATATCCATGGTGAATGTCTTGGCGAATGCCTGTTGGTGAATGCTGTGGCGAATGCAATTGTTAATTGTTACTTTTGGCGAATGCACTGGAGAATGCAATTGTTTATTGTTATTTTCGCGAATGCCTAAGATGTTGGCAAATGCCGTGCCTAGTGCCATCGTTCTCTGTTGAGTTGGTGAATGCGCTGGTGAATGCATCAGCAAGTATCTAGGAATCAATAGGGTCAGATAACTTGGCGAATGCATTGTTTGCTGTTATTGCGCTAGTTTAGTGTGCTGTTAAATAGTACCCTGCCTGGTGGGGGGGCTGGGGGGGGGGAAGAAATGCCCCTAGTACTGTTCATCCAAGTATCTACTGGGTTCGCCTACGGCATAAGCTGGTAAGTCAGCGTAGGTTGCTGGCATGTAGTTTTTAGAATATAGTATATATTGCTTACCAATTTTATAATTTTTTGTAGGTTTGGTGTTTTGACAAATGTGAGCTTTAGAGAGTATGCACCAGTCTATTGCTGAGTGTTGTAAAGTGGTGAGGAGCAACTGGACAAGAATGGCCCTGATTATTTAATCTTATTTGTTTTACAAGGATTGGCGAACAAGTTATGCAACTTATATTAACGCCTCTCCTTGGCCCAATGGCCCTGATTTGGGCTGGACCACCGTAATGTTGTTTGCGTTTATTTGCAAATAGGAGAATAATTTTGTAATTGAAATAATTAAATGAAGAAAAAAGAAGAGAATACCATGATCAGTTGGTGTTGTTCTAATTTATTCTCCCTGAATGTCTTCTAAGTGAAAGCATGATGTATAACTGTCTCTTAGGTCTGCATACAATATCCTGGCAGTGTATTTCAAAACTTTTTCTGGTGCTGTATAGGCTGGTGACATCCGTGTTCGGCAATGTGTTGCCTTTATGGGAGGCTACTCTGGGGTGTGGCGAGCCAATGTAATGTCTGTATTGATGGTTAATGTGTTAGAAGGGAGCGTTGCCATTGGGAAAATGTTGTTGTTACACTCGTATTGAGACCCACTGGTGTTGTCAGTCCTAACGCCGTGGCAGTTGAGGGTTCTGTTTGGGTCCCTCGTTCTGAGTAATTCTGGTACGATGAGGTATGGTCCAGTATTATGATTTCTGCCATTGCTGTTCTCAGAATATCTGGCTCATTCTTTTAGGCATGTAATGGGGCTGCCTTATTGATGTGACTTGATCTGGTGAGGTGTCTTTTGAGGTATTCCTTTCTGCAGAATGTAATGTTCATTATATCGCACTTGACAGTGCCTTTACCCCAGTGTACAGTACGGTTGTGTTGATACTGGCCTTGTCTGTATTTATACTGAATGTTGCAGATCTCGCACATAGAAGGCATTGTCTAGGTGGTCTGAATCGTAATTATCCTCTCTCGCAATAGGATGTTATTACATCGTTTTAATTGTGACGCAAAAGTGTGTGTGCACAATGTAGTTCTATAAGGCAGTTGGCATTCTGAACAGAAAGTAAGAAACAAATACAAATTGCAAAACTACTAAAAGTCCTTTCTGTTCAAGCCCAACTGTTGTAGCATTTTGAGTTTGTATATCCATTGAATTTCTTTATGATGGCGATCTTCCATAGCATTGGGTCTGTCTGGGTCGGAGTGTAGTACCTGTATAATGCGGTAGTGTAGGTGCGTGGTTGAATTGGCATGTTTATTGAAGTGTATTGATATTGGCGTGTCTCTATTATGGTGAATGTCTGCTATGCGTTCTTTAATGTGGGTTTGGAAGTTTCGTTTAGTTCCCCTCACATTGTGTTTGGCAAGTATGGCAAGTTATTAGGTAAATGCAATTGTGTGTTTGGCAGTTCGTTTTGCAAGGCCCTCTGCATCTTTTAGAAGTAATGCTACTGGAGAACCATGTTGTGCATGGTAGTTGGTTGCAAATATTGCAGTCTCTAGTCTCAAACTGTATGAGGGCTTTTTATAGTACTGCCCGTGAGTTGTTTTTGTTGGGGTAGTTTTGCTCTTGTGATTAAATCTTGTACGGATTTGTTGCGTCTAAAGGCCAGAAGGGGCGGTGGTTTGAAGAGTATGCTACCGATAGAGTTATATGACATGATGGGCCATAGTTTTTTGATGTGTTGGTAGATGTTAATGTTGTTAGGGTGGTAAGAAGTGACGAATGGCATAGGGCCAGTTCGTTTGCTTTGAGTTGTGGTTGTTAAGAGTTCTACCCACTGTCAGCTGCTGTCTGTAGTGTTTCCTTAGAGTAGCCCTGTCTGAGAAAGTATTCTCGCATTGTGTTTGCTTGGCGTATAAAGTCGTCATTTTCACTGCATATGCATTTGATTCTCAGAAATTGACTGGAGGGGGCACTATTGGTCATGTTTTTTGGATAACAGGAGTGTGGGCACAAGTAGGCTAGGGTATCAGTTGGTTTGGTGTAAAGGTCAGTTTTGACTTTGTTGCTGTTTTTACTGATCTTTATATCTAAGAAGTTGACCGAATTTGAGGAGTCTTCAGCTGTGAATTTTATCATAGGGTGTGGAGAGTTGCAGTAATCAATAAATTCTCTTAGTGATTCTTCACCGTGTACCCAGATGAAGAAGATATCATCTATGAATCTACGGTAGAGTTCAGGTTTCAAATGAAAGAATTTTTTCGATGACTACGCCTCAAATTATTCTTTCATGACTCTGATTCGGAACCACGTTTGGATAAATTTCAGGATCTTCTTGACCGCAAATTCCACCCCGCAGCTCTTAGAGCCCACAAACGGGCCAAGACCAATGCCTAGAAGCGCTCTACAAAACTACCAATTTCAGAATCCTAACAGCACCAACACGCACATTTAAGAGCGATAACCTCACACCAGGTGAGCGAGTGGTCCTCCAGAACCAATAATAATAATAATATTGTCATTAAGAGATTCGATAAGGGCTTTGGCATAGCCATCCTAGACCAGATAGACTACATCAACGAGGCCTTGAGGCAACTCAATGATATCAGGTTCTACACGGAAACTACGACTGTAACAGTCCTCACAGAATATCACAACAAAATTATATGTGAAAAGCTGGATAAATTAGCGGCTAAAAATTAGATCACTCCTAAAATCAACGAGGGCTTGACTAACCACAACCCACGAACCCCCCAATTGTACCTTTCGCTCAACGTACCGAAAAACAAAAAACCAAAGGCCAGGTACCAGGGAGACCCACCATTAGTGGAATCAGGGGACCCACAGAGTTAATCAGCAGTTTTGTTGATGAACACATCAAAGGTTTTCGTGAAACTCCACCCTAACTATTTACGCAACACCAATCATTTATTATCCACCCTTAATAATTGGGTGCTAAAAATATTCCTGACTGGTAGAGTACTGAAAGCTCATATTTGGGCTTTATTCTGAAGTGAGGGCACGTTAACTTGAAGGCTTCATATTCTGTGTATGTGCACTCTCCCAAAAATTACAACCAGGCAAAAACATGTGAATAAATTTTAAAATAATTTACCACTCCACCAGTTAACAAAACAAGAGGCCCCATGGGGCCTGAAGCGCCCATCTTGAACAGAACACAATATAAACAGTGTCCAAGAATGAGTCTACATTAAGCAATCCATTTCCATAGGATACACAGTCAATCCTTGAGCCCTGCAGGAGTGACAAAAATAATCCGGGCATCATGCCTTCTCTTCAGTTGATCATAACGTAAAATGTAGAGCTCCCCTATGAAGCCCCTTGATACAACCTGTGTGGATTAATCTTAGTTACACACCTCTAGAGGGTACTGAATACAAAATTTTTAATTCTTCAGCAACATGGCCAATTCCGGCTCCCAAAGGGAGCCCAAATATTAACCCAGGCTCTCGATTTGAACACAGTTGAATCTGACTTCCCTTGAGATGTTGTGTACAAAATATGAAGGCATTCTGACTGTTCGATCTGAAGAAGAGAAATTTTAAAGAAATTTCTTCATATTGCACTAAGTTAAAATTTGGGCTACCATAGTGAGCCAAAATATTAACCTATGGATCTGATTTGAACAAACTTGAATCTGATCCCCCTAGAGATGTTGTATACCAAATATGAAAGCATTCTGACTAGTGGATCTGAAGAAGGAGATTTTTGAAGAAATTCCCTCATATTGTATTAAGTTAAATTTCAGGTTCCCATATGGAGCCCAAATATTAACCCAGGCACTCAAATTGAACAAACTTGAATCTGACCCACAGAGAAGTTGTATACCAAATATGAAAGCATTCCGACTGGTGGATCTGAAGAAGATTTTTAAAGAAATTTCCTCATATCGCACTAAGTAAAAATTTGGGCTACCACAGCGAGCCCAAATATATACCTAGGGATCTGATTTGAACAAACTTGAATGTGACCCCCCCCCCCCCCAGAGATGTTGCATACCAAATATGAAAGCATTCTTATTGGTGGATCTGAAGAAGAAGATTTTTAAAAATTATCCCCCATATTGAACAAAGTTAAAATGTGGGCTTCCATAGGAAGCCCAAATATTAACCTAGGGACTTGGTTTAAGCAATCTTGAATCTGACCCTCATAGCAATGATGTATACCAAACATTAAAAGATTCTGACTGGTGGTTCTGAAGAAGAAGATTTTTAAAGAATATTCCCCATATTACCCTAAGTTAAAAATTTGGGCTCCTGTATTGAGCCCAAATATGAACGAATGGGCTTTATTTTAACAAACTTGTATCTGACCCCCCCCCCCCCCCCCCCCCCCCCCCCCCCCCCCCCCCCTGCCCTCCCTATGAATCTGTATACCGAACATCAAAAGATTCTGACGATTGGTTCTGGAGCAAAGATTTTTTTAATTTTTTGCAAATATGCACTCAGCATTTTTTCGATGCCCATTACAGAACACCCTAACATAACTGATGGAAATTTGTTTTTACCATTCCATTCTACTGGTCCTAAGGATACTTCATACCACATAACAACTCTCTGTTCCGTGTGGTTTGGGAAATATGGGCTTTGAAAATATTTCTATTTTTTATCTCCCAGGGCTCCCATGGGGATGCAGGAATTTTTTTTTTTTGCTTGAATCAAGTACTTATGACCCAATAATACCACATACTAAATTTGGTTCAAACCAGACCATGGGTTCAGAAAGTTAAAAAATTTATAGTAATTTATATATTTTTTATACTTACCAATGACCCAGACATAGCTGGTGCTAACTCTTAAAATATAGGGCCAAACACAAATTTTGCCCCCCAATCCCCAAAATTTGCATCTAAAACTAAAGAAAACATGTCCTGAAAGGCCCTCCACACTTCGCCCCCACTGCGCATGCGCAGTGTCAAGGACGTTCCGAAATTGGCGCCATTAATCATTCTAATAACCAGTGCCTGGTAAGCGCTATGTACTCAGCGGGGAGGCAAGAGTTCCCAACTCCTGGGAGGGCCATCCCCGTCTGGGTCATTGGTAAGTATAAAAAATATATAAATTACTATAAATTTTTTAACATTTTTATACTGTACCAATGACCCAGACATAGCTGAATAGTAAAAAGGCTGGAGGGCCAAGGACATAGAGCAAAATGGAATACGCTCAATAAAATAAAATAGAGTCATCCCCTGTAGGGAAAAAGAAGTAATAGGCCTTACATGTATCTTTCTTATTTATGATAAATTAGAAAGATACAACACCTTCCAAAATTGAGCTTCATACATCCATGTACTCTATTAATATCCAATATAATCCTTATACTAATAATTTTTAAAGTAAGCCAATAAATAAGTAAGTCTAGAGAATAGAGACTCTTATACTCCTAAAAGTGTCTGAGGATTGCATAATCATGTCCGTTGACATATGCAATATTCAAAAGCTATACTTTAAAAACTAAGACTTGAATGAATTTTAAAAACCTAAACTTCTCAGTAAACAACCATCCCAATAACAGCTCAGAATTACTAACTCCGGAGGAGGTATCCCCTTGTTTTCATAGTAAAACAGGTGACCCAAGGGAACACCCTCCCCCCCCCCCCCCCCTTTTCTTGCCCTGGGTCAAATAGCCCAGAGCGAAGAGGGCAGCCGAACGGAGACACTGCCGAAACAGACAGCCTACCTAGCTATAGTAGCAACTGTTAAGTGAATGACATTCTGAGCAGTAGATAATAGACCTAACAATAGAGGCCTCCAGAAATGGACTCGATATTTCTGAGATAAAATTCATGAATGTGGATGGCTGAGCGCAATGAGCGGCCTTCAAAAATCTATAATAGCGACACTATTAATGTAAGCCCAAGAAGTAGAAGAACTCTTACTTCATGAGCCGAAATCTTAAGCACAACTGCTAAGTCAATGATATACTATAAGCAGTACCGATAGTTAATAAAATCCATTAACAAAAAAATGGAGCGTAACGTCCTTCTACTAGACATCAAAGACAGAAGAAGCTTACGCCCATAGTAATAAACAGAAATCTGTTTATAAATACATAAACTGTACCCGGAAAGAGTAAAGGCCTATGCCCATACGAAGACGGAAGGACCTTAAAATAATAGGTTCCGGATAATAGGAGCCTAACTCTTATGCAACAATCCAACCTAAATAGTAACGGAAGTATTGATTCCGAAACTATGAAAGTGAAAATCATCCATCGATAGTGCATGAAACTCACTGACTCTACAGTAAAAGAGAAACCAACAGAATTACTGTCTAAAAGGTCAGAATTTGAAAACTACTGTTTCCAGAGGCTCAAATGATTACTTAGGTAAATAAGAACCGAAGTTAAAATCCGTATAGGAATTTAATCTAAAGATTCTAAGTCTATTTATCAAAAAGTTACTAACTGACTTAGATAAAGAGACAAAAGACTCAATTGTAAACTATCGTAGAGTGCATAGGTATGAGGTAACATAAACCTATAACCTAAATAATAACAGGCTGCAGTAGGTCTTGTGAAACAAGTATACTAAAAAATAGCAATGAGTAGTATGGAGGGATCAACAATATGAACATAATGATCCCTACACCACGACGGAAGAGCCTCCACTTTAGCCGCATAGAATAGCGAAGAAGAGGATCTCCTATAGTAAGAAATCGCGTCCAAAGCTCGTCCAGTACAGTGCTTACAATGCAATACGGACCACACAACGGAATACATGAAGGTTGCGACCTTGCTGGTTGTGATAAAGATGACACGATTTACCCAGTGAAAAAGATCCTCACATAGAGGAAGATTTCACGTTAAGACCCACAGTAGACAAGAGAGAAAATTACTCATGATCTCTGTGAAGATAGAGATGCTATCAACAGAAATGTATTGTGGTTGTTTATCTTAGCAATACCTGCTAAAACAACAGCGCCGGAGGATACGCGTATCCTATCATTCCGTCCTATAGATCAATAGAGCGTTAAGAATATTAGCTCAGAGATCTGGACAAGCCAACACATACGTCTGCAATTGATTAGCAAGCTGTGTCATAAATAAATCATCATTGGGCGCTCCCATAGATAGCAAATCTGATTGAATACTTGTTTGTTGAGAGTCCATTCTGACAGCAACAAGCGACCCGTAAGAGAATGGGAGTCCGATAAAACAATCAGACGACCCGGAATATGACGGACCAAAACTGAACTTGGTGTACTATAACCAACAGACGGATTCTTTCCATTAAATTGAATAACGGAAACGAAAGAGTGCCTCCCTGGTTCCGGAGATACGCCACTACTGTCGAATTAAAGGACAGGAATTTGGGCATGCGTTTCTGAATAATGTTCATGCAATGACATAAAGCAAGCCTAAAAAACATTATTCGGCGGAAGAAAACTGATTGCTAAAAGACTGCGGAACCCAAAGACCCTGGCACTTCGAATCCGTAGGGATCAGTATTATATCCCAATCTGTTTTGACTGGCAACCGTCATAACAGCCACACTCGGGTCCGGCAACTGCGGCGGCACTCTCTGAGTCAACCACCGAATGTTTGCCCCAGTCTGAATCTCTTGTAACACTAGATAGACAAGAGAACGTGTAAATCGAGCAATTCATGGATTGCCGAAAAGTTGCCGTCGAAGAGAAGCTCCTCCGAGAACGAAGCGACTCTGAGAGAGTTCTTAACCTTACTATCCACGCGAGTGGATGTAGCTAGGGCTGCGTCACGTCTAACTAACTCCAATCAGCCACTGAAGGGCGGAGTTATACGTGAACAAACTACTGCCCTCAAAAGAAATTACATTGAGAATAATATCACGTAAATCTTTTCTTGAAGACGTAATGATAATGCCTCAGTAAGGCGGATTACGTATAATAAAGCGTCTAAGTTAAGTCTACTATACATAATGTCGTTCCCAACATTGAAATTGGAAAAGACATAAACGGCGAAAAAGAATATATGCAGTTTTTAATCACACCGTCAAGACGCATATGAACTCTCGGTATGCCCTGCTCTGCCAAAATAAACTATTTGTATAAATGATAAAATGGCAGAAATGAGCAACGCGGACAAGAAACTAAACTATCATGCTTAGTAGCAGGCTTGTATATATATATATAGCGTCGAAAAATAAAACACATGTTGTAATGACAATATTGGACTGCGTCGGTAAGTCAGGGATAATGTCCCCGAACCGATCGAAAAATCCGAGTCCAATGACGCTATAAGTCTCTTATCCAAGATCGCAGCAATGAAGTCCGAAATAATAATCACTGGAAGATAATGCCAGAAGATATGAAAGGCATCTTCCGATACTACTAAAGGGAAAACTCGAAATCTTTCGAATCCCTTTCACCATCCTGTCGGACCCTATAAAGCGTTCGGTCGTCCGTACCTGATGCAACCGCGGACCGCACCGACCCAGCGCCGTCGGATAATTCCTGATTCGACCGAGAAACTATCAATTGCTGGGATGCTGCGAAACAACTGTGCTAACTCGGATAGCACGTCCGTCACTGAGGCCTGAGGAGAAGCGGTCTTACGATGCATTGCCGCTGGAAGCTCCGTGATCGTTACCCCCGTGCATACTACCAATATGCGAGCGAACGGAGTGTATAGGCCTCGTGTCCCTTGGCTACCGGATGGCGCGACCTATTCGCCGTGGAATCACTGAATGCCAAAACTGATCGGATACTCGAGGTCACGTAGCCAATGTGCGGTCGTGTGCCCTGCTGTGAGGATGAGGAAGCATTAAAGACAGTCTCTCGGACTGTCAATATAACGGAGCGTCCCGACCAACGGACATATGCTCCGAATGTAAAATATCTGAACCACAACATGCGGTCCCCTATGTTGTCGGGCGAGAGAGGGACCTCTCTCGCTCACAGCCCGGACGGACCTGGACCAGCCAGGAACCGGACTAACAGGCTTCCTCCGATCTGTCCTCAATCTGCCGTCACTGGGTGAGTACTAAAGTAATTAAAGTGCTCGCATCACCCAAATCTCCTTCCTAGACCGCAACGGACGAACCCGGCAGCCGAACCATTCGATGAATGTACGCTACACCGGGTGAGCTAGCGAATGTCACTCCGTAGGCGATAGACATATTCCATGAGCACTTATTGCCGCTAACTCTTCATTAACTATGACGACAGAGGCACACTTTTGAAAGACATCTCCATAACTCTTCGAACAAGAAACCAGAAATGCTTGGTTAGCAAGCATACAATAATAATATATATAGCGTCGTTCAATAATTCAAAAGTTTGTGTGACATTATTGGACTATGTCGGAACTGAGGGACGATGTCCCTGAACCGAACCAAAAATTTCTAAGTCCACCGACGCTATCAGTTTCTTATCCGGCATCGCAGCATTCTGGTCCGACGAAAGAAGCTGTAGAAGACCAAGTCAGATGACATACACAACAGCATATGTTGTTCCGAAAGGGAAAGCTCGAAATCCTCCGAATCCCTTTCGGTATCCCGTCGGACCGGATGAAACTTTCGGACGTCCGTACCCGCTTCCGCGGAGCGTCCCGACCCAGCATCGTCGGATAAAATATATGCGACAAATTCAGTTGATGCTGGGATGCTGCGATAAACTGTGCTATTAAGGAAAGCACGTCCGTTCCCGAGGCCTGTGCAGTAGCGGTCTTACGATGCATTGCCGCCGGAAGCTCCGTGTACGTTGACTCCCGCATACTTCCTATGCGAACGTCCGGAGTCTGCAGGCCTCGTGTCCCTGGCTACCAGATGGTGTGACCTGGTCGCCGAAGAATCCTTGATCGGCGAAGCTGGAATATATCGGCGGTCACGCAGCCAAGGTGCGGTCGTGTGCGCTGACGAGAAGAGGAAGCCTTAGCAGTCTCAGCAGACTGCCTATACAACGGAGCGTCCCGAGCGACGGACGTATGCTCCGCTTACGACACATTTTGTACCACAACATCTGGGGCCAGATGTTGTTGAACGAGAGAGGGGCCTCTCTCGCTTGCCGTCCGGATGGACCGGAACGAGCTATGAACCGGACTAAAAGGCTTCCTGCGTTCTCCCTCCGATCCGCCGTCACTGGGTGTGCATTAGGTTAGTTTATAGTGCTCGCATCACCCCAAAAATCCTTCTAGACCGCAACGGACGAACCCGGCTGCCGAACCATTCGGTGAATGGACGCTACACCGGGCGAGCTAGCGGACGTCAAAGGCCGTCGAACCTACTAGGGTCCTCTTAGGCAATTGGCGTATTTACATGAGCACTTTTCCGCTAGCCCTTCATTAATTGTGACGACGGAGGCACACTGTTGGAAGACATCACAGATACATCACCCTAATCTTGATCGTCTGAAATAGAAATTGATAAAGTAGAGTGACCCTGCGGGGAAAGGACCGGAGTGTCCAAATCCCCAACAACATACCGTGACATACGCTTCCCATATTGTCATCGAAATCATACGATACAGAACAGGAGTTAATGCGAGTACACTGACCACATATAGAATGATAATAAAGTCAGAGGAAGACTTCCTCTTAAAACAATTGATCAATATCCTTTCAATGTGAAAAGAAAACAAGTCCTGGTACTCGCACTAACCCCTGGCAATCAAAATACATAATAATAATATGATCCATTGATATAGAAAAAATAATTGAAATCAAAATATTTTGAAAAAATATTTTTTCAGAACAGCCCAAGTTTCTGAAAAGTAACGTTGAGCCCCAATGGATCCCAAGCCTAAGTGTGGACAAAAATTTTAAAAATATTTTAAACAATTTATTCAACACTTACGAACAATAATAATGTATCTAGTTATGATTAAAATAACATCAAGATATTATTTTTTAGAAATCCCCCCCTCACACAGAGGGCTGTTGTAAATGTAAACAATGAGTGTAAAAACACTAAAATAAGACTCCAGGCACCCAGGCCCGAAATCAGTTACCAAAAATACACCATCTGATGCAAAACAGAGACTTCCAGGGAAGAAACTGCAGAACATCAGATGGTAGATGCAGAACACAACGCCTAACCACCCCTAGGTGAAGACGTAAACATGGGGAAAGAACAGAATTCATTCTGTTATTCAGCTAAAACTCCCAAGAAAATTTAGTAATAATAATTACAAAAACTATGCCAAAAGATTGGGAGAATAGCAAGGGGGAACTTAAAGGACAGGGAGAGAGGAAAACACTTAAAAAAAAACAGTGTAACTAAATAATCAGAATGACAACAAAATGGCTGCTGCCTTGAAAATAGGTAACTTAACATAATTTCATTAAAAAATTTTAAGTTACAGCCCTGATAATATTCTGTCACACATTTTTTTCCTCTCCTCCTTCTCTATCCTCCTTAGAATCACCATTTCACTAATATTTATGTGTCTGGCATCATTTAAACTGAGATTTATAAGCACAAAGATCAGTCAGATGTTAACTGATGAAGGGCCAAACTTAGAATGATTAATGGCGCCAATTTCGGAACGTCCTTGACACTGCGCATGCGCAGTGGGGGCAAAGTGTGGAGGGCCTTTCAGGACATGTTTTCTTTAGTTTTAGATGCAAATTTTGGGGATTGGGGGGCAAAATTTGTGTTTGGCCCTATATTTTAAGAGTTAGCACCAGCTATGTCTGGGTCATTGGTACAGTATAAAAATATAGAAATTTTGGGCGGGGCCAAAAATGTTACCCCTCCAATTACAAGGCCAAATATTGCTTCGCAAACCTTATTTGAACAAACTTGATTCTACACCTCAAAAGGAAGCTCCATAGCAAATATCAAGTCATTGTACACACTAGTTCATGAGAAGAAGATTTTAAAAATATTTTGGAGCATTTTCCCCCGACTCCCTCCCTATGGGGCTGGAAAAGCTGAGTTGAACAAAAATGCAATGCCCCTTCGGGACCATCACTCACACAAACTTTCACTTGAATTGGCCTAGTGGCTTTGGAGGAGAAGACCAAAACATGGTGTTGATGGACGACAGACGACGGATGGAGAGTGATGGAATAAGCTCAGCCTGACTTGGTCAAGACGAGCTAAAAACAACTACAACTACATAAACCAGTGTCTTGAAATCTCTTGGAAAATATTGGTATCTTGAAACATAATGAATTTGAATAGAATTTTCAACTATCCCCTCACTGAAGTGGGGGATGTTCATTTATTGTGTATGCTTTCTTGGCCTATCAGCTTTCCATGTATTCAGTTTCTGGATCTCATTATATCATCAATGATAAGTAGGGTTACTTTTGGCATCTATGGTTATAACACAATTACACAAACCATTAAAGCCAGGTAGGTTTTAACACTTGGTTTTGGTTATGTTGCCGATGTCAGAGAATGCTCACCAAAGATTTGCTTATCGTGTCCCATTATTCCAGTGATAAAGAAACATGGAAATTTCTTTAAACTACTCCTCTTCACAATTCTCCCATGTGCAACAGAACTGTATAATGAAAGCCAGTAGACATGCTGGTGAGTTTTAGTCAATTTAGTAAATTCAGAGTAGAAATTAACAAGCAACAAAGAACTGGCAGAATGAGATGGACCAATGAATAACAAGAAAGTTAAAAAATTTATAGTAATTTATATATTTTTTATACTTACCAATGACCCAGACTTAGCTGGTGCTAACTCCTTAAATTATAGGGCTAAACACAAATTTTGCCCCCCAATCCCCCAAATTTGCATCAAAAACCGAACTTTCAATGCCCTCTGTGGTCCTCCATACCTTATATCCACTGCGTATGCGCAGTGTCAAGGAGGTCTCGAAATTGGCTCCAAAAGTCATTCTTATAACCAGTGCCTGGTATGCGTTATGTAATCAGCGGGGAGGTAAGAGTTCCCAACTCATGGGAGGGCCATCCCTGTCTGGGTCATTGGTAAGTATAAAAAATATATAAATTACTATAAATTTTTTAACATTTTTATACTGTACCAATGACCCAGACTTAGCTGAATAGAAAAAAGGCTGGAGGGCCTAGGACATAAAGGAAATTCCAATAGACTCAATTACATGGAAACAGAATTATCCCCTCAAAGAGAAGAGGAGAACAGGTTTTACATGTATCTTTCTTGTTTGCATCCAAAAAAGAAAGATACAATACCATCCCGTAATTAAGCACAATAATCATCAATGATCTCTATTAACATCCAGTATAATCCCTTATACTAATCTTATTAAAGGAAAGCCAATAATTAAAGATAGTCCCGATAATGAGACTCTTTATACTCATTAAAAAGTGTCCGAGGATTGTATAATAGCGCTCGTATGATCCGTGACATATACAAATGTTCCACACCAAGCTACACTTTAAAAATATTATATGAATTAGCTTTACACTTTAAAACCATCCCGGCACCAACTCGGAATTACTGACTCCAGAGGAGGTATTCCCTTGCTTTTCACTACAAAAACAGGTGATATAAGGGAACACCATCCCCCCCCCCCCACCCCCCTTTCCCTTGCTCTGGGTCAAATACCCCAGAGCGAAGAGGGCAGCAGGACAGATACGCTGCCGGAAGATACTTCATGCGCCGAAATCTTAAGCACAGACTGCTGAGTTGAAGATAATTTTTCATAAGCAGTACGGATAGTTAATTGAATCCACCTTGCAATAGAATGGACCGTAATGTCCCTACTATTAGGCAGCAGAGGCAGAAAGAGACGTTACATCCCTTTCTGATAAATTCAGATCTATGTTTGTAAAAACGTATAGCTCTAACAGGACAGATTAAAGGCCTATGCCCGTCTGAAGACGGAGGAGCCTTAATAACAACAGGTTCCAGATACTTATAGGAGCCTGATTCTAGCCAAAAATCCAACCTTAGTAGTCAAGGTAATAGTATTACCTACACTACGAAAGTGAGAATCATCAACAGATAGTGCCTGAAGCTCACTTACTCTTCTAGCCAAAAAGAAGGCTAAGAGAAAGCTGTCTTATAACATAAGAATTGAAGTCCACTGTATCAAGAGGCTCAAATGGCACTTCTTAAGCTTAAGAAGAACCCAAGCTAAATTCCACTTAGGAATTAGTCTAAGGGTTCTAAGTCTATTTATCGAAAAGTTTTCCGTAACTTAGATAAAGAGACATAGATCCTATCTGTAAACTATCATGATGTGCATAGGAATCAACAGAATGATCCCTACCTCACCGTGAGAAAACCTTCCACTCAGCATTTAGCGAAGAGGAGGTCCTCCTACAGTTAGAAATTGCATCCACTGACCGTCTTGTAATTGCTTGCCGTACAAGAAGGACCGCACAACGAAAATACGTGAAGGTTGAGACCTTGCGGGTTGTGATGCAGTGTGCGCGAATTCCCCTGTGAAAGAAGATCCTCTCATGGAGGAAGCTTCCGCAGCATGTCCCACAGCAGACACCTGAGTAGATATATCCATAGTCTCTGGGGTGACAGAGATGCTACCAACAGAATTTGCAGTGAGATTGCTTTATCTTGAGCCATATCTGCTGAATCAATGGCGCTGGAGTACATGCGTATCCTATCATTCCGTCCCAAAAGATTTAGAGAGTGTCTACTGCAAACGCTCGAAGATCTGGACACGGCAACACATACGTCTCCAACTGATAGTTGAGATGCGTCACAAATAAGTCTACCATTGGATGAGCCCATTAGTAGCAAATCTGATTGAAAACTCGTTGTTGAGAGTCCATTCTGACGACAGCATACAACCTATCCGAGAAAGGGAGTTCGCTAGAACGTTCAGACGACCCGGAATATGACGGACCGATAGAAGAACTTGATGCACTAGGACAAACAGAAGGATCCTTTCCGTTAAATTAAATAACGGAATGGAATGAGTGCCTCCCTGATTCCGAATATACGCTACTACTGTCGAATAGTCGGACAGAATTTGAACATGCGAATTCTGAAGAATGTACATTCATTGACATAGCGCAAGCCATATTCACATCATTTTTTGATGTTTATGTACTTGTTAGGAACTGCAGATCCTAAAGTCCCTGGCACCCTGAATCTGTTGGGCTCAGAGTTGCGCCCCAACCTGTTTGACTCGCATCCGTCATTATCGTTAAACTCGGATCCGGCAGTTGCAGTGGTACTCCTTGAGTTAACCACTGAAAATCTACCCAAGTCTGAATCTCTTGTTCACTTGATTCGACAAGACGATGTTCGATTCGAGCGAATGAGTCTTCACACTCCAATTCTGAGATAAAATATCTGTGGAGTGGACAAGTGCGTATCCCCTCCATCGGAATAATATTCGCAGCGGGTCCGCACAAAGGTGTCAGTCTCATTAATTCTCTCGCTGTTACTACGTTTGAGTGAAGGCAAAAGCGAGCTTAACAACTGACTAATATCGCTCTGGTTAATGGCAGACGAATGAGATTGTTGTGCATCTCTAAGCTCATTCCCACGTGGGTGAAAGAATAGGACGGCACTAGATCCGACTTCTTTTCGTTTACTAAGAAACCGAGACGTCAGAGCAATTGAAGCAGACTCTGAACATCGTTCTGAAGCGTTAACTTGCTGCCGTAACCCTGAAGAATGCCGTCCAAGTTCTTCTTGGTAAGGTGATCTGCGTGAGATAATGTGTCTAAATTCTATTAGACAATATTGTCATCTCCAGTATGCTGGAGTAATAGACACGGATGCCGGCAATGACAATTCCAGGTCTTCAGCCTAGTCGTCCAAATGCAGAGGAACTCTCGGCACGCCTAGTCCTGCCGTTTCAAAATTATGTCTTGCATTGATGAAAGGCCGCTGAATAGCGCTAGGTGATAAGAAACCTAATTTGCCAGTCTTTGAGGCTAGCTTGAATATAGCATCATTCAAAAGTTCAAATGTCGATGACATTTCTGGACTGGGTCGGAAACTCAGGGACGGTGTCCCTAATCCGGCCAAAAAAGTCTGTGTCCAGTGACGCTTTCAGTTTCTTATCAGGTAACGCAGCATTTTTGTCCAGAGAAACAACTTCTAAAAGGTGATGCTGGATGAAATCTAAGGGCACCTTAAGTTGTTCGGAAAGGGAAAATTTCAGCTGTGCTGATTCCCTTTTACCATCCGCCTGGACCACATAATATTTCCGGTCGTCCGTTACTGACTCTGCAGGGGAACGAGCTGACCCAGCTTGCTCAGATAGTTCTTTACTGAAAAAGTTTCTGATAGCTGCTGGGATGCTGTGATGAATTGAGCTATCTGCGATAGCAAGTCCATCACGGAGGCCTGTGGAGCCACGGTCTTACGTAATTAGCCACTGGAAGCTCCAAGGACCTTAATTCCTGCATTTATATAATATGCGAACGTCCCAACTGGAAAGGCCTCGTGTCCTTGGCTAGCGGATGGCGTGACCTGGTCGACGTGGAACCATCACCTCCTGGTCCTGATAGGATTGTGGAAGGAGAAAACTCATCCTCCACGACCCGCACCTCGCCCAGTCGACCTAGGGGCATCTGACCCGATATCTCAGGCCAGCATTATGACCCCAATGTGAGTCTCTACTCTGACGGTCTCCGGAGTAAGACGTAGAGGCTTTGATCCTCTATAGGAACTTCCTTTGGAGATATTCGCCCCCGAAAAACCTGCCTTACTCCTCCCTGCTGAGTCCGACATTTTCAAAGCGGAATGAATCCGGAGCTTTCTTAGTAATCTAATATAGATTGTAGAAAGCTTAATGACGAAGAGAAGCTCTCCTGAGACTGGAGCGACTGGAAGAGAGTTTTTTCACCTTACTATCCACTCTTGTGGATGAAGCCAGGGCAGCATCACATCTGACTAACTCCATATTGCCACTCAAAGGGCGGAGTTATACGTAGAATATACTATAGCCCTTGAAAGAACTCTTAACGAAGTTTGAAGATCCTGGAATTCTTTTGCTTCGAGAGGTAGTGATAACGCTCTGGTAAGGTGATCTGCGTGAGAAAATGCATCTAAATTGTGCTCTCCAGTATAATGGAGTAAATAGACATGGATGCCGGCAATGACCGTTCCAGGTCTTCAGCCTAGTCGTCCAAACACAGAGGAACTCTCGGCGCACCTTGTCCTGCCATTTCAAATTTATGTTTAGCATTGATGAAAGGCAGCTGTATAGCACATAGGCGATAAGAAACCGGATTTGCCAGTCTTAGAGGCTAGCTTCAATATAGCGTCATTCAAAAGTTCAAATGTCGATGACATTTCTGGACTGGATCGGAAACTCAGGGACAGTGTCCCTAATCCGGTCGAAAAAGTCTGTGTCCAGTGACGCTTACAGTTTCTTATCAGGTAGCAGCATTTTTGTCCAGAGAAACAACTTCTAAAGGTGATGCCGGATGAAATCTATGGCACCTTAAGTTGTTCGGAAAGGGAAAATTTCAGCCGTGCATATTCCCTTTTACCATCTGCCTAGACCACATAATAATCTCGGTCATCCCTACTGACTCTGCAGGGGAGCGAACCGACCCAGCTTGCTCAGATAGTTCTTTATTGAAAAAGTTTCTGATAGCTGCTGGGATGCTGCGATGAATTGAGCTATCTCTGATAGCTAGTCCGTCACAGGGCCTGTGGAGCCGCGGTCTTACGTAATTAGCACTGAAAGCTCCAGACGTTCATTCCTGCATTTATATAATATGCGAACGTCCCAACTGGAAAGGCCTTGTGTCCTTGGCTAGCGGACGGCGTGATCAGGTCGATGTGGATTCCCTGGTCAGCGAAGCAGGAGCTCCAGGGACGTTCATTCCTGCATTTATATAATATGCAAACGTCCCCTGGATATCTGTGGTCACATAGGCAAGGTGCGGTCGTGTGTGCTGACGTGAGGATGAGGAAGCCAATAGACCAGCCGCGTCAGACTGTCTATGCTCGCGGTCCGGATAGACCTGGATGAGCTAGCTACTGCACTGACAGGCTTCCTCTGTACTATCCTCGGATCCGTCGTCGCTGGGTGTGCACGTTCAATGTTTATAGTGCTCGCATCACCCAAACTGCTTCCCTGGATCGCAACGGAAGAACCTGGCTGCCGAGCCATTCGATGAATGGTCGCTACACCGGGCGAGCTAGCGGATGATCAATGCCGTCAATCCTACTAGGGACCTCTTAGGCAATTGTCGTATTTCCATGAGCACTTAGCCGCTATCTCTTATTATACTGCAACGACGGAGACACACTTGTTGAAGACATCACGGAAACAGCACCCTGTTCTTGTTCTTCTGAAAAAGAGACTGATAAACTAGAGTGACCTTGCAGAGAGAGGACCGGCATGGACCCCTCACCGCTAACAATATACCGTGACACACGTCTCCAACATTGTCATTCCAATTAGCACACACTGAGCAAGAATTAGTAAGAGTACATTGACCACAAGAAACACAATGAACATGAGAATCAGAGGAAGATTTCCTCGCATTACAATTTGAACAATATTCTTTCATCATGAAAAAATATAAACAGTCATAGTACTCGCACTAACCCTTGAAACAAATAATATAATCCATTATAACATTTCGAAAAAATAATTTCAAAAAAAAAAAAAAAAAAAAATTTTTTTTTTAATTTTCAGAAGAGCCCAAGTTCCCAATGGGAACAATGAGCCCAAATGGATCCCAAAAAAGCCTAAGTGTGGACAAAATATTTTAAAACATTTTTAAAAATTAATGCAACACTTCCGGACAATATTAATGTATCTGGCTATGTGCAGAACTAATAGAAGACAAGAGGGCCCACAGGGCCTGAAGCGCTCATCTTGCACAGTACACAATTTAAACAGAGTCCAAGAATGAGTCTACATTAAGCAAGCCATCTCCATAGGCTACACTGTCAATCTTTGAGTTCCTCAGGAGTGACAAAAATAATCTGGGCATCATGCCTTTTCTTCAGTTGATCATAAAGTAAAATGTAAAGCTCCCCTATGAAGCCCCTTGATACAACCTATGTGGATTAATCTTAGTACCTCTAGAGGGTACTGAATACAAAATTTTTAATTCTTCAGCAAAATGCCCAATTCCAGCTCCCATAGAGAGCCCAAATATTAACCCAGGCTTTTGATTTGAACACAGTTAAATCTGACTTCCCTAGAGATGTTGTGTACCAAATATGAAAGCATTCTGACTGTTGGATCTGAAGAAGAGAAATTGTAAAGAAATTTCTTCAAATTGCACTAAGTTCAAATTTGGGCTACCATAGCGAGCCCAAATATAAATCTATGGATCCGATTTGAACAAACTTGAATCTCACCCCCCTAGAGATGTTGTATACCAAATGTGAAAGCATTCTGACAAGTGAACCTGAAGAAGATTTTTGAAGAAATTCCCTCATATTGTACTAAGTTAAATTTCATGTTCCCATATGGAGCCCAAATATTAACCTAGGCACTCGAATTGAACAACCTGGAATCTGACCCCCCTAGAGATGTTGTATACCAAATATAAAAGCATTCAGACTGGTGGAGACAAAGAAGAAGATTTTTAAAGAAATTTCCTCATATTGCACTAAGTAAAAATTTGGGCTACCATAGTGAGCCCAAATATATACCTGGGGATCTGATTTGAACAAACTTGAATCTGAGCCCCATAGAGATGTTGCATACCAAATATCAAAGAATTCTGACTGGTGGATCTAAAGAAGAAGATTTTTTTAAATTACCCTCCATATTGAACAAAGATAAAATTTGGGCTTCCATAGGAAGCCCAAATATTAACCTAGGGACTTGGTTTGAACAATCTAGAATTTGACACTCATAATGATGTATACCAAATATTAAAAGATTCTGACTGGTGGTTCTGAAAAAGAAGATTTTTAAAGAATATTCCCCATATTACCCTATGTTAAAACTTCGGGCTCCTGTAGAGAGCCCAAATATGAACCAATAAGCTTTATTTCAACAAACTTTTATCTGACCCCCTATGAATGCTGTATACCAAATATCAAAAGATTCTGATGATTGGTTCTGGAGAAAAGATTTTTAAAAATTTTTGCAAATATGCGGACTCAGAATTTTTTCGATGCCCATTACAGAACACCATAACATAACCGATGGCAATTTTTTTTCACCATTCAATTCTACTGGTCATAAGGATACTTCATACCAAATAAAAGCTCTCTGTTTCGTGGGGTTTGGGAAATATGGGCGTTTGAAAATATTTCTATTTTTAGCTCCCAGGGTTCCCATGGGGTGCGGGAATTTTTTTTTTTGCATGGGTCAAGTACTTATGACCCAATACTACCACAAACCAAATTTGGTTCATACCAGACCATCGGTTCAGAAAGTTACAAAATTTATAGTAATTTCTATATTTTTTATACTTACCAATGACCCAGACATAGCTGGTGCTAACTCTTAAAATATAGGGCCAAACACAAATTTTGCCCCCCAATCCCCCAAATTTGCATCTAAAACCAAAGAAAACATGTCCTGAATGGCCCTCCACACTTCACCTCTACTGCACATGCGCAGTGTCAAGGACATTCCGAAATTGGCGCCATTAATCATTCTAATAACCAGTGCCTGGTAAGCGCTATGTACTCAGCGGGGAGGCAAGAGTTCCCAACTCCTGGGAGGGCCATCCCCGTCTGGGTCATTGGTAAGTATAAAAAATATAGAAATTACTATAAATTTTTTAACATTTTTATACTGTACCAATGACCCAGACATAGCTGAATAGTAAAAAGGCTGGAGGGCCAAGGACATAGAGCAAAATGGAATACGCTCAATAATATAAAATAGAGTCATCCCCTCTAGGGAAAAAGAAGTAATAGGCCTTACATGTATCTTTCTTATTTATGATAAATTAGAAAGATACAACACCTTCCAAAATTGAGCATGATACATCCATGTACTCTATTAATATCCAATATAATCCTTATACTAATAATTTTTAAAGTAAGCCAATAAATAAAGTAAGTCTAGAGAATAGAGACTCTTATACTCCTTAAAAGTGTCTGAGGATTGCATAATCATGTCCCTTGACACATGCTATTTTCAAAAGCTATACTTTAAAAACTAAGACTTGAATGAATTTTTAAAACATAAACTTCTCACTAAACAACCATCCCAATAACAGCTCAGAATTACTAACTCCCGAGGAGGTATCCCCTTGTTTTCATAGTAAAACAGGTGACCCAAGGGAACACCCTCCCCCCCCCCCCCCCCCCCTTTTTCTTGCCCTGGGTCAAATAGCCCAGAGCGAAGAGGGCAGCAGAACGGAGTCACTGCCGAAACAGACAGCCTACCTAGCTATAATAGCAACTGTTAAGTGAATGACATTCTGAGCAGTAGATAATAGACCTAACAATAGAGGCCTCCAGAAATGAACTCGATATTTCTGAGATAAAAATTCATGAATGTGGATGGCTGAGCGCAATGAGCAGCCTTCAAAAATCTATAATAGCGACACTATTAATGTAAGCCCAAGATGTAGAAGAACTCTTACTTCATGAGCCGAAATCTTAAGCACAACTGCTGAGTCAATGATATACCATAAGCAGTACCGATAGTTAATTGAATCCATTAGCAATAGAATGGAGCGTAACGTCTTTCTATTAGGCATCAAAGACAGAAGAAGCTTACACCCGTAGTAATAAACAGAAATCTGTTTATAAATACATAAACTCTAACCGGACAGAGTAAAGGCCTAAGCCCGTACGAAGACGGAAGGACCTTAATAACAATAGGTTCCGGATATTAGGAGCCTAACTCTTATGCAAAAATCCAACCTAAATAGTAAAGGAAGTAGTGATTCCGAAACTACGAAAGTGAAAATCATCCATCGATAGTGGATGAAACTCACGGACTCTTCAGTAAAAGAGAAGCCAACAGAATTACTGTCTAAAAGGTCAGAATTTGAAAACTACTGTTTCCAGAGGCTCAAATGATTACTTAGCTAAATAAGAACCGAAGTTAAATTCCATAAAGGAATTTAATCTAAAGATTCTAAGTCTATTTATCAAAAAGTTACTAACTGACTTAGATAAAGAGACATAAGACTCAATTGTAAACTATCCTAGAGTGCATAGGTATGAGGTAACATAAACCTATAACCTTAATAATAACAGGCTGCAATAGATCTTGTCAAACAAGTATACTAAAAAGTTGCAATGAGTAGTATGGAGGGATCAACCATATGAACATAGTGATCCCTACACCAACGACGGAAGAGCCTCCACTTAGCCGCATAGAATAGCGAAGAAGAGGATCTCCTATAGTAAGAAATCGCGTCCAAAGCTCGTCCAGTACAATGCTTACAATGCAATACGGACCACACAACGGAATACGTGAAGGTTGCGACCTTGCGGGTTGTGATAAAGATGACACGATTTACCCAGCGAAAAAAGATCCTCTCATTGAGGAAGATTTCGCGTTAAGTCCCACAGTAGACATCAGAGTAAATTACCCACGGTCTCTGTGAAGATAGAGATGCTATCAACAGAAATGTATTGTGGTTGTTTATCTTAGCAATACCTGCTGAAACAACAGCGCCGGAGGATACGCGTATCCTATCATTCCGTCCTATTAGATCAATAGAGCGTTAACAACATTAGCTCAGAGATCCGGACAAGCCAACACATACGTCTGCCATTGATTAGCAAGCTGTGTCGTAAATAAATTATCATTGGGCGCTCCCATAGATAGCAAATCTGATTGAATACTTGTTTGTTGAGAGTCCATTCTGACAGCAACAAGCGACCCCTAAGTGAACGGGAGTCCGGTAAAACAATCAGACGACCCGGAATATGACGGACCGAAACAGAACTTGGTGTATTATAACCAACAGACGGATTCTTTCCATTAAATTGAATAACGGAAACGAATAAGTGCCTCCCTGGTTCCGGAGATACGCCACTACTGTCGAATTAACGGACAGGATTTGGACATGCGTTTCTGAATAATGTTCATGCAATGACATAAAGCAAGCCTAAAAAGTTAAAAAATTTATAGTAATTTATATATTTTTTATACTTACCAATGACCCAGACATAGCTGGTGCTAACTCTTAAAATATAGGGCCAAACACAAATTTTGCCCCCCAATCCCCAAAATTTGCATCTAAAACTAAAGAAAACATGTCCTGAAAGGCCCTCCACACCTCGCCCCCACTGCGCATGCGCAGTGTCAAGGACGTTCCGAAATTGGCGCCATTTATCATTCTAATAACCAGTGCCTGGTAAGCGCTATGTACTCAGCGGGGAGGCAAGAGTTCCCAACTCCTGGGAGGGCCATCCCCGTCTGGGTCATTGGTAAGTATAAAAAATATATAAATTACTATAAATTTTTTAACATTTTTATACTGTACCAATGACCCAGACATAGCTGAATAGTAAAAAGGCTGGAGGGCCAAGGACATAGAGCAAAATGGAATACGCTCAATAAAATAAAATAGAGTCATCCCCTGTAGGGAAAAGAAGTAATAGGCCTTACATGTATCTTTCTTATTTATGATAAATTAGAAAGATACAACACCTTCCAAAAATTGAGCTTCATACATCCATGTACTCTATTAATATCCAATAATCCTTATACTAATAATTTTTAAAGTAAGCCAATAATAAAGTAAGTCTAGAGAATAGAGACTCTTATACTCTTAAAAGTGTGTGAGAATTGCATAATCATGTCCGTTGACAAATGCAATATTCAAAAGCTATACTTTAAAAACTAAGACTTGAATGAATTTTATAAACTTAAACTTCTCACTAAACAACCATCCCAATAACAGCTCAGAATTACTAACTCCGGAGGAGGTATCCCCTTGTTTTCATAGTAAAAACAGGTGACCCAAGGGAACACCCTCCCCCCCCCCCTTTTTCTTGCCCTGGGTCAAATAGCCCAGAGCGAAGAGGGCAGCCGAACGGAGACACTGCCGAAACAGACAGCCTACCTAGCTATAGTAGCAACTGTTAAGTGAATGACATTCTGAGCAGTAGATAATAGACCTAACAATAGAGGCCTTCAGAAATGGACTCGATATTTCTGAGATAAAAATCATGAATGGATGGCTGAGCGCAATGAGCAGCCTTCAAAAATCTATAATAGCAACACTAATAATGTAAGCCCAAGAAGTAGAAGAACTCTTACTTCATGAGCCGAAATCTTAAGCACAACTGCTAAGCCAATGATATACCATAAGCAGTACGCTAGTTAATAGAATTCATTAACAATAAAATGGAGCGTAACGTCCTTCTACTAGACATCAAAGACAGAAGAAGCTTACGCCCTTGTAATAAACAGATATCTGTTTATAAATACATAAACTGTACCCGGAAAGAGTAAAGGCCTATGCCCATACGAAGACGGAAGGACCTTAAAATAATAGGTTCCGGATAATAGGAGCCTAACTCTTATGCAACAATCCAACCTAAATAGTAACGGAAGTATTGATTCCGAAACTATGAAAGTGAAAATCATCCATCGATAGTGCATGAAACTCACTGACTCTACAGTAAAAGAGAAACCAACAGAATTACTGTCTAAAAGGTCAGAATTTGAAAACTACTGTTTCCAGAGGCTCAAATGATTACTTAGCTAAATAAGAACCGAAGTTAAAATCCGTATAGGAATTTAATCTAAAGATTCTAAGTCTATTTATCAAAAAGTTACTAACTGACTTAGATAAAGAGACAAAAGACTCAATAGTAAACTATCGTAGAGTGCATAGGTATGAGGTAACATAACCTATAACCTAAATAACAACAGGCTGCAGTAGATCTTGTGAAACAAGTATACCAAAAACTAGCAATGCGTAGTATGGAGGGATCAACCATATGAACATAATGATCCCTACACCACGACGGAAGAGCCTCCACTTTAGTCGCATAGAATAGCGAAGAAGAGGATCTCCTATAGTAAGAAATCGCGTCCAAAGCTCGTCCAGTACAGTGCTTACAATGCAATACGGACCACACAACGGAATACATGAAGGTTGCGACCTTGCTGGTTGTGATAAAGATGACACGATTTACCCAGTGACAAAAGATCCTCACATAGAGGAAGATTTCACGTAAAGATCCACAGTAGACAAGAGAGTAAATTACTCATGATCTCTGTGAAGATAGAGATGCTATCAACAGAAATGTATTGTGGTTGTTTATCTTAGCAATACCTGCTAAAACAACAGCGCCGGAGGATACGCGTATCCTATCATTCCGTCCTATAGATCAATAGAGCGTTAACAGTATTAGCTCAGAGGTCTGGACAAGCCAACACATACGTCTGCAATTGATTAGCAAGCTGTGTCATAAATAAAACATCATTGGGCGCTCCCATAGATAGCAAATCTGATTAAATACTTGTTTGTTGAGAGTCCATTCTGACAGCAACAAGCGACCCGTAAGAGAACGGGAGTGCGATAAAACAATCAGACGACCCAGAATATGACGGACCAAAACTGAACTTGGTGTACTATAACCAACAGACGGATTCTTTCCATTAAATTGAATAACGGAAACGAAAGAGTGCCTCCCTGGTTCCGGAGATACGCCACTACTGTCGAATTAAAGGACAGGAATTTGGGCATGCGTTTCTGAATAATGTTCATGCAATGACATAAAGCAAGCCAAAAAAACATTATTCCGCGGAAGTTAAACTGATAGCTAAAAGACTGCGGAACCCAAAGACTCTGGCACTTAGAATCCGTAGGGATCAGTATATGTCCCAATCTGTTTGACTGGCAACCGTCATAACAGCCACACTAGGGTCCGGCAACTGCGGCGGCACTCTCTGAGTCAACCACCGAATGTTTGCCCCAGTCTGAATCTCTTGTAACACTAGATAGACAAGAGAATGTATAAATCAAGCAATTCATGGATTGCCGGAAAGTTGCCGTCGAAGAGAAGCTCCTCCGAGAACGAAGCGACTCTGAGAGAGTTCTTAACCTACTATCCACGCGTGGATGTAGCTAGGGCTGCATCACGTCTAACCAACTCCAATCAGCCACTGAAGGGCGGAGTTATACGTGAACAAACTACTGCCCTCAAAAGAAATTACATTGAGAATAATATCCCGTAAATCTTTTCTTGAAGACGTAATGATAACGCCTCAGTAAGGCGGATTACGTATAATAAAGCGTCTAAGTTAAGTCTACTATACATAATGTCGTTCCCAACATTGAAATTGGAAAAGACATAAACGGCGAAAAAGAATATATGCAGTCTTTAATCACACCGTCTAGACGCATATGAACTCTCGGTATGCCCCGCTCTGCCAAAATAAACTATATGTAAAAAAGATAAAATGGCAGAAATGAGCCACGCGGACAAGAAACTAAACTATCATGCTTAGTAGCAGGCTTGTATATATATATATATAATATATAGCGTCGAAAAATAAAACACATGTTGTAATGACAATATTGGACTGCGTCGGTAAGTCAGAGACAAAGTCCCTGTACCGATCGAAAAATCCGAGTCCAATGACGCTATAAGTCTCTTATCCAAGATCGCAGCAATGAAGTCCGAAAAATAATCACTGGAAGAAATGCCAGAAGATATGAAAGGCATCTTCCGATACTACTAAAGGGAAAACTCGAAATCTTTCGAATCCCTTTCGCCATCCTGTCGGACCCTATAAAGCGTTCGGTCGTCTGTAGCTTGATGCAACCGCGGACCGCACCGACCCAGCGCCGTCGGATAATTCCTGATTCGACCGAGAAACCGTCAATTGCTGGGATGCTGCGAAACAACTGTGCTAACTCGGATAGCACGTCCGTCACTGAGGCCTGAGGAGCAGCGGTCTTACGATGCATTGCCGCAGGAAGCTCCGAGATAGTTACCCCGTGCATACTTCCAATATGCGAGCGAACGGGGTGTATAGGCCTCGTGTCCCTTGGCTACCGGATGGCGCGACCTATTCGCTGTGGAATCACTGAATGCCGAAACTGATCGGATACTCGAGGTCACGTAGCCAATGTGCGGTCGTGTGCCCTGCTGTGAGGATGAGGAAGCATTAAAGACAGTCTCTCGGACTGTCAATATAACGGAGCGTCCCGAGCAACGGACATATGCTCCGAATGTAAAATATCTGAACCACAACATGCGGTCCCCTATGTTGTTGGCTTCCTCCGATCTATCCTCAATCTGCCGTCACTGGGTGAGTACTAAAGTAATTAAAGTGCTCGCATCACCCAAATCTCCTTCCTAGACCGCAACGGACGAACCCGGCAGCCAAACCATTCGATGAATGTACGCTACACCGGGTGAGCTAGCGAATGTCACTCCGTAAGCGATAGACATATTCCATGAGCACTTATTGCCGCTAACTCTTCATTAACTATGACGACAGAGGCACACTTTTGAAAGACATCTCCATAACTCTTCGAACAAGAAACCAGAAATGCTTGGATAGCAAGCATAAAATAATAATATATATAGCGTCGTTCAATAATTTGAAAGTTTGTGTGACATTATTGGACTATGTCGGAACTGAGGGACGATGTCCCTGAACCGAACCAAAAATTTCTAAGTCCACCGACGCTATCAGTTTCTTATCCGGCATCGCAGCATATGTTGTTCCGAAAGGGAAAGCTTGAAATCCACCGAATCCCTTTCGGTATCCCGTCGGACCGGATGAAACTTTCGGACGTCCGTACCCGCTTCCGCGGAGCGTCCCGGCCCAGCATCGTCGGATAAAATATATGCGACAGATTCAGTTGATGCTGGGATGCTGCGATAAACTGTGCTATTAAGGAAAGCACGTCCGTTCCCGAGGCCTGTGCAGTAGCGGACTTACGATGCATTGCCGCTGGAAGCTCCGTGTACGTTGACTCCCGCACACTTCCTATGCGAACGTCCGGAGTCTGCAGGCCTCGAGTCCCCGGCTACCGACCCAGCGCTGTCGGATAATTCTCGATCCGACACCGTTCCTGTCGGCTGCTGGGATGCTGCGATAAGCTGTGCTATGTGCACAAGAATGTCCGGCGTCGAGACCTGCGGAGGCGCAGTCTATCGGTGCTTCGCCGAGGGCAGCTCCGCATCAGATGGCTCCCGCATACTTCCTATGCGAACGTCCGGAGTCCATCGGTCTCGAATCCCTGGCTGCCGGATGGTGTGACCTGGTCGCCGAAGAATCCTTGATCGGCGAAGCTGGTAATATATCGGCGGTCACGCAGCCAAGGTGCGGTCGTGTGCGCTGACGAGAAGAGGAAGCCTTAGCAGTCTCAGCGGACTGCCTATACAACGGAGCGTCCCGAGCGACGGACGTATGCTCCGCTAACGACACATTGTACCACAACATCTGGGGCCAGATGTTGTTGAACGAGAGAGGGGCCTCTCTCGCTTGCCGTCCGGATGGACCGGAACGAGCTATGAACCGGACTAAAAGGCTTCCTCCGTTCTCCCTCCGATCCGCCGTCACTGGGTGTGCATTAAGTTAATTTTATAGTGCTCGCATCACCCCAAAATTCCTTCTAGACCGCAACGGACGAACCCGGCTGCCGAACCATTCGGTGAATGGACGCTACACCGGGCGAGCTAGCGGACGTCAAAGGCCGTCGAACCTACTAGGGTCCTCTTAGGCAATTGGCGTATTACATGAGCACTTTTCCGCTAGCCCTTCATTAATTGTGACGACGGAGGCACACTGTTGGAAGACATCACAGATACATCACCCTAATCTTGATCGTCTGAAATAGAAATTGATAAAGTAGAGTGACCCTGCGGGGAAAGGACCGGAGTGTCCAAATCCCCAACAACATACCGTGACATACGCTTCCCATATTGTCATCGAAATCATACGATACAGAACAGGAGTTAATGCGAGTACACTGACCACATATAGAATGATAATAAGGTCAGAGGAAGACTTCCTCTTAAACAATTGATCAATATCCTTTCAATGTGAAAAGAAAACAAGTCCTGGTACTCGCACTAACCCCTGGCAATCAAAATACATAATAATAATATGATCCATTAATATAGAAAAAATAATTGAAATCAAAATATTTTGAAAAAATATTTTTTCAGAACAGCCCAAGTTTCTGAAAAGTAACGTTGAGCCCCAATGGATCCCAAGCCTAAGTGTGGACAAAAATTTTAAAAATATTTTAAACAATTTATTCAACACTTACGGACAATAATAATGTATCTAGTTATGATTAAAATAACATAAAGATATTATTATTTAGAAATCCCCCCCTCACACAGAGGGCTGTTGTAAATGTAAACAATGAGTGTAAAAACACTAAAATAAGACTCCAGGCACCCAGGCCCGAAATCAGTTACCAAAAATACACCATCTGATGCAAAACAGAGACTTCCAGGGAAGAAACTGCAGAACATCAGATGGTAGATGCAGAACACAACGCCTAACCACCCGTAGGTGAAGACGTAAACATGGGGAAAGAACAGAATTCATTCTGTTATTAAGCTAAAACTCCCAAGAAATTTTAGTAATAATAATTACAGAAACTATGCCAAAAGCATGGGAGAATAGCAAGGGGGAACTTAAAGGACAGGGAGAGAGGAAAAACACTTGAAAAAACAGTGTAACTAAATAATCAGAATGACAACAAAATGGCTGCTGCCTTAAAAATAGGTAACTTAACATAATTTCATTAAAAAATTTTAAGTTACAGCCCTGATAATATTCTGTCACACATTCTTTTCCTCTCCTCCTTTTCTATCCTCCTTAGAATCAACATTTCACTAATATTTATGTGTCTGGCATCATTTAAACTGAGATTTAAAAGCACAAAGATCAGTCAGATGTTAACTGATGAAGGGCCAAACTTAGAATGATAAATGGCGCCAATTTCGGAACGTCCTTGACACTGCGCATGCGCAGTGGGGGCGAGGTGTGGAGGGCCTTTCAGGACATGTTTTCTTTAGTTTTAGATGCAAATTTTGGGGATTGGGGGGCAAAATTTGTGTTTGGCCCTATATTTTAAGAGTTAGCACCAGCTATGTCTGGGTCATTGGTACAGTATAAAAATACATTATTCCGCGGAAGAAAACTGATTGCTAAGAGACTGCGGAACCCAAAGACCCTGGCACTTCGAATCCGTAGGGATCAGTATTATATCCCAATCTGTTTGACTGGCAACCGTCATAACAGCCACACTCGGGTCCGGCAACTACGGCGGCACTCTCTGAGTCAACCACCAAATGTTTGCCCCAGTCTGAATCTCTTGCTACACTAGATAGACAAGAGAACGTGTAAATCGAGCAATTCATGGATTGCTGAAAAGTTGCCATCGAAGAGAGGCTTCTCCGAGAACGAAGCAACTCTGAGAGAGTTCTTCACCTTACTATCCACGCGCGTGGATGTAGCTAGGGCTGCGTCACGTCTAACCAACTCCAATCAGCCACTGAAGGGCGGAGTTATACGTGAACAAACTACTGCCCTCAAAAGAAATCACATTTAGAATAATATCCCGTAAATCTTTTCTTGAAGACGTAATGATAACGCCTCAGTAAGGTGGAATACATATGATAAAGCATCTAAGTTAAGTCTACTAGACATCATTGTCGTTTCCAACATTGTGGTTGGAAAAGACATAGACGGCGAAAAAGAATATTTCCAGTCTTTAACCACGCCGTCTAGACGCATATGAACTCTCAGTATGCCCTGCTCTGCCAAAATAAATTATTCGTATAAATGATAAAACGGCAGAAATGAGCATTGCGGACAAGAAACTCAACTATCATGCTTGGTAGCAGGCTGTATGCATATATAGCGCCGAAAAATAAAACACATGTTGTAATGACATTATTGGACTGTGTCGGTAAGTCAGGGACAATGTCCCTGAACCGATCCAAAATCCTGTGTCCAATGACGCTATAAGTCTCTTATCCAACATCGCAGCAATGTAGTCCGAAATAACAATCACTGGAAGATAATGCCGGAAGATATGTATGGCAGCTTCCGATGCTACGAAAGGGAAAACTCGAAATCTTTCGAATCCCTTTCGCCATCCTGTCGGACCCTATAAAGCATTCGGTCGTCCGTACCTGATGCAACCGCGGACCGCACCGACCCAGCGCCGTCAGATAATTCCTGATTCGAGTAAGAAACTGTCAATTGCTGGGATGCTGCGAAACAACTGTGCGAACTCGGATAGCACGTCCGTCACTGAGGCCTGAGGAGACGCGGTCCTACAATGCATTGCCGCTGGAAGCTCCGTGATCGTTACCCCCGTGCATACTACCAATATGCAAGCGAACGGAGTGTATAGGCCTCGTGTCCCTTGGCTACCGGATGGCGTGACCTATTCGCCGTGGAATCACTGAATGACGAAACTGATCGGATACTCGAGGTCACGTAGCCAATGTGCGGTCGTGTGCCCTGCTGTGAGGATGAGGAAGCATTATCGACAGTCTCTCGGACTGTCAATATAACGGAGCGTCCCGACCGACTGACATATGCTCCGAATGTAAAATATCTGAACCACAACATGCGGTCCCCTATGTTGTTGGACGAGAGAGGTCCTCTCGCTCACAGCCCGGACGGACCTGGACAAGCCAGGAACCGGACTAACAGGCTTCCTCCGATCTGTCCTCAATCTGCCGTCACTGGGTGAGTACTAAAGTAATTATAGTGCTCGCATCACCCAAATCTCCTTCCTAGACCGCAACGGACGAACCCGGCAGCCAAACCATTCGATGAATGCACGCTACACCGGGTGAGCTAGCGAATGTCACTCCGTCGATCCTACAAGGGATCTCTTAGGCGATAGACATATTCCATGAGCACTTATTGCCGCTAGCTCTTCATAACTATGATGACAGAGGCACACTTTTGAAAGACATCTCCGTAACTTTGCGAACAAGAAACCAGAAATGCTTGGTTATAGCAAGCATATAATAATAATATATAGCGTCGTTCAATAATTCGAAAGTTTGTGTGACATTATTGGACTATGTCGGAACTGAGGGACGATGTCCCTGAACCGAACCAAAAATTTCTGAGTCCACCGACGCTATCAGTTTCTTATCCGGCATCGCAGCATTCAGGTCCGACGAAAGAAGCTGTAGAAGATCAAGTCAGATGACATACACAACAGCATAAGTTGTTCCGAAAGGGAAAGCTCGAAATCCTCCAAATCCCTTTCGGTATCCCGTCGGACCGGATGAAATTTTCGGATGTCCGTACCCGCTTCCGCGGAGCGTCCCGACCCAGCATCGTCGGATAAAAAATATGCGACAGATTCAGTTGATGCTCGGATGCTGCGATAAACTGTGCTATTTAGGAAAGCACGTCCGTTCCCGAGGCCTGTGCAGTAGCGGTCTTACGATGCATTGCCGCCGGAAGCTCCGTGTACGTTGACTCCCGCACACTTTCCTATGCAAACGTCCGTAGTCTGCAGGCCTCGTGTCCCTGGCTACCGGATGGTGTGACCTGGTCGCCGATGATTCTCTGACTGGCGAAGCTGACTGGATATCCGAGGTCACGTAGCCAAGAGCGGTCGTGTGCGCTACCATGAGAATGAGGAAGCCTTATTGACAGTCTACTCCGGACTAACTATATGTCGGAGCGTCCCGAGCGACGGACGTATGCTCCGAATGCGAAACATTTTGTACCACAACATCTGGGGCCAGATGTTGTTGTATGAGAGAGGGGCCTCTCTCGCTCGCCGTCCGGATGGACCAGAACGAGCTATGAACCGGACTAAAAGGCTTCCTCCGTTCTCCCTTTAATCCGCCGTCACTGGGTGTGCATTTGGTTGATTTATAGTGCTTGCATCACCCCAAAATTCCTTCTAGACCGCAACGGACGAACCCGGCTGCCGAACCATTCGATGAATGGACGTTACACCGGGCGAGCTAGCGGACGTCAAAGGCCGTCGAACCTACTAGGGTCCTCTTAGGCAATTGGCGTATTTACATGAGCACTTTTCCGCTAGCCCTTCATTAATTGTGACGACAGAGGCACACTGTTGGAAGACATCACAGATACATCACCCTAATCTTGATCGTCTGAAATAGAAATTGATAAAGTAGAGTGACCCTGCGGGGAAAGGACCGGAGTGTCCAATTCCCCACTAACATACCGTGACATACGCTTCCCATGTTGTCATCGAAATCATACGATACAGAACAGGAGTTAATGCGAGTACACTGACCACAAATAGAATGATTATAAAAGTCAGAGGAAGACTTCCTCTTATTACAATTGATCAAAATCCTTTCAATGTGAAAAGACAACAAGTCCTGGTACTCGCACCAACCCCTGGCAATCAAAATACATAATAATAATATGATCCATTAATATAGCAAAAATAATTGAAATCAAAATATTTTGAAAAAATATTTTTTCAGAACAGCCCAAGTTTCTGAAAAGTAACGTTGAGCCCCAATGGATACCAAGCCTAAGTGTGGACAAAAATTTTAAAAATATTTTAAACAATTTATTCAACACTTACGAACAATAATAATGTATCTAGTTATGATTAAAATAACATCAAGATATTATTTTCAAGAAATCCCCCCCCTCACACAGAGGGCTGTTGTAAATGTAAACAATGAATGTAAAAACACTAAAATAAGACTCCAGGCACCCAGGCCCGGAATCAGTTACCAAAAATACACTATTTGATGCAAAACAGAGACTTCCAGGGAAGAAACTGCAGAACATCAGATGGTAGATGCAGAACACAACGCCTAACCACCCGTAGGTGAAGACGTAAACATGGGGAAAAGAACAGAATTCATTCTGTTATTCAGCTAAAGCTCCCAAGAAAATTTAGTAATAATAATTACAGAAACTATGCCAAAAGCATGGGAGAATAGCAAGGGGGGACTTAAAGGACAGGGAGAGAGGAAAACACTGAAAAATCAGTGTAACTAAATAATCAGAATGACAACAAAATGGCTGCTGCCTCGAAAATAGGTAACTTAACATAATTTCATTAAAAAATTTTAAGTTACAGCCCTGATAATATTCTGTCACACATTTTTCCTCTCCTCCTTCTCTATCCTCCTTAGAATCACCATTTCACTAATATTTATGTGTCTGGCATCATTTAAACTGAGATTTACAAGCACAAAGATCAGTCAGATGTTAACTGATGAAGGGCCAAACTTAGAATGATTAATGGCGCCAATTTCGGAACGTCCTTGACACTGCACATGCGCAGTAGAGGTGAAGTGTGGAGGGCCATTCAGGACATGTTTTCTTTGGTTTTAGATGCAAATTTTGGGGATTGGGGGGTAAAATTTGTGTTTGGCCCTATATTTTAAGAGTTAGCACCAGCTATGTCTGGGTCATTGGTACAGTATAAAAATATAGAAATTTTGGGCGGGGGCAAAAATCTTACCCCTCCTATTACAAAGCTAAATATTACTTCACGAACTTCGTTTGAACAAACTTGATTCTACACCTCATATGGAAGCTCCATAGCAAATATCACGTCATTGTACACACTGGTTCTTGAGAAGAAGATTTTGAAAATATTTTGGAGCATTTTCCCCCACTCCCTCCCTATGGGGCTGGGCATGTTGAGTTGAACAAAAATGAAATGCCCCTTTGGGACCATCACTCACACAAACTTTCACTTGAATTGGCCCAGTGGCTTTGGAGGAGAAGACCAAAACATGGTGTTGACGGACGACGGACACAAGACGACGGACGACAGATGACGGACGGAGAGCGATGAGATTAGCTCGGCTTGACTTTGTCAAGATGAGCTAACAAGTAATCACTATCAGAAGTAACCATTGTCAACATAAATAAAAATGTACAAAAACTGGAAACATGACTCCAGGCACTGTAACCATGGACCAAAATCAGTCACCAATTTAAACACTATCCGATGTAAAACAGAGACTTCCAGAGAAGAAACTGCAGTACATCAGATGGTAGATGCAGATAACAACGCCTAATCACCCAAGGGTGAGGACGTAAACATGGGGAACAAACAGAATAATCATTCTGTTACCAAGCCAAAACTCCCAAGAAATTTTAGTAAAAAAAATTCCAAAATTATACCAAAAGCATGGGAGAAAAGCAAGGGGGGTATTAAGGAAAGGGAGAGAGGAAACACTGAACAAACAATTGTAAGTTCATAGCCAGAATGACAACATAAGGCTCATGCCCCGAAATTAGTGAACATGAAATAATTTTGTAAAAAAATTATAAGTTACAGCCCTGAACACATTCTGCCACTGTTTCTTCCTCTCATCCTTTATTTCATCCTTAGATCCACCATTTCTTTCATAATTATGTGTCTGGCATCATTTAAACTGAGATTTACAAGCACAAATATCAGTGACATGTTACTGATTTTAGGGCCAAACAAAGAATGACTTTTGGAGCCAATTTCGAGACCTCCTTGACACTGTGCATGCGCAGTGGATATAAGGTATGGAGGACCACATAGAACATTGAAATTTCGGTTTTTGATGCAAATTTTGGGGATTGGGGGGGGGGCAAAATTTGTGTTAGGCCCTACAATTTAAGGAGTTAGCACCAGCTAAGTCTGGGTCATTGGTACAGTATAAAAATATGTAGGATATTTTAATAATAGAATTTTATTGGTGATTATTATGAATAGTCCTGGCCAGTTTGGCCTTTAGGGTCATGACAAATTATTAGCCCCCTCAACCTCCACCCCCCCCCCCCCCCCCCCATCAAAAAAAAAAATAAAAAATAAAAAAATACCCATCCCGTCCACTTACATTGCAATACCATTTTTGTTTAAATCGACTCATGGTTTTGAAAACTGCAAAATTGGCTCTTCGCGAGTTTTCAAAAAAACATGCCTGAGTATCTTCAGTTTAATCATTCTTGGTACAAAAACATATTTTGTTGCAATTCAATGTAGAGCTACAGGTACTACGCAACAGAAATTCCAAGTTTAAGATATTATGAGTCCCAGGAAAATCTACAGAACATGTGATGCTCACATTTTTTCTAGTTGCTACAGCAGCAATATCAGCCTTCTCCTCTTCTGTTAAATCAGGAGCAATCTTCACGAGTAACGGAGGGTTTCTCATTGATTTCAGCTTAACTTTTTCAACAACAACCTGGAAACAAAAAACATTTTTTGAAAGACATTACGAAATTGAAATCACTGTTAAAAGTTGGGTTTCACTCAAAAGTTTCACCTAATGTTGCTTATCTTCTTGAATGCACTGGGTGAACTTGTTACTATTCTGTAGCCTCATGGAGATGAAACTTGAGAACCCTTTATCTAACAAACTGGTGATACAGTGGAACCCACTTAGTTAAAAAGCTACTTTTGCAGTGAGAATTAATCTATGAACTTGAGAATTCAATTAACAAGGGTATGGTTATTTCATGCTTATTTCCTGCTTTCTACAAATAATTTGAGCATTTATTCTATTATAACTTGTTTGACAGAGCTCATAGAGCTTTGTTAAACAAGATAACAAATTAAATGGCTGCATTGAATGTTCTGAAGCCACGTAGGTCTATAAACAAGGGGAATACGGTAACTGTAATGATAATTTCTTAATATTTTATTCAGTTAACAGGGGTTTACTCTATAACCTATATGAAATTAACAGGTCAAATTTGAACTGAACGAATGCTAGTTTGGTTTTTGGAAAGTATATTAAAAATATATCCGATTAAGTGAACTCTACTCTACTAAGAAGTCTCAGAAACCTGGTTATTATTTTTTAGCACTGTGCATGGAATGCACACTTTGATTAACAGTTTCCACTCTCTTAAAAGTGGAATTAAAAATTAAAATTAAGTTTTTGAACGAAACATAAACAAGAGGCCCCAAGGGGCCTGAGGGCGCTCACCTGACATGGTAGCCTACATATCAACCCAGAGAATTGATTTCAACAAGTTGCATCTGCTCCTCCTAAGAAAAGCTTATACCAAATATCAAAAGATTCCCACAGGGAGCCCATATATGAACCCAGGGACTTGGCTTTAACAAACTTGAATCTCGCCCCCCCTAAGGATGCTGCACACCAAATATCAAAACATTCTGACTGCTGGATCTGAAGAAGAAGATTTTTAAAGAAAATTCCTCATTTTGAACTAAGTTACAATTCGAGCTCCCACAGTGAGTCCAAATATGGACCTAGGGACATGGCTTGAACAAACTTGAATCTCACCCCATAAGGATGCTGCACATCAAATATCAAAACATTCCGATTGATGGATCTGAAGAAGATTTTTAAAGAAAATTCCTCATTTTGAACTAAGTTATCATTCGGGCTCCCACAGTGAGTCCAAATATGGACCTAGGGACATGGCTTGAACAAACTTAAATCTCACCCCCCTAAGGATGCTGCATACCAAATATCAAAACATTCCAACTGCTGGATCTGAAGAAGATTTTTAAAGAAAATTCCTCATTTTGAACTAAGTTATAATTCGAGCTACCACATTGAGCCCAAATATGAACCCAGGGACTTGGCTTGAACAAACTTGAATCTCACCCCCCTAAGCATGGTGCATACCCAATATCAAAAGATTCTGCCTGCTGGATCTTGAGAAGACGATTTTCAAAGAAATTTGCCTGAAATGCACTTTTGCCTGAAATGCACTAAGTTCAAATTTGGGCTCCTATACTGAGCCCAAATATAAACCCAGGGGGCCGATTTGAACAAACTTGAATCAGATCCATCCCACAATGTTGCGTACCAAATATCAAAAGATTCTGCCTGCTGGATCTGGAGAAGAAGATTTTTTAAGAAATTTGCCTGAAATGCACAAAGTTCGAAATCGGGCTCCTATACTGAGCCCAAATATGAACCCAGGGGGCTGATTTGAACAAACTTGAACCAGATCCACCCTAAAATGTTGCATACCAAATATCAAAAGATTCTGCCTGCTGGATCTGGAGAAGAAGATTTTTTAATGTTTTTCCCATTGCCTACAGTGTTAAAAAGTGCTGACTCAGCACTTTTTCAAAGTCCTGAAAAAAAGTACCTTGTGATCAAACCGTTAGGGATTGTTTTTAACCATTCTATTCTACTGGATAAAAGTAAGCTTTATACAAAATAAGAATTCTCTGTGCCTTGTAGTTTTGGAGATATGGCAGTTTTAAGGTTTTTCCTATTTTTAGCTCCCGAGGTTCCCACGGGGCAATGAGAAAAAATTCAATCAACTACTTATGACCCATTATCATCTCATATCAAACTTGGTTCAAATCCACCTCACGGTTCAGAAAATAGAAATAGAAATTTTAGGCGTGGCCAAAATTTTTGCCCCTCCCATAAAGAAGGCAAATAATGCCCGACAAACTTCTCTTGAACAAATTTGATTCTACGCCTCAAAAGGAAGCTGCATACCAAATATCAAGTCTCTGCTACTGCTGGTTCATGAGAAGAAGACTTTCAAAGATTTTGGTGCCCCTTGGGGACGTGGCCCCACCCAAGAGGAGGGGCAAATTCATTTGAACAAATCTGAATTGACATTAGGTAATAAACATTTACCCAACATTTGAAAAATATTGGGCCAGTGGTTTCTTCGAAGAAGTTGGTTTTGTAAAGTTTACGCCGGACGACGACGATGGACGGACGACGGACAGAAAGCGATTAGTAAAGCTCACCGTGAGCTTTGCTCAGGTGAGCTAAAAACATTCAAATGGAATAATTGTGAGACAAGTATGCCGTCAGAATGTAGAGAGTGCATTTTCTGACATTTGTGTTCAGGAAGCCACAATTTGAGGCATTGTTAGTGCCAGTAGCTAGATTTGGGGGAAACTTGCATGATAAGGCCATAAAAGGTTATGTTCAATTAACAGGGTTATTCAATTAAGGGATATCTAATTATGTGGGCTCCACTGTATCTTCCCAGTGGTATACATAACTAGAGGGGGTATCAGTACCCCGTGGCTCACCAACAGGTGGCCAATGTAAAGGGGTGGCTGGAGTAAAAAAAAAAAGTTCAAAACCTGCACACAAAAGTCCAAAATTAAAGAAAATACGCAGCTAAAGGGTTAAATAATATAATAATAACCCCTAAAAAGCATGCTAACATAACATAGAAACCATGGCAATATGCTACAAAGTAAGTCGCCACTTGGAAGAAAAGAAAGACAAACCTCAAAACCTGCACATAAAAGTAAAAAAAAGTATCACATTGTTTCAAGGGGTTAAAATTGAGAAAAATACCCTGTCATAGTAACCACAATGGCAATATGCCAGTAAGGTGAAACTCTACTTGAAAAATATCCACTTGGAAGAAAAGAAAGACAAACCTCAAAACCTGCACATAAAAGTCAAAAAAGCATCACATTTGTTTCAAAGGGTTAAAATTTAGAAAAATTCCCTGAAAATATTACAGTGACCACCATGGCAATATGCCAGTGAGGTAAAACTCCACTTAAAAAAAAATATCAAAACCTGCACACAAAAGTCCAAAACCTGCACACAAAAGTCCAAAATTAAAGTAAATAAGCAGCTAAAGGGTTAAATAATATAATAATAGCCCCAAGAAGCATCCTAACATTAAATAGGAACCATGGCAATATGCTACAAGGTAAGTTGCCACTTGGAAGAAAAGAGAAAAGAAAGACAAACCTCAAAACCTGCACATAAAAGTAAAAAAAAGTATCACATTTGTTTCAAGAGGTTAAAATTGAGAAAAATACCCTGTCGCAGTAACCACAATGGCAATATGCCAGTAAGGTGAAACTCTACTTGAAAAATATCCACTTGGAAGAAAAGAAAGACAAACCTCAAAACCTGCACATAAAAGTCAAAAAAGCATCACATTTGATTCAAAGTGTTAAAATTTAGAAAAATACCCTGAAAATGTTGCAGCAACCACCATGGCAATATGCCAGTGAGGTAAAACTCCACTTAAAAAAAATATCAAAACCAGAAACAAAAGTACAAAACCTGCACACAAAAGTCCAAAATTAAAGTAAATAAGCAGCTAAAGGGTTAAATAATATAATAATAGCCCCAAGAAGCATCCTAACATAAAATAGGAACCATGGCAATATGCTACAAGGTAAGTCGCCACTTGGAAGAAAAGAAAGACAAACCTCAAAACCTGCACATAAAAGTAAAAAAAAGTATCACATTGTTTCAAGGGGTTAAAATTGAGAAAAATACCCTGTCATAGTAACCACAATGGCAATATGCCAGTAAGGTGGAACTCTACTTGAAAAATATCCACTTGGAAGAAAAGAAAGACAAACCTCAAAACATGCACATAAAAGTCAAAAAAGTATCTCATTCGTTTCAAAGGGTTAAAATTTAGAAAAATTCCCTGAAAATGTTACAGTAACCACCATGGCAATATGCCAGTGAGGTAAAACTCCACTTAAAAAAAATATCAAAACCAGAAACAAAAGTACAAAACCTGCACACAAAAGTCCAAAATTAAAGTAAATAAGCAGCTAAAGGGTTAAATAATATAATAATAGCCCCAAGAAACATCCTAACATAAAATAGGAACCCTGGCAATGTGTTACAAGGTAAGTTGCCACTTGGAAGAAAAGAAAGACAAACCTCGAAACCTGCACATAAAAGTAAAAAAAAGTGGTTAAAATTGAGAAAAATACCCTGAAATGTTAAGGAAACCACCATGGCAATATCCCAGTAAGGTAAAACTCCACTTGAAGACAAAATTTCAAAACCTGTACACAAAAGTCAAAAACCTGCACCGAAAAGTCAAAAATCTGCACAGAAAAGTCAAAAACCTGTACACAAAAGTCCAAAATTCAAGTAACAAAGCATGGAAAGGGTTGAATAAAATATTACTATCCCTGAAATGCATGCAGACATAAAAATAAAAAAAATCAAAAAAAATCAAAACCTGCACACAAAAGCTCAAAATGAATGAATTCGGACGCCGACGCAGACGCCGCCGACATGAGGGCTATGCCATAGGCTCACACAACTACCATTGGTGAGCCAAAAATCACTATTCAAATTTTAATTTTTTTTAAATTTTTGCTTCTACAACATAACTTATGGACCCTTATTGGGATTAGTATATTGAGTTTGTTCCAATGAGGGGAAATAGTTATGTTTTGCAAGCAAAATTTAATTTTTTCTGTTATTTTTAAATAATGCACCTGTCATCTACTAGTTGTGTTAGGTAAAGGGTAATTGAAACACTTTTCAACAAAACTATATACTACATCTAATGAAAATAGACCTCTAAATCTGTATTTGTTACAGTCTCCTTTGAAATCTATAATGGTTTTTAAAATTATTGTAAATGAAGATTAAGTAGAATAACGCCAAGGACTTTACTCCATGCCCAATCATCATCAAAGACCATGCTCCAATTCGCCCCGTACTTAATCTCACAAACACAGCATTCCTCCAAATGTTCCCAAAGGACACTAACAATGCAACTTTACCATATACTTTTATGAGGGCAAACTCTATGTCTCAAAACAATCAAATTTACAATTTTGCACAAATTCAAGGATAACTGTAGAAGTGAGAATGTTAATCTGGCCAAATGACAACTTGTTCTGTGTCCTGTCATTAAATACAATATGGAAATGTTTCAAAAACAACATTCTGAGAGCATACTCAAGTTATACAGAAACCAAAATGTTGAAGATGGATGGACATATGGATGGATGAGGTAAATTTCCATTATATCTGACAGATAATTAACATTGTTTCAAAATATAGGTGTGAAGTGGTGGTGAGGGTTGAGTTAAGAAGTGAAAAACACACAACACAGCCTTCAAGACACTTCTATAATATTTTATGACTGAATTTACAATCAATAGGGGCAGAAACTTTAAATATGACAACTACTTGATTTCTGTAAATTAAGGGAGTTGGGAGGAGGATTGCAGATCAATGTATCTTAACTCCCTTCCTCATCCACCACCCCCATAGGCATAAATGAAACTAACATTTAACTCTTTTATTATTATTTTCAGACTAGATCTATAGATTAATGTCTGGCTTACCACACCCAATTTAATTCTTATGCTACAGCCTGCATATGCATTTTGTTTTTAAAACAAACCCCCCCTCCCCCCCCCCCCCCTCCTTTACTTTCATGAAGTGCATGAAGGCAGTTATCAGCTAGCAAAATCTTATTAAAAATACTCATAACTTTGGGATCAGTTATTTGGAAACAGCTATAATGAAGGCCTGATTGTTGAGACTGGCTGAGGTCCACCTTTTGTTTATTATTCACCAAAAATACAAAAATAGGCCTTCGGGAAAAATTGACTTTGGGTGAAAAATTGTAAAATATATTCACTCTATATAGATTTGTGGGAGGGGTGAGCTAAAAATATGGCAACCTATAGATGGCATGAGGAATTCACCATAACCTTGTTACATTTTCATTTTGAGGCCTGCATGCAAACTAAGATTAGGTCTTAAATCACAAGGTAGCAATCTGTCTTGAAAACTGTGCTACCATGTTTTCTTCCTGAAATCAAGAAATATAAACCCAAGACAAAAATATTTAAAAAGACATCAAAATTATGTATAGCAACCACATAATTTTGGTAAACAAGGCTGGCCCATTTGAATTATTTAATTTTGAGTGTTGAATGGGCAAGAGTCAGTAAACTGCCCCCCCCCCCCCCCCCCTCCACACTTCAGATGACTTGGCAATTATATCACAAGTACAAGTTTTTTTTAGCATTTTAAGACAAGTCCATGCTTGTCAGTGTGTTGCAAAACATTCATAAATAAATATAAGTAAGTTAGCCTTTCTTAGAAATCTTTCACACTACATGTCTTTAACCCTTTACCCAACAAATCTCCCGCATCCGCCCGCGTAATATGCAAATTCAGCAGCTCAAAAAATATTGTTTTTCGAAAAATTTCAACAAAACCATATCATGTTACCCCTCTTTGGAACTAGCTCATTGAGCTCATTCCAAAGAGGGGACACATGATATGGTTTTGTTGAAATTTTTGGAAAAAATTTAAAAAATGATATTAAAATAATAAATTTTGAAATTGTCTGTGTTGGGTAAAGGGTTAACTTAACCCTTTACCCAACGTAACGGCCAAAACCGGCCAGCGCTATTCTCAAAAATCGCCAATTAATTTACAAAATATTTTCATTTTTTGTCTCAAAAACATAGGTTATGACCCCTCGTTGGAACGAGCTCGTCGAGCTCGTTCCAACGAGGGGTCATAACCTATGTTTTTGAGACAAAAAATGAAAAAAATTAGTTATTCAAGAATTTTTTTTGCAAGTGTCGTCTGCTTTTCATGTTAGGTAAAGGGTTAAATACATGTATGCATATGAGAGTGGCACATGAGATTTTCTCTTGATTGACAAGCCTAATCACTTATATTTTGTATCTCACCTATTATCTCGATACATTACATTTCATAAATTCTGTGTCACTGCAATTGCTCAGGTAACTTGGCATTTTCAAATTTATAGGTCTACAATTATCTCATGTATAGAAATCTGACTGTTCATCATTGTGAAAATTAAAAAAATCGACTTGAAAGTTAAAAAATTTATAGTAATTTCTATATTTTTTATACTTACCAATGACCCAGACATAGCTGGTGCTAACTCTTAAAATATAGGGCCAAACACAAATTTTGCCCCCCAATCCCCAAAATTTGCATCTAAAACCAAAGAAAACATGTCCTGAAAGGCCCTCCACACTTCGCCTCTACTGCGCATGCGCAGTGTCAAGGACGTTCTGAAATTGGCGCCATTAATCATTCTAAAAACCAGTGCCTGGTAAGCGCTATGTACTCAGCGGGGAGGCAAGAGTTCCCAACTCCTGGGAGGGCCATCCCCGTCTGGGTCATTGGTAAGTATAAAAAATATAGAAATTACTATAAATTTTTTAACATTTTTATACTGTACCAATGACCCAGACATAGCTGAATAGTAAAAAGGCTGGAGGGCCAAGGACATAGAGCAAAATGGAATACGCTCAATAATATAAAATAGAGTCATCCCCTCTAGGGAAAAAGAAGTAATAGGCCTTACATGAATCTTTCTTATTTATGAAAAATTAGAAAGATACAACACCTTCCAAAATTGAGCTTCATACATCCATGTACTCTATTAATATCCAATATAATCCTTATACTAATAATTTTTAAAGTAAGCCAATAAATAAAGTAAGTCTAGAGAATAGAGACTCTTATACTCCTAAAAGTGTGTGAGGATTGCATAATCATGTCCATTGACATATGCAATAATCAAAAGCTATACTTCAAAAACTAAGACTTGAATGAATTTTAAAAACCTAAACTTCTCACTAAACAACCATCCCAATAACAGCTCAGAATTACTAACTCCGGAGGAGGTATCCCCTTGTTTTCATAGTAAAACAGGTGACCCAAGGGAACACCCTCCCCCCCCCCCCCCCTTTTTCTTTCCCTGGGTCAAATAGCCCAGAGCGAAGAGGGCAGCAGAACGGAGACACTGCCGAAACAGACAGCCTACCTAGCTATAGTAGCAACTGTTAAGTGAATGACATTCTGAGCAGTAGATAATAGACCTAACAATAGAGGCCTCCAGAAATGGACTTGATATTTCTGAGATAAAAATTCATGAATGTGGATGGCTGAGCAGCCTTCAAAAATCTATAATAGCGACACTATTAATGTAAGCCCAAGATGTAGAAGAACTCTTACTTCATGAGCCGAAATCTTAAGCACAACTGCTAAGTCAATGATATACCATAAGCAGTACCGATAGTTAATAGAAGCCATTAACAATAGAATGGAGCGTAACGTCCTTCTACTAGGCATCAAAGAATCAAAGACAGAAGAAGCTTACGCCCATAGTAATAAACAGATATCTGTTTATAAATACATAAAATCTACCCGGAAAGAGTAAAGGCCTATGCCCGTACGAAGACGGAAGGACCTTAATAACAATAGGTTCCGGATATTAGGAGCCTAACTCTTATGCAAAAATCCAACCTAAATAGTAATGGAATAGTGATTCCGAAACTACGAAAGTGAAAATCATCCATCGATAGTGCATGAAACTCACTGACTCTACAGTAAAAGAGAAACCAACAGAATTACTGTCAAAAAGGTCAGAATTTGAAAACTATACTGTTTCCAGAGGCTCAAATGATTACTTAGCTAAATAAGAACCGAAGTTAAAATCCATATAGGAATTTAATCTAAAGATTCTAAGTCTATTTATCAAAAAGTTACTAACTGACTTAGATAAAGAGACATAAGACTCAACTGTAAACTATCCTAGAGTGCATAGGTATGAGGAAACATAAACCTATAACCTTAATAATAACAGGCTGCAGTAGATCTTGTCAAACAAGTATACTAAAAAATTGCAATGAGTAGTATGGAGGGATCAACAATATGAACATAATGATCCCTACACCAACGACGGAAGAGCCTCCACTTTAGCCGCATAGAATAGCGAAGAAGAGGATCTCCTATAGTAAGAAATCGCGTCCAAAGCTCGCCCAGTACAATGCTTACAATGCAATACGGACCACACAATGGAATACATGAAGGTTGCGACCTTGCGGGTTGTGATAAATATGACATGATTTACCCAGTGAAAAAAGATCCTCACATTGAGGAAGATTTCACGTTAAGTCCCACAGTAGACAAGAGAGTAAATTACCCATGATCTCTGTGAAGATAGAGATGCTATCAACAGAAATGTATTGTGGTTGTTTATCTTAGCAATACCTGCTGAAACAACAGCGCCGGAGGATACACGTATCCTATCATTTCGTCCTATAGATCAATAGAGCATTAACAACATTAGCTCAGAGATCTGGACAAGCCAACACATACGTCTGCAATAGATTAGCAAGCTGTGTCGTAAATAAATCATCATTGGGCACTCTCATAGATAGCAAATCTGATTGAATACTTGTTTGTTGAGAGTCCATTCTGACAGCAACAAGCGACCCCTAAGTGAACGGGAGTCCAGTAAAACCATCAGACGACCCGGAATATGACGGACCAAAACAGAACTTGGTGTACTATAACCAACAGACGGATTCTTTCCATTAAATTGAATAACGGAAACGAAACAGTGCCTCCCTGGTTCCGGAGATACGCCACTACTGTCTAATTAACGGACAGGATTTGGGCATGCGTTACTGAATAATGTTCATGCAATGACATAAAGCAAGCCTAAAAAACATTATTCCGCGGAAGAAAATTGGTTGCTAAGAGACTGCGGAACCCAAAGACCCTGGCACTTCGAATCCGTTGGGATCAGTATTATATCCCAATCTGTTTGACTGGCAACCGTCATAACAGCCACACTCGGATCCGGCAACTGCGGTGGCACTCTCTGAGTCAACCACCGAATGTTTGTCCCAGTCTGAATCTCTTGCTACACTAGATAGACAAGAGAATGTGTAAATCGAGCAATTCATGGATTGCCGAAAAGTTGCCGTCAAAGAGAAGTTCCTCCGAGAACGAAGCGATTCTGAGAGAGTTCTTAACCTTACTATCCACGCGTGTGGATGTAGCTAGGGCTGCGTCACGTCTAACCAACTCCAATCAGCCACTGAAGGGCAGAGCTATACGTGAACAAACTACTGCCCTCAAAAGAAATTACATTGAGAATAATATCCCGTAAATCTTTTCTTGAAGACGTAATGATAACGCCTCAGTAAGGCGGATTACGTATAATAAAGCGTCTAAGTTAAGTCTACTATACATCATGTCGTTTCCAACATTGAAGTTGGAAAAGACATAAACGGCGAAAAAGAATATTTCCAGTCTTTAACCACACCGTCTAGACGCATATGAACTCTCGGTATGCCCTGCTCTGCCAAAATAAACTATTCGTAAAAATGATAAACGACAGAAATGAGCAACGCGGACAAGAAACTAAACTATCATGCTTGGTAGCAGGCTTGTATGCATATATAGCGTCGAAAAAATAAAACACATGTTGTAATGACATTATTGGACTGCGTCGGTAAGTCAGGGACAATGTCCCTGAACCGATCGAAAAATCCGAGTCCAATGACGCTATAAGTCTCTTATCCAAGATCGCAGCAATGAAGTCCAAAATAACAATCACTGGAAGATAATGCCAGAAGATATGAAAGGCAGCTTCCGATACTACTAAAGGGAAAACTCGAAAACTTTCGAATCCCTTTCGCCATCCTGTCAGACCCTATAAAGCGTTTGGTCGTCCGTACCTGATGCAACCGCGGACTGCACCGACCCAGCGCCGTCGGATAATTCCTGATTCGACCAAGAAACTGTCAATTGCTGGGATGCTGCGAAACAACTGTGCTAACTCGGATAGCACGTCCGTCACTGAGGCCTGAGGAGAAGAGGACCTACAATGCATTGCCGCTGGAAGCTCCGTGATCGTTACCCCGTGCATACTACCAATATGCGAGCGAACGGAGTGTATAGGCCTCGTGTTCCTTGGCTACCGGATGGCGCGACCTATTCGCCGTGGAATCACTGAATGACGAAACTGATCGGATACTCGAGGTCACGTAGCCAATGTGCGGTCGTGTGCCCTGCTTTGAGGATGAGGAAGCATTAAGGACAGTCTCTAGGACTGTCAATATAACGGAGCGTCCCGACCGACAGACATATGCTCCGAATGTAAAATATCTGAACCACAACATGCGGTCCCCTATGTTGTTGGACGAGAGAAGGACCTCTCTCGCTCACAGCCCGGACGGACCTGGACAAGCCAGGAACCGGACTAACAGGCTTCCTCCGATCTGTCCTCAATCTGCCGTCACTGGGTGAGTACTAAAGTAATTAAAGTGCTTGCATCACCCAAATCTCCTTCCTAGACCGCAACGGACGAACCCGGCAGCCGAACCATTCGATGAATGTACGCTACACCGGGTGAGCTAGCGAATGTCGCTCCGTAGGCGATAGACATATTCCATGAGCACTTATTGCCGCTAGCTCTTCATTAACTATGACGACAGAGGCACACTTTTGAAAGACATCTCCGTAACTTTGCGAACAAGAAACCAGAAATGCTTGGTTAGAGCAAGCATAAAATAATAATATATATAGCGTCGTTCAATAATTCGAAAGTTTGTGTGACATTATTGGACTATGTCGGAACTGAGGGACGATGTCCCTGAACCGAACCAAAAATTTCTAAGTTCACCGACGCTATCAGTTTCTTATCCGGCATCGCAGCATTCTGGTCCGACGAAAGAAGCTGTAGAAGACCAAGTCAGATGACACACACAACAGCATATGTTGTTCCGAAAGGGAAAGCTCGAAATCCTCCAAATCCCTTTCGGTATCCCGTCGGACCCGATGAAATTTTCGGACGTCCATACCCGCTTCCGCGGAGCGTCCCGACCCAGCATCGTCGGATAAAAAATATGCGACAGATTCAGTTGATGCTGGGATGCTGCGATAAACTGTGCTATTTAGGAAAGCACGTCCGTTCCCGAGGCCTGTGCAGTAGCGGTCTTACGATGCATTGCCGCCGGAAGCTCCATGTACGTTGACTCCCGCACACTTCCTATGCGAACGTCCGGAGTCTGCAGGCCTCGTGTCCCTGGCTACCGGATGGTGTGACCTGGTCGCCGATGATTCTCTGACTGGCGAAGCTGACTGGATATCCGTGGTCACGTAGCCAAGAGCGGTCATGTGCGCAACTATGAGAATGAGGAAGCCTTATTGACAGTCTACACCGGACTGACTATATGTCGGAGCGTCCCGAGCGACGGACGTATGCTCCGAATGCGAAACATTTTGTACCACAACATCTGGGGCCAGATGTTGTTGAACGAGAGAGGGGCCTCTCTCGCTTGCCGTCCGGATGGACCGGAATGAGCTATGAACCGGACTAAAAGGCTTCCTCCGTTCTCCCTCCGATCCGCCGTCACTGGGTGTGCATTAGGTTGATTTATAGTGCTCGCATCACCCCAAAATTCCTTCTAGACCGCAACGGACGAACCCGGCTGCCGAACCATTCGGTGAATGGACGCTACACTGGGCGAGCTAGCGGACGTCAAAGGCCGTCGAACCTACTAGGGTCCTCTTAGGCAATTGGCGTATTTACATGAGCACTTTTCCGCTAGCCCTTCATTAATTGTGACGACGGAGGCACACTGTTGGAAGACATCACAGATACATCACCCTAATCTTGATCGTCTGAAATAGAAATTGATAAAGTAGAGTGACCCTGCGGGGAAAGGACCGGAGTGTCCAATTCCCCAATAACATACCGTGACATACGCTTCCCATATTGTCATCGAAATCATACGATACAGAACAGGAGTTAATGCGAGTACACTGACCACAAATAGAATGATTATAAAGTCAGAGGAAGACTTCCTTTTATTACAATTGATCAATATCCTTTCAATGTGAAAAGAAAACAAGTCCTGGTACTCGCACTAACCCCTGGCAATCAAAATACATAATAATAATATGATCCATTAATATAGAAAAAATAATTGAAATCAAAATATTTTGAAAAAATATTTTTTCAGAACAGCCCAAGTTTCTGAAAAGTAACGTTGAGCCCCAATGGATCCCAAGCCTAAGTGTGGACAAAAATTTTTAAAATATTTTAAACAATTTATTCAACACTTACGAACAATAATAATGTATCTAGTTATGATTAAAATAACATCAAGATATTATTTTCAAGAAATCCCCCCCTCACACAGAGGGCTGTTGTAAATGTAAACAATGAGTGTAAAAACACTAAAATAAGACTCCAGGCACCCAGGCCCGAAATCAGTTACCAAAAATACACTATCTGATGCAAAACAGAGACTTCCAGGGAAGAAACTGCAGAACATCAGATGGTAGATGCAGAACACAACGCCTAACCACCCGTAGGTGAAGACGTAAACATGGGGAAAAGAACAGAATTCATTCTGTTATTCAGCTAAAACTCCCAAGAAAATTTAGTAATAATAATTACAAAAACTATGCCAAAAGCATGGGAGAATAGCAAGGGGGGACTTAAAGGACAGGGAGAGAGGAAAACACTTAAAAAACAGTGTAACAAAATAATCAGAATGACAACAAAATGGCTGCTGCCTCGAAAATAGGTAACTTAACATAATTTCATTAAAAAATTTTAAGTTACAGCCCTGATAATATTCTGTCACACATTTTTTCCTCTCCTCCTTCTCTATCCTCCTTAGAATCACCATTTCACTAATATTTATGTGTCTGGCATCATTTAAACTGAGATTTACAAGCACAAAGATCAGTCAGATGTTAACTGATGAAGGGCCAAACTTTGAATGATTAATGGCGCCAATTTCGGAACGTCCTTGACACTGCGCATGCGCAGTAGAGGCGAAGTGTGGAGGGCCTTTCAGGACATGTTTTCTTTGGTTTTAGATGCAAATTTTGGGGATTGGGGGGCAAAATTTGTGTTTGGCCCTATATTTTAAGAGTTAGCACCAGCTATGTCTGGGTCATTGGTACAGTATAAAAATATAAAAATCTAGGCATTTCTTATCTGTAGTCATCAGAGCTTATCAAAACAAACCTATCAATGGATTAAGAAACTTTTTGCATTATCCAATCTCGGCTGTGTGTTACATCATAAGTACACACCATTTGAGGAATACAAATGAAAGCGTCATTGACACTGCAGCTTAACGTGACTATGTGTAGTGATTGATGAAAAGGATAATGTTCAATGTTTATGAAAGGATTATGAAATATGACAAGAATTATGATAACTGAGAATATGGTTCTGTACCCCACATGCTATGTTTTCAACAAAAATAATTTAAGGTGCAGGCTGAACTGAAGAACTGAGGCCTGGGTTAATGTGGCCCTTACAGTTAACCTATGTTAACCAAAGTTACCAAGCTACAGTCCAAAAAAAATTCCTGTGCAGTGTGGTAGAAGAATTAGGTCTGAGGCCTGGGGGCCTGTTCGGCTATCACAGTTGATCAATCTGATCCAAACTTCGGAAAATCATCTGGCCATTCATTCAGAAATCCATCTGGACATCACAACATCAAGTCATTTCACCAAGTTGCAACAAAATCACCTCATAAATACAGGCTGTAGGCTGTGTCAAAGGTTTTAAGAGCAAGGGCTCGTGAGACCCTCACTGTTGACCAATATGGCCAATTTTGATATAAATATGTGTAGGATGTTCTCATCTAGTCATCCGACCAAGTCATACTTCCAAGTTACAATGAACTTGCTTCATAAATACGATCTGTCGACTGGGGTAAATAAAGACTTTAGGGTTTGAACCCACACAGATGACAGATCATGACCAAACTAGGATGTTCTCATCCAGAAATCAAACAAAAAGAAAGGATGTTCCATGTTTATGAAATGGATTATTAAATAAGACAAGAATTGTGACAATTGACAATACATTAAGTTCTGTACCTTATAGTTTATGCATTCAACAAGAATAATAAGAGGTGTAGACTGTGATAAAGGAATTTAGACTCGAACTTGTGTGGCCCTCGTAGCTGACCGATCTCAACCAAAATAGGACTACAAAATGAATAATTAGATATCATACCAAGTCATCCTACCAAGTTACAATGAAATCCCTTCATAAATACATGTAAACAGTGCTAAAGGAAATATGAACAGACTTCTGAACAAGTGATGGCAATAGCTTATCCTGACTTAGTCAAGTTAAGCTAAAAACACTGAAATGGCATCACAGCAATCACTGCATCAGATGCATTGCACAAAACAGTAATGTGAATGGTCCTGCAGAAACATTACTAAATTTTCAGCTTGCTGCATCAGTTACATTGAACATGTTGCACATATCAGAGCTGAGTAAAAGGACCTGAAAAGATGTAGTGGCCTGGAGTTGGATTATGGATAACTGATGATGAATGCTTAATAGTGAAAACTGTGTAAACTAAAAAAAAAAGTGCATGCGCTTCAGAAGTTTCTCATTTGCAGTCCTCAGAGACATGGGTGTGTTAAATCAGCCATCTTGAAATATTTTGCAAAAAATTTATGTGCATCAGTTTTGAGACAAAAAAACAAAATTAACATTTCAGATTGAACAATTTAGGCCTAAAAAAAATAAAAAATCTGTTTCTCAGGCCCTCCCGCATGGTCCTTTTGGCTGCCGCATGCTCTCTTTTTATAACCAATTTAAACTTAAAAAAAATAAAAATTAAATGGTTTATGTCTGGTATTATACCCAAGTTAAAAAATTTGATGAATTTGTCCCTTGAGTGCATGAAGGCTTTGCAATGCTTTAGCATTGCAAAGCCTTCTTGCACTCAAGGGATGAAATACACCACTACCCATGCTATTCTGTAGATTATGAGGCCTAAAACTTAAACCAAGAACATGAACTTTTAATGGCAAAGAAGTAATTACTGAAATAAAAAAATAAAATAAAAAACCGCTCGTCCACATGCAATTTCACAAATAATGGCCTGAGAAACAGAAGATCTACTTTGTGTGGCCTTATGAATTGTTGATTTTGAAAAACATGCCAAGCTCTAGATTTTACTCATACAGAAAAAAATGAGTAACTTACATGGGTAAATAATAAAAAAAATGAGTTTCAAACAACAAACCTTGTCTATGAGTTCTGACAATTCTTTTCTTCCTTGTAAAGCTCGTAATCCTGGGGTATTGGGACTAGAAACATTTATAACCAAGTAATCAGCAAGTTTTCCAAAAGTTCTAATACCTTTTACATAGTCATCAACTGGATATGATGTGTGTTTATTTTTTCCCAAATTTACTCCAAGGATGCCATCAGCTGCAATTGAAAAAGAAAAAGAACAAGATAACAGGTCTGAACAAAGTCACAAAACTGACAAAAACTGAGCATTGTTCTTGTAATGATAGCATTATATATATACAAACAAACATTATAAATTATTGTGATGAATTGATGGTAACATGATCTGAGGTTTGCAGCTCTGAGTTTATGTTCAACCAAGATGCGGAGATTAGGCCTCACAAAGTAGATCCTCTGTTTCTCAGGCCATTTTTTGTAAAATTGCATGCGTGCGGGCGGTTTTTTATTTTATTTTTTTTTTTGTAATTATTTCTTTGCCATTAAAAAGTTCATGTTCTTGGTTTGTTTTATGTTTTAGGCCCCATAATCTACAGAATAGCATGGGTGATGGTGTATTTCATCCCTTGAGTGCAAGAAGGCTTTGCAATGCTAAAGCATTGCAAAGCCTTCTTGCACTCAAGGGACAATTTATTAACTTGGGTAAAATATCAGACATAATCCATTCAATTTTGATTTTTTTAGGTTTGGATAGGTTATAAAAAGAGAGCATGCGGCAGCCAAAAGGACCATGCGGGAGGGCCTGAGAAACAGATTTTTTATTTTTTTAGGCCTTAACATAACTCCGAGCTGCAAACCTCTGACCATTTCACCATCAATACATCACAATAACGTATATGTTCCAATAAGATCCCACCAAGAGCCTCAAACCCACATTCTGAAATGAACATGACTACTTTTGATGATTGCAAGTTTAAAAAATAAACCACTCGTGACACCCTATGGCGTCACTGGACAATTAATCAATAAATATTAAGATCGAGGTCACTCAAATCGTAATCTGATTTGTAATTAAAACAATACTTCATTCGGAATATTGTCTGCTACATGTGTTAAAAATATAGAAACACGATGCAGTTTACAGTCATTCCGTGGATTACGAAACAGGCAACGCCATTTCAGAAATTTTGCGTAGCGACGTCAGACGGTATCATATGCTACTGGGACTGTAAACATAGAAGAAACTAAGCGAGCTGTCATCCAATCAGAAGGCGAGGATTTTAATTGGAACTTTTAGGGATCTAGTGATATTTCAACTGAGATTGAAACAATATATGTACAGAAGCTGTGTACATTTTTGAGTGGAACCAAAATTCTCTCCCACCACCAGCTTACTGATAAATGAGTGAGATACCTGAGTGAGAAAGAACTTTCTTCCCCACCCTCCACCTATACAAGATATGCTTGTCTCATATGAGAAGACTATGTGAGATAGATATCTACCGGCTTATGACCGGCTTATTAGCATATTTAATGAGTGCCGAAATATTCAATCACCATTCAATAAACAAACAACATGGTGTCACGTTTCGGAAATATTATCAGATGGACGTTTGAAGAAAAAAACAGAAATAAAAAGACTGCAAAACCAAAGGACACTTGACTCTTTTATATGAATTTTTGGATGAACACCATTATGAGTGGAGTGAATTGCACAAAATTCCCATCGAAAAGTTATGCGAATACATTGCAGAATTCACAATATGACTTCATCGGAATGTGTCAATGTTCATTTCGCTACAAATCTTTAACCCCAGACTTGCCAGTATTGGGATTTAATTTTGTGGTATATACCTGTGGTATGTACAGAACGTTTGTGTGCTCTTTCCAATAAGCGAATTAGTTTTTTTTTCAGAAATGGACAACACAACCGTTTTGATATAGCTGCATGTGCCCTTGGATTACTTTTGATGATGCCAGAGTGTTTTGGTGAGGGGAGAAAAATTATCCCTGATGGGGGTGGGTGTGAAATGGGAAATCTCATCCTAGGGACAAGATATTTGGTCCAGACACTCCCTGAGTGTCTGGACCAAATATCTTGTCCCGAGGGTAAGATTTACCCATCTCACACCCTCACCCACCGGGGATAATAATAGTCCCACAGGCATTGATCACCGGGTCCTATTTTACCAGAAAGCCAGAACTTGTTCACCACTGTCAAGAAACAAGCCTTCTCTTATCAGTGTTCCCACATGGGACTTAAACACCCAGCCACAGATCATATGTCCAGCTGAATTATGATGAGATACGTTTTAGTATCACATGTCACAGGAATCCTAACATAAACTAGAGCGCACTGTCACAGTGCCGAAGCTGTGACGATTTGTGCAACGCCAATGATGTTTTAAAACTCGGAGACAAAAAAACTTGTTGGTGACAAAAAAACTCATTGGTGACAAGTCCATAAATGTGACAGAAATTATCCGAATGACATGCACTATTGAGGGGGTGTAGACATCATGAAGATACACTTGCATGCCAATTATGGTGTCATTCCATCAAGTGTTTTAGGAGTTATGGTGTTTTTCTTTTAACTCATTGGTGACAGACAAACCGACCGACAGACCGACCGACCGACAGACAGACCGACATTGCCACATATAGAGCTGCTCGTCACAGCTAAAAACTTGAGAATGCAATAAACTGCAAGATGCAAAAGACATAGGAGTTTGCAGCTTGCCATTTTCTAATGGGCTTAGGATTCTTTTACAAGTGAAATTAAGAACAGTTGAACCCTGTAAACTGAATACACACTTTGCCAGAGAAAAATATTTAATTAATAAGAATATGCAATTAAAAGGAAACTGGTAATTTTCCTATCTTCCAATTACAAGGGGAGCATTTATTCTATTTTTTAGCATTTATTCTATTTTATCTTGTTTGACAGCAAGCTCTGTCAAACAAGATATAACCGATTAAATACCTATCTTGGATGTATTGAGGCAACAAAGTATATAAACGTAGGGAAATCAGTGGATGTTGGAGTAATTCTTTGAGAGATTTTAAGAATACACAAACATTTACTCTATAACCTATATGTGGTCAACAAGTGAAATTTGTACCAAGGTATGGTAAATGGTTTGGTATTTGTAAATTCTATACAATTAACCGGGCTCCAGTGTACTACAAAACAAATAAAACAAATAACAGCTGCAAGATCAATGTACACTTCTTCTCTCAGTCGCCTTCTTAAAAAGCATGACATATCATATCATCTGTATGCAGACGACACCCAACTGTACATCAAATTCAACCCATCTGTTCCAAGTGACTCTGTCACCGCAGTCAATAACATGAAAACTTGCATAAATCTTGTGCGGGAATGGATGATAGACTTTAAACTGAAAATGAATGACTCTAAAACTGAATTCTTAGTGATATCTGGGGTTCGCATGCCTACACCCTCTGTTACATCAATTCTGGTTGGAAACAACATCACTATGAAATGTGAATCGTCCAGGAATATTGACTGATTATGGACTCAAATTTAAAACTAGACATCCATATCAATAAAATATGTCAAAAATGCTACTGGCAACTTCATAATGTTGGAAGATTGCGACCTTATCTTAACCAGTCAGCACTTGAAAAACTTGTGCACTCCTTCATCACCTCACAACTAGACTATTGTAATTCAGTGTTAGTGGGGCTGTCCCAGTACCTGATTCAGAAGCTTCAAAAAGTTCAGAATACTGCTGCTAGGATAATTACTGGTACCAAACGCTCTGAACACATAACACCTGTTTTAAGACAATTACATTGGCTTCCAGTTAAACAGAGGATTGATTTCAAAATATTGATCTTAGTATTCAAATGTATCCACAAACTGGCTCCAGTTTACCTGCAAGAGCTCCTCCCTGTATATAAACCCACACACAGTCTCCGATCTAAAAACCAAATTCAACTAGTTGTGCCTTTTAGCAGATCTAATCAGGCTCATGATCGTGTGTTCTCCATCGTGGGTCCCAGATTGTGGAATTCCCTGCCAATTAGTGTCAGAACTTCAGAAACTCTCAATGTCTTCAAAAGAAACTTTCCTATTTACTGAAGCATTCTCCTAAACCTCTCTAAGAGGCAACCAAAGCAGATGTGACTCTTCATTTCAGAAAAGTGTATTTATTTCTGTCAAGCATTTTAGAGCACTATTTGTGGTTTTACGCTCTAGAAAATCAATTATTATTATTATTATTATAATAGTTAAGGAATTGAAGACAGAAAATGTCAATCCTTATTAAATAACAATAAACTTTATTTTGCTCATGAAGACCGTCTGGGTAGTCAATTCCAAGGTAAATTTTCAATAACTTTTTATATGCCCACTTGCAAGGAGATTTTCCCTTATCAGTTGAATAGAATAAATAAATGTAAATAAGGCAATGGAATAAAAAAAATAAATCATGTGTACATTTTGAGATTAGAAATGTGTAGTACCTTTGCGAAGTACCACTGAATCTTTCTGAGGCACATCAGTCCAAAAATTAACATTTAACATATTCCTATGCTCACTCATTTTTGGCCAAGTGTCTAGATCTAAAAGTATAAAGGAAAATATGTGGAAAAGCTGGGAGGAAAGATTACAAACTCAGCTTTGTCTTCCAATCTTCAACAGTCAGCAAGCAATGCTTTAGTCTCCAACAACATTTTCAGAGAAAAAGCTTGGTGAAAGAAATTGTCAAGGTTATTCTTGGGTAAAATGCTCTGGCATTGTTAAAATGCTGTCACAAAACACATTACTTTCAAGATATCCTCATTTCAACTATACCTAACAAGGAACATTGAAGCAATGACAGAACACACACCAATTCACATACATTTTATTATCAATATCTTTATCATTTTTTTAACAACTAAAACACTTAAAGGAGCCAGGTAATACTTAATAAAAAGTTAAAAAATTTATAGTAATTTATATATTTTTTATACTTAACAATGATCCAGACTTAGCTGGTGCTAACTCTAAACTATTTAGGGCCAAATGCAAATTTTACCCCCCAATCCCCAAAATTTGCATCTAAAACTGAAAACTGAAAAAATTTATAGTAATTTATATATTTTTTATACTTACCAATGACCCAGACATAGCTGAATAGCTGGTGCTAACTCTTAAAATATAGGGCCAAACACAAATTTTGCCCCCCTATCCCCAAAATTTGCATATAAAACCAAAGAAAACATGTCCTGAATGGCCCTCCATACTTCACCTCTACTGCGCATGCGCAGTGTCAAGGACGTCCCGAAATTGGCGCCATTAATCATTCTTATAACCAGTGCCTGGTAAGTGCTATGTCCTCAGCGGGGAGGTATGAGTTCCCAACTCCTGGGAGGGCCATCCCCGTCTGGGTCATTGGTAAGTATAAAAAATATATAAATTACTATAAATTTTTTCAGATTTTTATACTGTACCAATGACCCAGACATAGCTGAATAGTAAAAAGGTTGGAGGGCCCAGGACATAGAGGAAAATCCAATAAGCTCAACTAAATAAAATAGAGTCATCTCCTGTAGGAGAAAAGGAGAAATAGGCTTCACGTGTATCTTTCTTATTTATGACAAATTAGAAAGACACAATACCTTCTATAACTGAGCATCATAACATCCATGTTCTCTATTAATATCCAGTATAATTCGTATACTAATTATTTAAAGTAAGCCAATAAATAAAGTTAGTCCAAAGAATTGAGACTCTTCATACTCTTTTAAAAGTGTCTGAGGATAGTATAATAACATCCGTTTGACACATGACATATTCAAATGCTATACTTTAAAACTATGACATGAATGAATTAAAAACATAACTATCACTAAAGAAACCATCCCAGTAACAGCTCAGAATTACTAACTCCGGAGGAGGTATCCCCTTGTTTTCATAATAAAAACAGGTGACCCAAGGGAACACCCTCCCCCCCCCCCCCCCCTTTTTCTTGCCCTGGGTCAAATAGCCCAGAGCGAAGAGGGCAGCAGGACGGAGTCACTGCCGGAACATAAAGCCTACACAGCTATAGTTGCAATTGTTAAGTGATCGACTTTCTGAGCAGCTGATAATGGACCTAAACAATGCAGGTCTCCAGAAATGGATACAATATTTCTGAGATAAAAATTCATGAATGTGGATGGTTGAGACCAATATGCAGCCTACTTAATCTATAATAGCAAAACTATATGGCAGCCCAAGATGTAGAAGAGCTCTTACTTCATGAGCCGAAATCTTAAGCACAGACTGCTGAGTTAAGGATAGATTATCCTAAGCAGTACCGATAGTTAACTGAATGCATTAAGTAATAGAATGGACCGTAATGACCTTTCTATTAGGCATCAGAGCCAGAAGAAGCTTACGTCCTACTGATAAACTGAGATCTGTTAATAAATACATAAAGGTCTATCCGGACAGAGTAAAGGCCTATGCCCGCTCGAAGACGGAAGGACCTTAAAAACAATAGGTTCCGGATATCATTAGGAGCCTGATTCTTAACCAAAAATACAACATTAGTAGTAAAGGTAATAGAGTTCCCGATACTACGAAAGTGAGAATCGTTCACCGATAGTGCATGAAGCTCACTGACTCTTCAGCAGAAGAGAAGGCTAAGAGAATCGCTGCCTTAAAAGACCAGAATTGAAACTGCTGTCCCAAGGATTCAAATGGTTGCTTTAGTTAATAAGAACCCAAGCTAAATTCCGAATAGGAATTAATCTAACGATTCTAGATCTCTTATCGAAAAGTTTCAAACTAACTTAGATAAAGAGACATTAGGCTCCATTGTAAACTATCATGGTGTGCATAGGTATCAGATAACATAGACCTATAACCTATAAAAGTAACTGGCTGCAGATGATTTCGTTAAACAAGTATACTAGAAAGTTTGCAATGTCTGGTATGGAGGAATCAAAAATATCAACATAAAGATCCCTACATCAACGACGGAAGACCCTCCACTTTAGCCGCATAGTATAGCGAAGAGGAGGTCCTTCTACAGTTAGGAATCGCATCCACTGCTGGTCCTATACAGTGCTTACTATGCAAGAAGGACCGCACAACGGAATACGTGAAGGCTGAGACCTTGCGAGTTGTGATAGAGTTGACATGATTTCCCCAGCGAAAAAAGATCCTCTCGTGGAGGAAGTTTCCGCGGTAAGTCCCACAGTAGACATCTAAGTAAATTTATCCACCGTCTCTGTGGGACAGAGATGCTACCAACAGAATTGTGAATGAATAATCCTAGCAATACTTGCTGAATCAACAGCGCTGGAGGATACGTATATCCTATCATCGCGTCCTACTAGATCGATAGAGCGTTAACTACATATGCTCAGAGATCCGGACACGGTGACACATATGTCTACAATTGATTGGAGAGTTGTGTCGCAAATAAATTTATCACTGGGTGCTCCCATTGATAGCAAATCTGATTGAATACTTGTTAGTTGATAGTCCATTCCGACGGCAACAAACGACCCTTACGTGAAAGGGAGTCTGCTAATACGATCCGACGACCGAGAATATGACAAACCGAAACAGAACTTGGTGTTCTATAACAAACAGAAGGATTCTTTCCGTTAAAATCAATAACGGAACCGAATGAGTGCCTCCCTGGTTCCGGATATACGCAACTACTGTCATATTATCGGACAGGATTGAACATGCGTTTCTGAATAAAATTCATCCAATGACGTAATGCAAGCCAACATAATATACTTCCTTGGAAGTAAAGAGCTTGCCTAAAAACTACGGAACCCAAAGACCCCGGCACTTCGAATCCGTTGGGATCAAAAAGTGTCCCAACCTGTTTGACTGGCATCCGTCATAATCGAAAAACTCGGATCCGGCAACTACAGTGGAACTCTCTGAGTCAACCACCGAATGTTTGCCCACGTCTGAATCTCTTGTTACACTAGATAGACAAGAGAACGTGTATATCGAGCAACTCAAGATTGCTGAAAGGTTACCGTCGAAGAGAAGCTTCTCGGGGACCGAAGCGACTCTGAGAGAGTTCTTCACCTTACTATCCGCGTGCGTGGATATAGCTAGAGCTGCGTCACGTCTAACCAACTCCAGGTTGCCACTGAAGGGCGGAGTTATACGTGGAAAACTACTGCCCCTGAAAGAAATCCCATTGAGGATCATATCCTGGAATTCTTTCTCTTGAAGACGTAATGATAACGTCTCAGTAAGGTGGTGTATGTATGATAAAGCGTCTAAGTTAAGTCTATTATACATCATTGTCGTTTCCAATTGCAGTCTTGAGTCTCGCCGTCTTAGACGCAAAAGAACTCTCGGTAAGCCCAGTTCTGCCAATAAACAATTATTTCCTAGAATTCACGAAAGGCAGAATAGAGCATTGCGGACAAGAAACTATACTAGCATATTGATAGCAAGCTTATATATATATAGCGTCGTTCAATAATTCGAATGTTCTAAAGACATTATTGGACTGCGTCGGCAAATCAGGGACAATGTCCCTGAACCGATCCAAAACTCCATGTCCAATGACGTTATTAGTCTCTTATCCAGCATCGCAGCAATGTAGTCCGACGGAACAACCTCTGGAAGATAATGCCGGAAGAAATGTATGGCAGCTTCTGTTGTTCCGAAAGGGAAAGCTCGAAATCATCCAAATCCCTTTCGCCATCCTGTCGGACCCTATGAAATATTCGGTCGTCCGTACCTGATGCAACAGCGGAGCGTACCGACCCAGCGCTGTCGGATTATTCCTGATCCGACCGAGAATCTGTCGTTTGTTGGGATGCTACGATAAGCTGTGCTATTTTGGATAGCACGTCCGTCACTGAGGCCTGTGGAGAAGCGGTCTTACGACGCCTTGCCGCAGGAAGCTCCGTGTTCGTTACCCCGTGCATACTTCTATTATGCGAGCGACCGGAGTGTGCAGGCCTCGTGTCCCTTGGCTACCGGATGGCGTGACCTGTTCGCCATGGAATCACTGAATGCCGAAGCTGGCCGGATATTCAAGGTCACGTAGCCAATGTGCGGTCGTGTGCGCTGCTGTGAGGATAAGGAAGCATTATCGACAGTCACTCAGACTGTCTATATAACGGAGCGTCTGGAGTGGCAGACATACGCTCCGAAGGTGAAATGTCTGTACCACAACACCCGGTCCCATATGTTGTTGCACGAGAGAGGGACCTCTCTCGCTCGCCGCCCGGACGGACCGGACGAGCTAGGAACCGGACTAACAGGCTTCCTCCGATCTCTCCTCTAATCCGTCGTCACTGGGTGTGTACTAAAGTCTATTATAGTGCTCGCATCACCCAAATCTCCATCCTAGACCGCAACGGACGAACCCGACTGCCGAACCATTCGATGAATGGACGCTACACCGGGTGAGCTAGCAAATGTCAACTCCGTCGATCCTACTAGGGACCTCTTAGGAGATTGACGTAATCCATGAGCACTAATTGCCGCTAGCTCTTCATTAACTATGACGACAGAGGCACACTTTTGAAAAACATCTCAGTAATTTTGCGAACAAGAAACCAGATATGCTTGTACATAGCAAGCATATAAAAAAAAATATATAGCGTCGTTCAATAAATCGAACGTATCTGAGACATTATTGGACTGTGTCGGAACTGAGGGACGATGTCCCTGAACCGAACCAAAAATTTCTAAGTCCACCGACGCTATCAGTTTCTTATCCGGTATCGCAGCATTCTGGTCCGACGAAGAACCTCTAGAAGAAGAAGTCGGATGACATATACAGCAGCTTATGTTGTTCCGAAAGGGAAAGCTCGAAAACCTCCGAATCCCTTTTGGCATCCCGTCGGACCGTATGAAATTTTCGGACGTCTGCACCTGATGCTTCCGCGGAGCATCCCGACCCCGCGTCATCGGATATTATATTATGCGACAGAGATTCTGACGTTGCTGGGATGCTGCGATAAGTTGTGCTATTTGGGATAGCACGTCCGTCACCGAGGCCTGTGCAGAAGCGGTCTTACGATGCTTTGCCGCTGGAAGCTCCGTGTACGTTGACTCCCGCATACTTTCTTATGCGAACGTCCGGAGTCTGCAGGCCTCGTGTCCCTGGCTATCGGATGGCGTGACCTGGTCGCCGAGGATTCTCTGATTGGCGAAGTTGACTGGATATCGGAGGTCACGTAGCCAAGGTGCGGTCGTGTGCGCTGCCATGAGAATGAGGAAGCCTTATTGACAGTCTCTCCGGACTGTCTATATAACGGAGCGTCCCGAGCGGCGGACGTATGCTCCGAATGCGATATATTTTGTACCACAACATCTGGGGCCAGATGTTGATGTACGAGAGAGGGGCCTCTCTCGCTCGCAGCCCGGATGGGCCTGGACGAGCTATGAACCGGACTAAAAGGCTTCCTCCATTCTCCCCTCTAATCCGCGTCACTGGGTGTGCACATGGATGTTTATAGTGCTCGCATCACCCAAAACTCCTTTCTAGACCGCAACGGACGAACCCGGCTGCCGAACCATTCGATGAATGGACGCTACACCGGGCGAGCTAGCGGACGTCGAACCTACTAGGGTCCTCTTAGGCAATTGACGTATTACCTGAGCACTTTTCCACTAGCTTTACATTAATTGTGACGACGGAGGCACACTTTTTGGAAGACATCACGGATACATCACCCTGATCATGATCGTCTGAAATAGAGATTGATAAAGTAGAGTGACCCTGCAGGGAAAGGACCGGAATGGCCAATTCCCCACTAACATACCGTGACACAAGCTTTCCATGTTGTCATCGTAATCAACACATACAGAACAGGAGTTAGTGCGAGTACACTGACTACATTATACAATGATTATGAAAGTCAGAGGAAGATTTCCTCTTATTACAATTGAACAATATTCTTTCAAGGTGAAAAGAAAACAAAGTCCTAGTACTCGCACCAACCCCTGACAATCAAAATACATAATAACAAGATCCATTAACATAGAAAAAATAATTGAATCAAAAACTTTTGAAAAAATATTTTTTCAGAACAGCCCAAGTTTCTGAAAAGTAATGCTGAGCCCCAATGGATCCCAAGTCTAAGTGTGGACAAAAATTCTAAAAATATTTTAAACAATTTATGTAACACTTACGAACAATAATAATGTGTCTAGTTATGATTAAATTAACATCAAGATATTATTTCAAGAAATCCCCCCTCACACAGAGGGCTGTTGGAAATGTAAACAATAAGTGTAAAAACACTAGATCAAGACTCCAGGCACCCTGGCCCGAAATCAGTTACCAATAATACACTATCTGATGCAAAACAGAGACTTCCAGGGAAGAAACTGCAGAACATCAGATGGTAGATGCAGAACACTACGCCTAACCACCCATAGGTGAAGACGTAAACATGGGGAAAAGAACAGAATACATTCTGTTATCCAGCTAAAACTCCCAAGAAATTTTTGTAATAATATTACAGAAAATATGCCAAAAGCATGGGAGAATAGCAAGAGAGGACTTAAAGGAAAGGGAGAGAGGAAAACACTGAATAAGCAGTGTAATCTTGATAACAAGAATGACCACAACAGACAGTTGCCTCGAAAATAGGTAACTTAACATAATTTGATCAAAAAAAATTTTAAGTTACAGCCCTGATTATTTTCTGTCACTCATTTTTCCTCTCCTCCTTCTATATCCTCCTTTGAATCACCATTTCACTAATATTTATGTGTCTGGCATCATTTAAACTGAGATTTACAAGCACAAAGATCAGTCAGATGTTAACTGATGAAGGGCCAAACTAAGAATGATTAATGGCGCCAATTTCGGGACGTCCTTGACACTGCGCATGCGCAGTAGAGGTGAAGTATGGAGGGCCATTCAGGACATGTTTTCTTTGGTTTTAGATGCAAATTTTGGGGATTGGGGGGCAAAATTTGTGTTTGGCCCTATATTTTAAGAGTTAGCACCAGCTATTCAGCTATGTCTGGGTCATTGGTACAGTATAAAAATATACATGTCCTATATGGTCCTCCATACTTTTACTCCACTGTGCATGCGCAGTGTCAAGGCGGTCTCGAAACTGCTGCCAAAAGTCATTCATACAACCAGTGCCTGGTAAGTGTTATGTACGCAGCGGGGAGGCAAGAGTTCCCAACTCCTGGGAGGGCCATCCCCGTCTGGGTCATTGGTAAGTATAAAAAATATAGAAATTACTATAAATTTTTTAACATTTTTATACTGTACCAATGACCCAGACTTAGCTGAATAGTAAAAAGGTTGGAGGGCCTAGGACATAAGGAAAATCCAATAGACTCAATTACCTATAACAGACCTATCCCCTCAATGAGAAAAGGAGAGATAGGCAACATGCATCTTTCTTATTTGTATCAAAAAAGAAAGACACAGCACCATTCTGTAATTGAGCACAATAATATCAATGATCTCTATAAACATCTAGTATAACCCTTTATACTAAAATTTTTAAAAGGAAAGCCAATAAATACGGGAGCCTAGAGAAATGAGACTCTATATACTCATTTAAAAGTGTTCGAGGATTGTATATTAACACCCAATTAATCACGTGATATATACAGATACTTCACACCAATCAACACTTTAAAAAAATATTACACAGATGAGTAAACATAGGCTTTACCCTTAAAATCATCTTGGAACCGACTCGGAATTACTCGGTATTCCCTTGCTTTACACTATAAAGCAAGTGACCTAAGGGAACACCCCCCCCCCCCCCCTTCCCCTTGCCCTGGATCAAATACTCCAGAGCAAAGAGGGCAGCAGGACAGAGTCACCGCCGGAACCGAAGGCCTATATACATATAGTCGCCACTGTTTAGTAGACGACATTCTGAGTAAAAAATAACGGACCTAAACAATGTAGATCTGCAGAAAGTTCTCAATATTCTCAGATACAAAATCGTGAAAATGGAGGGCTAAGACCAATATGCAGCCCTCAATAGATCTGTAATAGCAACATTATTAGTCTAAGCCCATGATGTAGAAGAACTCTCACTTCATGAGCTTAAAACTAAAGCACAGACTGCTGAATGAAGATATAATCAAAGCAGAACTGATAGTAGATTGAATCCATCTGACCATAGAATGGACCGAAATGTGGAGGAAGCTTCCACGGCATGTCCCACAACAGATGCCTGAGTAAATTAATCCACAGTCTTTGTGGAGCTAGAGAAGCTACCAACAGAATTTGCATTGAAATAATAGCTGCAAACGCTCGAAATTCGAAACATTATGACACATACGTCTGCAACTGATTGTTGAGATGCGTCGCAAATAAGTCGATTATTGGCCACTCTCCTTGGTAGCAATCTGATTGAATACTCGTTTGTTGGAAGTCCATTCTGGTGGCAACAAATGGCCTCTCTGTGAAGGGAGTCCGCTAATACGTTCAGATGACCCGGAATATGGTGGACCAATAGGAGAACTTGATGTTCTGGTACCAACCGAAAGATTCAATCCGTTAACATAAATAACAGGATTGAATGAGTGCCTCCATAATTCCGAAAATACGCTAATAACGTCGAGTTGTCGGACAGAATTAGCATATGAACATTCTGAATAACATTCATCAATAACGTAGCACAAGCCAAAATGACATCAATCTTGATGTTTGTGTGCTTGATAAGGAACTACGGAAACAAAAGGCTCTGGCACTTGAATCCGTTGGGTTCAATGAAACTACCCAATCTGTTTGACTGGCATCCGTCAAAACTGAAAACTCGGATCCGGCAATTGCAGTGGAACTACTTGAGTTAAGCACTGAAAACTTGCACAAGTCTGAATCTCTTATTCACTTGATTTGACAAGAAGATGTCCGTATCGAGCGAAAGAAACTTCACCCTCCAATTCTGAATTAAAAGAAATTTGGAGAGGACAAATGCGTAACCACCCCATTGGAATAAAATCACGGCAGATCCGCACAACGTACCAGTCACATGAGATCTTTCGCTGAGACCTTGTCTGAGCGAAAGACATTAGCGAGCATAACGACTGATTAATTTCGCTCTGGTTAATGGCAGACGAACGAGAATGTTATGCATCTCGAAGCTCATCCCCCGGTGGGTAAATGACTTGGACGAAACCAGATCTGACTTCTCCTTGTTTACTTATGAAACCGAGACGTCGGATCAAAAGAAGCAGAATCTGCACATCGTTCTGAAGCGTTAATTTGTTGTCGTACCTCTGAAGAATGTCGTCCAGGAAAGCCAACGATACCGCAGACGAATGAGCTTGGAAATGAGTCATTACCGAGTTCGTTATTCGAGTGAAAGCCCAGGAACTAGATTCAGACTGGAACACATTGGTCGGTGCTGAAACACAATTCCTATGATAAAGAACCAAAGATACTTTCTGAACGCCTGATGTACTATGACGTGAAAGTATGTAACTAGAAATCTATGCATGTAGCATAGTCGTACACCCGAATACTCGCTCTGACCAATCAGATGGACTCCATATAGAAACTTAGAGCCACTATCAGCTTGTTATCCAGCTCAGATTATGAGTGGACGGAACGAGCCGTCTGGTTTGGGAACCAGAAAAGGATGGTTGTAGAAACCTTTAAAATCCTGGATTTCTACGATCTCTATCGCGATCATTCCAGAAGAGACTGGACTTCTGATGGAAGCGAGCCTCTATTCTACTGACTGGCGGAAGCTGAGTGCATCTTGGACTCCGAGTTGACAGAGGATTTCGTTTGAGGAACAATATAGTCCTTCCGAAAACACCCCTTGAATCCAAGGTATGTCCGTAATCTAATCTCAAATAATTGAGAAACTCGAAAGTCTTCCGCTCACTAATACACGATAGATGATAAAACCATTACCTCCTGGTGCTGCGAGGCTTGCAGAAGGAGAAGCCATGTCCTCTATGGCCCGCGCTTCGCCTCGTCGACCTAGGGGCGTCTCACCAGAATTACGGCCCCTATCTGAGTCGCTACTCTGACGGTCTCTAGAATAAGACATATAGGACACATGGGCACCTCTATAGGAACTTCCCTTGGACGTATTCGTCCCAGAAGTGCCTGTCCTACTCTTCTCTGCTGAATCCGACTATATGGAAGCGAATTTAAATAGCAGAGAGTCTAAAGCTTTGTTAGTTAATTGATCATAAACTCCGGAAAGCTTGCCGTCGAAGAAAACTCTCCGGAGACCGGAGCAACTCTGAGAGAGTTTTTCACCTTACTATCTACATGAGTGGATGCAGCCAGGGCGTGTCACGTCCAACCAACCCCATAATGCCACTAAAGGACGGAGTTTACGTGAGGCCCTTGAAAGAACTCTTAAGGAGGTTGTACATCCTAGAATTCTTTTTGCTTTGAGACGTAATGATAAAGTTCTGGTAAGGTGATCTGTGTACGATAATGCGTCTAAGCTGTCCCTGCTAGACGATATTGTTATTTCCAACATCATGGTTGGAATTGACATAGACACAGATAAACAATACTAGTTCCTGACCTGGTCGTCTAGATGTAGAGAACTCTCAGAATGCTCTGTCCTGCCGTTTCAAAATATTCGATGAATTAATGAAAGGCAGATGTAGAGCATATTGCCGATAAGAAACCTGACCTGCCCATTTAGGTAGCAAGTTATATAAATATAGCGTCATTCAACAGATCAAATGTCCGTGAAACATATCTGGACTATGTCGGAAACAGAGGGATGATGTCCCTAAACCAATTAAGAATTCTGTGTCCAGTGGCGCTATCCGTCTCTTATCCGGCGACGCAGCATTTAGGTCCGAAGGAACAACGTCCGATGATGATGCCGGATGCACTCTACGGCAATTATGTTGTTCCAAAAAGGGAAAATACAACTCATCCGTATCCCTTTCACCATCCTGTCGGACCACTTGAAATTCTTGGTCATCTGTGCCTGAACCTGCAACGAAACGTACCAACCCAGCTTCCTCGGATAATTCCTGATCCGACAGAGTTACTGTCGGTTGCTGGGATGCTGCGATACTTTGTGCTATCTGCGATAGCATGTCCATAACAGAGGCCTGTGGAGCTGCAGTCTTATAGGATTTAGCCGCTGGAAGCTCCTTGGACGTTCACTCCTGCATACCTCTAATATGCGAACGACCAGAGAATGAAGGCCTCGTATCTTTGGCTACTGGATGGCATGACCTGGTCGCCGTAGAATCCCTGGTCGGCAATATTGATTGAATATCACAGGTCACATAGCCAAGGTGCGGTCGCGTGTGCTGCCGTGAGGATGAGGAAGCCGAAAGAGCAGTCTCTCCAGACTGTCTATATAACAGAGCGTCCCAAGCGGTGGACGTATGCTCCGACTGAGGAACGTTTAGTACCACAACATCTGGGCCCAGATGTTGTAATACGAGAGAGGGACCTCTCTCGCTCGCAGCCCGGATGGACCTGGACGAGCTAGGAACCTGACTAATAGGCTTCATCCATACCATCCTCGTATCCGTCGTCACTGGGTGTGCACATTGTATTTTATAGTGCTCGCATCACCTAAATCTCCTTCCTGGGCCGCAACGGACGAACCCGGGTGCTGAGCCATTCGGTGAATGGTCGCGACACCGGGCGAGCTAGCGGATGCCAACGCCATAGATCCTACTAGGGAACTCCAGGCAACTGACATATCTACATGAGCACTTTGCGGCTAACTCTTCATTTGACTGCGACAACGGAAGCACACTTACGAAGACATCACGGTAACAATACCTAGTTCATGTTACCCTATGAGACCTGTGGAGCCACAGTCCTATGTGAATATCCGCTGGAAGCTCCCGGACGTTCATTCCTGCATTTATATAATATGCGAACGTCCCAACTGGAAAGGTCTCGTATCCTTGGCTAGCAGATAGAGTGACCTGGTTGACGTGTATTCCTTGGTCGGCGAAGCAGGAGCACCAGGGACGTTCAATCCTGCATTTATATATTATGCGAACGTCCCCTGGAAATCTGTGGTCACATAGCCAAGGTGTGGTCGTGTGTGTTGATGAGGATGAGGAAGCCAATATAACAGCCGCGTAGGACTGTCATGCGACGGGGCGTCCCGAGCAGGAGGATTGGACGTAAGCTCCGACTAAGCGAACAACATACAACAACATTGCGGCGCAGATGTTGATGCAAGAGAGAGGGGGCCTCTCTTGCTCGCGGTCCGGGGGACCTGGACGAGCTAGCTATCGGACTGACAGGCTTCCTCCGTACTATCCTCGGATCCGTCGTTGCTGGGTGTGCACATCTGAAGTTTTATAGTGCTCGCATCACCCAATCTGCTTCCCTGGACCGCAACGGACTAACCCGGGTGCGGAGCCATTCTTTCCTTGTGTATGGTCGCTACACCGGGCGGACTAGCGGGCGACAATGCCTTCGATAGAACTAGCTAACTCCCAGCAATTGTCGTTACACCTTGAGCACTTCCCGCTAGTCCTAATATTGCAACGACGGAGACACACTCATAGAAGACATCACGGAAACATCACTCTGAGTTCTGAAAAAGAAACTGATAATATATAGTGACCCTACGGAGCGAGGACCATAATGGACCTCTCACCGCAACAATATACCGTGACACACGTCTCCAACGTTGTCATATCAATCAACACACACAGAGCAAGAATTAATGCGACTACATTGACTATAAGAAACACAATGAACTTGTGAATTAGAGGAAGATATCCTGGCATTACGATTGAAGAATATTTTTTCAACCAGAAAAAATATACACCATCATATTACTAGCACTAACTCTTGAAATAAATATACATAATATATTATAATTCATTATAACATTTAAAAAGAAAATAATTTAAAAAAAAAAAAATTGGGGGAAAAAATTTTCAGAAGAGCCCCAAGTTCCCAATTGGAACCCTGAGCCCAAAGGATCCCAAAAAAGCCTAAGTGTGGACAAAAATTTTTAATCATTTTGAAAAATTAATGTAACACTTACGGACAATATTAATGTATCTTGCTATGAACTAAATTAAGCAGAAGACAAGTAATCATTGTCAAAAGTAACAGTTGTCAACATGACTCCAGGCACTGAAACAAACATGGCCCAAAATCAGTTACCAATTTAAACACTATCTGATGCAAAACAGAGGCTTCCAAAGAAGAAACTGTAGAACATCAGATGGTAGATGCAGACCAAAACGCCTAAAAACCCCTAGGCTGAGGACGTAAACATGGGGAAAAAACAGAAAATAATTCTGTTTCCAAGCCAAAACTCTAAAAATTTTTTAGTAATAAACATTACAAAAAATATGCCAAACGCATGGGAGAATAGCTAGGGGGGATAAAGGAAAGGGAGAGAGGAAACACTGATTGAACAATGGAACATTCATAGCAAGAATGACCACAATAAGGTCATGCCACGAAAATAGGTATCATGTAACAATTTCGTAAAATAATTATAAGTTACAGCCCTGAACATTTGTTTCCACTGTTTTCTCCTCTCCACCTTCTATTTCCACCATATATCCACCATTTCTCTCATAAATATGTGTCTGGCATCGTTAAAACTGAGATTTACAAGTGCAAATAACAGTGAAGTGTAACTGTATTGAGGGCCAAACAAAGAATGACTTTTGGCGGCAGTTTCGAGACCTCCTTGACACTGCGCATGCGCAGTGGAGTAAAAGTATGGAGGACCATATATGACATGTATTTTTCGGTTTTAGATACAAATTTTGGGGATTGGGGGGTAAAATTTGCGTTTGGCCCTAAATATTTTAGAGTTAGCAACAGCTAAGTCCGGGTCATTGGTATAGTATAAAAATATATTGTACTTTGTTGCAAAGGGATGATACAAAGAGAATATCTATGCTATTTTAGTGAATATTGGAAATTATCTGATGAGTGTGGACCCAAAAGTTTTAATTTTCACAAGTTCAGATCCACATGAATGAGATATTTCACGTTAGTCACTAAAATCGCATAGATTTTCTTTTTATTATATGCTATGTGATATTTTACTGCACAATATTCAGCCCAACTGGACTGCAAACAGTTTCAAGACAATAACAAAGATCTGCTGATCGTTCCTTCAAGGTGACATTCAAGGCAACATCATGTGCCAAATCGTGTGGACCTAAAAGTTTTATTTTTCACAAGCACTTGAGATAATTCCTGATATTCACTAAAATAGGGTAGATTTTCTTTTTTTTTTCTTTTCTTTTTATTATATGCTACATGACATTTCAATGCATATAATCAGCCCAATCAACTGCAAACAGTTTCAAGACAATAACAAAGATCTGCTGATCATTCTGTCAAGGCAACATCATGCGCCGAAGTGTGACGTCATTTAGGAAGCTACTGAGGAATATTTCTCGATATCCACTGAGTCGATGGATATCGAGAAACATCTTTTAGATAATTTGCGATAATTCACAGGCTTGCATATAATAAATAGTTAATTTGTTCTCAATTTCAATCAGATTTTATTTGGCATCGAACAAAAATTTTGCTTGAAGCCAAAAACATTTGGGCAAAGGCGAATACTGCACACAACTATTCAGTACATGTATCAAAGTTTAAAAAGTATAGCAAGAAAAAAGAAAAATAAAAGAAAATCCCAAATGGTGTCAAAATGATAACACAGATCTCATATTATTGGCTGAGAAATCAGATTGTATATTTTAAGTGTGCAAATGATCCCACGAGTTTTGAGTCTCTGGGTCACATATTATCTGAAATGCAAATTAAAATCAAAGTGATGACAGATATGTACACTGTGGGATAAAAGAACAAAACAAAATGAACCCACATGCAGACGAACACAGTGAACTTCCACTGCAAAGTCATTTGACTTACATCTAGGCTACACAATGACTAGAAGTGTAAAGTCAAGGTTAGCCAATTATCAACACTATACTATATTGCTCACTTTGAAGGACTTCCACCTCTGGAGTTGGTTACAGGGTCCTATTTTACCTGTAAAATAAAACTTCGTTACCACAGAAACAACCACTGCTCCAATTCCTGTGGTTTCCATGGGGGAAAGAAAGCAGGTGATTATAATTTGCAGGTAAGAGAATATTCACATTATTGGTATCATTCTCTATATCTGGGTGAAAATTTAAGTATTTACTCTATTACATCCAGTTTTAAGACCTTGTAGAACTGTTAACCCTTTACCCAAAGTAATGGCCAAAACCAGCCAGCGCTTATCCCAAAAACTGCCATTCAATTTTCATTTTTTGCACCCAAAACATAGCTTATGACCTCTTTTTGAGACAAGCTCATTGAACTTGTTCCAGCTATGTTTTTGATGCAAAAAAAGAAAATGAAGTGTCAATGACACTGCAGCTCAACTTGTCCAAGAAGTGATTGAACAAAATAGAAAGATCCAGTAATGCCATGTCATTCACTCAAGTTTCTACAGAAAAGACATCACACGAAAGCTGCATATGATATTTGAAAAGGTTTGGGCAAGAGATGCGGTCTGTTAGGTGTTCTAATGGAATTGTTGACAATTTATATGTCAAATCCAAGATGGCCAGTGGTGGCTATCTTTTTCAATGGAATGCAGAAAAATTTGTTAACTCCCATCTGGACATCATACCAAAGTTACATATGAAATTTGAAAATGATTGGTGAGAGATGCAGCCTGCAGGGTGTGCTAATGAAATTGTTGAGAATTCATATGCCAATCCAAGATGGCTGCTGGCAGCCATATTTTTTAACAAAATACAAAAAAATTTGATAGCTCCCATCTAGACATCACACCAAAACTGTATATGAAATTCAAAAAAGATCAAGTGAGAGATGTGACCTGTAGGATATGCTAATGGGATTGCTGACAATATATATCTGAATCCAAGATGGCTGCTGGTGGCCATGTTTTTTCAACAAAATTCAGAAATATTTGTAAGCTCCCATCTAAACATCACACCAAAGCTACATATGATATTTGAAAAAATTTGGGCAAGAGATGCAGCCTGATGGGTGTGCCAGTGGAATTGTTGACAATTTATATGTCAAATCTAAGATGGCCACTGGCAGCCATTTTTTTTTAAGGAAATTTGGAAAAATTTGATAGTTCCCATCTAGACATTGCCCCAAAGCTACATGAAATTTGGGACTGATCGGGTAAGAGCTGTGACCTGTACGGTGTGCTAAAGGATTTGTTGGACAATTTATATCCAAATTCAAGATGGTCACTGGTGGCCATGTTTTTCAATTTATTTATTTATTTATTAAGATTTAACAACACTTTAACAGCCAAAGTCATATAGTGTCAGTGACAGCTTTACGGGTGGAGGAAGCCGGAGTACCTGGAGAGAACCACCAAGCAACGACGGGCAGCTGCCAGCTCCCCAACATCGTAACTCTGCACTGCAGCACAGGCAGGGTTAAATTGGTTGAAGACATGTGCATCATTGATGTGCAGTACGCTTTTGTGCACGACATCATCATGCTCCCGTGTGGACAATCAGGGTTAAGTGCCTTGCCCAAGGACACAACGTGGGAGTCTGAATCGATCGTTCAGACGGTCACCCATCCAAGGACTAACCGGGCTCATCGTTGCTTAAGTTCAGAGATCTAAAGAGAACTGGTTACTGCAACGCCACTGCGCACCCCATGTTTTTCAATGAAATTTGAAAGAAAATTGATAGCTCCTATCTAGACATTGCCCCAAAGCCACTTATGAAATTTGTGACTGATTGGGCGAGAGCCACAGCATGTAGGGTGTGCTAAAGGAATTGTTGGACAATTTATATCCGAATCCAAGATGGCTGCTGGTGGCCACGTTTTTCAACAAAATTCAGAAATATTCGATGGCTCCCATCTAGACATCACACCAAAGCTACATATGAAAGGTGAAAAAGATTGGGTGAGAGATGCAGCCTGTAGGGTGTGCTAATGGAATTGTTGACAATTTATATGCCAAATCTAAGATGGCCAGTGGCGGCCATGGTTTTTAACAAAATTCAGAAAATTTGATAGTGCTCATCTAGACATTGTCCCAAAGCAACATATGAAATTTGGGACCGATCGGGTGAGAGCTGCATCCTGTAGGGTGTGTTAACTGGTAGAGTGCTGGAAGCCCATATTTGGGCTTTACTCTGAGGTGAAGATACTGCAACTTGAAGGCTTCATATTCAATGGATGTGCTTCATATTATCTTTGAAGTGATATTATTTAGTCTGTAGGGACTTGTCTTGTTACAATTTATGGGAGAGTGCCTTTAGGCACTCACCCATAAATTGTAACAAGGCAAAGATCTGTGAACAAATTTTGATGGCCAAAAATAATTCAGCACTCTACCAGTTAAAGGAATTGTGGATGTACAGATGTATAGCAGATCACAACCCATTCCAATAGCTCATACTTGACGTTGTCAAGTTGAGCAAAAAGTTAAAAAATTTATAGTAATTTATATATTTTTTATACTTACCAATGACCCAGACATAGCTGGTGCTAACTCTTAAAATATAGGGCCAAACACAAATTTTGCCCCCCAATCCCCAAAATTTGCATCTAACACTAAAGAAAACATGTCCTGAAAGGCCCTCCACACTTCGCCCCTACTGCGCATGCGCAGTGTCAAGGACGTTCCGAAATTGGCGCCATTAATCATTCTAATAACCAGTGCCTGGTAAGCGCTATGTACTCAGCGGGGAGGCAAGAGTTCCCAACTCCTGGGAGGGCCATCCCCGTCTGGGTCATTGGTAAGTATAAAAAATATATAAATTACTATAAATTTTTTAACATTTTTATACTGTACCAATGACCCAGACATAGCTGAATAGTAAAAAGGCTGGAGGGCCAAGGACATAGAGCAAAATGGAATACGCTCAATAAAATAAAATAGAGTCATCCCCTGTAGGGAAAAAGAAGTAATAGGCCTTACATGTATCTTTCTTATTTATGATAAATTAGAAAGATACAACACCTTACAAAATTGAGCTTCATACATCCATGTACTCTATTAATATCCAATATAATCCTTATACTAATAATTTTTAAAGTAAGCCAATAAATAAGGTAAGTCTAGAGAATAGAGACTCTTATACTCCTAAAAGTGTCTGAGGATTGCATAATCATGTCCGTTAACATATGCAATATTCAAAAGCTGTACTTTAAAAACTAAGACTTGAATGAATTTTAAAAACCTAAACTTCTCACTAAACAACCATCCCAATAACAGCTCAGAATTACTAACTCCGGAGGAGGTATCCCCTTGTTTTCATAGTAAAACAGGTGACCCAAGGGAACACCCTCCCCCCCCCCCCCCCCTTTTTCTTGCCCTGGGTCAAATAGCCCAGAGCGAAGAGGGCAGCCGAACGGAGACACTGCCGAAACAGACAGCCTACCTAGCTATAGTAGCAACTGTTAAGTGAATGACATTCTGAGCAGTAGATAATAGACCTAACAATAGAGGCCTCCAGAAATGGACTCGATATTTCTGAGATAAAATTCATGAATGTGGATGGCTGAGCGCAATGAGCAGCCTTCAAAAATCTATAATAGCGACACTATTAATGTAAGCCCAAGAAGTAGAAGAACTCTTACTTCATGAGCCGAAATCTTAAGCACAACTGCTAAGTCAATGATATACCATAAGCAGTACCGATAGTTAATAGAATCTATTAACAATAAAATGGAGTGTAACGTCCTTCTACTAGACATCAAAGACAGAAGAAGCTTACGCCCATAGTAATAAACAGATATCTGTTTATAAATACATAAACTGTACCCGGAAAGAGTAAAGGCCTATGCCCATACGAAGACGGAAGGACCTTAAAATAAAAGGTTCCGGATAATAGGAGCCTAACTCTTATGCAACAATCCAACCTAAATAGTAACGGAAGTAGTGATTCCGAAACTACGAAAGTGAAAATCATCCATCGATAGTGCATGAAACTCACTGACTCTACAGTAAAAGAGAAACCAACAGAATTACTGTCTAAAAGGTCAGAATTTGAAAACTACTGTTTCCAGAGGCTCAAATGATTACTTAGCTAAATAAGAACCGAAGTTAAAATCCATATAGGAATTTAATCTAAAGATTCTAAGTCTATTTATCAAAAGTTACTAACTGACTTAGATAAAGAGACAAAAGACTCAATTGTAAACTATCGTAGAGTGCATAGGTATGAGGTAACATAAACGTATAACCTAAATAATAACAGGCTGCAGTAGATCTTGTGAAACAAGTATACTAAAAAATAGCAATGAGTAGTATGGAGGGATCAACAATATGAACATAATGATCCCCACACCACGACGGAAGAGCCTCTACTTTAGCCGCATAGAATAGCGAAGAAGAGGATCTCCTATAGTAAGAAATCGCGTCCAAAGCTCGTCCAGTACAGTGCTTACAATGCAATACGGACCACACAACGGAATACATGAAGGTTGCGACCTTGCGGGTTGTGATAAAGATGACACGATTAACCCAGTGAAAAAAGATCCTCACATAGAGGAAGATTTCACGTTAAGACCCACAGTAGACAAGAGAGTAAATTACCCATGATCTCTGTGAAGATAGAAATGCTATCAACAGAAATGTATTGTGGTTGTTTATCTTAGCAATACCTGCTGAAACAACAGTGCCGGAGGATACGCGTATCCTATCATTCCGTCCTATAGATCAATAGAGCGTTAACAACATTAGCTCAGAGATCTGGACAAGCCAACACATACGTCTGCAATTGATTAGCAAGCTGTGTCATAAATAAATCATCATTGGGCGCTCCCATAGATAGCAAATCTGATTGAATACTTGTTTGTTGAGAGTCCATTCTGACAGCAACAAGCGACCCGTAAGAGAACGGGAGTCCGATAAAACAATCAGACGACCCGGAATATGACGGACCAAAACTGAACTTGGTGTACTATAACCAACAGACGGATTCTTTCCATTAAATTGAATAACGGAAACAAAAGAGTGCCTCTCTGGTTCCGGAGATACGCCACTACTGTCGAATTAAAGGACAGGAATTTGGGCATGCGTTTCTGAATAATGTTCATGCAATGACAAAAAGCAAGCCTAAAAAACATTATTCCGCGGAAGAAAACTGATTGCTAAGAGACTGCGGAACCCAAAGACCCTGGCACTTCGAATCCGTAGGGATCAGTATTATATCCCAATCTGTTTGACTGGCAACCGTCATAACAGCCACACTCGGGTCCGGCAACTGCGGTGGCACTCTCTGAGTCAACCACCGAATGTTTGCCCCAGTCTAAATCTCTTGTAACACTAGATAGACAAGAGAACGTGTAAATCGAGCAATTCATGGATTGCCGAAAAGTTGCCGTCGAAGAGAAGCTCCTCCGAGAACGAAGCGACTCTGAGAGAGTTCTTAACCTTACTATCCACGCGTGTGGATGTAGCTAGGGCTGCGTCACGTCTAACCAACTCCAATCAGCCACTGAAGGGCGGAGTTATACGTGAACAAACCACTGCCCTCAAAAGAAATTACATTGAGAATAATATCCCGTAAATCTTTTCTTGAAGACGTAATGATAACGCCTCAGTAAGGCGGATTACGTATGATAAAGCGTCTAAGTTAAGTCTACTATACATCATGTCGTTCCCAACATTGAAATTGGAAAAGACATAAACGGCGAAAAAGAATATATGCAGTCTTTAATCACACCGTCTAGACGCATATGAACTCTCGGTATGCCCTGCTCTGCCAAAATAAACTATTCGTATTATGATAAAATGGCAGAAATGAGCAACGCGGACAAGAAACTAAACTATCATGCTTGGTAGCAGGCTTGTATATATATATATATAGCGTCGAAAAATAAAACACATGTTGTAATGACAATATTGGACTGCGTCGGTAAGTCAGGGACAATGTCCTTGAACCGATCGAAAAATCCGAGTCCAATGACGCTATAAGTCTCTTATCCAAGATCGCAGCAATGAAGTCCGAAATAACAATCACTGGAAGATAATGCCAGAAGATATGAAAGGCATCTTCCGATACTACTAAAGGGAAAACTCGAAATCTTTCGAATCCCTTTCGCCATCCTGTCGGACCCTATAAAGCGTTCGGTCGTCCGTACCTGATGCAACCGCGGACCGCACCGACCCAGCGCCGTCGGATAATTCCTGATTCGACCGAGAAACAGTCAATTGCTGGGATGCTGCGAAACAACTGTGCTAACTCGGATAGCACGTCCGTCACTGAGGCCTGAGGAGAAGCGGTCTTACGATGCATTGCCGCTGGAAGCTCCATGATCGTTACCCCGTGCATACTACCAATATGCGAGTGAACGGAGTGTATAGGCCTCATGTCCCTTGGCTACCGGATGGCGCGACCTACTCGCCGTGGAATCACTGAATGCCGAAACTGATCGGATACTCGAGGTCACGTAGCCAATGAGCGGTCGTGTGCTCTGCTGTGAGGATGAGGAAGCATCAAGGACAGTCTCTCGGACTGTCAATATAACGGAGCGTCCCGACCGACGGACATATGCTCCGAATGTAAAATATCTGAACCACAACATGCGGTCCCCTATGTTGTTGGATGAGAGAGGGACCTCTCTCGCTCACAGCCCGGACGGACCTGGACAAGCCAGGAACCGGACTAACAGGCTTCCTCCGATCTGTCCTCAATCTGCCGTCACTGGGTGAGTACTAAAGTAAATAAAGTGCTCGCATCACCCAAATCTCCTTCCTAGACCGCAACGGACGAACCCGGCAGCCGAACCATTCGATGAATGTACGCTACACCGGGTGAGCTAGCGAATGTCACTCCGTAGGCAATAGACATATTCCATGAGCACTTATTGCCGCTAGCTCTTCATTAACTGTGACGACAGAGGCACACTTTTGAAAGACATCTCCATAACTCTTCGAACAAGAAACCAGAAATGCTTGGTTAGCAAGCATAAAATAATAATATATATAGCGCCGTTCAATAATTCGAAAGTTTGTGTGACATTATTGGACTATGTCGGAACTGAGGGACAATGTCCCTGAACCGAACCAAAAATTTCTAAGTCCACCGACGCTATCAGTTTCTTATCCGGCATCGCAGCATTCTGATCCGACGAAAGAAGCTGTAGAAGACCAAGTCAGATGACATACACAACAGCATATGTTGTTCCGAAAGGGAAAGCTCGAAATCCTCCGAATCCCTTTCGGTATCCCGTCGGACCGGATGAAACTTTCGGACATCCGTACCCGCTTCCGCGGAGCGTCCCGACCCAGCATCGTCGGATAAAATATATGCGACAGATTCAGTTGATGCTGAGATGCTGTGATAAACTGTGCTATTAAGGAAAGCACGTCCGTTCCCGAGGCCTGTGCAGTAGCGGTCTTACGATGCATTGCCGCCGGAAGCTCCGTGTACGTTGACTCCCGCACACTTCCTATGCGAACGTCCGAAGTCTGCAGGCCTCGTGTCCCTGGCTACCGGATGGTGTGACCTGGTCGCCAAAGAATCCTTGATCGGCGAAGCTGGTAATATATCGGCGGTCACGCAGCCAAGGTGCGGTCGTGTGCGCTGACGAGAAGAGGAAGCCTTAGCAGTCTCCGCGGACTGCCTATACAACGGAGCGTCCCGAGCGACGGACGTATGCTCCACTTGCGACACATTTTGTACCACAACATCTGGGGCCAGATGTTGTTGAACGAGAGAGGGGCCTCTCTCGCTTGCCGTCCGGATGGACCAGAACGAGCTATGAACCGGACTAAAAGGCTTCCTCCGCTCTCCCTCCGATCCGCCGTCACTGGGTGTGCATTAGGTTAATTTATAGTGCTCGCATCACCCCAAAATTCCTTCTAGACCGCAACGGACGAACCCGGCTGCCGAACCATTCGGTGAATGGACGCTACACCGGGCGAGCTAGCGGACGTCAAAGGCCGTCGAACCTACTAGGGTCCTCTTTGGCAATTGGCGTATTTACATGAGCACTTTTCCGCTAGCCCTTCATTAATTGTGACGACGGAGGCACACTGTTGGAAGACATCACGGATACATCACCCTAATCTTGATGGTCTGAAATAGAAATTGATAAAGTAGAGTGACCCTGCGGGGAAAGGACCGGAGTGTCCAAATCCCCAATAACATACCGTGACATACGCTTCCCATATTGTCATCGAAATCATACGATACAGAACAGGAGTTAATGCGAGTACACTGACCACATATAGAATGATAATAAAGTCAGAGGAAGACTTCCTCTTAAAACAATTAATCAATATCCTTTCAATGTGAAAAGAAAACAAGTCCTGGTACTCGCACTAACCCCTGGCAATCAAGATACATAATAATAATATGATCCATTAATATAGAAAAAATAATTGAAATCAAAATATTTTGAAAAAATATTTTTTCAGAACAGCCCAAGTTTCTGAAAAGTAACGTTGAGCCCCAATGGATCCCAAGCCTAAGTGTGGACAAAAATTTTAAAAATATTTTAAACAATTTATTCAACACTTACGAACAATAATAATGTATCTAGTTATGATTAAAATAACATCAAGATATTATTTTTTAGAAATCCACCCCTCACACAGAGGGCTGTAGTAAATGTAAACAATAAGTGTAAAAACACTAGAACAAGACTCCAGGCACCCAGGCCCGAAATCAGTTACCAAAATACACTATCTGATGCAAAACAGAGACTTCCAGGGAAGAAACTGCAGAACATCAGATGGTAGATGCAGAACACAATGCCTAACCACCCGTAGGTGAAGACGTAAACATGGGGAAAGAACAGAATTCATTCTGTTATTCAGCTAAAACTCCCAAGAAAATTTAGTAATAATAATTACAAAAACTATGCCAAAAGCATGGGAGAATAGCAAGGGGGGACTTAAAGGACAGGGAGAGAGGAAAACACTTAAAAAACAGTGTAACTAAATAATCAGAATGACAACAAAATGGCTGCTGCCTCGAAAATAGGTAACTTAACATAATTTCATTAAAAAATTTTAAGTTACAGCCCTGATAATATTCTGTCACACATTTTTTTCCTCTCCTCCTTCTCTATCCTCCTTAGAATCACCATTTCACTAATATTTATGTGTCTGGCATCATTTAAACTGAGATTTAAAAGCACAAAGATCAGTCAGATGTTAACTGATGAAGGGCCAAACTTAGAATGATTAATGGCGCCAATTTCGGAACGTCCTTGACACTGCGCATGCGCAGTAGGGGCGAAGTGTGGAGGGCCTTTCAGGACATGTTTTCTTTAGTGTTAGATGCAAATTTTGGGAATTGAGGGGCAAAATTTGTGTTTGGCCCTATATTTTAAGAGTTAGCACCAGCTATGTCTGGGTCATTGGTACAGTTTAAAAATATAGTTATTCAATAATTTTGTTTGCAAGTGTTGTCTGCTTTTCATGTTAGGTAAAGGGTTAACTAATATGCATTAGCTATTATTTCAGGTGCATGATAAATGAATGTTATTGACATAAAACAAAGCATACATTACCAGAGGCCTAACAATAATTTCAGAATTAATTATACTGATGTGCAGTTTGTCTGGAACAGTAGGGAACACCTCAACTTTCCACTAATCCTATTAGATATGCTTTTACACACTTAATGACTAACTGCATACTGCTTATGCAATTTTCTTTCCAGAAACGCAAAACAATCACAAAATGATGAATGGAACTGGAGAAAAATATAATTATTACCCTTGAGTATTTTGTGGTCAATCCAGCCAGTTTCTGTCCAAAAATTAATTTGGGCTCGGTTTCTTGACTCACCAATATGTATGTACTTGTTTAGAGAGTCTGCAGACAAAGACAGAATAGACAACAGTGATATGTTGTTTCAAGGATAATAGATAAATACAGCTCACAAAAATCAAAATCAAATTGATTTTCTTTGAAGGAGACAGAATGACCAAAGACGTAGTTAGAACAGCAAATAATTACATAATCCCAACATAAAATAATTTAATCCTAACCCTCTAATCAAATTTATTTATTTACTTATTGGGGTTTAACGACACTTTCAACAGCCAGGGTCACCTCGTGTCAGAACAGTTTTATGGGTGGAGGAAGTCGGAGTACCCAGAGAACCACCAAGCAACTGTCAGGCTCCCCAACATACTCCACAAAAGCAGAGTGAGCATTGGTTGAAAACAAGTGCACCATCGATGTGCAGTACACCTTAGTACACAATGCCACAGTGCATTAAAAATGCCATTAGAGTACATAAAACTAAAAGAAGCGGTGCACATCAGAGATGCAGGCGTCGAGTTGTGGTGACAATTGGAGAGTGTTGCATGTCCATAACCCGGTTATCAATCAATCTGAAACCTTTGTTCAAGTTACAATGCTAACAAGTTCAGAATCCTTAAAATTATTTAATTAAGGCCCATAACTCTGTAATGAAAAGTTTTCGAACTTGTTTTAGATATTATTAAATAATAGCCAAATCGGAGAACGTTTGTTCAAGTTATTGCACTAATGAGCTCAAAATTTGTAAAGATTGACTAATTAAGGTCCCCTAACTCTGTAACAAAAAATTGGACTGGGCCAGCTTAGTGTGGCAAATATTAGTCAAATCGGAGAACGTTACTTCAAGTTATTGCACTAACAAGCTCACAACTTCATAAAAAATGACTAATTAAGGCCCATAATACTGTAACGAAAAAATAGGCCAGGCCAGTTTTTGAACTTGCATAAGATTTTATTGCAAAAAACCTGTATGGCAAATATTAATCAAATCGGAGAAAGTTTGTTCAATTTATTGAGCTAACAAGCTAAAAATTTGTTCAATTTATTGCACTAGTGAGCTAAAAATTTGTAAAAAAAATTGACTAATTAAGGCCCTTAACTCTGTAATGAAAAATCGGGCCGGGCCAGTTTTGGAACTCACCTGAAATATTAATTATTGCTAAAGACCTGTATGGCAAATATTAGTCAAATCAGAGAATTTTGTTCAAGTTATTGCGTTAACAGTGTGAGGATGCCCGGATGCCCACCTTGTTGCCTGACCACCTGCCTGGATGCACACTGATCATCGAGATAACACAACTCGACCAACAACCATCTTTTGATGACAAAAGCTTTTATTTTCTCCCACTTTTACAAATTTAGCAGTGAATGTTCAATTGACATAATGAACAACAATTAGGAGGATCTAAAATAATTTAATCCTAACCCTCTAATCAAATTTATTTATTTACTTATTGGGGTTCAATGACACTTTCAACAGCCAGGGTCACCTCGTGTCAGAACAGTTTTATGGGTGGAGGAAGTCGGAGTACCCAGAGAACCACCGAGCAACTGTCAGGCTCCCCAACATACTCCACAAAAGCAGGGTGAGCATTGGCTGAAAACAAGTGCACCATCGATATGCAGTACGCCTTAGTACACAATGCCACCGGGCCGCATGTGGGCAATGAATGTGAAATGTCTTTCCCAAGGATTCAATGTGGTTGCCAGAGGTGGGATTCGAATCAAGGAACTCTCGGCTTGCAGCCTGCACATCTAACAACTAAGTCACCGCACCCCACTCTGATCAAACATAAATGGAGTCTTCAACTTGGAGTAAATGGAACAGGAAACCCTTTTAATCAAATAGCTACTTTACCAGAGAAAAATATTCAATTAGGGCTATTAAACACGAGGCCCCACTGGGCCTGAAGCACTCACCTTGAACAGAACACAATATAAACAGAGTTCAAGAATGATTCTACTGAATTATAAAGCAATCCATCTCCATAGGATACACTGTCAATCCTTGAGCCCCTCAGGAGTGACAAAAATAGTCCAAGCCTCATGCCTTTTCTTCAGTTGATCATAATCTAAAATGTAGAGCTCCCCTATGACTTTGTCAAGGTGAGCTAAACAAGAGGCCCCTTGGGGCCTGAAGCACTCATCTTGAACTGAACACAATATAAACAGAGTCCAAGAATGAGTCTACATTAAGCAAACCATCTCCATAGGATACACTGTCAATCCTTGAGTCCCTCAGGAGTGACAAAAATAATCCGGGCATCATGCCTTTTCTTCAGTTGATCATAATGTAAAATGTAGAGCTCCCCTATGAAACCCTTGATACAACCTATGCGGATTAATCTTAGTTACACACCTCTAGAGGGTACTGAATACAACATTTTTAATTCTTCAGCAACATGGCCAATTCCAGCTCCCATAGGGAGCCCAAATATTAACCCAGGCTCTCGATTTGAACACAGCTGAATCTGACTTCCCTAGAGATGTTGTGTACCAAATATGAAAGCATTCTGACTGCTGGATCTGAAGAAGAGAAATTTTAAAGAAATTTCTTCATATTGCACTACCATAGAAAGTCCAAATATTAACCTATGGATCCCATTTTAACAAACTTGAATCTGACCCCCCCCCCCCCCCCCCCCCCCCCCCCCCAGAGATGCTGTATATCCAAATATGAAAGTATTCTGACTAGTGGGTCTGAAGATGAAGATTTTTGAAGAAAATCCCTCATATTGTATTAAGTTAAATTTCAGGTTCCCATACAGAGCCCAAATATTAACCCAGGCACTCGAATTGAACAAACTTGAATCTGACCCCCCAGAGATATTGTATACCAAATATTAAAGCATTCTGACTGGTGGATCTGAAAAAGATTTTTAAAAAAAATTCCTCATATCACACTATGTAAAAATTTGAGCTACCATAGTGAGCCCAAATATATACCTAGGGATCTGATTTGAACGAACTTGAATGTGACCCCCCCTAGAGATGTTGCTTACCAAATATGAAAGCATTCTGACTGGTGGATCTGAAGAAGATTTTTTAAAATTATCCCCCATATCGAAGAAAGTTAAAATTTGGGCTTCCGTAGGAAGCCCAAATATTAACCTAGGGACTTGGTTTGAACAACTTTGAATCTGACCCTCATAACAATGATGTATACCAAACATTAAAAGATTCTTACTGGTGGTTCTGAAGAAGAAGATTTTTAAAGAATATTCCCCATATTACCCTATGTTAAAAATTCGGGCTCCTGTTTTGAGCCCAAATATAAACCCATGGGCTTTATTTTAACAAATTTGTATTTGCCCCCCCCCCCCCCCCCTCCCTCCCCATGAAAGCTGTATACCGAATATCAAAAGATTCTGATATTTGGTTCTGGAGAAAAGATTTTTTTTTAATTTTGCAATATGCTGACTCAGCATTTTTTCAATGCCCATTCCAGAACACCCTTATATAACAGATGGCAATTTTTTCTTTACCATTCAATTCTACTGGTCCTAAGGATACTTCATACCAAACAACAGCTCTCTGTTCTGTTCGGTTTGGGAAATATGGGCGTTTGAAAATATTTCTATTTTTAGCTCCCAGGGTTCCCATGGCAGGGTTCTTACACCTTTTGAACAAAAAATTTCCATACTTTTTCCAGACTAACATTGTCATTTTTCCATACTCGGAATACCAGAACAGCATCAGGATAATTTCAAAGAAAAGCATTAATCAAGGACTGATGTTTTTTCTTTAAAGCTATTCTGAATCTAATTCTGTCAGGAAAATCAAATGAAAAAAGAATGGTTGTGCGGCTTTCATTAATTGAATTTCAAATATGTGTGGACTACAGTGCAAGTAACAACTTACCACAATACTGTACATGTAATAGGCATCCTCGCACTTGGATTTTTTTAAAAGTTATTTCACACAGATCCTCCACTTTAGTTCCAAAATACAAAAATTGGATACATCAAATGATTTTTTGCACACTGAGAATGACGCTTTTTTGTTCGAAGTTTTGTCCGGTGCAAGCCACAGTTTATACTTTGGGTCATTTGACCACTTCTCACAAAACAGGCACTTCTCCATGTAAATGGTGCTTTTTGCAGAAAATACAGCGAAATTGTGTTGTTGAAATGTTGATTCAAGTTTGACATCAAACACTTAAAACAATCAAACACCGTCACAAACTTTGGGAAGTTAAATTCAGTAAAATAACACAGCGCGTGCGACACTCGATTCGACAATTTCCACGAACATTCGGTGTTCACCAACTCTCAGTTACTTTCAAAACACCCTTGGTCGTATTTTGTCATTAATGATTGAAGGTTTCCAACTTTCATTTTCATCTTACGAATTCAGAGTTTTGTTCGATTTGACAATGACGAATTATTACCATGTGGTTTAACCAATGTATTTTTTATTTTAAATTAACCCATGCTTTAGAATAATTTCCATACTTTTTCCAGACCTCCAAGGCTTACATGCACATTTTTCCATACTTTTCAAGACCTTTTCCAGACTGACCCAAATTTCCATACTTTTTCAAGGATTTCAAAACAGCATACGAACCCCGCATGGGGATGCAGGAATATTTTTATTTTTTTTTGCATGAGTCAAGTACTTATGACCCAATAATACCATATACCAAATTTGGTTCAAACCGGACCATCAGTTCAGAAAATAGAAATTTTTGGTCTGGCCCAAAACCCCTCCCATTACAAAGCCAAATATTGCTTCACGAACTTTGTTTGAACAAACTTGACTCTACACCTCAAAAGGAAGCTCCATAGCAAATATCAAGTCATTGTACACACTGGTTCATGAGAAGAAGATTTTAAAAATATTTTGGAGCATTTTTCCCCACTCCCTCCCTATGGGGCTGGGCATGTTGAGTTGAACAAAAATGCAATGCCCCTTCAGGACCATCACTCACACAAACTTTCACTTGAATTGGCCCAGTGGCTTTGGAGGAGAAGACCAAAATATGGTGTTGACGAACGATGGATGGATGGACGGATGGGCGGACGAAGAGCAATGAGATTAGCTCAGCTCGACTTTTGTCAAGATGAGCTAAAAATGTATTCAGGCACCTCCCTGTCACTGAAAAGCTGCCTCATCACTCCTTTCTTATCACTTGGAAGTCTCTTTACTATTTTACACTTGTAGGATAAAAAAATGACCAACTATATCTTGTTTGACAGAGCTTGCAGAGTTCTATCAAAAAAAGATATGGTTGGTTAAATTTGCAACACCACTTTAAGAAATTTTCACTGTTGAAAAAAGGGATTTTCCATATAGTAGTGTAAGTAGTTAAATTTCTAATTCCAACTATTTTCTGGACTTTTTGTGAATTAACAAAGTGTCCCTCCCTCATTATGAAATTGAGAGAAAATTGCCCGAAAAACGAAAAATGTTCCTAATAGGCCTAACGTGATGAACCTGTTTGAATTGGCAACTTCACAGTCTTCTGATATAGCCCATTTCAAAGAGCCAAATGAGAGTACAATAGATGAAAAGACTTATGAATATAAGAATTAACTTATGATTTTAAATTCATAGGGCTGAGAAGAAAAAAGAAAAAAAACATCACTCCCTCCCTCATCTGTGTTTCAGAGCAAAAATGCCCAAGAACACAGCATTTTTTTTCTTTGACCTAGCTGGAATATACACTGTATTTATTATACTATAGCTGGTATGACAGAGCTCAGTGAGCACTCTCTCCAACAAGACACAACAGGACTAACACTCATAATAAGGCCTAAGTGGTCTCTAAAGCGAAAATACTTTTGGGTTTTTAAATAATTTTAATTTAGATCACAATATTGTTTCTTCAGTTAATGGGGATTACTCTGTACCCCACATGCAATTAACAGAACAAAGCTGTAAATAAAGGTATGGTAATTGGTTTGAGGTGTGAAAATTTTATGTACTTAACAAGTTTATTTTACTAAGCCTTATCCGTGTAAGTTCAACCCACAGTATTGTTCTGAACAATTGCATTCAGGAATACAGTGTTGAATGCATTATTCCTTTATCTAAAGGAACAACTACATGTATATCTGGCCAATGGTATTTACAATTTTTTTTCTTTTTTATTATTAATTTTGTCAGTTTTTGTCTGTGAAATAAAACTTATTCCCCCTCTTTGGAATCAGCTCATTACAATGTTGGGGGATAAGTATGTTTTGGTGGCAAAAATTGAAAACCTTTAGTTAAATGCCTTCTTTTTATGTTAGCTAAGAGATTAATTAGAAGGGATATTTTAACCCCAAAATCTCAAGTCAAAAAACAACTAGCTACGAATATAGAATGTTAGTTAGTCTCTAAAACAAGTACAGCAGCAGTCAATATTATTGTACAATAATGTCAAACTGAATTATTTGGCAGAGATATGGATGACAATTATTTTTTTGTGGTGAATGGGAAACTTAATCTCACCTGAGACATTTGGTTCCTCTTCTCTAAATTTTAACCTTCTATAAACAGCATCTTTGCCTTCACTGTTGAAACCATACCTACAAAAAACTTGTCATTATATACTTTATTACCTGCCTGTTCTATGAAATCCCCATATACAGCAACACTAAACCACATGGAAAATGAAAATATGTTCCGCACATATGTGAGGAATGGGTTCCGGACATTTTCCCCTAGGACATTTTCCCCCAGGACATTTTCCCCTAAAAAGTGTCACCTAGGACATTTTCTCCTAATTTCAAATGAGAGGGTGGACATTTTCCCCTAGTTAGGAAGAAAAGAGAAGACATTTTTCCAAACTAAAAAAAATTTAATTTCAAGATTTTGTTACTAGAAAAAGAAAGAATTTGTTCCATTTAATGTCACACTATTTTCAAAGTACTAAATAAAAATAAAATAGGTTGAATTACTGTATAAACAGTAAGCTAGTCAATCTGTCACACACAGTGTGCTGTATGGCATAACAATATCAAGTTGTTTTGCTGTATAAACAGTAAGCTGGATGATATGTGCTTTGATATATTGTGAGATGAAGACTTTAATGGTACTATAAGCATCTAAGTCGTCCTGTAAATTTATTCCTAGCTGTATTATCGTTGTTTGATTTATCATAGTTTTATTTGTGCTACTTGGGTTTAGTGCCAATTGGTTGGGCAAGATGAAGACTTGCTCCTAGATGAAGAAACAGAGATGGGTGGGAGAAACAGAGAGGGGTGGGGCACAATGATAATATATGGATGCAACTCGTAATATAATTTTATGGGTTTGTACATAAAATTATATTACGGACTTGCACAAAGGGTGTTCTTATCTAAGTCGTCTTGTTAATTTATTCTTAGCTGTATTATCGTTGTTTGATTTATCATAGTTTCATTTGTGCTACTTGCTGCATGTATATTATTATCTTGTGCTAGCTATTTTAAAAAGAATAAACTATTACATGAAACCTTAATTACATTTTCATTTTTATGCTTCCAATTTTTTTTCTATTTTTTTCCATGAGAAATTAAAAAAAAAATCTATGGGAACAAGTCCTGGGTGAAAAATCTAGGAGTAATCAGTCTAGGGGAAAAAGTCCGGGGATGAATAATTAGGGGAAAATGTCCCAGGGGAAAATGTCCTAGGGGATAATGTCCTAGTGGGAAATGTCCTAGGGGAAAATGTACTAGGGGAAAATGTCCTGGACCCGTAAGGAACTGAAATCATTGACCGACTATTTTTAAATAGAAGCAAAATTTTACTAGAATGTTCTACAAATCATGAGTCGCAATTACAGTTTGAATCGCTAGCAATAGCTAAATTGGTCCCCTGAGTTCCAATGTGTTCTATGTGCCAGTAGGCACATAGAACACATTGGAACTCAGGGGATGAAATAGTAACATGGGTTCCCTTCGCAAATTTGGTTGGCGATAAAATGCATTCTTTTTGTTGATAGTTGTCAAAAGAATTGCTGAGTGTCCTAATAATGGTTTTTATAGATGCGAAGGCATGTAATAAACACAAAATGTCACGCGTGAGTGAATGGGTTAATCGATATGGCACTTGTGCCATCGCAGAGGGATAAAACTTGAGGCCTGTAGCCTCTCGTTCTATCCTTCTGTGCTAGCACTCATGCCACAACCCATTCACACATGCTTGTCATTCTGTGCATTTGTTTACAAATTTCCTGAACTAGTTTTAAATTGAAGTTCAGGGGTGCAAAAAGAAAAATTTTCTTAACTTTAAAAATAATTCTGCAAAATATTTTGAACTATTTTCTGTTAACAAACCCATTTTTTTATTGAATTATTTTGTTCTGTAAATGGTAATCTTGAAATACAAGTTGTCTTTGAGTGTGAAGGTCTGTGATCACAAATGTGGACAGAAACTGACTAGCATGTGATCCAGTCAAAATTCTGTCTGCTTTCTGCCCTGCAACATTGCAGAATCGCATCATTTGAATAAATGCGAGAACAATGAATCTGAGATACTCAGCTTGCTGGCGAAGAGGTGTCATGATCTGTTCAATAAACAAGAGACTCCCAAGAGGTTTTAATCACTCACCTGACAAAGTGGTTCTATTTATTTATTGGTGTTTAAGGTCGTATACTTATGCACAATGGCTAATCATGACCGTGTCAGTTTTACGGGTGGAGGAAGTCAGAGTACCCGGAGAGAACCACTGAGCAACGACGAGCAGCTGCCAGCTCCCCAACATCATATCTCCGCACTGCAGCACAGGCAGGGTTAGATTAGTTGAAGACAAGCATACCATCGACGCAGAGATATTAACTCTTTGCATGCTGCTGGCAGATATCCCTGCCCAGAAGAGGAAATCTCTTGCTGTAAAAATAAGTCAAATTCGATAATATTTAACCAAATTTTCCCCTGCAAGTTTTAGAGACTTTTTAACCCATGATTTCTGGCAAATATTCAGGAACTTTTTAGCAAATCTAGTCATGGCTGCTTCACAGCAGCCATGACTATATTTGATGAAAATATGTTAAAATTACTCAGTGGGTTAAGTGTTAATTAAAATTCCTAAGTGCAATGTATAACATTTTGATTTTAGACAATGTCTGTGTATTTTGCTTCAAAGACTTGTAACTGCATCTGATCATGAAATTCAATAATTTCTCCATAACCACAACAAAAGCCTGACTGAAATAGAATGTTGTTCAGTCCTTCAACACAGAAGTGACAGCTGAAATTAAGTCCATGGATTGGTGTACAGTAGAACCTGTCTTGAGAGACTGCCCATTTTGCCAGGCAAAAGTGGTCTGTCATGACAGGTCCATTACAGAGTAAAACAACCAAATGGTACAAGGTCGCAGTGGCCTCTCAAGATGGCTGGTCTCTCATGACAGTGGTTTCTCAAAACAATTTTTACTGTGTACCAAAATAAGTGTAGGGTGGTAGTCCTAGGATTGGAGAGAGCTAATACGATTGGCCCATCCATGGCAAAATTTTAAATTTTACCCTCTTAAGGCCATAAAAAAAAGAACCTCTGTTTCTCAGGCCCGCATTCATGGTAATTTTTGCTGCGCATGCAACCTTTTTATGACACCAAAAAATCTTTAAAAAAAATTTGAGATATTGTGCTCATTTCGGTAAATCGATATCGATGCGTTCGCAAATTTTAAATTAACACACTTCAAGCTTTTTCTACATCATACTTTAATAAAGTGGGTGGGTTTTAGTAATATCCATGACAGAAAGTGTTTTATTCTGTAAAAGGTAAGTCATAATGACAATAAGAAGGAAGGTGTCTTTCAGTCTGACAACAAACAGTCACAAAGGGGAATGGTCGATTCGCACCACGTTTGATTCGCACCAACCCTCAGAAAGTCTGCAAAGTCAGGTGCTATGTTGAATGGAACACAGTCTCCTGGCATTTATTTTTAGTAACATTTGTATTGTAAATGGCCGTCATTGGGAATTTGTGTACTGTTATTTGAAACCGTTATGAGTTTCCCAGTTAATTTAAATAAATGCATGTGAGATGCAGGATAATTGGATAACTAATAGTAACCGTTGCTTGATATAAAAGTAACAGTCATAGTTGAAAATAAATCGCATATAGGCAGGTATGGTTAATAAAAACACGCAAACATTCGTTTTGTATTTCATTTTCAGATTTTCAAAAATATGATTTATGGATGCACTGCCCGTTCAAATGGGTTGTGATAATTTTGAATATAATGGGGAAAAATTGCGATTCACGATTTTATTAGGCAGGTTGTGAAAGGATTTTTTTGGGGGGGGTAAAATAAATCTGTGAAAGTTGGCACTTCGACATTTGATTTGTCCCAGAGACGTTTCATCCCGTGACGTTTCACCCACGAGGCATTTCGTCCCGTGTCATAATTTTCACGTTTCGCTGAAAAAACAAACATTCAAACCCCACTTCATTTATGACCCAACACCCCTACGGTGAATAACCAATATATTTGCGAAATTTTGCGTGGTCCACCAGGCGTTTGGGTGGGGGTCGAATTACCACAAACAACCTCTCAGGGAGAAAATAAAAAGAAAAAAAAAAGACCAACTGCCCACATGCTTTTTTGGAAAAAATGACCTGAGAAACAGACAATCAACTTTGTATGGCCTAAAATGTAATTTTTTGTTGTCTCAGACGACACATCACCAATTTTCAATTTTTATTCATTAAATATTATTTTGTGATCAGCATGAATGACGA